>OZ059791.1:4847590-6047590 GCA_964057025.1 Standfussiana lucernea | reverse complement strand
TCAATATTAATATTAATTTGCCGTGTTAAAGTTGTTTCATACAACTGCCAAAGAACAACAGTTACGAATTGAGTTTACGTACATTTTCAGTTTGTATCAACATTTTCTTGACGTACGCATACACGATCTTTACGCACGTTTCTTTCATTCTTGTTCATCATATTCATTATCATTGATAGTCCTTTAATCCACTGTAGGAGTTGATTTCCTCCTTAATGTACCAGGTGCCTTCGCATATTCCAGAACTAGCTTTTCGTCAGCGACTTTGCGTAAGAGTGCGTAATAGCAGGACTTTATCCCACGGTAACGTACGATATACCAGGATTAAAATTATCCTATATCGTAACCCAGGTCATGGCCTTCCTATGTGCCAAAATCAAAACATCGCGCAACTCATTACGGATCTTATGTTATCCTAAATCAAAAACTTTTTTGCAAAAAAAAACCGACTTCCAAAAAAAACACTAAAAAAGTGGAAAATAACTTTACTTTCGTAAGTCGGTGACTATTGTTTGTTTCATTGACTTTTTTGCCACCGACTTCCGAAAGTAAAGTTATTTTCCACTTTTTTAGTGTTTTTTTTTTTGGAAGTCGGTTTTTTTTTGCAAAAAAGTTTTTATTTTACCCTTTTTTAGTTATCATATAACACACAAATCCTTGTCAAGTATCAATTTCGCAATTTCTTTTACTTGGATGACATTTTTTCCAGTTATTTTGATTTCAAAACCAAACTGCTGAACCGATTTTGATGAAATTTCTATGGAACCAATCGAGAAATAGATCCATTCAGATAAAAGAAGAATTTTTCAAATCGGTTCAGAAATGACGGAGATATGAGGTAACAAACACAAAAAAAAAAAAAAAACATACAACCGAATTGAGAACCTCCTCCTTTTTTTGAAGTCGGTTAAAAATGAGTTCCGTAGGTACCTAATTACATAGAAATTGTTTTGAGCCATAGGTACACATAATCGGTACATGACAGATATCGGTACTACGCTATCATTAACACTAAAAACTGAAAGAAATCATGGATATCGGGAAATATCGGGAACTGAAAACCAATTATCCCATTTTTAGTGTTAAGGATAGTTTTAGTGATCATGTCAGTTTAAAAACTAACGTACCTACGCTTATTGTCAATTTTGTCAGTAACGGTTTCCCGGAACACTCACTAATTTATTTACATCAAAACTGCAAACGAAGCATTGACATTGTAATTTTCGTAGTAAATCAAGTCCAAGAAGACCTCGTAATTGCTTAACCACCCCAAGGTTGAATGTCACATAACCGTCTTAATATTACAAGTTCATTTGTCTATATGACACTTACGATATGCTTACGATAGTTTGTAGTGACGTTTCAATGTATTGGGATTGTTGTCAAAAGAAATCACGAGTTCGACTATACGTACAAATTAATATCCATTGTAAATATTACTCTAAATTGTGATTTAGCTCAGTGTAAAAGAGAAATAGCGTAATAAATTAATGCCGGATGAATAATACGGAAGTATCATGAACAACTTCGATTGGAAATACCAAATGCATTCCGAAATACCTATCCCGCAAATTCTGTGTCACGAGGCCACTCTACAGCACTCGAGGGTGTCTGAAGTCTGTCCCTCTCGTATCTTTTATTTGTCATTTAATTGGCCAATTCTAACGCGACCCATTTCATTTGTAAGTATTGCCCAATAAATCCCTCGATCACATTCTGTGCTAAAATCAATACAGGATTCCCGACGTGAACAGGCATAATTTACAAAAAAGTGAATTGAATGTTTCATTCATTCATATATGCTGATATTATAAAGAGTTAAAGTTTGTATGTTTGCAAGTTTGGATGTAGGGGTAATCATCGGAACTACTGATCCTATTCCAGAAATTCGTTGGATGTTCGTAGGCTACATTTAAAACGTTCCCGTTAATTTCCGACCATAACGGGAGCGAAGACGCGGGAATTGCTAATTTAACTACTCGTAAAAAACCGTTTACAAATCGTCATTTACCTGAATCACTTTTAGAAGTCCATAAGTTTGTTTAAAGCATTTCCATTTTAAATAATGCAACAAAAATCATAAAATTTTAATCCCCGGTTTTATGGCACCGAAATCATTTCATTACTTGAGGCGGTACCCAAGTAATGACAGGGTTACCCTCGCAGCAACCCTTTGTCCTGTATTTATTTATCATTTAACTGGTCACTTGTAACGCGACGTGTCCCATTTAATTTGTCCTTTGTCCCGGGATAATGCTCCCGTTTGCATGTTGTGTCGGAATTTTAGATGGGCGGATGTGCTATTGCTACATTCTTATTAAAAACAGGATAAAAACGTAACACGCAAATTCTTTGGTATTGTAATTAGTAGAGTTTTGTAGTTTGTCCCTATCAAAGGAGACAATTTTTTTTTGTTTGAAGAATTGGCCCACCTCATAAGTTGTAGCGTATAATAATGAAACGTATATTGATTTCTTCCTTATATTCTCTAGATTACAATGGTAATATTAGCTAAGACTTGTCTAACGGGAACAGTGAGTGATACCAAAATGAAAAAATAACCTCAAAACGAGCGACATTGTCTCATTGGATAGGTTTAACCGGTATTTTAAGTTAAAGCAGTGCTCTGTTCAATAACAAAAATAGTATAAAACAAAGTCACTTGTCTATGTACTACTTACTTGAAAGATTTTGATACCATTTTCACGATTTGATAGGACTGATATACGAAAAAGGATTTATGAATCTTTTCGAAATACCGCGGCATCGTCTAGCCATTCAATCAATTTATTTAATCGTGACAATAATATTATCAAACAACTTTCAGTGAGAAGTACCGAGGAAAATCACGGATTGACAGGCTGACACGACGTGGAACTTTATTTATTTTAATATTCATATAGGCTCACCATTAAAGCCGCAATGACTAGATGATGTAACAAATATAACTATGTATTTATTTAGGTATGATATTATACACCAATAAATATTAGGCAACATGTTCTAAACTGGCCGTGTAAGGAGAAAAAAAAACACATAATATACTTCAAGAAACTATTTATTACTTTTAATCATCATCATTAATTATTAGTAGTAGGATTTCTTCCAAAAACATGCAGGAGATTCGACCTCATCTTGATGCCGTGTCCAAGAACCACACGCCATATATTACAAGTGCACAGCAGCCGACAGTGCGTCTGCCCAATGAACAATCACAACAGTATCCAGCAATAGCAGCCTTAGAAATGAATGGGTGGATATCAACTAGGCAGTCTTTGACAGTAATTGTAATCGCACATTGCGTTGAAATCTTACTGCACAATTGGCACAACGGCTTTGTGGAGTATGCGCTTGTACTTGCAGATGCCATTTTCATGAAATCTTTTTTTTTTAATAAATTGCGAAATATCTGCAAGAAATGCTTTCACGGAAATCGAAATAGAAAATATCAAATGAAGTTGTCTGTCAAGTCAACCACCAAAAAGGCGGATTTACAACGTTCCGTGTCATGATGCTTTTTTAAACCATCTACGCGATTTTACCGAAAACCTTTAAAAATAGCATTAAAAAAGTTTACAGTTTAATACTCTTTGTTTTTATATAATTAAAGCAGATATTATTACCACTGGGTACCGTACTTTTTATTGTAAACGTAAAAAACGCTCCTATTCACGTACAGATTTCTTGTCAAATGACATCGTACTTGATAGGAATAAATTGATTCGCAAAAAAATATCAAAATATCACTTATTTATTATGATTTCAAGATTCCGGTTAGATTTCTATGTAATCTTTCGTTTACTTACTATGATAAATTGTTTACTTTTTTTTGGTGTAATATGAATATTATACGTAACATATCAATCGGGCTGAAAAAAAATTGTCTACTTTGTAATTTTATTGTAATAGTTATTTATTATTTCCTTTATTTATTTTTCTTACATATTTTTACATTTTTAAATATCCCTATACAAAATCAGTATAAAAAAACATTTAAAAATATATAAAATAGTAGCCCACCAGCACCGGGAACAGGGTCCGAGCTACCGGTGGTCAGGGCTCTTGAGAGAGGAACCTCCTAACAATACGCGCCGTGTCCAGAAGTACTGCTTTCTGAATCAAGCCCTTGATCCAGCCGCCAAGCGAGAGCCTCTTCAGATGTTGGTCGAGGCTCTTGGCTATTAAACCATTGACTGATACGACTATCGGCACAATGACTGCTGTATTCACGTCCCACATGTCGACAACCTCGCGAGCAAGATCTAGATACTTGAATTGCTTATCTTTCTCTGCTTTCACGAGGTTCTCGTCATGCGGGACCGTTATATCAACGATCATTGCGCGACGCTCCAATCGATCTATCACCACAATGTCAGGCTTATTAGCAACAATAGTCCTGTCAGTGACGATAGGTCGATCCCAATACAACGTGATATTACCATCATCGAGAACTGGGTCGGGCGCATACTTATAGTATGGCACTTCTGATTCCACAAGGTTGTACTTCAAAGCAAGTTGCTGGTGGATAATCCTAGCAACGAGGTTGTGTCTGTGCAAGTACTCTCCGTTAGCCAGACGAGAACACCCAGAAATAATGTGTCGGATCGATTCTCCCGGACGGTGGCATGCCCGACATATGTCAACCGTGCCATCCTTCACAATGTATTTCCGATAGTTATTCGTCATCATAACTTCGTCCATTATTGCACAGACAAAACCTTCGGTTTCCCCGAAGAGGTCACCGAAACGCAGCCAGGATACGGACGCTAAGAAGTCTACATCAGGCCCATGTAGGGCCCGGTAAAAACGTCCGTGAAGCTCCTTGCTCTGCCATACCTCCCTGCGGTCATTAGTGTCTAATACTTTAGGTTTGCGCCAGTTCTCGTTAGCCAGCGAGAGCGGGGTAAGGCCCTTGTCCACTGAGACCACATCTCGGTGCATCCCCACGTCGGCTTCTAGAAAGTATTCTCTGAGACTGCATACCTCACGGTTGTGCAGGGTCTTAGCATTTAAGAAGCCACGACCCCCGCACTTCCGCGGGATATACAGTCTCATCACCGACGACCGTGGGTGATGCATCCGATTTGCGGTCATCAATGTGCGGACCCTCCTATCCAAGGCATCAAGTTCCGTCTGAGTCCATTTGAGTATGCCGAAAGAATACATCAAAACCGGCATGACCCAACCGTTGAAGGCGCGCACCTTGTTTCCGCCTGACAAAAGACTGCTTAGCACTTTATTCAGGCGGCCAAAGAAGCGCTCCCTCAACGATTGTTTCATGTCGGAAGTATTGATGCCTAATGCCTCCGACATACCCAAATACTTGTAGGTTTCTGTTGAGGAGAGGGATCTAAGGTGTATGGAATCCGAGAGTTGAGTACCCACGGATTCCATAATCTGCCCTCGCTTCACATGCATGACTGCACATTTGTCCACACCAAATTCCATTCTGATGGCACTACTGAAAGTTTCTGTTACCTTCAGTAGCTTCATCAGTTGCAAATTGTTGGGGGCAAAGAGTTTCAGATCATCCATGTAAAGAAGGTGAGATATGACCTGACCACCTCTCCTCAACCGATAACCTAGAGCTGAACCCTCTAGCAATGTGCTGAGAGGGTTCAAGGCTAGACAAAACCACAATGGACTCAAACTATCACCCTGGAATATGCCACGCTCAATCCTTATCGGTTCGCTGTTCCCTTGGATTTGTCGACATCCTGGATAGCGAAGGACCGTTCTCCAGCACCCCATACATGACATCAGGAAGGCACGCAGAGTTGCATCTACTTTATACAACTCCAGCACCCTCATGAGCCATGTATGAGGCACAGAATCATAGGCCTTCTTATAATCTATCCAACATGTAGACAGATCCCTTCGGGAACGGCGAACCTGTTGGCTAATGGCCATATCAATGAGGAGTAGCTCCTTAGTACCACGAGACCCGTTCCTACATCCATTCTGAGAGGCAGACATGATAGAATTACTCTCAATATGTTGGTTGATTTTAGCTCTCAAAATGGATGTAAGAACTTTATAGACCGTTGGTAGACAAGTAATTGGTAAAAATAAAAATAAATAAAAATAATAGTTATTATTATTATATATATTTATTGTTTTTATTGTAATTCATTCCTCCCTTATGTAATCTGTAGCTGCTCATAAATGTAGGTACAGTTACGTAGAACATTATAAATGTTTAGGTGTAGTATTAGAACTATTTGAACAAAATAATACCAAATAGTTCACAATACCACGCAACGTTCATAATAAATTACTTGCAAAATAAAATATTCACAGCCATATCGTATCCCGTTCGAATTCCCGTCCCGTCCCGATATTTGTTATTAAATTGCACAATGCGTCCCATTCAGCTGCCCGCTTTCCCGGGAATATCCGGGACTGTTCTCGGTTACATCCTGTATTGGAATTTTACACGGGTATCAATGTGAAATGAAAAGATAAGAGTGAACGAGCTCAAAGGGAAATGCCTGACTTTTACAGTGGAAGTGAATGCTTTTTCTATTAAAATGGAATGTTCCCATTCCAATGTTTTCAATTTGTTCGTCGTTATTTTTGTTTTGTTGTAGTGGGAGTTTTTTTTAGCGTGGATGGTTATGTTGACTTTACAATTTAATTTGATCTGATTGCAGCTCGGTTTGATATTTAAACAAAACGGTTCGGAAGCGTTTTTGTACTTAGTGAATTCGGGTCTGAACATAATTTAAACATCTATGGGCTTGTAAATCTGTGTGTGTCTGATATTAATGTTAATTTCGAGCAAACTTAGTACTTACTTAACTTATAATTTTTATATTTCCCTAGTTCTAGGTATTGAATTTGGTGTCCTTTGCATACTTAGAATAAGTAGTTGGTAACGTAACTAGGTAGCTACTATTGTTTGTTATGTACGGCCTAGCATAAGGTTTTGCATAACCAGCCCATAATTGCAGCCACTGGGCATAGGCCACCAATTTTTCAGAAAAAAATTGGGCTGTAATCGGTGAATTTAGATTACATTACACAGGGTACAGTGCGGATTGATTTTGTCTACATTGTACGATTCATAAAAACACTATGTTCGTTCGTGGCTACCTCCAATATGTGGATGTGACGATAAATATCAACAGACGAGACGTTGTTTATACTATAAACAGGACACATTTACGATCGGCTTTGATGACTATCATACAACACGTGGTCCTCGTTAAATCTTTATTTCCCGCCCGATATTCATTACCGGTACTCTAGATTGTTAACCATCAAACTAAGACTAACTTATATAAACATCTATAGGTATAGGTGGTTATGTACTTTTGTATAGTATTCGTATTCATGCGTTTATTACTCGATAAATATCAAATTTCCTAAGACATATCTGCGTTTCGAACTATCGTCCCGCGCTTTCACTTTTTGATCGCGGTTTGTATCTGCTTAGCCCACTTTCAACTATGTCGGCTAAACCCCGACAAAACTTCCTTTGTTAATACATCTGGCGCTAATAGCCACTAATATGGTTATATGGTTCAGCTCTTTAGTCTCTTTAGCGCCTTGAAGTCAGTGCTATGCAACGCAAATGCACGCGCTATCGTTCCGGCTCGCAACGTCGCGCGGCTATTATTACGTAAGCGACGTTGCCGTTCCGCCAGACACCGGTCTCGCCGCTCTCGCCCGCTGTGCCCCTCAGTCTCGCTAGAGCGCTTTCGATATTACAACGTCAATTTCGACATTCATGATGGATTCAAATTCAAATTCGTTCGATATGTATTCTCCGAAAATAGAAATGGACTCGGAGAGTGAGAGGGAGTATTCGAGGCGAGAAATGAAGTTTGATAGTGCGAAGTTCAAAGTGCACTGGAACTCTGAGAACACGATGAAGTTGATTGAGACTATGGAGAAGGAGTGTAAGGAGTTGTGGGACACAAAGAATCCGTTGAACAAGGACCGGAATGCGCGTCAGGCGAGGTTGGATTTTCTGGCGGAAATGTTTGGGACGACTTCTGAGGAGATGAGCAGAAAGATACACAATTTGCGGACACAGTTCAACAATGAGTTGCGGAAAATAAAACGGCGCCAAGTTGTGCGTAGCGGGTGGGAGTACTTCGACGCCCTCTCGTTCCTGATGCGAGCGCCCTCTACCGATCCTCTGGAGACAGTTGACGCTGTTAATTTAGAGGTAAGTAAGTCTACTACGCCGTGTAAACTATTGCGCGCTCGATAAATTTTATCTTTGTTGTTTACAATTTTACGTTGTTGTGTTTTTGATGTCAACGTGTTAGGATTTTATCGCTTGACTGTTATCTAGTGTTATTTGCTAATATTTGAGTAACTGATGTTCGAATATTGCAAACATTATTTCCATATTTTTTAACTAAAATTCCAATGAATTATCGTTAATATCAAGATTGGCATCTAGCATGTTTATTTTGAAGTTTATGTCACAGCGCAATGACGTTTCTGGGACAGATTATGCAGAAATTAGCAAAGACAACTTCTTTTTGGTAAATTTAGAAATCGCACCTAGTAGTCCAACATACCTTGCCCAGAGAAAGAAAAATACTTAAGGTAAACTACCCACCTACGTGTTTTAATTGTTTACAAATATCTACAACAACACGTGGTTTTATATTTGAAAACAAATATCGTAAGATAATGTTTAGATTAATGATACGTAGGCACCGGCTTCTTATTGTTTTCATTTACGTAATTACACTTCATGAAGCGCCATTGTTTAGTTAAAACTGAACTTTAGGAACATCTGTATAAGGTCTCAATTAACTTGCCTACCTGTGAACGTAATCACATGGCAATCTAATGAAAACCTACTGCGAGGAATGGACGGGCCAAGTTAAACGAATTAAGACCGTATTGCATTAAGTTATGGTACGTTTTTGAGCCACGTATGACATCCCTTGTTATGGTTCCCTAGAATATTATTGTAGCTACGGTACGGCAAGAACGTGATCAGCACATCGGTGTAAACTGCGTTCAAGAATAGCCATTTTCATCATTGCTATAGAATATTTGCAGCTCTTTAACGCGGTTTAGCTGTGTTAATCGCGTTCAGTTTTATTGGTGAAACCTAATGTATAAAGTCTTACTAAGTAGGTTCATTTCTTACCCAGCTTGCGGAATTCCAAGCCGATGAAGAAGAGGAGTTCGGTGCAGCTGCACGGGCACACGCAGCCTTAACCCTGAACAACGGCAACGGCAACAGCAGCAGCAGTAGCCCCAGCAGGCGGCTGCACAAGCCCCTCAGGGTTGCGGCATCAGCCCCCCTGCCTTTGCCACCTAGTGCTAATCCGCTCATGTGGCCTGAAGAACCAACGCCAAGGATTAGGCCTGGACTTAATGCTGATGAATGTCAGGTAAGATGAAGTTTACAATTCTAGAATGGAGTACACAGTGCATCAATATCATCAGCAGTTCACAGCTGGACATGGGACCTCTCCAATCTCATGCCATTCGATTCTCGGTTACTCTCATCCCATTATTACCCTGCGAAAAATTAAGGGCGGTGACTAACCCGAATAAATGTGCTTAATGCTGATTTTGTCAGAAAACAGTATTGAATTATCAATTTGATCTGGCTTGATAATATTACTGAGGTCTTGGAATCTTGAATATTTCAAATAATAGTATTTGATTAATTGCCCATTCCATCGAATAAATTCCGTACGATCCGTATTTATGTACCTAGCCTTTTCCCAACTATTTTGGGGTCGGTTTCCAGTCTAACTGGATGCAGCTGAATACCTGTATTTGACATGGAGCGACTGCCTATCTGACCTCCACGACCCAGTTAGTACTGGGTAGTACCATGGTATGACTGGTTGTCAAACTTTTCCTTTTTTATGTTTAATACCTTACTAATGAGCCTATAACGCTCTCTCCTACTCCTGGGACCCAAGCTGTCGCTAACCCACCACGCGGCGCGGGTCCTATGCGGGTTGGTACGTAGATGTTACAATCATTTCTTCGAATTTGGTCAAGTTGTGACATATCATTAATGAATCTATTGATTGATTGGTGTCAAAGACAAAGGAATAGAGGTCCTCATTTTCAAATAATTGAAAGTACACTCAATTTCCCTCACGATAAATCCTTTCTGACGGAATATTGGCAAGTCTTGGCCATATGGTAAAGGCTTGCCAATATAGAATAGGACCTAGGTGACCAGCGACAATAATTCCCTTTGTCCGCAGATATTTGGCGACTTCGTAGCCTCAGAGCTCCGAACGCTCCGTTCCCACGAATCTCGAAAGCGGCTGAAGCGCATGATCCAGAAGGCCATCCTCCAAATCGGAGAGGAGGAAGATGTCAACATGATCAGTGGATGACAACGACGCCTATCACTCGATTCCACCGAGTAAACTGTTGGATTGGCAACAGTCGACAAGGAATCTTGTGATACCCCTTTAAAAACTCTTCTTCCATACTTTTTAGTCATTCTTCTTTTAGTGAGATTGCACAGTGCAAAAAGTGTGATTTTGTTTTGAGTGTCTAAAAAAATATTGGAAAAATTTCATGCTTTTAATTAGTGTTATTGTATTGTATGGTTTATTTCTGCTGTATTCTTAAATCTTTGGTCATAAATAAGCCACTGTATGTACTACAAACATATGTACCTACGTATCTTATTTGTATTAAGTATGTGAGGGTAAGGTGGCGCACGAATAGAGTACCTGGAAAGATATGGCGGAGGCCTTTGCCCAGCAGTGGGACGTACGTGGCTATTAAAAAATAAACATATAATAATAATCTTTATTTCCTGTAAACTTAGCCTATGTTTACAATTTTACAACAACATGTACGTTTAAAAAGCTTACAAAAAAAAAAAACAATTTTGCAATTGATGATGGTTGGTATTTGTAACTTATTGACTAGTTGTGTGACAAACAAATTAGTTAACTACCCTCCGAATTAGTTATAAACTGTACGACGGCAGTGTAGTGCGGCCAGTTTGCTGTCTCAGATGTACATAGTATAGTATATGCAAACTAAACAGAAAAACTGCATGTTATGTTTATAATAATATTACTTAGGTGATGCAATAATTTTACTAGACTTACATTGCTTACACAGTTATACTTTTAATTCCTCAACATTACATCACTTTATTTTGTTAAATGTTAAGATAAAGATAGGAAATACATTGACTCATGGTGGGAAATATCGTAGGGGAACACTGAACGTGCTGTTTGATATTCAAATTAGCGCTGAACCAAACGTTGCGCATGCTCAGTATCCCTTACATCATATTAATAACAAAAAAAAAAACAATTTTACGTCGATATAAAATTGGGATTATGCTCAGTCACAATTTAACCGAATGTTTTCAGCTGAAAACAAATTTATTGGGATCACAAAGTTCCTGAATTAACTAATTAAACACTTCGCTGACTCTCAGTTAACTAGACTGAGCAAATGGAATGAGGCGAAACTGCACAGTGGTATACTTTGGTATGTTGTGGAAAATATGTGTGGAAATTCTTTTGGTATTTTGTGGACTATTAGAGTGTATCTCTGGCTTATGTTAGTGCATATGAATAATGGATGTACTTGTTAATAGATGTTTAAATAAATTAGTGTTAATATTCAATTTTAAGGCAAAATATATAATACTTAGGTGAAAAGATTTCTAAAACTGTGTTATCTTTAACAAATAATTGTAATCGATGTTTACACAGTTAATATGCACTTACTACGTTGTTAACTGGTATTAATAATTCTTCTTAAAAATGTACAGTATTTTCGCATTTAAGGAAAAGCTAATGTAGGCCAAAATTTTTAGGCAGCTTGTCTAATGAAAAAAAAACGTGTAGTTCTAGAATTGTTAAAATAGTAAATTAGTTGTGTTGTACATGCAAAATATACCTAAATAATTCCAGATTCCATTAACAAATTAAACATGAAATATTATGAAACTTTATAAATTCCAATTGTTGAACTAATTGAAATCTCGTAGTTGAAAACCCGTTTATTCTGTAAATGAACCATTGAATAAACACAAAATATTCAAATACAACCGCAGTTTATTATTCACCTATCCTGAAATAAAAGTAAATTTTCTAGTTTATTTCAATATAAAAATAATTACACTAAGGAATATCCGTAAATAAAACATTCATGTATTGATGGGTCATCTTTCCACAGACGATCTTATATTCGTAATCATAATTACGAATATAAGTTTGCATCAAATGAATATTTTATATCCTACGCCGCGGTCTTAAAACTTATGATTTATTCTAATTAAGAACTTGTACAAGAAATACAGGCTGGAAATCGAGTATTTTTTTATAAATTATGACTTTTATTATTTTACCGCGTTTGTAGTAAGTACCTAATGTGTTATTTTTTAGTTAAATAGTAGTTAATGTTTTATTAGTGGTTACTAAACACCTATGAAAATACGTCAAAAATCCCATTATCCTATTTCTGAAATAAGACTTAGTTAAAAAATCCTCGGTAGGTAAAACTTTGTCCGGCTTTTCTGAGAAAAGGACCAATAGGTAATTTTAATCGGTGTAGTGGTTCACAGATTGTCGGTATTCAACGATTAATAATGCCTTTACCAACAAGGCTGTTTGATATGATGATATACCGTGCGACATTTCAGTGTAAAATAATTATGAAGTCATTCCTCACCAAAAAAAAAAAAATACGTTACGAAAAAAAAAATCTCTATCAATAAAAATCTATTGCCACATGTACTATATGACAGAACATGACTCGAGGATGTGTCAACAGATTTTTTTGTTTTGTTCGAAATTGTTAGGACGAGGTTTGTATGAAAAATAATTAAGTATTTTTTTTTTTCCTAACGGCTGCTATCATTTTCTTCATACGTAAATTGCACCCGTGCGAATCCGAGACGGGTTGCCAGTATCAGATAAAAACAAGGTTGAATGTTTGTCTTTTAAAAAACCATCCAAGACAATGAACGTCTGTTTTCTGTCTTCTTATATCAAGTAAGTAATTGAATTAACTGAAGGTATTTACTTAACGTAATCGCATTATATTATCTGGTTTTAAAAAAGAAGACGTGTAAAAGTGTTTGTAAAAACCTATTTGCAAAATAAACATCATTTATCATTAACATAAAATCGCAATTACCGCGTTTATGAGATCGCTATTAGCAGCCGGATTAGATTTAATTCATATAAATAAACTGACGTGTCCATATCAGGCTACTGTATCTTTTAAATATCTAGAACCTATTTAATTAAATAAAGAAACAAAAAACGGATGTGACCAAACGGTGCACACCATGAAACCAGTCAGCTTTTTATTTCCAGTGGTGCTTAACTTTTTTATAATAATTATCATTTATTTTAGAAGAAAACCTTGACGATTTAGAAATTATGTTAGTATACACTGTCCCAATAGCGCACTATTGGGTAATTTAATTTTCGCTTATTGCCCGAATTTGTGATGTTTTTAGTTTTTTGATTTGATGCTCGGAACGGATTGTGAGAAGGTCCTGCACAATAGAGATATGTATATTAGCCTCAGAAAACAAAGTGTAACGTAGATCTTAACAAAGACACCTAAGGCAAGTTTTAAGAGCGAAATCAGTTACTATGTAGTTAAACCGTTTATTCACTTCACTACCCTTTAATAAAATACGGATAACGGGTACCTCCCACTCTTTTATGTTCCGAATCTCACAGAAAAGGGTCTGAAGGTCGCACATTAAAGGGCGCCTCAGGTTGAGTACCGCTGGACTGTTATCTCATGTTTACACACGGATAACTACGCATGCGATCATTAGGGTTCCGTAGTCAAATGTGAGGCTCGTATCATTTGAACAGAGAATTTCTTTTTCGCTTGTAGGTACGTTTTATAAATGTAAGCAAAGACATTCAAATATTAACGAGCGATAGACGGGGACAAGACGAAGAAAACTGTACTCCAATACTTGTTACTACTTTATAACAAGTAGGGCTGCTTAGTGTCATACACCCGCTTGTCAGGTAGCATTCGTGTAACACAATCGAAATTAGACTTTACGACCGGGTTTGGGTGCAGCTTTAACAACTTTACATTAATCTGTTTCTCAAGTTCATGTTTTAGCTAGAATTTGGCTCTATTCACAATTTCTGTTAAAATATCAAAACAGGTTTTCTTTAATACATTACTTATATCATAGAGAGAACATGAATATCAGACACAGGACACACGGACAAAATCATCTTTACAGACATTGTTGCACTCGAAATAAATCGCATCACACGGACGAACCCACCCTCTATACGTATTCTGTATCTGTACCTATGTATTTATATTCTGCGTTCACGATTTAGTTTGCAAACATGCTGTGAACAAAAACGTGTTTATTGAAAAAAAAAAACACTTAGATAAACATGTAGTTAGTTGCACACTGACGCAGTCTCGTACCAATTATTTGTTGACCAATTTGTGTAATTGTTTGTTTTCCCTAATAAATAAAATAAATAAATAAATAAAACCTCCTTATCACCCACAGATTATCACTCTCCTGCCCTTACCCCAAGTATTTGGAGTCGGTCTAGCCATGTCATCCTTGACACTGTCTATCCATCGTTTCTCTGGTCTTCCTCTACTCTTATAGCCATCCACATTTATACTCAAAACATTCCTCACGATATTTAACACTACCGTAACCTACACAAAGGATCAAAATGAACCCCACCATTGTGTGAAACTGTGAATTAAAAACAGTTTTGCAGACGCTGCGACTGTCCGACACTCGAAATAAATCGCATCGCACGGACGATACCCTATAGAAATAACACGCGCCGCTTCCTATCACCCTTTCAAACCATTGCACACAAATATGTCTTTTATCCTAAAAGGAGATAGTGACTAAATATTTATTGTAGTGATTCTACCGATACAATTCCGCCAAAAGCAAATAGGCAGCAGTTACAAAGGACGGCAACTGTTGAAGTCACAGACATAAAAGAGTTGGGAACCAGGGCCTGTGGTACCACTTCTTATAGCATTACTTTAATGCCATTTCAGTTTGGGAAAGTGATGGAGCTATACAAGATGTCTAGCTCCACCTCCTTCACACACGCCACCAGGAGGAGAACCAGGTTTCGCGCCAGCTACGCTGACAATCTGGACAAGGTATCTGAAGAGAGTCAGATGCAGGAAGTCTAAGGCTGGGCGAACGGAGCCCTCGTTAATAAGGAGACCCACACAGAATTGAGTGAATATGCAATGAAAAGTAAGATAAAATGCAAAATTAAGTATATCCTGTTACTGACAATGTTGTAGGTGATAATCGCCAAATCATATTCGATCCAATACACTAAGCCCTTGATACCAAATGACACAACATTCCTGCTACATGCAATGTAGCTATTTCACCGTCTATAATAACAGTATAGCCCAAACGAGCCGTCCCGAATTATTTCCGCCTTTTGACTCCGAATAACGAATGGTAGTTTCAATTGTTCGTCAATAACAATTATTTGGTACGAAGTTCAATCGGTGTCAACTTGGTAGCCCTTCTATTTATTCTACCCCGATATTTCGGTAATGTGGGGTTGAATGTCAATTACTGTGTGTTTTTTGATGACACACAAGCGACTGACTAAGTAACTAATGAGTACGGATGCCTCGTAATATTTTTAGCCGTGATATATTTTTTCAAAATATCTCTATTGGCTCCAAACACATGTAGGTAAGAAGTTACAGAAAACAATATCTTCTGATCTACCTGTCATGAATTCATGACCACACTTCTTGCAGTAGTACCTAAATAGGTAGATAAATTCTATGCAAATCTTGCGGTCGACAAAGCAATGGAAATAGAACCGTGCCTGAGGTTCCAAGATCGGCAATCGAGCATTCCAACATCTGGATTCTATAGGTCCTCTGGTATTCCATAGCTCCACCTGAGTTATCTTAAAGGCATTCTTGCTATCTAGTTTTATATCTCCTGGTACTTCATAGACCATACCCTTGGGAGATTATATACAAGTGGCAATCGCTTCCAAAGCATTGTCTGCTAACAGGATTGACATAAACTTGCTGGTAGTACCTATATGTGAATCTAATACTTTTTTTATATCTTTTCAGTCAACGCTGAAATACTGACAAAATCTCACTTTGTCTAAGCCCTCTCGTTCACGGAAGAATACGTTCCCACACAGTCAAAATAAAACTCAAGATACTGTTTCTAACTTAATAACTTATTAAACGAGTAGGAAGTTTAAATCTATAGTATGACTTCTGCAAACAAATGTCAAACATTAGAAAGTTTCCCAAATTAATCATCCCGTACATGTCACGGGCAGGTGAGAAGGGTTCGTACCTACGTTTGCTGACCCCTAATTGCCTTGTTTTATTTGACGTGCGTGTGTAAATAATAGCATACGCTAAGTTTAAGATTTATTTACCTAGGTACTGAGGTTGAAGGTATGTATGATATAGATATTTTTTTATATTGTAGGTTTGAATTCTCAGTACTGCCATTGTTGGTTTAAGTTGGCGGAAAAGCAAATTTTCAAAAGCACAAACTTCTCCCCAAGATAGATTTGAATGAAAAAAAAAGTTACAAAATAGGGGTGTAGCGCATTAGTGCATAGGAATACATGACAAGTAGTCTCTCGAAAATGAATTTAAAGAAATAAGAAGCGAAGGATATAGCGCTAAAGAAGAAAAACTTACTTTTAAATATTTGCCAACAAGCTGGGTAGAAGAGGAATCGTACAATGAAAGAAAATTGCGTAAGTTTTTCTTGCAGCATTTTAAAGTACCCCGAAAAGACTCAAAAGTCTCAAAGTAGATCGCTTTGAATAGTCGCAGGCATAGAGTTGTTTCAATCATTACAAATTCATTTCAATATTCTAAGAGAAAATAATACCTAATAGGCTTACTGGAGGAGAAAATTCCCTGAATAAGTAATTCCACAGCAAATTCTGTCTGAGAGCAGCTTCAGCACTCAAGTGTTTGTAGAAAATTGTAAGTAAATATTAATTGTGGTTTTCGTTTGGAATGCCGTCGGACTTTAATTTTATAAAATTTTCAGAGCACTTGTTGGTAAAGCGAGGAAATTTTTAAGAATGGATGTGGACAGCAATAAGAACAGGCGAAGAGCAAAAAAGCGATGGATGGACTGTGTAAAAGATGATATGGATAGAAAGGGAGTGACTATTGAAATGCCGGTTAAAAGAGGAGCGTGGAAGAAGAAGATATGGTGTGCAGAGAATGATGACAATTGTCAGGACTCAGTTATTGCTTGCTGAACTTAGTCAAGCTAAAGACTTCGTTGCTTGTATTTTAAAATAAAACTAACATCATGATAAAATATACACAATAGCGATTGTAGGAAAATTTCAGGATTTTTTTCCCAAGTATACTAGTGCCATTTTAGGAATCTAAGGTTTTCTTTTAAAAGAAAAAAAAAATATTTCCTTGAAACCTTCCATCTTCCTTAATTCTAATACAATATTCATTTTATACGAACCCATCTCACGTTTACTTGGCAACAGGAAAATCCTTCAATAATACCTCCTCAACCGCTTACCTATGTCCGCGGTAGGTATTCTGTGGGGCTCGTTCCGCCCTACCCATTGTTTACTTATTTAAGCCATTAGGGTAGGTCGGGCAGAACATTTAATTGCCCTTTTATGGATAGAGTGGTATTTATTACTTAGAAAAGGTTTTGAGGAAAATTGGGAACGTGTGGACGAGTCGCGACTTCGGGAGGTTCAGGATTTCGCTGAGAAGCAATTCATTAATTAGTCATTATGTTATTGTCTGGTGTTTTTAAGGAGCTCGTGGCTAAATAATAACAGCCACTCGGATCAATCTTCAGGTTAAGCTGCCGGTACCAGCTGTCATTTGTAGATCTTTGACAGTCGTTACAGGTAGTCAGTGGCCCCAAGTACTTAACTGGGTTGTGGAGGTCAGGTAGGCAATCGCTTCATGTGAAATACTGATATTCAGCTGCAACCGGTTAGACTGGAAGCCGACCCCAACATAGTTGGGAAAAGGGTAGGTGAATGGTGATGATGAAGATGATGATGTTATTGCCTTGTGTTTTTTGTTCTTTTTCCAGCAAAGAATAAGTGTGCAATAGTCCATAAAATGGGAGCCAGCTGTCTTAGTAATAGCAATCATCATAATTATAATCCTCCTACCTCAACTGCTGGAGCACAGGCCTCGGTAAAAGTAAGCCGTAACCTACCAAACCAGGCCAAGTGAGGGTTGGAGAATCTAACTGGCAAGAGCAACACTACAAGAGAGCCCTTTTGGCAGTTAGACGGATGATACCTGTTACTCCCTATCGACCATTCATCACAACCGAGGCAAGCGGGATGCTAGGAATCCGAATATTAAAGGGGATTTTAAAGGTCGTTTAGGTAATAAAGTGGATTGGTCGACGAAGTAACGTTTGACGGCGTTTTTGTGAGTTCTTAAATTTATCTCTTCGACGTACGTAAGAAAAAATTGTTTTCTGTTAATCAGTATTTTTTTCTAAACCAAACACAATGAAATAATTAAATTGTTACAGAAAAGATCAGTTAGAGAAATACAATAAATTCAAACAATTATAATGCCTGAGTACAATAACCATCTAATTAACATGTTTCTTGTTCCTGCAACGAGATATCTTCACACGCCATCCCATAGATTCTCTCATTAGTTCGAAAAACACGTGATTTTGCTGTTTTTTAAATCCCGGAACAAGCTATTATGTTCATTGAGGACCTTGAAATATTATTGTTAAAAATGATGAGCATATCACATATGCGAAGGACCTAACCTGATTAAATTGAAAATCGGTAAAAGACGTTTATGAGAAATCCCAAATGAGTGTAATTAATGGTCCTTCGAGCCGGATGAAGTACCAAAGAATCCATTCCTGCTCAAAGGATAGGCTGCGCTGTTCAGATGAAGTAGATCTTTCTTGTGTTATCGGACGCTACTGTAATAAGTATGATGTTAGTTTACAAAACATTTTTTTTATTAAATTAATGTTTTGATTCGAGTTATACTAATCTAATCTAGAGTTTGATTATTTGTTTCTTGTTTACTGAGTTGTGAATCTTTCATCCATTTTCTCAAAATATGAACTACCTATCTTTGAATTTAGATTTTTAATCAGCTTCTATTTGGTTTAATAATTTATTAATTATGAAATTCTTGCACCATCATTGTAAACAACAAGCAATTTATCGATGCCAATCGGGGAGGACGCCGAGCTGAGATTAAATGCCATTTTTCTTCTTTTTCTCCAACTTTTCGTTCGCATACTTCTGTTAATCGATAAAGCTACCAACTTTTATTTTATTTGTAGGTACAGAAATTGTTCCCACTAATTTTCGGCCTACACTCGTACTCCAAGCAACTTCTAAGTTAAATCGAACAAAAAGCACAAATCGTGTTTTACTTTACGACCGTATTTGCCAGCACTTCTCGTCTTACTGTCTCGCTCAAACGCATTAAATTTGATATGTTGGTCCTTATCGCACGGCCGTCGACCCGACACGGCACCATTAGCCCGCACGGTAAAAGTACATACAATCATACAGAGATTGGATTTTATTATTGGACACGTTTCATTGGACATAATGCAGTTTTAGTCGCTTTAGTGTCCTGCACTTCTATCTTGTAACGTATCTTCTTAACAAAGTTAAGTCTTTCAGAAACAACTCGCACTGATAAAATTATAGCTTCAATATAATTCACAGAATTAAATTGCTACTTGGAAGAACCACTTAATAGAAGTTAATATTAGAAGTACCGCTAGAAACAGAATTGTTTAATCGAATAATTTCACTAGCAGAAACAAAATTAGCGTTGCACGATCAGGAAATCATAAACCAAGAAGACTTATTATTCTCCTTAACTACAACATTCTGAGAACTAAACGAGCGCTCATTCAATTTAATTTACAAAGAATGCGCCGTGAATTATGTTCTGAATCCGTCATTAATTTCAACAGGCACTCGAGTTAAACACCAGGGCGCATGAGTGGCGAGGCGGTGTGGAGACAAGCTGTTCCTGGGAGGACCTGCTATGACAGATAGACATGCTAATTGCGCCCGGCTGTCGCTGACGCCATAAATATTTAGCAGACACTTAAAATGTGACGCAAACCATGTTTGGTGAACTCCGACAAAGTGCTGATAGATGTGAAGCCTAAGAACAGTAGCTGTTTTGACAAAGACTCCTCACACGAACGATATTAAATTCCCGTTCCCGTCTTCAAGAACCACTCAAAATATTGAGTATAATAGCTTTAATATTTACTCGTGGTATATTATAAAGCGCTTACGTTTCAATTCTTCAGTATAATATCTTTATAATGAATGTCGGGAACTCGGTAGCACATGTGAGTGCGGTATGTAAACACATGTTTCGGATATTATTTATTACACGCGATAAAAGACGGAAAGGATCTATAAAACGAAATCTTTTATAAAATAAAATAAAAAAATAAAATAAAAACGTTTATTTCAATTACAATAGGCATGTAGATACATGTAATTGGAGATCACCTTTTAAGCAAGGAATTGCTTGTATTAGGAGATTCCGCACTTCCACTTGTCATTTTTATGCAATTGAAATGTAGACAATGTAAACAAAAAATAAAATAAAAGTAAAAAATAAAAGGGTAGCTTAAAAATTATACAAACAGTTCTGGAACTAATGAGCGTTATGTAGAAAAAGACCAGATCGCGCGTGTACGTGTGGTATGTGTTTCATGAGTGGGTGTGTGAGTGAGTATGGGTATGTGTGTGAAAGTGAGGTTGTGTGGTGTGTGAGATAATAAGCAATACTTAGTTCACTATTTCCCAAATTGTATCCTGTCTGTTTGATTGTCACGCTTTCATGCTTAGACGAAGCGTATGTACAAAATGGACGTTTTCGTTTGTCGGTTAGCCCTGCGACAATGTCTTGGGATCGAAAGAGACTGTACAAGTCTTCATTCACTAACCTTAGGCACAACAACCCAAACGTAACAATTTGGTTATTGAAAAGTAGATATAATAGACTCCACATCGTCGTAAGTTTTAGTTTTGAGCCAATCGGTTACAGCTTTTTTACAGTCCCGGAGCTTCATGGAATATATTCTTAATTCTTTATTCAACAAGTTGTATATATAAGATGCTCGCCTCGGGTATTGCCTTTTAGCGAAAACAGATCTAACCTTGACCGTTGGGGCGACTAAGTAGCTCCTTCTACTTTTTGGCTTAGAGGGGTCATAAGGGAGGGATGTGTGTTTTTTTAGTGTGAGTTGGAGCAAATAAAGCTTTCTTACAGACAAAAGGTCAGATAATAGGTAGAGGCTGTGGGTGGGGTTAGGGTAGAGGTTTTATGTCTTAATAGTCTCAGCTATTTTGAATTGGGAATATTTGTCAAGTATTTTGCTTCGTATTGCTCTATAGTTTCTTGTTTCATTGGGTATTCTGCTTTAATATACGAGTATATTGTATATTCCCTGCTGGTTGTCTCGACTTGGAATTGTGCCCGACTGCCAGATTAATGGTTATTGGATGGTCCCCAATACGCATAGTAGCACAATAGCATAAAGAATTAAACCGAAAAACAGAACTGTTTGTGGACCTTAAGCGATCATAACCGCTAACATTTGATCAATGATCATTAGCCATCGAAAATTTTTATACATTTTTCAAAATTTCTTCATCTGACAATAATCAATAAACCCAAATAAATGATTTGCTTTTTTACCGCTTTAGTATACTGTCTCAATCACTTTCACGAAAAATATTTCCTTCCTTTCGGCCTCGGGTTCCGAAGTCTAGTAGTAATTTCAATTTTCCTTATTAGATTAATCTAATAATTTGTTATCGGCATTACTCAATTCATTAATGTCATAGGAAGATTAATTCATTCATTATCCGTTCACCTTCTTCGTCTTTGTCGTGTGGATGATTCCTTATGTGTTGAATAAGCTTCGACTAAAACTCTGCCACCTCAATATTACCAATTGCATGATATTCAAGACACTGAGACTGATCTAAGAAATGTGAGGTATTTTTTAAAGCAAGTTGAAATCTGCAATCTAAGTTAATTAATATCGTGGAAATAAACATCATCGGTGTAGGTGTAGGTTTGAGGATCGAGGACCATAATTGTCCAGCCTTACTTTTTAGGAATAGAAATGATCTTTCATTTCACCATGTGAAAGACTTTTTCTATTAAAATGATAAACAGGAACGTTTTAACGTCCCCGTATCCAGCTTCGTTTTAGAATATTGACGTCTATTTTCTACTCTCAAGTTGTTATGCCAAAATCTTCATCATCAGGCCACAGCAGTCCACTGGGCATAGGCCTCAACAATCGCATGCAACTCGATTCTCGGCAGAAATCGTCGCCACGCGATCGCACTTAAAGACACACACAATGCACTGCATTGCACTGAATTTCTTATTATTACTGATTCGCGGTTTCCCAAAAAAAAACTGAAATATTTTGTAGAGCCATATCTATGAAAAAAAGAGTTATTGTTTAGGTTTAATTATAACACAGCTTGCCATGATATTGCGTAGGATTACATAACTATGTAGCAGGAAGCTGATACTTATCTGCTTCCGGCATTATGTTTCTATAGAACCTCTCTCTCTAGCCGTACAACAGTAAGTGCGTAGGTACAGTAGGTAGTAGGTAGTTGCTCTCAGTGCATTGTCTAATGTACTTTTGAGAGAGGAGCTCGTGGCTAAATAATAACAGCCGCTCGGATCGATCTTCAGGTTAAGCCGCGCTTGCCGAGGTTAGTCCGTGGATGGGTGACCATCATTACATACCGAGTTTTCCTCCGTGCCTCGGAAAGCACGTTAAGCTGTTGGTCCCGGCTTTCATTTGTGATTTTTGACATTCGTTACAAGTAGTTAGAAGCCGAAAGTCTGACATCCAGTCTTACCAAGGGGTATCATATTACCCAGTTGCTGCGTTGTGGAGGTCAGATAGGCAGTCGCTCCATGTAAAATACTGGTGTTCAGCTGCATCCGGTTAGACTGGAAGCCGACCCCAACATAGTTTGGGAAAAGGCTAGGGATATGAGGCAGATGGTGAACATGAAACTATAAAATGTCGATGGATGGAGAAGGATAGGACGAAGACCAAAGAAAAGGTGGAGGGATTGTGTGAGGCATATGAAAGAAAAATGAGTAAGTGATAGCGTGATGGCTGACAGGGAAAGAAAAATATTTATTACGCCGACCCTAAGTCACAAGTTTATGAAGACGATGATGCACATGCACATGAGACTGTAAAATAACTACTGAAGAAGATTACTTCAAAATAAAACAGCAACACTTGTTGAGAGAATTTGCCATATTTCAGAAAAATTACATGATCATTCATGGCTACCCCGCCCTACCCACGACTCTATCTGTATCCTGAGTCGTAATTTGAAAGACGACGTTAAGTCGTAATTTTCCAATAAATATACAAGATATATAGTACTATAACATTCAAGATATGATTTCACTGAGCGTGATTAAAGATACTCAAAACGCCACGACGCGCTTCACAATGCCAAGGATAGGCACATATGGCGAAACATCGTTAAGCAGAAGTTGAGTTCACGACGTAGGAATCACGACCCTCAGTAATGAGGAACACGGTGCACGGAGGATGCAAAAGATAAAAGAGGTCCACATAATGACATTGGCAAAAATCTTTGATGACATCGCAGATCATCGTTGTCATCAAAGATTTTTGCTCATGGCGTATTTTCAGCTTGCTCATGGCGTATTCCGTAAGAGAAATGGATTATTCGAGATTTCTGAAGACGACGTCTTTCATCGAACAACTGAGAAGCGCGGCGGGCAGGCATCAGTCACGTCACTGCTTGCCAATATATCCGCTAATATCTGACAGGAAGCATCCTGATAGGAATGTATCAAGTATCGGTTTTGCAGTGTTACTAATTGTGGGTTCAAATTGACTACGCTTTGAAATCCTGGTGTTTCGTATTCTGCAGGGACGGGAATGTTTCAAAACAATTGATGACAGGCTGGTCTTCATGAATACATCATTGGAAGTACAATCAACAGAATATTGTGCTAAAGTGTTGTAATATTAGTTTAATAGAATTTTATGTCTATGTATTACTGGCAGCTTTTAAAGTCTATGGTCTTTGAAAAAGCTAATTGATGTTAGGAAGGTTTTTTGAATATATAAAAATGACAGAGAAAATTACTAGATAGAATGTGATCAGTGTGAATAGGAAATTAGATATGGAAACGTGTTTTAATTTGGAGGAATTTATTTAGATGGTTTTAACATATTATGGGGTTTTTGATGAGTTATAAATAAAATGTGAAAGTGACTGTTTGAATTTTATTTGAAGAAGGATCCCACTCTCATAACATGATGGTATGAAAGCAAACCTAATTTTTAACATAAAGCTGCATATATAAACTAGTCATGATACAAACAAAAAATTATGCAAATTTAATATTTTAGTTTTAAATTCGCCAAAAACAGAATGCAGCGCCTAACCCTCGGATGCCCAGTAGAGGGGTGAAACACTTGTCGAGCATAGGTTTGTGTTGCATTATCTTTTGCATGGGAATATACCTATTTACGGACTCCCGGGACGGCGCTGCATTATGCATCCTACCTAGATTTAGTTTTTGGCGGAATTAAAACTAAAGAATTGAAATTGTGTAATATATTTCTGTTATGGAGTTCCGCAAAGTACCTAACTCCATCTATAAAGAGTATCTTTACTACGACATCATTTGGATTAATGAACTGTGTACCTTCTCTGCATGCCTAGATAATATGCTTATATTTTATGCCTCTACCAATCGGTTATTCAAGCAATCAGTTAGTGAAGAGTGTGAGCTGCAAATGCATTTACCTGGTTGTACTCATTTGTGGCGATAAAAATGAATAGCTTTCTCCGTAATTTCATTTTATTTTGCAATAAACCTGGCAAAAATAAAATCTTTTCCAATTGGATATTATTGACGGCTGTTTTAGGTTTCTAGGTAAGAAATACGGTGCTAATGATGTAAACAACGTTTCAATTACCGGCTTAATAGCACTTGATACAACAATGACCGACGTTTCGCAAGGTCCCCAAACACAAGCTGCATCCCTGTTGACCCTATCATCATTCAACTTCCCACTAGCCTCATGTTACGCAATTACAGCTTTTTTATTATTTTCATTCATTCCAATGTTACGGCGCATTTTAATCCGCTGCCGCAGCCATTCATTTTGTTCGGGACCCGTCAACCGAGACGCGCTTGTGTAATGTTCCGGTCCCCTACCTCTCTCTTTCACTCTCCCTCTAATTTGTATATGTTGGTCCTTTTCTCCGCACCGCATGGTTCCTTTGTACCTTCAAAGGCGATCAGGGGGACTTGGCACGCTCCTGAGAAAACGGCAGATGTTGAAAGTTTGTTTGCTTCGGCGACAGAAACTTTTGATAATGTTGGGATTAGAAGAGTTTTGAAGGCTTAATAAAGTTTTTACGGAGAATGTTGAAAGAATAATAAGGTGTATAGAAAAGGTCTCTCGCAACTTCCTTTATATCGGAATGTTGCGTGAATTCTAATCTTTCATTGACGACTTTTTCGTAGCAGCAGAAACTTTTTCTGTTAAACTGATCTGCTTTGTCAATAAAAGAATTACAAATACATACTTATTAAAAGATTGGCTTGTCATAAAACTGTTCTGCAAAGTTCTTTAAAGTCAAGGAAAAATAAAGCAGAAAGAGGGAAGAACTTTAATGAAAACAGATTACTTGGCATGACATAATTGCAATATGGAATACATAGCAATGAGCAACCCTTAGACTATGTAAATTTTAGACATAACAAGCGCGAATCAGTAGCTAATCAAAATGATTCGTTTATAAATAAAGACAAATGCCATGAAATAAATTAACGCCTCCCATTCACAATAATAATGTTAACCGCCCACACGCTGTCGATCCCCTCTCTGCAATTACACGGGATTCCAAGAACTTCAAAACATATGACTAATCAGTCGGTAGGTAAAAATATAAAATTGCGTGGGCAATGTACCTAAACCATCAGGCTTCATTGTTTATACTGAAAACAATGGCAGTTTAATATCTACAGCTATAAAAACATTCAACCAGAAACAAAAAGCGAATTCGGAACCAACGTAATTTTGCGCGAATCTACAGAGATAATTGAAAACTCATAAAATTTCGATATTGAATAAAGGTTTCCAACAAAAACTGCAAACAATTTAATACTGAAAGATCCAGCAAAAAATTCACTCGAAAAATAAAATTCCATTTTGTTCGAAACTCATTTATTTTGTAGCGACAACAGATAGCTTTGTGGAACGAGCTCGACTATCTACAGTTTTATCGTGCGTGCGCTTGGCAGCAATATTGGAGAGACATTTCCCGGCTTCCGTCGGCTTCGCGTCGAACTTCCTTGTGCGTTATGTCGCTCTGGTACTTGTCACCAGTTCCGATTGAGCATTTAACGCGCCGGTCTCATTAACTTCTTTTGTAAATGAGAAAGTTTGAACAATTTTAATTAAAGTTTGTTTTATCGTCAGCATTATCATTAAATTTCTTGTAGGTTTCATTTTTCTTTTGAACTGTATTATTATTGGTTTTGTCACAAAGATCGGAGACGCCGACGTGTGTTTGAAATCTTTTGTTTCTTGTTTTAGTCTTTTTCTTCGAAGAGTTTGGCTTCCGTAGGCTTATTGACTTACAAATAGGGACACACCTACGTTTTGGTCGTTATTTTTGTTGTTGGGTTTTTATAGCTGATATTTTTTGTCATGTTTTTGTTTGTTCTGTTTATTATGGAGGTCTATTTAGCATAATATTTAAGAAGTTCAAACTTTTCAAAACACTTCCTCGTACTCAACTAAGCCGATGACTTTGTGACTGATTTAATTTCAGAAAGGTCTAAAGATTTAGACCTTTTTGAAATTCAAACACAGCTCTAATGAAAATTTCATTCGTGCAATGAAAATGCAAAAGACTTTCAAGCCTCTATATTAACTGCTTCAACTTTGTCACGGACAAACTTGGCATGGCCAACACATAAATTGTTCCCTCGTAGACCTTCGCAGACTTCCCGTAGCTGCCATTAAGTATGGAGTTTTGTTGGCGACTGCCATTTCACAGTTCCTGGTTCACATTCATGGCTGACTGTGTACTTGTTTTTATTTCAGTAACCTTTCATGAACTAAGGAATACAAAGTTATAATGATTTGTTTTCCATGCTTTCTAGTATTTTGTTTGAAGTCTTTTTTTTTGCTGAGAAGGGTCTTGTAACTGCAAATGTACGAGTAGGTATATAATTAGATATCTTATTTCGTACACTCAGGTTCTTCTTGTTAATTAAACTTTTGCTTGTTTTTTATTTGGCTGTTATTGGCATTTTACTTGTGTTCTTGATAATTTGTAATCGTTATTGAATAAATATTATGGTGAATCATATTTCAGATCTTTTTCTTTAGTTCCCAAGTGTTCCAAAACACAATTGGTAGGCATGCTCAATTGGCATATACCTAGGAAATCTGTTATCTACACTTACCCTTATTGGGCAAGCTAGGCAGGCACATTGCATTATGTTTTTTTTTACTACAGTAATCTGTTTATCTTCATTATAGAGACCTTTTGGAAAGCAATCATAAATTGGTTTGTAAAAAACATCATTCACGGTCTATCAAATCCTAATCTCAGAATTCAATGAAACATATTATATTAAATAGAAATAGATTAACTTTTTATGGACTAATTTAGATAGATACAAGATTTTTTATTATTGAAAAGCGGGCTATCAAAAATTTCAACATCAAAGTAACAAAGAGCTAGGACATAAAAAAACTCCTCGTTCCAACGAATTCCATTTAACTTCATGTTATTCCACTAAAATCTTGAAAGCAGGAATGTGGAAATACTCCGGTGAATCCACAAGCGGTATGCCGTGCCGTCCCGTAAACGGCAACCAGATAAAGACGGTAATTGACGTCAACGGTTGCTCGCTGTGAGACATTTAGCTCACTCGTCCACTTCTGTTCCACCAACCAACATACCACAATCAAAACTGGACTTTACCACTACTGAAATAAGTTTGGGAATTGAGGAGTAGATTTCACTTGCGTCATTACGCGCCGCAGAGGTAATTTAAAGCCGTATGGTTAGGAGCGAACAACATATGATTTATGTCAGAGTGTTCCAGTGTGTATGGATGGGTGTGTCTATGTGTGCGTGCGTTCAATATTATGAGGCATGCGCAGTGGTAGCTACCGCCATCTGTTGACAGCCACGTGGTCTGGCGCGTTCTGCGCAGGCGCGACCTCATCGATCGTCACCTTGACTGCTTAATAAATTCATGTACACGATAACACGAGCACGTTTTGTGAGTAACAAACACAGTTTATTACTGACGTGACGTTTGTTTTGGTGGCGTTGGCGGCATTGGCGAATAGTTCCTGTGTGCCAACCTCAGATTTAGAGACACCGTATTTGTTCTCTTGGTGTGATATCCGCATTGCGATAAACACTACGTAGAGTCTATTGTTTTCATCTCCTTAACTACACTGTAGTTATGTTTTATTCAGTTTTGCCTTGAATTAATTTGTGGAATAAATATCCACTGCTCTATCATACTTACCTTGTTTTGTTTGAGGAAAACCGAACTCTGCTTACAATAATTAGTCTTTAATTTTCTATTTGCGCATTCTGCTTTCCTGTTACAGAATAAAAAACAAAACAGTTTTTTTCCAGAAAAATGCCAAAGCAATAAAATTATTTGCCGGACTCGAAACTATTTTATCTCTTGATAAAGAAATCCCGCAATAGAAGAAGTTATGTCCAGGGTCTGATATAATATTTGCTATCTATGTTCATAACAAAAAACATGCCAAGTAACCGTAACCATTAAAAATCGTGAAACTTATTCCAAATGATACAGCAGAACAGAATTGAACCAGAAACAAAACAAAACAAAATATAAATCAGAATAGCAACCAAAAACTCAATCTGCTCAAAAACATTTATCTGCATAGATAACTCCATCATCCAGACGAAACGAGAGTCTACAAGTTAACCAACTTGATTTTCGGACGTAAGGACCAGTTTTCGAAACCGGTCATCACTATTACTATCTAGCTCGTATCCACCATACTCACCAACTATGTTATTAGTAGAAGATTAATAAATGTAAAATGAAAGACTTCCAAGCCCGTCTTCATCATTCCAGCCCTTGGTGACCGCACTCGTTTCTTCTCCAGGTTGGCCCTTCGTGACTTCGTATTCTGAAGTCTTCTCCCGTCTTACTAACACGATTCATCATCTGCCTAGCCTTTTCCAAAACTATATTGGGGTCGGCTTCCAGTCTAACTGGATGCAGCTAAGTATCAGTATTTTAGATGAAGCGACTGCCTATCTGACCTCCATAATCCAGTAACTGGGTAATACGAGTCCCCTTGGTAAGACTGAATGTCAGACTTTCGGCTTCTGACTACTTGTAACGACTGTCAAACATCTACAAATGACAGCCGGGACCAACGGCTTAACGTACTTTTGCGAGGCACGGAGGAAACTCGGTATGTTGTGATGGTCACCCATCAACGGACCAACCTCGGAAAGCACAGCTTACCCTTGAAGGTCTATCATCACCATTATTTAGCCACGAGCTCTTCACAAATACGGTTCGAGTCTTACTAATACGGCTAAGTATCTGTATCTTGAATAATCTTGAACACCCTTAGCATGACAACTTAAATCAGCCAAAAGATGTCTACTGCTGGAGATAGGCCTCCAAAGTATTTCGCCAATCTGACAGGTCCTGTGCTTCATGAATCCAGCAAATTCCCGCGACTACGTGTCTTTCTAAGTGACAATTCTTTTCTGCCGTGCCGTAGACATTTTTCCACCATCTATCATCTTGACGGTCCTTCGCATTTGTACGCGTGCCGGCTACTTACAAGACCTGGAATAGCACAAATACATCAAACATACAAAAAATAAGTTTTGGAATAGATCTGTGAAAGAGGCACCTGAAGCACTGGATACCAAAATAAATTCACAAGTGCACTACGAATAGCCTACGAATGATGGATGGGCAAAAAATATTTACCTACATACTGACGGCAAGTCAAGTTATCACCACAGCTTTTGACAATTATAAAGCTGCTATTTTAAAAAGAATAGTCTACAAACAACTTCATAAGCAGCTTATAATAGCAGAAACAGTTTTTATTCCGTTTTCCATCTTTTGAAGGAATACGGCCATCTCATTTAATAAAAATGATCACTCGTATCAACAACGGTTCGTTTCTGAAGCCAACTCTAATCGGGTTTGCCAAAAGTGCAACGAATCATTTTCCGGGCAAAAAAATAAGATGCTCATTTATGTAAACGTAGCCAAAGCTTTTAGAAATAGAAAAAATGTCGACTCGTATTGACACAAATTAAAACCTAGGTAGGTGCTTAGCAAACAAATCTTACTCGGCGTTTGAATTTGCTGTAGATATCACATTATATTTACTGATTAATAGAGACATTTAATTTGCTAATACCTACTACAATTTAACTAATTACTTATTTGTGTCTGCTAGTCTTATGGTACCTACTTAAATATTATATTATTATGATCTATCTATTTTCCTGAGCTGGTATAAATTACTTGCTTATTTCGCTGACCGAAGTTCTACTAAACTGAGTGTGTAGGTATAATGTTAGTGTGAAAACATCACGAATCATTTTATGAATTCGGTGGCCCACTTGAAACTCTTTTGATGAATTTTATTAACTCTCTTCATCTGATTTGTTCCAACAAACATCTGTATCCGTGTTTGTTTCTTCGATATGTAGTGTTATTTTTGTCTGGAATTATATGGATTTATATTTTCGATGTGTAATTTTACACTAAGAGACACGTTCCGTACAATATTCACCTTGTCATACTCGTCTCTGTATATACCGGGATTTTTAACGTTGTTTGATTAAATTCAGAAATTAAATCTATTTCCATCGTGTCCTATCCAGCACTATCAACATTTTCTATCAACCTTTACCCAATTTATTTATTCAGAAGATCTAAAATTCATAAAACTATTCTGAAATTCAAAGCGACAACGCCACCCGTCGGCCCGGCGCGTTTCTCCCGCAGGTAAAACTGACGTCAAGATACCAGGAGCGCATAAACTCGAGGAGATGTATTGCTGTCTCACCACTTGTGGATGGACACGCCCACGCCCCTTCTCCTCGTCTCGCTCTCGCATTAGGGCCGGGGATACTGTTCATGTGTGTGTAGGTTTGAATTTTGAATAGGGAATGGAAGATTTTAATGTTTTTTTTTTGTTATCTTGTGGTATCTTTTGTGTTATAACTTTCTTTCGCGTGATATAATATGTAAGTTAGATCTTTTCTTTTGTGTGGTTACGATTTTAATGGATGACACTAGGTGTTTTTAAAATATGCAGGTCTACTATTTTAAACAATGATTATGCTGATACAACCGTAACGTAACATATCTCATTTAATAATACCTTTATTTATTACTAGCCCTCCTTCTCGAAAGTGATATCCAGTGGGCAATTATTTCAGTGTTTTTCATGCTTTCGGCAAGAGGAGGTTAAGGTACTTAACTCAAATTAGTAAAAATCAAAAGTTAGGTTACTGGCAGTGGCATTCTCTTTGTTTCCAAGATTGAGCAGCTACACTGAATGCAGTGTTACTTTATGAATAAGTAAATAAATAAAAAGATTCTACACAAAAATATCCAACGCGTACAAATAATACGGACCCAAGGAATAATAGGTAAGTATAGCCACAATAAAAGAGATGGCTTAGTAAACTAAAAACATCACACCATCCGAACTTAATAAAACGCACAACATTCTAAAAGCGGAATGCTACGAACAGCGCCACCTATGATTGGAAGTATGTAAAGTAGGTATCTACGCATTCCCGAAAAAAACGAAAAGCCAGTTAGCCAGAGCTCTAGTGGAACATAGGTAAATATCATAATCAATTATATAAGGTAGGAAATAGACGCAAACGGCAATGTAATGACTAATGGAGTCACTGACAACGGGCCTGGCGAGAAAGTATAAAATCACCCAAAAAGCAATGGAGAGCTCGATAAGGTGAAGCACAGGAAAATCAACGCACAACCAAGGTAAGCGATTTAGTCAAACGCGAACCTGCGGGGCTAGACGAGTAGCAATGGAAAGTGCGCAACGTGCTACATTACAAAAAATTCAAAAAGATTGATAGGAGCTTTTCGGTAGCTTATGTCAATGACTTTACCATCATCTGTTATCATATCATTGATAGAATGTCACTTTGCCCTCTGGCGATTGGTAACGGTAGTAGAAGTCTGCCGCATGCAAGAGGCACTGGAACGGTAGATGTGGCGATGTTTGGGACGGGGTTATGTTTAGGAGTAGGTAAGAACCAAGTCGTTTTTCGGCTGAACGATGATGCTGATGGTGATGAACTGATGACTATTCATCATCTTCCTGCCCTTGTCCCGTAATAGCAAGTACCTACCTCCTTTCGGTCGGCGAAACTTTTTCCTTTAACGGCTGACAGGGATGTCAGCCGTTAAATTTTCTACGATTTATAATCAGATCCTAAGTAGCCCGTTATTGAAATGTAAACGTATTCGTACTCGTAAATCGGCCATAATGGATCAACTGATTAGTCGTCTCAACATGCCAATCGGCTTTGTTCTATAAATCTGTCTCTCCTGTTAAATACAACGCAAAAACAAAAAATTGTACCGTCATCAGAACCTCTGTTACCTATTGTAATATTACCTAATTGGTTTATAGAGTGTTTGCGCTTAAAAAATTTTCGCAAGTTGAACCCCATTTGATAAAATCTTTTAAACGCAAAAACTCTATAAAAACCAATTAAACACATGATCTAATGCCAAATACTTGGTCATTGAAACTCAGGACCGAAGCCTTACACTGCTAAGAAAAAAAAATAGGTACTCTATAGATACCTAGAACAAAGAAAAACCACAAACAACAACAAACTCAACAACCCCTGTCTAATAAGAACACTTCGAAACCAAAACAAAAATTCCGTCGTAAAAGTGGCAAGTATAAAATTAAACTCTCACGAACCGAAGTAGTTGGAAAATAAAAGACAACTAATAACCTTCAACAAAAACGTAAAACGTATAACAAAATACAATCAAAACTAACAAGTCAAACTAACAACAAAAGTCATCCGTGTTTCTTCGTTCAAAGAATAAGCCACGCCTTCTACCCCCATGGAGGTAGTCAGGCGTCTAATGTGAGCAGAGGGCAGATGCAACCTCCCATGAGCGCAAGGAAATACTACGTCACATAATATAGGTGTCTACTGCATTTAGCTGCTATTAGGTATCTTCGGTGTCCATAATAAAGTAGTTTCGTCATACTTATAGCGATTCAGTGCCTAGGGGCCAATAGGTAATACGGCTAGCCCATAAGGCAATCAGACTTTTCAGAAACCCTAACATCATGAATTGTAGTAGGTTATAAGGGTAAGCCAAGCTTTTAAGCTTGTATGAAAGTACACCCACTTTGCATAAGTAATCAGCTTATAACGTTCCCATCACTAAGGTTCAGGCCTTCTCTCTGTAAAGTTAGTGGGACATAACATAATTCATTTCATCACCCAGTCGATTGTGCGTCGGTAGATGTTTTTTTGTTTCAGGTGTAACACAATGATGGTGAATATAAATGTTGTTGGATGGAGATGGGACAGGAAGATGGAAAGGATGAAAAGGATGGATGGATTGTGTGAGGAATTGTATGAAAGAAAAAGGAGTTAGCGGTAGCGTGGCTGTTAACAGAGGAGAATTGAAGAAAAAAACGTGTTGTGCTGACCCTAAGTAACATAGGACAACTGGACAAGGGCGAAGTTGATGTTTTCTGTTTCCTCCGTTTCGTCGTAAAATGGCTGAAAAAAACACGACGGTCATAAAAAATTAGTTAGATGTTGTTGTTTAGTTTGATCACGTTCACTCCAGCTGGTCTACGATCTTCGAGCTGCGAAAGACCCTAGCCGTAAGGGATAAACACTTTCACAGCGTTCCGTATTTCTACAATGGAATTGAGATTAGCTTTCCTGTAATTAGCTTAGGTAAATACCTCCGCATCTCACACTCGATTTACCATATACCTTATGATTTAGCAAACTTGTATCTAGTAAACATCATCAACTAAGTAGTAAAATAAGACTGTCATCAACAATACTAAGCGCGATGTGGATGCAAACGGCAGAGGCTACGCTACTCCTGATAAAATAACTGTAGAAGCTTCTACAAATCCAATAAAAACCTGCCGATTAATCAGAGGGAAATTTCAGTTTAGTACTTTCCAAAACCCTAAAAATTCCTTTAATTTTAATTGACCAATATCTGAAACCAATAAACGTGTATGTAACATACATTCACCCACTAAAGACGCAAACCTTAGCAAATCTTGCTAAAAGTTTCCAAAAAACCCTTTGAACTTTCTAATTTCACACGAAAACTACTCCCTAAGACGTATTTACGAATAAGTACATTTGGTCACATCTCTCTCAGAACACACAACAATAAACCTAAACCACAACTTCTACAAGAACTTCAAAATCACCTTAAACTTACGAAACCCATTCGCTCAGCTGCAGTACCTTTGCCGAAGGGCCGGAGGGCGGGGCGCGGGGCGGGGCGAGCGGCGCGGCCCGCCCCCAGGAGTGGCCCTGCGCCGGCGCGGGCGTGCGCGCTTCGCTACAGACCCCACCGCTACACTGTGCCACAACGATCTACCATACGTTATGGGCCTATAGGGAAAAAAATCCTTTATTAATATGATTAGAAAAGGAGGAAAATGGTGTAAAATTACACGAGTTGATTTGGCCATGATTGTAACGGCTCCAAAACTGGCTTGCTTTAGAGATGTAGCGATTTCGAGTTCCAGCTTTAGAATTTGATACACCCACTTATGGTACGGACATTGCAGGTTGGAGGGGTCATATTGGAACACCCCTTTTTGAAAGGCGTTCTCTCTATAACCCATACAAACTCAGATGCCTATTTAAAAAACTTAAGTTTTTGATTGACTCGTGAGTGGGAACTTGTACTTGGGGGTTTAGAAAATGGTTTAAGTAGGTATATGTGTTAATACCACAGGATTTTGAAGAACCCAGTACCTAAGTATTGATAAAATTTGAATGTTTATCAAAATCCGGAATATTGCTAAATGGAGACTCTATGTGGTCGTAATTCTAGGCAGATCCAGTATTTCGATATAGTTTATCGGTCGTTGTAATGATGTATTGGAAGGCCTTGGAAGCCATATGTCTAGTTGTAGACGTCTATCGGCTGAACGAAGTCGAGGACTGACATTGGAATATGCACGCAAGGTTCCATTGAGCTGGAATATTGTTTTTTAGCTTTCTTTCAGGAGACAAAATCACCAGTGGTGCTGAGCTGTTCCATCTCGCAAAGGATGAGGCGAAATATTCTTTGTTGATGTGACCTTCAGTAATTAGAGGGGTACAAAAAGAAGAAAACGAAGGAAGTAGGTACTCTCTCTAGGGTCAGCAAAAGTCAGATGCTGCGATACTATTGGTCGATGAGCGTATAAGCACTTCTATAGCGGCCAAGCACTGCAAGCAGGAATAGTCCTTACGGTGGTCAGAAGCAAATTTGGTCCATAGTGCATACAAGATGTAGTTTTGTATCCCCGTATTAAATTCCCGTTTAACGAATAAACGTCTACGTTTGTTTGTGTGTGTGAAAGTGCGGCTATAGACATAGTATTAGAATGGCCGCGTTTTAATACGGGTGGTGTACACTTAACGATTTTCGATGTTAAGGAAAAAAAAACATTTTATTATTGATTCGGGTCGAGAATCATTAGCATAGTTACTTCCTTAAATTTGACGAGAATGCAAAGCGTTTATACGTTTAACGGTAGTTAGGTTCAGAAAAGATACTTCTTCGTCTTCTTCGACGACTCGATGATTCTTTTATATAAGCTTTGACCAGAACTCTGCCACCTCTTTAGCATTAATAGTGGAACGGGTCTCCCAAGTGCAGATGGAGTTGCACAAGGAGCAGATAAGATACTACGTCCGGCACACTTTCCGTCCGCCCCGCAGCTTGGATTGGTATTACTATGTCTTCTTTTGTTTAACCACGGCATGATTTTTTTTATTATTAATATCACCAATCTCAATGGTGATAAGACTAGTATGCAGGAGATCTTATAATGGGTGTATAAAAAACACACACTTCATGAAGTCGAAAGGCACTTGTCCTCACCGTCGTTGCGATCTTTTTTTTTGATCTGGACCATACTGGATTCCAAGGAGCCTTCTAGTTACGGAGATATTGGAGATCAAAGTTACTAACAACTTTTTCACGAGTTTTTTTTTTAATACAATTTTTTAATGTTATAACTTTAGTGTGTTTGTATTACTATGGCCGCTATAGTAAAAATAATGTAAATAACAAAATACGAAGGGTGTCGTTCCCCATTCAAAAAAGGTTTTTTTTTGCGTTTTTTGGTCGATTATATTATTGTATTGTGCCATCCCCTTTGTATGCGAGTTCGACTCGCATTTTCGCCGGGTTTTCTGTTTCGATAGTAGTCCGATTGGATTGTACCTAGGTACCAGGAAAATGCGCGTTCTCTCAAACTCAAAGCATTTCTTTCAATTAGACCATTATAGGCACTTTTGAACTGTTAAAAACCAAAAAGATATCTAAAGCTCCAGTGCACGCAAGGCATAACTTGTGAAAGTACTGTAGTTGCCCATTCCAAAGCGTGGTATATCTATGGAGAGCAATAGGCAAAAAGCTCCATGGACACACTTAGTCTAGTCGGCCACTGCAACATCTTTTGCTGTTCATGAATTTTAAGCACGTGTTTATCCGCTTGCCGACAACGATAAGGGTCCCCTAATATGGACAAGGGAGTTTTTACATTAGCCAAAATTTATGGTGGCAAAATCGTGTAACATAACGTCGCAAGTAGGTATATGGATTGACTAAGTTAATTAATTTGCGTTCCCATTTAATTGCCGCCTTCGGGATGTTGTGCAAGTACAGGAAATAATGAGCAATTTGTTAAAATAACCACACATAGGTACATTGGTAGGTACCAGCTGGCCCCTTAATTGGTGCCTATTTATTCATTATTTTAATAAAATCGAGGAAAAGAGTAGGCTAGCCGGTTTACCAACAATAAGGAAAAAAACAGGTAATTACGGGTCCGGTGTAATGTAACAAGTACTTGCAATGTGGTTTAACCTAAACGTTTTGGTATAATTTATTATTTAAATACTGTAAAATATTATGAAAGGCAAGCACTTCAATGCTATTCTCTCGATCTCCATCAGAGAGAATTATTATCAGCGACTTATAATTTTGAAGAACCACGGAGTAGGTTGCAAGACGCATTGCGGAAAGAGCTTGACTCCTACCGAAAAGATCGACCCACAACAGAAACCAGGATGGTGTGGCAAAGGGAGAGGCCTCCCGGCCTACAGTGGCCGGCCTACAGTGGGACAGTATAAACTAGTTATTAGAGAGGTATAGGTTAGAGTTATTAGAGGAACAAGGCTTTACTGCGGAGGCCGCAGAGAGTCGTGGCAGTCAGGGTCATAAGTGTGCGGAAGCGGTGTGCGTCTTAGCGGGCACACCCCCTTGGGATTTGGAGTCTACCGACGAGGCGCGGACCTGCAGCCGGAGAGTGGCAGACGACCGCCGCCTGAGTTGGTCACGAGGTGGCGTAGGGAGGCCCAATCCCAAGCCCTGAGGCTGTGGAGGGTGAGGCTGGAGACGCGCAGTGCAGGTCACTGGACCGTGGGGGCTATCCAGCCGATCCTGGAGGAGTGCTACGGAGGCGACACGGGACGTTGTCCGTCCGTCTAGTGCAGGTGTTGTCAGGGCATGGCTGCTTTGGCAAATACCGCACAAGGTGGCTACACGGGAGGTGACTCCCGTGTGTCACCAGTGCAGCGAGGACACAGCCCTTCACATGCTCGAGCATTGTTCTGCTTGGGCAGTGCAGCGCCGTGATCTCACAGCAGCAATCGGGGCAGACCTCTCCTTGCCGGCCGTGGCCAAGGCCATGGTCTACAATTAGGGGGTATGGGAGGCAGTAGCATTCTTCTGCGAGGACGAAATCTTGCAGAAGGAGGCGGCGGATCGCGTTAGGGAAGAAGATTCCCTCTCAGGAGGACAGGGCGGCGGAGGAGGCGCCACGGTGAGCTGATGCCGTCCTAGTAAGTGCCAGCAGGCGATAGATCGGGGAGTCTATCGTCGACGCATTGCACGGCCCTCATGAGTGGTGGCGATGTCCGGGTTCACCTGAGACATAGAGGAGTTTGAAGCCCGGAAACGGGCTGCGCTGGATGGGTCGCGAACGTGATGCGTAGCAGTTCTCGCGGCCCATCCGCCAAGGCGAAAGTAGGCTCACGACGGTGTTTTTAGTGGGTGCAAACCCACATAACCAAACCGGTGCTCCTCGGACGGTGCGGCATGCGTTAGGCATTTTTCACCGTTCAAAAAAAAATAAAGTTATTAGAAAGGTTGGAAAGGATCTGACTTAGTGACATACACTAGGACGAAATACATTTCATTGGTCAAAGAATGGATTCCGAAATGGAACGCATAGGAAACCACCAGTGGAACCGTGCGCTTTTTTCCTAAGTTTTATTAGTGCTCATGTTTTAGGTTTCTGTAAAATAACATATTTCAATTAAGACAACTCCGCTAACTTTATTTATCTCCATCCGGACTAGGTATCTACTTCATCTTCTCTCATCAGCTTGTGCCTTCGAGCAGAAATAAGAAGAAGGTCCGTGTTCAAACGCGAACTTTAAATACAGTCCTCATTTCTTAGATTCTCAGTTTTTCGTTTAGTTTCTTGTGATTCAAGTTCTAGTTAATCTTCTTATATTTGTGTACAAATCAATTTGCCAAGTGACTCTATTCATGGCTCTAAAAATTTGTAGAAATCGCTACTCTTCTTTCTAATCGTTTTAAATAAGTATTGATGATTAGTTTCCATTACATTAAAGCGAATTATTAAGCCGTTTCGATCGGATGTTTGGTACCGGGTAGGTAGATGTCGTAACCTAAACCCACATCTTTTTGTGGCTTCTTTACCTGACGAGTACAAAAAACAACCTTTGAACGGTTAGCTGTTAACCAAATGAGCTCATTGTTGTAAACTGCATACATTTTTTTTCATTTTTTTTTGTAATCTGTGGAAGGGGACCAAAAGGTTGACTGTCTCACGAGGTAAGATGAAACGCCAATGGAATCAATAAATATTTGATAGAGACAAAGAGCATGAGGATAATTAATGTTGTTAATGCTGAAAAAGTAACGAATAAAGCCTGTGATTAAAGCTACTGGCTAAGTAATTTAAAGCGGCGAATAGCAAAACAAATAATAGGTGTGTTTAGACAATGAATTTTTTTTTAGGAATGGGTACCAGCTTTCGATTACACTGGTATTTTGATGTCCATACGCGATGGGTATCGCTTTTCGCTTACTAGGTGCGCTAGGTCGCCTGCTTGTTTAAAGAAATGCAACTCCACCGCAGTTTTTGGTGACGTGGTAAAGGAGCTTAAAATTTATTTCGATTTTGGGCGAAATCATATCAGAAGCTTGAGTCCGTAATGACTCATTTTAAGGATTTGTTTCCAGCATATAATTATTATGTTTGGTTGGGGGATTATTACCGTGGCGAAGCCGGGGAGGGTTGCAATCAATATGTTATGGGGAGACCTCGCCACATGTCTAGTTTGGCTACATAAAAGGCTGTTTCCTCTTCGGGATTTAGGTAATGTAAGGGTCTCCGTAGTCGTACCTATTGCTAAGAGTATGTTGATAAATATACTGTAATCCTGTAGCCGTAAACATTTTCGGGAATAATGAAGACAGATTCTTAAATAAAAAAAAGGATCAGTGACGAAGTGGGCTCTAATGCTATCCACCCATCCACCTCTCTCTGTGGCTCTGGGCTCTGTGTTAATTGGTACGTAAATGTCACATTTCTCGGATTTTTTGGCTCTAGAATATGCCGGTTGCCTCACGATGGTTGACTCCACCGTTGTTGAGAGTAACAGTAAAAAAATAAATTACACAAAGTAACAACCCTGCTTTGGGTTGGAACTCACGACCTGACAATTTATATCGGGCCGTTATGATAAAATAAATTGCTTTGACTTAAATTAAATCAAACAAACCCAATTTACTCCAAAAGCAAAATAATCTCAACGCAAAAAATAAGAATTCCAACAAATCTAATTTTAATTTTAAAAATAACGAGGTGTTATTATATTTCTCAAAATTCGCTTCGTTACGGGGTCTAACGATTGCAATTCTCAGAAACACCCACAGGGGGGGCAGCTAATCGGCCACGTAGGTAGGTCCTAGTAATGTTGGTTGAAGGGCGTCTGCCGAGGGTGGCGTATCGACCCAGCGGATTACCTCCCACCAGGAGGGTGGCGAGGCCTTTTAGACGTTACGATTTGGGATGTTTTTTTAAGACGGTGGGTCGTTTCGATGTCGTTTCGATGTCGCGGCAATGTCGTATCAACTTTGTGTGTAAATAACTACAGTTTTGGACGTTTTGGTAAGCTATAGAATTATGTTTGGAAGGCAGTAACATTTTTTTGTATACCTGACATTTAAAATGAAAGCACCTGCTAATGAAATACTCTGTGGGTGGTAGGTATCTACTTAGCTTTTAGTCAGATTAAGTTAGTTACTTAGTTTCATTTTTATTTACCACCAACTTCGAGACCTCCAGAGGCGCGGTGTAAACGTGACGTAAAAAATACGTCGATTTTGAAACTAATAAAAATACTCGTAAAATACACACATTTCATATTAAAAAAAAATTAAGAATTTATTCATAACTATGGATTATACTGATTGTGATTGTTGCAAACAATTTAACAAAAATGCTACAGGATAATTGTATTTTCGATTTGAAAAAAATCGACGTGTTTACTGGGGCCTCTTGTCTTTTTCAAGCCCGTAATAATGCTTTACTCTATCAAAGATACATTGGTCTGATGATAAAGTAAAATGGATGAATTGTGAGGGAAATGGCAGAAAAGAAAGACGAGTAAATGATAGCGTGATGATTGAAACGTGTTGCCTCGACCCTACGTAACATGGGACAAGGGCAAACGATGATAATGAGCAGAGACAGTGGGTACCTAAATAATTTGGAACTCCAGAATTTATTTAGGTACTTAGGAACTTTACTTTATGCATGGAAGAGCATGTGCGGTTGGTTGCCAACCAATCAGTTATGTAAATAGAAGGGACTTCGAAGGGCCACCCTTCGTACTTGTTATCGACCGCAAGCTTTACCTCCGACCCGGCCGGATGAGTCAGAAATATTTTTGGTGTCACGACTTTTGCGACGATCGTATGTCACCCGCTGTATCGTAGTCGTTACGGTACCGTGAGGAAAGTTTCACATAGATTTAATGATTGGTTAATTTAAATAATCATTATGTTTGAATAGGTTAGTTAGTTAAGCGTTAGTGAAACGCTACAAAATCGGAATTACGTTGTGAATTGAGATTACAACATCTCAATTCACGTTACGTATTAATTTGAATAATAACTCCAAAAAGGTAGAATTCGGTATCAATTTCGAAGATGGGATGTGGTTGAAGTAGAATAGAATAAGAAATGATCTCGAAATAATTTATCGATATGAATGAAAACTTAATTACAATAATTTGATCGGATCAGAATAATAGTACAGTCATAGTAGAAATAAGATATTATTAAGTAGGTATGTTATATTCTTTTATTTATGACTTCTTGGTAACATCCCACAGGCAATAAGAAATCTGGAATAGACAAATAGCGCCGTCTATAATGCTCGGCACGCACTACCAGTATAACTTGACGGCATGGTTGGCCCAGTGGCTAAGCGATTTGCTGCTGCACTGTGTGTCGCGGGTTCAATTCCAAAACGGAACAAATATTTGTGTGACCGATAGTTGTTCCTGGTCTGGCTGTTTGTGTATGTGAGTTTAAATGTTTGTAAAGACACACAAGATACAGGAGACATTAGGTAATGGTTTAGGCAAATTAGGTCACTTTACTTTCTGAGATATTTTTCTAGTTAAGGAAATACCTACAAGCATGAAAACATAAAATAGTGAGTACCTTCACTAGTAGGTGTACCCTACATAAAACCTATAGAATTGCTTTAATTTCATTTCAATTTTTCATTTCCAACACTTATTACCTTCTCCGATATTGGATACATTTTTGTAATACCTTTTAAAATCGTGTCACAGTCGTTGGCACTAAAAATATCGTCCATTTAAAATTTCCGTTGTTCATTACATTTTTTTGTTAGGTAATCCAATTTGTAAATATTTTTTGGGTAATAAATACAATTTTAATTACTTTACGTAAAATAAATGATTTTGATTTTGAAAAAAGTGTAACGAGGCTTAATTATTGAACTTACTTACCTACGTATATACTGAAAATAGAAACTGTAATTAGGGGATATAAGTATATAGATCTAATAGTAAACTTTAGAGTTTAATATTCATGGAATTAAAATCGAATTATTAGTTGAGAGGAACAACATAACGCTAAGAAGTAATAACTTAACAAAGATCGAGTTAGGTTTGTGATAGCTGCTACAACTTACCCAATCTATACATATAATAAATTATAACAGACCGACGTCTGTGCATTGAAGATAATGAAAAAAAATATATACATGGGGGGTCTTTATTAGAGCAACAGAAGCCAAAACAACCGTTTTTAGAATTTTTGTCTGTCTGTCTGTCTTTCTGTCTCTATGTTTGTACGCGCATCACGCAAAAACTACTGCATGGATTTGAACGCAGTTTTAACCGCTCTACTGCTAGACGCTTAACTTAAAATATAGGCTACATTTTACCACAGGAAATGATCTTTTTCCGTTAAAGAGGGTGTAGGGAAAAGTACGAAATCGGCTAAGACGAAGTCGCGGCTGAAGTGCTAGTATAAAATAAAAGTAAAAAGCCTCATTTAACCATAGACAAAGTATTAAGATTCACATGCATCGAATTTCAGCCACCTTCTTTCACAGAGTTACAAATAAAAACCTCATGCTCAACTTTCATAATTTATACACGGAACCCTAACACCCATATCTAATAGTTGCACAAGAGATAACACCGTACTCAACGAAGTTTAACTACGTGTCGATTATCCCTCGTCCCTCATCCCTCACCCCTCTGTCTCAACCCTCCGGGAGGGAAGAGTGAAAGGTTTGGTAATTAATATTTTGCAAAATGAGATATTTTGTTTACTTTTGTGAAAAATGGGATTTATCATCACCATTTTCCTGCCCTTATCCCAATTTATTTGGGGTCGGCGCAGCATGTCTTCTTCTTCCATACTTCTCTATTACTCGTCATCTCAGCAGTCACCTCTTTTCTAGCCATATCATCCTTCACACGGTCCATCCATGGTTTCTTTGGTCTTCCTCTACTCTTATAGCCATCTACATTCATACTCAGCATTTTCCTCACCACATTTTCCTCATTCCTCCGCATAACATGTCCATGCCACGATAAGCGATTACCACACAGCTTTTCAGTCACCGGTCAGGAATATTACTTTAATAGTTTTAATTTGGTGTTGGCTAGTGTTTTGGCTTCAGTTCTTATAACATTGAAAACAGTAAAACTGACATTATCTAGGTAGGTACTTAAACAGTCTACCCGATATTGTCATCATCATCATCTGCTTAGCCTTTTTCCCAACTTTATTATGGTCGGCTTCCAGTGTTAGCGGATGCAGCTGAATACCAGTATTTGACATGGAGCGACTGCTTATCTGACCTCCACAACCCAGTTAGTACTGGGTAATACGGTACCCTTTGGTAAGACTGGTTGTCAGTCTTTCGGGCCACTGACTACCTGTAACGACTGTTAAAGATCTACAATTGACAGACGGGACCAATGGCTTACCGAGCTTTCCGAGGCATCTACCCGATATAGTAATGTCAGGAATTCTCTTCAATTTTGAGATTAGATATCTATGCAATTGAAATAGCACGATTCACGCTCGACCTCATGAAACAGATCTCTCCCAAAATATCGCTTTCCACGAATTTCTAAAGTTTTTTGTGATGCTCGTGCGTGACCCTGATAACCTACTTCGATTTAAAATTCTATTCATTCCATAAATATTATCTTCTTGTTACAAAAGCACAGCGAGACACCGGAAACTGGAAATAAATCGAGCCATAAATCAAGGATGTTCAAACCAAATCCTGCGTTTTCCGGCTATTTTCCTACTTATACGATTTTTATAAGTACATATTGCAAGGAATGAGGAGCTCGTGGCTAAATAATAACAGCCGCTCGGGGCGATCCTCAGGTTAAGCCACGCTTGCCTAGGTTGGTCCGTGGATGGATTACCACCCATTACATACCAAGTCTCCGTGGAAAACACGTTAACCCGTTGATCCAGGTTGTCAATTGTAGTTCTTTGATAGTCGTTACAGGTAGTCACAGGCCCGAAAGTCTGACAACTAATCTTACCAAGGGGTATCGTATTATCCAGTACTAACTGGGTTCTGGACAGATAGGCGGTCGCTCCATATAAATACGTCGTCGCTGTTTCTGCCTAAAAAATCTTTTCTGTTGGAGTTTAATCTTCATCACAAACCTTCATTATCAAATTCGTCCAAATTTGTTTGAGATTAAGACACCGTGTCTTTTGCTGCCACGCATCTGTATTGATCCTCATCTCAATCTCAGTGTCCCTTTCTTGTCATACTAGTTTTCACATATTTCACTCATAGCTTTCTTTATCTTCTTATGTATTCTGGCCATAGAAGTATTATGTTTACTAAAACTGCCTTATTAAGTAACAGAAACTTTTCATTCATAAAATCTTTGCTCTCAAAACATTCCGAGCATATTACGGAACTTAATACTACACCAATATTATTCACCATTTCCAATTAAAATCAATGTTTAATCCCAGTGTTGTATTAAAAATCGTACAGAATTTAATTTTGTAATGGTATTAGTGAGTAACATCGTTCCCCTTCAGAACGCGCGCCCTGCGCTTACTCGAATATTTAGGCCTAAACGAACGGACTGATGAATTCTGCGCTCCGCTGTGAGCCTGGTACTTATTGTTATAATTATTGCTTCATTATTATCCGTAATAGTATTAAAACCAAGTAATAATTAATAATGTTCCTTGAAGTAATAAATCTAATAATAATAGGGTTATTATTGCAAGATAAAATTATGAATAATCGCAGTCAAGAAACTCGGCAATCTTGTGTTTTATTATAAAGATGGCACTCTGTAGGTACTTAGTTCTTTTCGTGATACATAGCAATAAATCAGTTTGATTGACTTATTTTATGATTATGTTGTCTAATTAAAAACAATATTTTTTGCAAAGGCTAAGGATTATTTCATATTTACAAAGCAGTTTAGATAAATAATTAAAGTTTCGGAAAACTAGCAAAATTACCTACTTGGTATTTAATTCTTTTGGCGTATCTAAACTATTAATAATCTTAAAACAAATGGCCCAATTTCACAGAAACATCTAGGTTTGATTGATTACAAAGACAACATCACGAAATTAATTTATTCTTGAATCCACAAAGTCTTTAGGCCTAAAATTATTTACGCACGAAACTACACGTCAAACTCGATAGCCTTCATTTCAAATTGCATTACTTGAAGTGAAGTAAAAACTTACTTTATTCCTTTCTAATTTATTCTTAAAAATTTAGCTTGTATCGGCCGCTTTCTCGCGGGTCACGATCTACAACATCCGTTCTCTTCTGAATGCACAATAGGAATATTGACATCTCTTTCTAACATACAAGTATAAAGTATCGTTATCTCTTTTTCCCCGTCACGCGACGTTGTCAATCCTCCGTGCCGTACGCGGTGACCTTGTCGCGGTGTTCACGATACAAACACTAGGTATAATTACTAAAGATTTATAGTTTAATTTACGACCGCACATTCTTAATACTCGAGAAAAAAATTCTGATGATTACGTGTTACGCAATTGGGTAATTTGTTAAGATTTTTATCATGTTTTGGAAGTTGTAAGAGCTGTGACTTGTATAGTAAATATTAGATAATGTTGTAATCGTGAATTCGTGACCTGCTGTAGAAGTTTTAATGAACGCTAAGTGAATTACGTGTTTCCATATCGAAACGGGTACACTATGATTAATGGCACTGGTTGGGGGGACTGCTGTAACGGTCAGTTGCCTATGGATGCAATTGAAAAGGAATTAATTTTATTAACTTGTATCATTGTTACGATTTTTCCTCTAAGTTATTTATTATTTACAATGACTTTGAAGCATTAGGAGTCAACACTTTTATAGTTGAAAGTTGAATAAGGTAGGTAAAATTCAACAAAATTAATATGAAGCAATTATAGATTTTCAAAAAATAGAGCCCGTAATATTAACTGAAGTAAAGCGAGAGACAGAAACACGAAGTGTCATTTCATGTCTATTTAACTTCAGTGCTTCATTAGGAACTAACAGGTATTTAAACCTGTATGATGTACCTAGGTATTCATCAACGATAGTCAAATTTTCAGAATCTACATAATGCGTGTAACGACCATTTACGATCTCCCGTCATTGTGATAATTTACGTTATATATAATTATGTATATATTGGAGGTCAATTTCCACCTAATTCACAAGTATTTTTTTTTTACCTTCATGAGCCCTGTACTATTCAATGCATATTTATAGCATAATGTTTTCAGTGCGTAACATTGAGTCCTGCCTCAAAAATTATTGCTAGGAAAAAAAGTTGTTTCCCAGCAATAATTTTTGAGTACAGTAACTTAGTTTGATACTACTACAGAATGCTTGGTTGATGGCTTTGTGAAGCGTTGACGGCTCGTGAATCCTTGTATTTATAGGTACCTATGTATGTACAATGAAAAATGATAAAAGCGGAAAACAAAACAGAAATGCAAGTTTTTACCCATCGCAATCATTTCTGAATTTAAATTAATTTTCCAGAAGGTAACAAGGCTCTGATCGAAGATGCAATATTGTAGTCTATCCCTATTAACATTGTCGTGTAATATTTATGAGCCTTACTTACTGTGGCTTATAATAACTTTAATAAATTAAGCCGTTACTTGTTATGGACGGCATAAATTACGTTATTTTACTGCCTCGATATTCTGAAGAAAACCAATACAAAATCGATGAATTTTATTGTTAACTTTTCTTGTGATTATTGTTGTGAATAATTTCAACTATTTATGCCATCGGCACTCTGAGAAAAATATGCGAACTGGAGACAGCCTGAAGTTTTTCTGAAATTCAGTTCCTAACAACTGCAGGGAAAAAAAATTACGAAGTTTCTATCTTACTGAAAGTAGTTTTTGGCCTCAAGGATAATCAAATCTCAGCTGTCGGGAATTGACCACGCTTCTGTGCTTATCCAATGGATCGAACTAGGGATAATGTAGGCTAGTGAAGTTATTGCTGTATGCATTACAGGCCTGACTTTTTTTTCGCAACATGCCTGAAAAAAGCTAAACATACGCTACTGTGCCTATATGATTGATTAATAACCAGAAAAAACATTAAATGCATTGACTTTATTACAACTCGTGCATGGTGTGAAACCCAAATAATCCAGCACCGTATTATTATCAGTGGCCCAAAAAAGCTCGCGTGTGTTGCGTTATTTAAAACCTATGGCTGAACACGTCCTGGGAATAATTTCTTCTGCCGACATGTAAACACGGATGCCTGGCTTACGCAAACCAAAACAAATTAAATCCCATCCAAAAATAATGTGAAAGAAACTCTATAGTATGGGGAATAAAGTTTAAAATTCCATTGAAGGTTGTCTGGATAATTTGCTGAAACTTGTAAGGGGGTTCGTATTTATTCGTAGTCTATTTTTGGCTGCGGTAGGCGGTCGCTCCAATACATCTTGTTTTTTTTATATCTTTTTAAGGGTCTTTTTGTGGCCCGAAGCTATGTCTGGATTTAGTCCGTGTTTCCGGCTATTGTGACCGAGTAATTTTTCAATTAGAAGTCCTTCGTACGGTATTTGATTTTAGGGTTACAGCGTCACGGGTGAGTTGATTAACGGATATACCGTTAACCGTTGGGAGTTCTGTTGTCGCAGCATAACGGTGGAAGTTTCGAAAAGAATATAGATACCTACATGAAAATAGGAGAAAAAAAAAGCGAAAATAAAACTCGTTAAAGTTTATGCTGACGAAAAACAAAAAGAAAACAATAATTGATAGATAACACGACGAATCTCATTTACCTATGTGTCAAACTTTGTTCCATCACTGAAAACTTTTTACTTGTGCCGGACGGAAAATGTTTCTCTTATATTATTTCTCTGCAACTCTGTATTACTAGCGCGTCCTACCGACTCGTCAAACATTCAACATCTCGATATACTCAATGAAAAATTTATCCTCAAGCATCCAATCAATCAATGAACTCAGCCCATCGTAGTCCTATGCTGGATATAGGCCTAAGCTGCACCAGAATACCCTTTCCTTCGCCTTCCACATCCTACCTATCCCTATGCACCCACTGCGTCGCAACCAGCACAACACTCTTAGAAAATTGTACTTTTACCTGCGAGTCAGCCAAGCTCGTCATCACCATCGGTTTTAATTATACATTTTTCCAACGAGCCACTTGCATCTGGCTTCAACGAGTTTTATTGCGTCTTCAGTTCATATTTTGGGGACTAGGTGTTTAGCCTATGTAGGTATATCCTCACGCCAAACCTGGGCATCGTTATACAAAATCGTAAAAAGGTGCTTATTAAAACCCCTTCTGCATTAGAAGAAGCTGTTACAGATTTTCTCACTTCTAAACCTATGTACCCAGAGGTTTAAAAGTGAGAAAATCGATCCGAGAAAGTCTTTGCCAACTGCTAATGAAAAATAGAAACTGTAAAGTATGAAAACAAGATGCATTGTAAGAAAATGATAAATAAATCTCTAATAAGCCTGAGATGTCTCAACATCAAGCCCCCGTTACTCTAGCAACAGAGTTATTTAAGAGGTTTTTCGTTTTATACTTGCTATAATATTTTATCGATGGCCATAAAAATACACTATACACGATACCATCTCCTGTTTTATTGGTTCCGATCCCATTTCGATACGTTAGAGAATTTGTATATATTCCTGTTTATTTTCCATCCCACGGTTCATGATTATTTGATTATGTCGTCAAGTCGGTTATGTGATTAGGTTTACCAAGATCTTCGGAAAAAAGAAGAGCAGTATTTCGGAAAAGGAAGCGAGAAGTAGGTGGTATCTTAAGCCGATTAGGAAAAGCAATCAAATTACTAATCACAATCTAAGTCCGTCAGAAAGATTAGGATGGCTGATATTTGAATGATGCAGCTTATAGGAACCAAAATACATCAACATTTTTATACGTAACCAGCTGACTCGCACAACTTCGTCTGCGTTACATTTTTGTTTGATGCTCCGCTCCTATTGGTCGCAGCGTGATGGTATATAGCCTACAGCCTTCCTCGATAAATGGACTATCCAACATAAAAATATTTTTTCAATACGAACCAGTAGTTCCTGAGATTAGCACATTCAACCAAGCAAACTCTTCAGTTTTTTTTAATATTAGTATAGATTTCCTCCAATAATAAGATACGAGTAAGAAAGACAAAACAAGACGTAATATGCTTGCGGTACCCAATGAAAGATTGAAATCATTAGATGTGCGCTATAGCGCCAAATGATGATGACGCTTATGTGCGCTAGCAAAATCGTTCGATTTATATCTTTGACGGTAATGATGAGTTTATATCTTTCTAATCTAGATGTTATAAAATGTCCCACTGCTGGGTTGACCTCAATACTAATATTAACAGGATTTAGCAAAGACGAAATCAGAGAATCCAGATTAAATATCAGCCGAGAGTTATTTGGTACAGTCACAATGTGGTGCCGTTCTCGTCTTTATGTGAAGAAAGTGGATGTAGTGGATTTCGAATTTTTGGATCCAAGGCATGCCGGTTTCTTCTTGATGTTTTTCTTCACCGTTTCCATGTCCGTCTCCGATGTGTTTGTGCGTAACTCCTGATTTTACTTACCGTAGACCTTCTCCTCAATCATTCATTTATCAAGTTGGTAGATGAGGTGTGTTAATGGTTACCCACTCCTTAACAATTAAAAAAATACTTGACTTTCTCGACAGTTTCACGAGATAATTGAGTTTACGCAAGTGATCTTCTCACGTTTTCACGTCGTAATAATACGTGACTTATCAGATAAGAAAATGAAGGTACATAGTGACGGAGAAGGTAGATAGGAGTGTTCTGCTTGATGTCAGCAATATTTTAATAAGTTTCTTTTAAGGTTTGTGCCATGGGTCGCAACGACTGCTGTGCATGAGGTGTTGGGTTTGATTCCCGGGTCGGGCAAAGTGAAATTGGGTTTTTCCATCAGGAATTTCTCAGTAGCAGCCACGTATTTATGCCCAATTGATTGCAATAGGCTCGTGCCTTATTACATGGGACTTAAACATAACTGGCGACATGTGCATGGTTATGTTATGTAATTTCTAAAGACGGAGTTTAGTTATCAAATTGCTTGGCATATTTATTTACTGCATGTTGAAGTTGAAGCTAAACAATGCGCAGATTAGCATTATCAAGTTATTTTAGAAAGAAATTCAATTAAATGGTCGTAAAAATCAGACAGTTGGCAAAGTAATTGAAGAAATTCTCCACTTGGTGAATTTTCTTCTTTGTTGTATCGATAATTCTTTGTGTTAGATGGCTAGATGAGCTTCACCTAGAACTTTGCCACATTGACAGCGGCATCCGTGACTTCGGATAGATCACTGAGTAGTGCAGTGCAGGTGGAGTTGCACAAAGAGCTATCTATATTAACCCACCTATAGGATTATCATCAAAATTCAAGATTAATCGGAATTTTCGAATCTTCAACTCATCGTAAAAAACATTGACAATGGAAGGTAAAAGATACAAGCACACAGAAGTAGGTAATTACTATTCTAGTGCATGCTACATCGCGTATCAACTCGTAATTAAATCGCTCCATTACAAAAGCCAATACAATGAAAAGGTCAGAAATCATTTGATCTTGCCAAGCTTGCATTCCGACACGAACACGTCTAAACAACAACTACTAGCGCCATCTGTTAGAACAAATGCTAACTACCAAGCCAGCGCGTGTCGCTTTCCATTGGTCTAAAGTGACGTTAACGTCACCTTGACAGATGAGACAGAAGTATAGGACGATGGTAAAGAAAGACAGAGACAAAACAATAACAAAGAGGCATCGATTCGGAGGTCAGCCGCGCATGTCAAGTGCATCTCGATAAAAATAAATTGTGTTGCGACTGGCTGCTAGAACGTTTCATATTGGCAGATAAGAATATCGGTATGAGACGCGCGTGTTGAACTGACACGCGTGGGGATCAGCAAGATTAGTTTCAATAATTATTTAAGTAGAGCTAGATTAACCAAAGCATTTCTTATTTTGAACACTACAAAATCTTAGAATGAGAATTTTGAATAGTAAAATAAATAAAAAATCTCAGCTCTTTTTATAAAATATTTGCAAAGATAGTTTGGTTAGTCCACACTTCAAGACAACAACAAAAAATGATAAAACAAAACACAACTAGGTTACCGGACTTTTTTTATCAAGACAAATATCTTTGGAAACAATTTACTACGTAGCAGACACCACTTAAAAAAGAAAACAGTTTGGCAGACAAACCCTAATCAGACCAACACATTCACGAGTACAATGAGATTCATCTCAACAAACTAATGGTTACTTAACGTCGGACGTGGTGGATTGTAGTACAAATAAAGATAAGTCACGCACCCATTACAGCCTGCCATACAACACATACAAAAATACTATCAGACCATCCACGTCCTTTTCTAACAAACGCTGATTTTCCATTCCCATCTCTATCCCCCATTTTACACTTATCCTCAATTAACAATTACTTAGGTCTCTTGTCACTGAATTTTCAGTTCTAGGCGTTAACAAAAGAGTCACTTTTTTACTTGACAATCTTTTTAGTACAGATAAAACATTGTTGCGCTAATTTCAATGTGTGAGTGTTTAATTCACTCGTACAAATGAAAGGAGGAAAGTTCCTACTATTGGAAACAATTTGGGTGTTAATGAGAATGGTCACTTTTAAATGTCTTGTATCTCTTTCTATAGTATCTAATTAGACGAGGAACGAAACAGGATGATTGGAGGGAGAATCGGGTGAGTTTGTTCGGTAGGGTTTACCCTTAAGCGCTCGGATCGATCTTTTTCAGCTGCATGGAACACACGGTATGAAGTTTCCACGGACTCGGATTAGCGAGATGGGAAATATTTCCACATACAGCAAAGCTGAAGACGTAATGTAACCTTTTCAAGTACCTACATGAATAGAATCTGATATAGATTTAGACATAAACTTAAAGAGTGATGAATATATTAAAGGCTGTGAAGGATGGAGAATGAGCCCAACGAATATATATTTTGAAATACTCCACCCCACATATGATATAGCATCAACTTAGAGTAGCATTGGTCAAGGGCAGGAAAAGTTTTCATCGGTAATTAAAATAAAAAAAATGCGGTGTTTCCTACATAACTTTCGCGGTTAAAATGTATGGAACAACAGATTTTTATGGTTCGGAACACAGAACATATAAAGGAGGTTCGGAATGATCACTGAATGTGGTAACCGTTTGTACGTTGATGTCCCTTCCATCCCGTATTGTTCATTGGGCAGATTGGATTTTGTGTTAGATGGGGTTACTTACCATATTAAATTGAACTTAAAACTTATTGACCTTCTAATTATGTACACACATCATTAGAAGGTCAATAAGTTTTTTTATACGTTTCATTAATAAATGAGCCTCTAAATATAAAGTACCTACTTGGTCGCAGTAACAAAGTGAGGGCACTCTGGCCCGAGGGTTAGGTTTGAATAGAACCGTGACGAACCTCGTGAAAGGCGAGCGAGCGAAGCGGACGGGACCGCGTCAGCGGCCAGCCAGTTCTACATTCAAATTGGGCGCAGTTACTCTTTTACTTAATGTCGTAATGAAACGTGACTGTATTGTTATCATTTATTGGTGACAGGCATTTTTCTGGAAGCGCAGGCAATTTAATCATTTTAAAGTTTTTTATGAAATTGCCCTCTTTTAATGAGTATTTTTCTAAATATCCGGTCAACAGATCATCAGATCTTATGATTGTAATTAGAAGTAATCACTTGGTTCATAATATATTACATTTATATACAAACGTTAAGAACTGATGAAGCAAGAGGAGATACATCGTGCAAAGTTTCACCCCGTGTGCACCGGAATTCAGTCACTCACACATACACACTACACCCTATACACACCCTTCCTCACGCGCCGACAGTTCACACAAGCGTGCTTCGGTGACGTTGAACTTCGCACACACCTACAGAATCGCATGCAATTCGCGACCTTATAGCGACGGGGTTGCTCTCAATGTGTCCTACATATACCGATCCCTTAGATAACCTCAAAATTTGAGATTTTGACCCGGACAGATCATGTTATCGACGATGCACAGTTTCCTTTGGACTTGAGTCTTTAGTGCTTCGAAAGATGACGTAGTTTTTTCGTTTATATTGTGTGTGTGTCATTTGTGTGGCGTGGGTGTGTATTGTGGCTCAGATTTGGGACGTTTTCGCCCAATATTCGGTTGTGTCTGGTTGTAGACAGTTGTAGGATGTGTTGTGCAGTGCGACCGTCATTTGTCTACGTCTTATGATAGCGTTGGCACTTGGATAAGTAAATGATCGGCAACGGTCTTTGTGGCAGAGTATGAGCGTGAGTACTAACCTATATTTGTTATACTTTATAAGTGTTGAACTTTTATCAAGTTTTTTTTTTACCATATTTATGTACTACAGTTGTTTCATCACCGGTTTAATATTTTTTTTAGACATTTCTCTATTTTGCAAAAAATAGGGGACGAATTTGTTTTTCGTCCCCAAAATATGTCGAGTTTTCCTCCACCGGCACCTCCCCTTGTCACAAGTTCCCCTTATAATATTTATTACGTGTTTCTCACTCAAAGTGATGCAAAACCGGTCCGTATTATTTAATAGTTCAAGGTTACGTTATCATTCGATCCGGTAAGTTAAATACATGGGTGACCATGGTTACCATATGGATTCAATACAAATACACATACATTGTAATCAGTTTTGTTGATAAACGTTTTAATAGAGGTATTAAGATATTGGTTTTCGAAAGTGCTTTTGAGGTAATTATTGGCTTTACATTATCGGTGGGTGAGCGATGTTTGGTGGGGTGGTATAATATGAAAATTGTTGTACTAGGGTGAGTGAGGTTTATATAACGTTTTACATCGTTTCAATTACGGCAGTGATGCGAGGCGCTTCCTTGCATAATTTAAATAAACAATTATAGTGCATTTATAAGAACAGAGAACTTGAAAATAAACTATTATATCAATAGCATCGTTTACGGCAACCTTTTCTAACATGCAAACTACATATTCGCTAAAAAACATCAGAAATAATGAGAGTCTTAAAAATAAAATTGTGAAAAATTATAACACTAACGAATACTGAAGCTTAAAAAGTACAGAATTATTTTCACTAACTTAGTCTGCACTACACATTTGCCTAGCCTTACTTAAACTTAGTTAAGTATACCAGGACTTTTATATTTTTTTACGCGAGTTTTCCACTAGTTTTCTGTGTTATTTCATACATACATACTTGAGGTACTGCGATGAACTATTAATGTGTCTTATGCTATATTACTCTTGGTTAATTTATTAGGACAGCTATGAGAGAGTCCAGACACAGACGTTTGGAATTACGGGATTGTCACTTATTTTTTGTCTTGCAATGTACGTTGAAAAACATTCCTTGATATCTAAGTAGGTAGGTTTTAGCACATTTTCTTCCTTGTAGGTTTAGTTTTAAATTAAGTGAGTACTTAAACGCGAGTGAATCTATATGATTTCACCATTTTATTTTAAAGTTGGTAAATCTCTTTTTTTATTCCGACATTCCTACATTAGACAGAGTAGAGAAAGGTACCTGATATTGAACTATCTCATCTGAAAATACACTAAAACAAATGAACAAGCCATTAAAATAACACAATAGGTAGGTACCGCAAGTTTTATGTTTGTAGTTATTCAGTATGATAAATAAAATAAAACAATCATTGTGACGGATGTTAGCCAATGTAATGATATCACGAATTACAGTTATATCGTAATAATATAAAATGAACAATATAAAAGTGAGTATCCGTCGCCCACAGTTGTCATCACGTTCCACAGAAATCCTTACAAGGGAATAGAAATGGCGTTTATAATATTTTGCTGCAATTAACAACACCAATATTTACAACACAGTTGCAAATTCTAGCTGCGTTTTAAGCAACATTTCTCTTCTATTTTTCTCCTACCCAATGCGAAGTGTAGGACGTGCAGTCATTCCATTTGGTCTTCGCATTTCCGACTTGATACTTCTTCATGCTATCTTGATAAGGTCTTCCGACCACCTTAACATAATCTCAGCCTACTTATAACGGCTTCTGGGATCTACTTCAGAAACCTACTCCTTGTGAAGCGTAACGGACTATAAACTCCACCACGCAGATAAAGTGCGGTATGGTGGATGTCACAAGTGTCATAGAGCTTACACACCAAACCCTGCAGACTAGGTGCCTGGGTCCGCAAGCGAAAGTTACCGAGCCGGCTTGGTCTGTTGGCTATATTACTTGGAATTTTTCGTTCTTAGACATGCTGGTTACTGGCCACCGTATTAACAATTAAATGGTACCTACGTTATTGTCATCACCTATTAAAACAATAGGCAATAAGTCAGGACTCCCCTGATCGATGATGGTAATCGACCAATCACTTATTTAACCAACGGTGATGATCAGGATAAGCCGCGCTAGCCTAGGTTGGTCCGTGGATGCGTGACCACACACTTTTCTCCGTGCATCGGCACGTTAAGCCGTTAGTCCCGGCTGTCAATGGTAGATCTTTGACAGTCATCAGGTAGTCAGTGGCCAGAAAGTCTGACAAACAGCTGGTCTTACCAATGGGTACCGTATTGCCCAGTATTAACTGTGTTGTGGAGGTAAGATAGGCAGTCGCTCCATGTAAAATACAGGTATTCAGCTGCATCCGGTTAGGACTGGCAGCCGACCCAAACATAGTTGGGAAAAGGCTAGGCAGATGATGATAAGATTAAATCTGTTCAGCGTTCATTAGAGAGATCCATTCACAGCAGAGAGAAAGATCAGTATCATGAACTTCAGAATAATATATAGTTATTATCTCGAGAACCTATATATCGTGAATGTAACCGATATTAGTCACACATTGTGTCATTTGAGAGGACAAAAACCCTCGCTTGCTTTCACGGGAGAGTGCTATCTATTTACTTATTTAGGTTCCTGTGGCTCGTTCAATTCGACCTCGGCTACGACACTGCGAATCGTAAAACATCCGATAACAAAGGTTAGGTTAGATTGCAAAGCGTGTTTATTGCTGTGAAGCAGTTGGAACTGTCCTGTTAGACACGCAATGTTAACGTTTTTATTTTAAACGGTCACCGCTTGAGGAAAATGCTTGCAGATTAGGTTTTTTTTATAAATAGTTGGTACATACATATATGCCCATTTACTTAAACTTCTAATAGGTACGTCAAAATAATGATACTGATACTCATTGTTACTAATACTAGGGGACACCTAAACGAAAGCCTAAATAAAGTACGCGCTGGTGGATTTAGGATTCAGCGCTAGCCTTAGCGACGATTCCAACAGTGAAATATTTTTCATTTCCGTGTGATTATAGTACTGGATAAAACGGTGTCCTTATAATATTTGAATACGCTTTACGTACACGCAATATATGTACGTATTTCAAAAGTCATATTTCTATGTATTTATCCAACTAGCATGCAGCACTGGTTTCCCGACAGAACCATAAAGCCACGAACATCCGCAAATAAACGGATTTAACTGAATTTACAATTCAAAATCGAATTATACGAAGGAATAATTGAATAGAACATTCCCTCCACTGCTTTCAGTCTGAAATCCTTCAGTCCTATCGAAATAAGGCTCAAGAAATTATAAGTAGATACATTTTGCGAAGGCGGATTAGGCTTAAAAATAAAGCTTCTTTGAAATTCGCCGAAGATAAGCAGGATTTTCGGGAAAAATCTGTCACAATGTCATGTTAATAATATCTCAAGGTCGTCAAAAGTCTACAGCGTAGGTAGAGCTTTTATTGCTGTACTGTTTTTGAGTTTGAAGTAATAAGAAATGAGGTAGGCCGTACGTCAGTGGGGATAAACCAGTATAAGCTGGCCTCTTTCCTGAAACTCCGCAGTACCTACTCCAGCTCAAGGTTCAAATGGTACCACTGACGTACATCTTATAAGGGGTGGAAGGGACACCGTACCGAAAACGGGAACCACGTACTCAGTACATCGTTCTAAAACCCCCCCACATAGTAATTTTTCGTCGGTTATTAATAAAAATCAGCTGTTTCCTACAAAAGTGCAATACCTACACGGTCAAAATGTATTGAAGCTGCTGATTATTTTTTTAATAACCGACGAAAAATTTCTATGTGGGTGGTTTCAGAATGATGTACTGAGTATATGGTTTCCGTTTTCGGAAACGCGTCCCTTCCACCCCCAGTCATACCGATCTTAAGAAATCATTTTACTGGCATAAGAAAGTAGGGAAACTGCTGAAATTCTTAAAAGTTTCCAATGCAGTTGGTTATAGACTTCATGTGCCCAGTGATTAGTAGATACAGAGATATTTATAGCGTTAGCAAAGTAAATTGTTTTCACTGAGCTGCTAGGAAACAAGTTTCCACCAAACGGGCCTAGTCCACGATGGTGGATGATGTCATGTTTTCGAATTTTCGGTTCAAATAGAACAGTTCCTTCATGATGTTTTCTTTATCCATTTTGATTCCGAATCATCCATCACATTACATTTAATGTTGATCGCCCACACAGTTTCTATCTTCATATTCAGAGACGTAACACTAAGAACAACAAGACAAAAGTTAAACCTCCTAAACACACATTCCTACGTAACAGTAGCCTCTGAACGCCCAAGTTCAAACTAACACAAGATACCTCAATAAATATTCTAAGGAGCTGCTGCCCCTAATACACGTCCAAACAAGGGTCGCGTCTAAGAAAAAAAACAATTCACGAGGTCAGCAGAGTCCATAGAAATGTGTTACGTAAGTCCAATCGTGGGCAAGGAATGATAGATGAATCAAACCTGACGTGTTTTCTTCTGAGTTTTTGTAGGCGAATATAATAGATTTATGGTTGAATGTTATCTATTAAGTAACTATTGATAACTTGAGATCAGAACATTTGGGGAAACATGGACTTATAAAATATAAGCACAGTATAAATATGGACAGTACGGAAACTAAGCCTAGTTGAGGACATAATAATTACCTACGCTCCATTGAAGCAATAGGGTTGTAACTTTTAATGTTTTTGATATTGTTTTTTTTTTACTTTTTTGTTCTGTAGTGATCAATCCATCGAATTTAAATAACTAGCTTACAAATACAATTTAAATAGGTAATCTCATGGCGTCGGTTATTATCTCTGCAAAAGACGATAGTTTAAGGGCCCATAGTACCTCAGATGGCTTAGCATGATCCTCCGTTATGCCGAAAATACTGCAGCATTAATTTTGAAATAAATATACGGTAAAGTTGAGGATTAATGCTAGGTCCTATGTTTGACGAAAACACGATTCCATACATTTTTCTCCATATTTTTTTTTTAAATATTGAAGTATTTAGGTTTATAGTGTTGGCGCAATGGGAAATAACATAGATTTAGGAAACAAGGAGATATGCCCGATAGACGAAAATGAATCGGAAACCTGTGCCTCCAGTTTGACCCTACCACACGGCAACTACTACACATGCAGTTCAGTAAAAGCAATAACTACGCAGTCGCGCACACATCCGCATTTCTTAAAACAGAACGTACTACACGATCAATTATAAACATTATCCCAACAATCACAGCGTGTATATACCATGCACCGTACAACTTACCCACACAAAAACTTCGGTTGCTATCGTTGTGCTGTGCAAAAGCAATTTATTTTACATATACGCTAGTGATTGACTAAATCGGAAAGTTATTGAATCTTACATTAATTATTGTACAAAAAAAATTGGGGTCCTCAAAATAAAATAAAAAATAAACTGCATGTCCAGAAAATATTATAATAAAAATAAACAATATGTAGCTAAAAAATATATTATTAAGTAAATCAAAACAATCAAAAATCCGGTTACGTTGGTTTAAGCTGTCATAGCGTATTGAAATTGAAACAGTAGGTATTGTTGAACCCTATGGTGTTTACTTACTGACCTGTAAAGTGGAAGTATTTGTGCAGCACTTGCCGCTTTGATATTACTGGGGTGGCACTTTTTGTCAAATAGTGTACTCTTAAATTCATATATTTTTCCATGACAGATTTGATAAGAAATAATTTATGTCATTATTCAATGGGAACTGCTCAAATTCGTAAAACTTAATATTATCAAAGAGATCTAATCCTATCGATCGATCGATAGCCTACGTTAGTCGATCTGCACAAGCACATCACTAACTTGCCGCAAGACGCCGCGATGCATCCACTTAATAAAGTATAGTTTTGTGATGTTTACATTGCTTGTCCAGTCACTTAGCGGCAAACTTAGGTAGTGGTTAAGGGGCAATGTATTTGTTGCAAAAATAGTGCAGTCGCTGTGATATTTGAAAACAAAAATAACATAATAAGAGCAAGAAATATTTTACGATTTGTTGTTTTTCATGATTTTAAAGACAAATATAGTAAAATACTTGTATTAACACATGGTAAGTGATTCCATTTTGACGTTAGTAGGTACATTGAAACTAAATTTGCCATGTACAATTTTATGTTCATATAATGAAAAGTTAATATTAAATTATGATTGATAATTTTATTAAGTACTTAGTACTCGTCCGATAATAGTGTAGTTTACTCTAACAAAATCGCTTCGACTTCGTGTGCCCGCGTCACCGCGAGCAGTAGTGTGCGAGCGCGATAAAAGAGTGAGGTGGCGCGGGGAAGTGGGGGCCAAATTAGAATTTGAGCTGAGGTTATATAGGCTCTTAAACACGGAAAATAATTTAATATTAACAGCAGCAATCTGATAAACAAAAAGTTCAAGCTAGTGGCCACTTTTACAACTCAGGAGAAAGGTAAACAACACCTTTGGGAAAAAATCAGTATTTTTTTACTAAAGTTGAAAACGTGAAAAACCCAATAACACTTTGCCAACCCGGGAATTGAACCCAGGACCTAATGTTCAGCACTCGCGCTGGCCACCACCAAACCAACGGGGCAGTCTAGGCATAGGTCCCTATTTTTCAAATTTCATAACGATCGGAGATCTGGGCGTGGAAAGGTGTTGACAAAAACCGAAACTACCTCCACTATCGCATATAAAACAAACAGATGCAGAGTCGCTTTCGTATTCGTAATTTTATAGTAACCAAAGTAATGGAAGTATAGATAAATTCACACCATTTTCCCTTGAGGGAAGGAAAAATTACTGAATGACATGCGCGTCGTACGATGACCCTATGAATGGGGTCGGCCCTGATTCATAACTTTTTATTTATTCATAAAAATATGGGTGGCGGGTCACGACTGTCGAGTATTTTTGTTTTTCTTCGTTGTGTAGAAATTGTTGTGCCTTTTGACACTTATCTTTCGCTGTCCTCAGAATGTCTTTGAATATTTTCAAGGTCTGTGTCATTTTCCTTCTCTTGGTGAAATAAGGAAATTAATGTAGCTGGTAACGTAGTATCGCGGGAATATCCTGGATGAGGCTGGCACAAGAACGTGGAGCTTGGTACAAGCAAAGAGGGGCCCCTCTTTGCTTGCTTTGCTTATACCCAGCAGTGGGTGAAGTCAGGCTGTGGATGACGATGATGATGGTACCGCAATTTCTTTAAGGTTTTAAACTTTTATTTCGGTATTTTTTAACCCCCGACGCAAAAACGACGGGGTTTTATAAGTTTGACGTGTCTGTGTGTGTGTGTCTGTCTGTGGCATCGTAGCTCCCGAACGCATGAACCGATTTTGATTTTGTTTTTTGTTTATTTGGAAGGTGAATTAGTCGGGAGTGTTTTTAGCTATGTTTGATGGAAATCGGTCCAAGATGGCCGCCACCAATGGTGTTTTGTCGGATTTTTTTTTTTTTTCGATAGTCATATCAATACCATACTGTCACGAAAGCGAAGTTCCTCTAGCTTATTTTATTCTAGTAAACTCTCTTATGTAGGTATTACCTATGTACATGGATTGCGTGACGTTTGTAGCCAGAATTTCAGGTATCGTTCATAAAAATATTAATTTATCTTATCAATATAATATGAACTCAATATATCATTGGAATTAGATATTACCGTCGACGATAATACAATACTGTTTTCATTATTTTCGGTTGGGGTTTCCCTAGAAGACAATGATATTATAGATTGTTGTACACATGCAATTCTGAAATCCAGTCATAAATCTCATAGTTTTTAAAAGTTGATACTGAAAACCCTGTTTTGCAAAATAAAAAAAAAATAACCGACTTCCGAAAGTAAAGTTATTTTCCATATTTTTGAGTTTTTTTTTTTTGAAAGTCTGTTATTTTTTTGAAAAAAAGTTTTTATTTTTCCCTTTTTAGTTATAATATCACACACAAAGCCTTGTCAAGTATCTATCAATATCGCAATTTCTTTTACTTGGATAACATAATTTTTTACCAGATATTTTGATTTAAAAACCACACTACTGAACCGATTTTGATAAAATTTCTATGGGACTGATCGGGAAGTAAAATCGATTCATAAATGATATGAGGTAACAACCACAAAAAAAACAACGTAATTGAGAACCTCCTCCTTTTTTTGAAGTCGGTTAATAAACCTTAATGAAGTAAACTCCAAAAAATTGTTACATTATTTATACATAAGATAGAAAAGGTAAGACGTATCGGAAAAATAATCAGCTGTACCGCAAAAAACATCGATACCTATTACCATAATATACGGGTTTGCTGGTTATTTATTATAAGTACCACATCCTAAAAAATATGACCACACATTTTGGATAAACGCTGAATAGGTACTTACTATCCGTAATTTCTGCCAATAATGTTTCACATTTCTGTCGAAGCTAATTCTCCAACAAATTGAGGGTGAAATGACGCTGATTCGACGCGTGGGATTCAATTCCGTGCTATTAAACATCAATTGCCGACGAATAAATTGGCATGGTGGGGTTGTCAGATTTACGTAGGTACATATATAGACCTATAATGTATCATCGGTCTAGCAGCTAGACATCGAAAGAGGATCATTTCACCCTCAATTTGTTGGAGAAATAGCTTCGACATTAATGTGAGACATTATTGGCAGAAATCGCATTGGTTCTCAACCTATGACCACCAGTGCAGCAGTGGTTCGTCCGCAAGAGCTTTAATTATGGTCTATTTTATTCATATATGGTCGTTTTTATTTGTACAGAAAGCTCAAAAATCATGTTGATGCACGGAATTTTACGTAAAATGTTATGTTTTCTATTACAATGTTCAGTGCTGGCAAAAAAGTTGTCAAATAGTCCGTGTTCAAGAAAAGGTTGAGAACCGCTGTAGCCTTTTCCCAATTGTGTTGGACTTTTGGTTTCAGCTTACAGTCTACTTAGGTACAGCTGAAAACCACAACTCAGTTACTGAATTACACACCTACAGTCCTTTTGCAGATATTTTACCTTTGACAGTAGCGACCAAATAGAAACTTTATTTTAATAAAAATAAAGATCACGTTGATTTACTGACACAGTCAAAGCAATGTACATACATATATGTATAACATTCATCACATCATCTGCCTAGCTTTTTCCCAACAATGTTGGGGTCGGCTTCCAGTCTATCTCAATTTTAAATGCAGCGTCTGCCTATCTGACCTCCACAACCCAGTTATTACTGGGTAATACGATACCCCTTGGTAAGACTGGTTGTCAGACTTTCGGGCCACTGACTACCTGTAACGACTGTCAAAGATCTACAAATGACAGCCGTAACCAACGGCTTAAACGTGCTTTCTGAGGCATGGATCAACCCAGGCAAGCGCGGCTTAACCCAACGTTCTACCCGAGCGGCTGGTATTATTTAGCCACGAGCTATGTATAAAATTATAGAGAAATAGAAATACATTTACTTTTACCATGTATCTAGAATTTTAGGTTCTTTAAATTATAATAATTACGCGGGAGCTTTCGTTAAACCCAAATGCGGTCGTTAAATAGTCATACTTTTTGTCGGAATTAAAAAGGTACCTCCCTAATGACCTCGTAAAATGCGTGAAAAGTAATTTAAATTTTCCACACGTAGTCGTCACCTTCCTAATTTGGTAATTTTTGGCCGGATTTCCTTTTAAATTCTCGTCAAGGTTTTTCGCAGAGATCCATTTTTATAGCTTGGAATATATATAAAAAACCGCAATAATTACAGAAAATTAATACTACTTGGTACATACCATAATAATTATGCAGGGTCTCTTCTTTTTGTTCTATCTCTTTTTTTTGTCATTACATAATGCTGCTAATTTTATTTAATATTTCATCCATCTATCTAAAATATTTCTCGTAATTGATAGTATGAAAAATATTTTACACAATCGATAAGTTTTTCTTATGTGTTGATATACCTACATAAGAAACTTAAATATCCTAAAATAGAAGCAGACATATGTATGTATATTCTCTTGGAATTCCGGGTGAAAGAAAATGGTACTGCGCAAAACACGAGATAACTTTTACGATTGGGTTAGCAATGCCAAAGAAATGGGCGTCCGTTACACATACAAATGTTCCTACTTTTATATGAGTGATGGTTTGTACGACACATTCACGTATTTTTGGATAACTATACGTTTTTATAAAGAAAGGTTACGTTTCGTTTACCTAGAGAATGTAATCCGGAAGGTTTTTGTGTATAATATAGGTACATACAAGCTTCTGCCCACGGATGTACCCGCGTTGAAAAAAAGTCGTATGGTAGTGGGTAATAACTAATATTATAGCTTTCCACTTATGAAATATTTCTTCACTCGAATGACTGGTTTTGGTGATTACCTCCTAGCCTATAGGTACATCCAAACTTTAGCCTCTTTGTAATATAAATAAGTCATCATCTGCCTAGCCTTTTCCCAACTAAGTATGTTGTTGACTGCCTGTAACGATTGTCAAAGATCTACTAATGGCAGCCGGGACCAACGGCGTAACGAGCTTTCCGAGTCACGGAAGAAACTCGATATGTATGTGACTCGGTATGGGTGGTCACCCATCCACAGACCAACCTAGGCAAGCGCGGCTTAACCTGAAGATTAATCCGAGCGGTAGTTACTATTTAGCCACGAGCCTTGATAAATAGGTATAGTTTAGTATTTCATATAGCAAAGACATTTCACACCTACTCTAACATCTCACCTCAGCCTCACCCACACACGCACACAAACACACATAAACGCTCGCACCCACACTCACAAGTAAGTACTAACTTTCATCGTAAAATAATAAATAATTTAAGTCACGAAATTCACGTCGGCACAATCTTCCATGTAAGCTCCACGTCTGGAAACTGACTCCCAAAATACGAGTTTGGCGTAGTTTAGGTACCAGTTTCAGTAGGTACTTTTAATTAAACTGTAAAGGGTGTAAACAGACCCTTCACGAAGCCGTCAAGCAAGCATTCTGTACATGAAACTAAGTATCACTGCACAAAAAGTATCGCTGGGAAACAATATTTTTTCAGTGTGAAAAATTATGGTTTAATGTATGGCTCGATAACTCAATGTAACGCACAACAACATAACATAACAACACAAACCAACAACAACATAACATAACATAATATTGTGTTGATAAATTCATTGAATAGTTAGTACAGGGGTCAAGGAGGTAACTATTTAAAGAAAAGTTATAACATTAAAAACTTGTAGATATTTAAAAAAAAACGTGTGAAGAATTTTGGAACTTTGGCTCTTTATATATATCCGGAACGACCTACTTAGATGGTTCCTAGGTATGACCCAGAACTTAACCAAGTATTAAACTTACATAATAATATGTAATGATTTCTCAATTTTTTATCTAGTCTTCACAACATTATACAACAGAAACCCACGTTCTGCGAGATTAACTATTTTCCTTCATGCATATTTTATAGATGCGCGCCGATGGTTTTAGGATTATGTGCTAATATGGTTAGGCTCTTAGCATTCCCCACGAATAGAGCAACGTTAAAGTCAAACCACACGATTTCATAATAATTTAGTAATACTTTGTGTTTTGTGTAGTACTTGTAATTTATTTGGCCATTAATCTGTGAACATCAGTAGATCACGTAGATAGATAAAGATTTTGTTTTGACGCAACGTTAAACTTACTCACAAATTCTTAATTTTGTAAGGTACAAGAAAACACCACATTTTGTTTCCTCCTTAAACAAAAAATCAGAAATCATTCAAACTGACAAAACCAACAGAAAAGGAATCAATACAGTCAATCTAAATTACACAATTACTTTGCCAACGGTCCCCTCTTCACCCTCACCAGTTGAATGCGACATTGACCCAATTCTACGAGGGGAGACAGGGGAGCACTCGACCCGTGGTAAAAATGAAATTTTATGGAAATGTCGTTTCCTTTTCACTTTACATGCATATTGGGTGGATAATGAAATCTGGCCTATCAGAGTTAAGTGATGGGACGTAAACTATTTGAATACGGAATGAGAATCCGAATTTTCTAAATTTGAATTTTGTTAGCATGTCATTTCTGAAAAAATATACCAGTATACTTTATTTTCGTACCTAGATGACAGAATGCTTAGCAGTTTTTTTTTTAAGGACAAAAACAACACTTTAAACAATTGGCACTTTCTAAAGGCTACTAATAATTTCAGCACCTTCAGAAAGGCTATAATTGCATTCGTATTGATCATTAAACAATTGAAAATATGGTAAATAATACCTTTTTAGTCTTAATAATAAATCCTATGTGTTTTTATAAAGCGAAAACATCTAATTATTTATTAACGCAGCGGAATGATGTATTAAAGGTATGTACAACATTTTTTAATAACGTAGTTACATACTACACGAAATAAATGAAGTTACGTCCGGTTGGAATCTGCAGAAATAATAATTTATTATCCGATTTCGTGGCATCTTAAAATTCCTGAGTGAGCGGAATTTTAATTAAATGGCCTATCAAAATACAATAACTAATTGCGATATTATCTTAATTAATAAAACATGACAGTTATGCGTCTTGGGTGTGTGTGTTATATACTTAGCTTAGATTTAACACTTACACCTAAATCTAATCATTTACTAGGGCTTTAATAAATTATTTTGTAAAAGTAACAAAACATGTAAGTAAATACAAAAAGTACGGAGTACCGAGACTGAGTGAAAATGTTAAGTAAGTCAAGACTTTTCTTAAGTTTTCTAGAAAGTTCAAGGTACTTTTAATGTTACCCTGACATCTTGAAGATATATCTGGAACTAAACGTAGAGAAACTTGTGAAACGTAGCGCCACGGGTGACAGCCTGAAATACAGGCATTTTCACTGAAACTTTGACACGGCTCTTCGAGATCGTATGATAGATGGCGTTAGCGTCGAAACTTGTTGTTCAAAACTGGTGATGCCTCTACTTTCAAATCGCTTGTCGCTTTTTCTTTCTTTATTTTCAGAGTTGTTGGGAACTGGTTCGCATGACTACTTAGGTATAGGCTTTGTTAGAAACATTAGGAAATAAGTAGGTATGTGTACACGGAATACAATGAAAAACGCGAAAAACCTATACAGCTTGCTTGAGATTTCAGATTTGGAGCGGCAAAAGATTTGAACACACAACTAAAACCAGTAACCGAAATTTATTATATTGAAAATAAAACTATAACGGCATAGTAAAAAAGCTTTATTTACCTAAATATTTAAATTACTGTCAATAGCATAGATGGCTGAGGCAAAGTTTCCAATTAGTATAATATCATTTTCAGATTTAAGTTATCTTTAAATACACAGTGAATTAGTGGTTTCACATTATAGGCGGGTATTGTATCAATCGCTAATTACTTAAAAGCTTATTAAATAACTACCTTTATCAAGTAGAACGTACTTATTGCTAAAGGTCAATTTTAAAAGGGTTTATTTTTATCCGTTAATGAAATTGTAAAATAAATTCTTTGATGAGCAAACGTTTTGGTTCAATCAAAATTGATAATTTTTTTGTGTATGTTACCTCATATCTTCGTCATTTGTGAACTGATTTGAAAAAATCTTCTTTTATCTAAAAGGATGTACTTCCCGATTAGTCCCACAGAAATTTTATCAAAATAGCTGGAAAAAATATGTCATTCAAGTAAAAGAAATTGCGATTTATGTGTGATACGATACCTAAAAAAGGGTAAAATAAAAACTTTTTGGCAAAAAAATAACTTTACTTCCGGAAGTCGGTGGCAAAAAAGTCGATGAAACAAACAATAGTCACCGATTTCCGAAAGTAAAGTGATTTTCCATTTTTTAACCGACTTCAAAAAAAGGAGGAAGTTCTCAAATCGGCTGTATTTTTTTTTTTTTTTAGTCATATCTTCGTCATTTATGAACCGATTTGAAAAATTCTTCTTTTATCTGAATGGATCTACTTCCCGATTGGTCCCATAGAAATTTCATCAAAATCGGTTCAGCAGTTTAGTTTTTAAATCAAAATAGCTGGAAAAAATAGGTCATCCAAGTAAAAGAAATTGCGAAATTGATACTTGACAAGGATTTGTGTTTGATGCGATAACTAAAAAGGGTAAAATAAAAACGTTTTTGCAAGTCAGTTATTTTTTTGCAAAAACGTTTTTATTTAGTGTTCTTTTTGGAAGTCGGTTATTTTTTTGCGAAAAAGTTTTTTGTTTAAATAGAAAAAAGCACATTTTAGAGTTGACCAAGCTTGAATTATGAAGTAACCGGTAATAGAAAGGGTCTGTATTTAGATACATAACCCCTCGATCGTCCACCATCGTACGTTTGACCGACCAGGGTAAGCTGGGGTATTAAGGTATCATCATTTGTGATTATGCAATCTATAGGTACATCGGTCGTTTCTAGGGTCAATAAAAATCTCGAGTGTATAACTACCATTTAAAAAGATAAAATCTATTTACCAAATTGCAATTACCGAACTATTCCTTAGCTCTCAAAAAAGAAAATCTTGTCTAAACATAAAATGTTGAAAATAAAGGATCGTTTCCATTTAAACGGCCAGTCACTTTAGTTCATTAAAGGAACTGCCTCTGGCTGTTTGCGCCGCCATCAAAGTGTCGTTTTCCAAAGAATTTATAAATCACTCACCGTGTAACGCTTACTTTATTTCCAAAGTAATTGAGAACCTCCAAAATCTTAAGTAATGCTTTTTTATATTCAAGGGTATTTGAGAGTTGTTTTGATTTGGGATGGTACTTAATTTAGTTCATTTCAGAAGATCATTTGTAAATGTTTGAGATTTCACAAAACAGTCCAGAGATGTTATAAACCCATTACCAGTAATGTAGGTGTACACCGCTGCCTAGCCCTTCAGGGATTACAGGCGTGATCTTATGTTTATGTTATTAATAACCTCTCTGGTGGGACTTTAAAGAAAATTGGTTACTTTATTGGGACCCATGATACAATATTTGACTGACTATTGTACTTGTATCAAAATCTACTCCAAGTTTTGAAAGAATACAGGCGTTATGTCGTATTAAAAGGTAGTATTAATGAGTTCACTAGTGAGGTCTTATCCATTTTCCACACAGGCATTCAACTCTTACCTGCTATTTTGACCCGACAGTCGGTCTCTCTGGCTCATGAAAATAACTACATATATCCTAAAATTGTTCACCTCACAAGTCGAGTTGTATATCTCTTCACTATAGAACCACCAAATAATAATTGCCTCATGCATCACCCTTCCTACACCTACAAACTGTAAAACAATTAGAATTTAACGTTTAAACCCCTGCGTGTCCCATTATAGCGTACATGTCCGTATCAGATTGCCCCGGGTCTTGTAGGTACCTGTTGTAACGGTACCAGGGGACTTCTGATAACAGTGATACCTAACATGTCCAGAAACGATCAGGGTGATATATTTATCTGTGGACACTTTATGGAGAAGTTTATTAGGCGTTGAGGAGACGATGGACTATTTTGACGCCGAAAAAACGTGTACCATTTACAACGTCAACAAGAAAAAAGGTTTTGTGGGGCATAGCTCATAAGTCCAAGAATGTTTTAACATTTTGAATAAGTAAACAAACAAAAAATAACGCCGCAACCAATGGCTAGGCTTCATTACAGCGGTCATTTCTATCCGGCGGACCAATAGTCTATTGTCTCTCAGGGCCTTAGCATGATTTTTATTAGGTAAATCCGCTTAGCTTACCAGTTGAGGTGTTTTGTGCATTGGAAGGCCTCACAAGGTGGACCAATGACCAGGTAAAGGCTGAATGCGGGCAGTACACATGGCGACACATCAAGAAACAATTAACTGTTTTCTTTGTGAAGGTTCTTTGAAAACGAATTAAAATGGAACATTACCAGGGCTTGCAGAATATAATATTTATAATGAGAAAATGTCAAGTGATAAAGATAGGTACTTTACATTACGTATCTCAAAAAGGTACATTTTGCAAAATCCATAAAGAAAGGTCGGGAATATCAAATATAAGATGCTGATCATGCCTATCCAATTAGAAATAAAGTATATTAAAGCCAGCCAAACATAAATATAACGAGAAAACCATCCCAAAAGAGCAGCACATATTTAAAAACTAGACAGTGTTTTCAGCAGTTTTTTGGAAACCGACGTGTAATATTTCTTTAGTCCGAAGTAAATTTCTTACAACTTGAACGAAGTTGAAAAATTCTCCTCTAGTTTTCGCAAAAGACTCAAGTTATAATAACTTACTCGTAAGACACAAAACGCTGCGTAGGACAGAAAAACGCCTCCAGCAGCTGCTCGTAGGTTACATTCTTGCCGAGCGCCTCAAGAATATTAAGGGCCTGGTCTCGGAGGGCCAAGGTGAGCGCGGTCATGGCTTGCGGTTTTGTCCATCCATTCGCCTTTATAACGGCCTCAAATTGAATTTTATAAGCCGACCACGAAGATGTGCCATCGAATGGAGGCACCTTAAAGCCCCGCGCTGAAGGTGCAGCAACTACTGAAGCTACAGTCAAGTCTCCAGTCTTCAGTTCCCCCAAAGCCTTCTTCACCCCAGCGATCTGAACTTCGGCTTCTGAGAGGCGATTCTCGTGCTGCTGTACCTGATCCTTCATCACCTTTAGGTCTTTGCCAAAAGTTGCATGAAGATCCTTTATGAGGAGCATCTGCTCGTCTTGGCGGCGGACCTGCTCCTCTTGGCGGCGGACTTGCTCCTCTTTGTCTCGCTGCAACTGCTCTTCCAACCGGCGAGCCTGCTCTTCTTGACGGCGAGCCTGCTCCTGTAGCAGCGCCATTAAAGCTGACAAGTCTGGCGCCATTGATGCTGTAGAAACTGCGGATGGGCCAGCGACTGGCACTGACGTAGGCTGGACACCACCCGGTGTCTGTGTTGGGGAATCTCCAAACCGCCTTTGGTCCATGTCCTGCTGTCGCTGACTCCTGGTACGGATACCGTCCGTGTCGTCCTTCGGTAGAATTGGCATAATTTATCCCTCACTTCTGACACCAAATTGTTACGAGCTGGGTATGGGATAAATTAATTACTACCAATCAGACAATTTAATAACTTTATTAAACACAAAACACTTAAATCTTAATCACAAGTACACTACTGATCACTATTCGCTTAGATATCGCACTTCTAGTTCACTTCGATTCGCTCCCTTGTATCGCCTGAATCAGACTACTCCCGTGTGTCGGCGCTTGTGCTTTTTATACTACCCCATTATTCACGAACATTCCGGCGATGTGTAGAACGGTTCGATAAAAACATCAACAAAAAAACATTACCAAGTAGTAGGCAAAAAAAATAATAACCTACTTGTACCGAATAAAGAAGTAGGTACTTTATGCCCTCGGCGTACGGTCGAAATTACAATGACAATTCCTAATATTTTTTTATAAGTAGTTACCTACTTAACTTTGAACTAATAATAATGGCACGCTTCTCGAAGTTTTTAGCGCAAACACACTGAATCACGTCCTTTCTCGAAAGATCTCGTACGTACGACGTAACATTATTTTAAAAAAACATGTTTGCCGCGCATTGCCTTCACAGGTTGAAGGCGAAGCAACGGTATGAAGCCGCAAAACAGCCTAATATTAAAAATAGAAAATTCAAATATTTTTTAATTTAGAACACAAACAAATGTTAATTTGTTGATTAAATTATTTTTTACATAATAATGTTAATTTATTATATTCTATTAATAAACACAACTTAAATATTCATTAATTGTTTAGCTGAGTTTAAAAAAAAACTATCACCGTCAACTATAGGAATTGAACCATTGAGTTTATAGTTAACTGTGGAAAAGACACTAGTAGAAATAAAACGAAAAAAAAACACGAGTGTGAAATACACTTCATTCTGAACCTACTAGTAGTGCGATAAGAGCCAGTTTTCGAGGAAGTTTTTTGAAAATTATATTATTGCTTGAAAGGAATGACATGATAGGAATACAATGATACAGAGATGACAACTATTAGAGAACCATGAAAGAAATCTTTCATTATGCTGCGCCGATCCTAATTAATTTGGAATAAGGGTAGGAACAAATGCATGCAGTTAAAAATGTCATAAATCAAATTAATAAATACTTTTTGATGCTTTACCTTCAGCGTACTTTATTTACCACCATCGACTTTCTCCTGAAAGTTTCCAAAATGGCACCCAATTTGAGAATCGACAGACATCGTCCTCTTTTGTAAAGAGGTTTTCATGAAAGTGATCTTTTATTCTATAAGTTTCACTTTGATGTTTCGACATTCAATAGGAAGTAGCAAAATAACTCTGTTATAATAGAGTTTACTCATTGAAATCAATCCCAGACTGGCGGAAGTTATGTCAGAAATTTCAAAAGTATTGGAACTTGTAAGATCTTGATGGTAAGATAGATGCTTTATTAATTTAACAGAATATTTTAATTAATTTCGTTTTCCCTTTAAGATCCTACACACTTTTATTTTAAGCTTCGTATAATAACTGCTCTTAATTTTTTTAAATTTGTTCCTTAAGTATATTGATAAATCTCGATTCGATTCAGAGTCCAAACTCCTCGATGCTTCAAAGAAAAACGCGATATTTCATGGAATGATTTTTCCGCTGTTTTTCTGTCCTACGCAGCGTTTTGTGTCTTACGAGTAAGTTATTATAACTTGAGTCTTTTGCGAAAACTAGAGGAGAATTTTTCAACTTCGTTCAAGTTGTAAGAAATTTACTTCGGACTAAAGAAATATTACACGTCGGTTTCCAAAAAACTGCTGAAAACACTGTCTAGTTTTTAAATATGTGCTGCTCTTTTGGGATGGTTTTCTCGTTATATTTATGTTTGGCTGGCTTTAATATACTTTATTTCTAATTGGATAGGCATGATCAGCATCTTATATTTGATATTCCCGACCTTTCTTTATGGATTTTGCAAAATGTACCTTTTTGAGATACGTAATGTAAAGTACCTATCTTTATCACTTGACATTTTCTCATTATAAATATTATATTCTGCAAGCCCTGGTAATGTTCCATTTTAATTCGTTTTCAAAGAACCTTCACAAAGAAAACAGTTAATTGTTTCATACTGACTTTTTCTCTTGCCTTGTTATTTTCACTAATGAGAGGATCTGTCTGTTATTATAAACGTGTTACCGTTTGACAAAGACTTTATTAAAAAATATGCGCAGATAAATAAGTTGCGACGTTCTGTTTTACGAAAAGGAGCTTAAACAACAACGTGACAAGATTAAAAAAGAAAAAATTGCTGTAATAAATATCTGGAAGTAATCACGGTGTTATGCAAAACAGAATACCAAGGACATCAAATGAATATCCTTGTGCTGGTAATTAAGTGCGTCTGGCAAAACCCGTGCAATATTTTGCAAGCCCTTTTCAACTTGACAGAACATTGAGATTTCTTTAATAAAATTACATTAATATTAAACTTACATTAATTAATGTAGGTAACACGGATATATATGTATTTTCTATACGATTGTAAACACTGCATCAATCCGTTGTCTAGTTTATAAGAATAACGGGATAACAAAGACTTACGCGGAAAGAGACCTTAATATCTATACTTAGTAAACCGTTTGTCATAACTAACTAACAACGCATATCTCAAACTATTGGCCGAGCTATCATGACGTGAGTTGCGGGTTTTTTCGACAGAGTTACCGTGGCCCTTGGCACAGGCAACTGAAGGAACACGGGTGGGTTTTAGTCAGTAAGAGTCTGACACGCCCTCCCGCTCCACCAGAGCGGGAGAGGTCACTTGATGATGACATACCCAAAAAAAAAAAATCATGACGTGAGTCATCATAATCATCTTCCCAAATATTTTGGGGTCGACTTTCAGTCTAACCAGATGCAGCTGAATCCCAGTATTTTACATGGAACGATGGAGCTGCCTATCTGACCACCACAAGTGTAAAATAGGAGTTGAAAGTTTGTATGGAAATCCGTCACCGGGCGAAGCTGGTGCTTGTCGGCTACTTTCTTATATGCATAGAGACATAGATACAGATTGCATAAAAGTGGGTCTCTTCTGAACATGAATTTTCCGAAAACCATTAAAGTGCCGGGCGTCTTATGCTATCCGAACCTGTTGCTGTTTATATTCTTTCAAAGACTCACATTTTCTTCTCTTCTATTACAGCAGATGGCGACAGACGACAGCATGAGTGACGACGTGTTCGAAGACGAAACGCTGCGTGCGCCCCCGCACCCCGCACAACGGAGCACCCCCTCCCCCACCGGGTACAGGGACTACCACCCTCCGGTCGTCACGTCTTCCCGGGTACCGGATGATGATGATGTGCTTATTCACAAGGTGAGATATCTGGACCATTTCTTTTATCAGCGAGTGCTTTTCTCGCCATACAATGTAGTGGAACGATTTTATCAAATTGGAGCTCCTTAACAGGGTTAAATTAAATTATTTCGAGAAACTTCATGATAGTGATAGGTATCTAGATATCTTGATTAGAAAAAAAAACGAGTTTCTAAACTTGTTTCAAGTGATAACTACAGTCCCAGTAGTTTTTCCCCCCGTAGTAACCAACTTGAAAAATCAGTTTGGAAAATCAGTTTTTTTATCGATAACCATCGTGTATACGTGTACTCGAAGTTTCGCTAGCTAATTTCAATATACCCTTTTCTGAACTTTATTTGACCTTAATCATTAGGACTCACGTCACTAATTTCAGCTCCAATACAGAGCCTGTTACAATAGGTTGTATACCTAAATACTTTTCAAAAATTAAAATAAATCCGGCTCATCTAACAAGTTGTAGGTACTCGAGTTTTTATGAAAAATTGCCCCTCTCCTTAAGCCTTAATAATCTTCAAAGGCTTTTGTAACCACAAAGCTTTGTGTGATCCATGACGAGACATCAACCATATTAACGTGCCTTTGGGTACTAGTAAACCTGTCTAAAAATTCGGCAAATATACCTGTACCTAGCTTCCAGGATTTGGTCTGAATTTGAATTACTATGTCACTACGCTGTAGTCAGGTAAAATGAGTTTTAAGGTGTCTGGCAAACATTTTCTTTTCCCAATTTTGGCCCAAAAAAAAACTGGCACAAACAGGGTTCTGTTGCCCTAAACCATATAAATATAATAACAATATTTTTAACGCCTATTCGTATTTAAATTTACACTCAACAGCAAAACTAAATTTGTTTTTCATAGTATGTTTATGAAAAACAAAGTTATTGCTGCAGTTTGACGAAAAAGTTCCATATCTCAAAACTAAATATCAAATCTTATTAAAAAAAAGTTGTTGAAAGTTTTTTCTACCTTCTACAAACCTATTTTTTTCAGAATTTAGAAGCTTCTAGAAGCAAATATCTCATCAACCATAAACTTAAGAAAAAAAGTATTTAAGAAACATCGATATAATTTTTTAAAAGCTATTGATAGACACTCCACACAGTTCTAAACGTTAATTTTTTTTCAGCCCTCAGTAACATGTACCTACTCTCCAAATTTAAATTGTGTCGTGCCTATAGTCTCGAAGTAAAATGGCTGTGACATACGGACGGACAGACAGATAGACATACGGACAGATCGAATATATAAGGGTTCCGTTTTTGCCATTTGGCAACGGAACCCTAAAAAGGAGTGTTATGATTTCAAGGTCCTTTTTTATTTATTTATTTCTGTACACACAAAACACATGTACTGGAAACATTATACAGCTAAAAGAGTACAAAGGTACCGCTTATTTCATTTAGAAATCTCATGCTATATCTATGTTTTTTTTTCTGTGTGTATCTGATTCGTTCATCTAATTTATGAGATCATTTTTTCTATTGCGTTGGTATACATATTGTTTGTATATTAATTTTCTACCGACTGTACTTCGAGTGACGAATTGAAGAAAACTGTCAAATCGGCGAAAATTGCGAATTATGGAAAGTGTTGAGTTGATGCAATTGTCGATTTCACACAAGTGTCAAATCTCTATTTTCGATAACGAATCAACGGTACTGTCGAATTAACTAAACTGACAAGTGAGGGAAAATTAAAAGGAAAATGCAAATCGTAACTTTATGTAAGTAGGTTCATTGATTTTCCAATTTGAATTGAAATACCGAACGAATCTACTTATTCGGAATCAATGAAAAATATAAATTCTAATAATTCTATCACCTAGATCTCCATTCGTCAATCTATCAAACAATTACTCAAGCAATATTCCAAATATGTAGCTCATTAGCTCTCAACAGCCATGATTCTAATAGATGTATAGTTGAATGACCCGGCTGCGGTTGTCAGCGTCATTAGGATGAGATCATGCTGTTTGTTTAGGTCGTCTACCTGTTGGTATTATACTCGGTAGATACCCGAAGATATGTATGTAGCAAAATGCCGATAGGTACCTAGTTGAATTTATGGATGAGTTATTTCTTACCTGCCCAAAATTTTGTTGAAGTAAATTTTATTTGATTTTGGCTAATGTCTTTTTTTGTTTCTTACCTGCCTTTAGTAGTATTTAAAATTAGGTTACTTTGGTCTGGGTTTAGTTGAATCTCCGAAACTTTTCAAAACACTTGAAAAATATTATCAGTTGGTCAGCCTGGTTAATTGACTCCATGATTTTACTTCTTCTTTTCCTGGTATTCAACTAGAGAAGATTAATCATAATTTCTTCAAAATGCCTTCAAGCTACTTTACCCACTTTTTTGTACCCACTTTTATTTCTTTTGCAATTATTTCTTCACATATTTTCTTTCTTTCATTAGACTTGACTTCATAGTTTTCCTTAACCTCTTTTCCCTCCACACATTCGCCATAATCAATACAATTACGTGCAGCCTCCGACTCATACCACAGCCTTTGTATCCTAAGCTTCGTCAGACCACTGCTCATTGTCTGCTAATCTTGTTGGCTCAGCATACAAATTAATTGAAGTACTCTTTACAATTCTGTATTCTATTGTCTATTGTTTTAGTTGGACCATTTTCTATTAATTGTTTTTTGTTTGTTTTGTTAAACAATGAGAATACGCTCGTGCGTGTATTGGAATAGATTATGTAGAGAAGTCACGTGTCGTCTGTATATGTATATTGTATACAGCCAGTCGTTAATGACAATACTTTCATTAGGATCTGTCAAACCAGTACGAAAAAAATACGTAGCGTGTCTGAATACCAGACGCTTTCTGATACTTTATTATAGTATCTGACAGTGTCCTGTGTCAGGAACCATGTTCAGAATTTGTCCATATTTGCTTGACCAAACCTTTTTTCAATTCTGATGCCAAATACCGGGCACCAAATGTAAGTCAGCCGATACTCGGTGATGGTTTATGTCTTCCCCTAAATCCATTATCGACTTCGGTAGGTTTATTATGTTGATGTAAAGATTTCTTTAAAATAAAGCCCAATTCTTATGGGACTGATGATCGATGCTTATGCGTCTCAGACATACCTTCTTCCATAGATCACATCTACTACATTTGTAATGACATAAGTACCCCTTTTTTCTTCGTAAAATCATGGTAAAATCTTAATGATATCATTCTGTCTTCTGTTACTAGATAAATCGGTAGGATTTATAATTACTATTTTCATGGTTTCCCACAAGATTGTGAAACCATCAGCACATTCATTCATTCGCTACCTTGCTCCACCCACTAAATAGTACCTCCAATCGTAATAGGCCTCCTTTTGAGCTATGCTTCCCTGGTCAATGCAAATCTCATACAGGTTTTTTCCCCGCGATCTTCTTTAGGTTGACCCATCTGACTGTTGGGTAGCACATAAGGATCCAAGATCTTTGGTAGACCATGGGTCCTGTTCTCCGCGGTTGCCAATGTCTAGATGATTAAGAAAAGCTTTCTGTTATTCGTGTAGTTCAATCAAGATTCACAAACATCGAGAGATATTTAAATTAAATTTTTGAACTTTTAAAGCGTGGGTTGGCAATGTCACCAAAGGTTACAGAACAGCAATTTGTTGTCAGGAAAGTTAAATGGATGTTTACAATTTACATTTCATTTGCAAGTTAACAAGTTATTTCGTTTTGATAAGTTTATTTCACGTGCTTGAATATTTTTCTGATGTTGGCTTTCTGGTTTTATACTGAAATGTGAGAATATTCTGATGGCCGTGATGGGTAGCTAAAAATAAGTTATTTAATTAATGGCTGCGGCTCGGGCCCCTTTTGGAGGACACGCGTGTAAAACAACATTATAGAAAGGTACCTATGTACTAATTAAGTACTAAAAGCAAATATTGAATCAATATGATTGAATGTTTTTGGCAAAGAAAAAGAAAAGATTCCTGATTTAATATTGCATTCGGAGTTCTACATTTCGAGATAGTTAAAATCTTTTTCAATATCAAATCTATATACCTAGTAAGCTGGCTGTTTTGGATCGAAAAACTATCGGATGCCATTAGAGGTTTTTTTTTATGTGTGTTTTTTTTGCTGGCAAATGGCCAGCTATAATTTTTTCCGTCGAAAACAGCCAGTTCTTTTTGACAATAGGTATTATAACAAAACCTTTTTATTTATCAACAACAATATTTTCTACTTCTTAACTTATACATTTATTAATTCATTTTCAAAATTATACAAATAACGAGAATACCTACTTTTCAGTATTTCATAACGCTGTTTTTATTTATTGTGAACGTCAACGCAGTTTTTAGGGTTCCGTTGCCAAATGGCAAAAACAGAACCTTATAGATTCGGTCTGTCCTTCTGTATGTCTGTCCGTATTGCACAGCCTTTTTACTCGGAGACTATAGGCACCAGACAGTTGAAATTTGGAGAGTAGGTGCCTTCTATAAACCGCTACACAAATATGATCTGAAATAATAATAAAAAAAAGAAATTAAGTGGCACACTGTACATGTAGCTGAGGGTTGAAAAAACTATGTATATAACTGTGTGGGGTGGGGTGTCTATTGATAGTTCATGAAAAAATATATCGAGGTGTCTTAAATTTAAATACTTTTTTTAAGTCAATGGTTGATGAGATATTTGCTTCCAAAGTCGTCAAAATTGTGTCACGCCCCTCTAATTTCTAAAGTAAGGAAAGTGAAATTCTGAAAAAAAATCAGGTTTGTAGAACGTAACAAAAACTTTTAACGAAAATTGGTTTGAATAAGATTTGATGTTTAGTTTTTGAGATATGAGACTTTTTCGTCAAACTGCAGCTATAACTTTGTTTTTCATTAATATTCTAGGAAAAACAAATTTAGTTTTGCTGTAGAGTGTAAATTTACATATGAATGAGCGTTAAAAACATTGTTATTATATTTTTTGGTACTATGGAACCCTGTGTGTGCGAATACGACTCGCATTTGGCCGGTTTTTATTTATAAAATCTAAATTAATCTTTATGAAGATACACATAATTAATAGCTTAAATCTTTCACGGATTAAGAGCGTTTACGCCGTCCATGCGCTGTTTGACTCCAAAACAGTACTTTTCAAACCCTTTAATACCATCAACCCTTTATTTTACAAAAATGATAATTACTAATAACTTTAGGAAATTTCGTTGTCTCAATAGTTGGAGAGAAAAATATTTCAATTAATAGAGTATTGGTAAATTCTATCAAGATAACTCAACAGAGGTTTTCTAAATTTCCCTTTCAGCGTCAGTTTCGACGCTCTAATTATAGGAAACCACTGGCAAACCTAATTAGATTTTTTTTTTACCTATTGCTAAGATCCTAAGGAATATAGTTGGAGAAGAAAATTTTTTGATTTAGCTTTCTTTATATAAGAAATTAAAGTTCAAACAATGTGAAATATTAAGGAATTAAAATGATTTTTTCACCGATATATCTTACTTGATTTAATATAATAATAGCATAATATAATAGAAGAACATATGCTTTAAAACATCCAATTTAAAATTTCAAATAATTTACAGTGATTATTTTTCTATAAATATTTGAAAACTACTATAAATCACTGCGCGCGAGCAATTTCAAATCAGACCGCCGCGAGGCTTTCTAGAGAGAGGACATGTCGCTCGGCGCTCTGCCTGACCCGAGTTGACCTTAGTCGTACTTGGAAGGATAGCGGACGTTTATAGTGTGATTAAAAAATCTTGGTACTTTGATGATTAAATTTTTTTATTATTATTTTTGATGACTGACAATATTTTTAGTGACAACCAATATCTACCCTATTTTTTTACCTACGAATTTTATTTATTAAAACTTTTACTTATTTTTTTGTAAATAAGAACATAAATTGTTTTTAAAGTTAACGCCAACCTATTGTATTTCCCTCATAAGAGGTGTCACTAAGAGGAACATCGCGTCAGGTTAAAATATAATATAAAATAAACGTAAGTAAATCCGTATAAAGTGATTTATTTGAATAGAATAAGAAATATTTATTAATCAGTCACAAATCAATAATAATTAACGAAGTTCGGTTTCTTTCTAAAGTTTAGATCAACAAATTCATGTTTGAATAACTAAAAAACGACTTTAATATTAATCATAACTATAGCTATACTTGCAATATATTATTGAATACTTATTTTATGCACTCGTACTTTAGTAATCCGTGTACGTTCAAATTCAAATTCAAATTAAATTTTACTACAACAATTGCACTCGAACGGATCATAGTGGGTTAGTTTGACTATAGCGCAAGAGAACGCGCCAGCGCTATGCACACAGGCACGCGCGCTTTTGTGTGCGTAAAAAATGCATTGAATTACCTAAACTTGACTTCGCGCGATAGACGTAAACGCTCTTAATGATGCTTGCTTCAACCAGCTCTTTACAAATACGAAGCGCGCCACACGATATAATGTTATTGAGTTACGACTTCGGAGGGATAACCTGCAAAGAGCTTTGATAGACTGGTTTATCCTTTAAAGGAGACCTTCATAACACTATATTAGTTGGTGCAGTACCATATGATATAAATTGTTTGCTAAATACCAGGCCACTCAGAAAGTATTGCGATAAATAGTTTTTATATATGGGAGACTGGCCAGTTAGAATCTTTTTCGAAAATATGATTACTTGTAAGTAAAAATATGTGTGTTCCATTTTCAAAATTTCCCTCCACATTTTTTGCGACCCAATTCAAAGTATCGTGTCTTACTGAAAAATGGATCTGCGCCGGGAACATTTTAGAGCTATGATTTTTTACGATTTCAAGTGTCGCCTGAAACCGGATGAATCGTTCGATAGACTTCAAATGGCATTTATGGATGAAGGCCCCTCCAAGGCAACCGTGTATCGTTGGTATAACGAATTTAGGCGCGGTCGACCCACCTTGGGGGATGAAGAAAGAAGCGGTCGCCCTTTGACGGCTATTACGGAAGAAAACGTGCTAGCAGTGAAAAATTTAATCCAAGATAATAGGCGAATTACATATCAGGAGATTCAGCACATATTAAAGATTGGATCGGGAAGCGTTCACGAGATTCTACACGGGCATCTTCGCGTGAGGAGGATAGTATCGCGCTGGGTGCCGCACTACCTTACCGACGCTCAGAAGCAGGCCCGGGTGGAATGGTGCCGTGATATGCTGAACAAATTTGAAGCAGGCTCGTCTCGGCGTGTTTACGACATCGTAACAGGTGATGAGTCCTGGATTTATCAATACGATCCAGAAACCAAGCGCCAGTCGACAGTTTGGGTGTTTCAAAATGAACCAACGCCTACCAAAGTGAAGCGATCTCGAAGCGGGGGGAAGATTTTGATCGCCAGCTTTTTTAATTTGGCTGGCCACTTGGCCTCAATTCCCTTACGAGATCAAAGAAGCATCAACGCCGAATGGTATACTACCAAATGTTTACCAGAAGTTTTTTCTGTTGTGAGCAACAAGCGACCAAACACAGGGCTCCGCGGACTACTGCTCCACCACGACAATGCGCCTGCACACACCGCGCTCAAAACGAGGGACTTCCTGGACAGTACACCAGTCAAACTCCTGGGTCACCCTCCTTACAGCCCTGATCTAGCACCGTGTGACTTCTTTTTATTTCCAAAAATAAAAAATCAGCTCAAGGGGATACAATTTTCGTCGCCGGAAGATGCGCTGGCTGCGTTCGAGCAGGCTGTAAACGAGGTGTCTGCGGCGGACTGGAAAAAGTGTTTTGAAAACTGGTTCAGACGCATGAATCTTTGTATAGAGGCTGGTGGAGAGTACTTTGAAAAGATTTAATAAAAATATATGTACCTGTAGAACAATTTTTTTTAGTGTCGCAAAACTTTCTGAGTGTCCCACGTAGATTAAACCTTGAAGTAAAACCCTAAGATAAGAGAGCATATGTAAGGACTCCAATTCCGTGACACACTTTCAATCGCAAAGAAGAAGGAAATTGCTAATCCATAGCTAATAGTAAATAAATAATACCAACCAATTACTGTCCCACTGCTGGGCAAAAGCCTCTTCTCATACTGAGAAGGCACGAGCATTGATCACCACGCTTGCTCAAGATGGGTAGGCGATTTCAGACTTACATATTTACGTCTCGTATATCAAATAATTCCAGATTCCCTCACGACGTTTCCCTTCACCGATGTCAGTGATGTCTTAGATAAACTTAGAAAGTACTTACATATGAATTGAAAACGTCACATTGGTACTTGGTACTAGCCAGAATTTGAACTTTTATGCTCGAGGACAACTCGAGCATAAAAAGCGAGACCGCAAACTCTGGGCCATCATGACTAATTATAACTACGAGTACATTTATATTAATAACGTAAATAGCGCAATATATGTTGTTGAATATCCTGGCGTTGATCGGCAGTTGAACTGTCAACATGAATGGCATTGCCATTGTCATGTGTTATGCAATTACCGCGCTGAGTTATCAGTCGCTTTTGAGCCAGTTCCGATTGCCTGTCTAAGTCAGAGAGGTCTGATATTGAGGACCTTCCAATACGGTTCTATCGTAATGAAATACATGGACTAAATAAAAACCATTGTGGTAGTTAAGAATAAGTTTTTTTTTTTTTGCTCAAACATGTTTATACATACAGAATTAAAATAATACATGCATGCAAGATCTTAAATAAGATTGGCTCACGACATGCCTGCCATTTTTCATGGCGTGCAAAGCACAGATAATATAATACTGCGTCTTGAAGGAACAATTATTATTATTGAATCAATGATTTTTACATTTTACAATACATTAAAATTATCAGTCACAGTATATCTTTGCTACGTTTGCCAGTAAGTAAGAAACTAATTTTAATTTAGCGAAAACAAGAAAATACTTTTAAATATCAGAATAACTTTATTTGTGCCAAGGAACATTTCTTTCAAACTCGAGTTTAACAAGGGTTCAGTTAATTAAAATGTTGCGATTAATTAACTTTTTCTAAACAAACATTAACGAACCAAGACTTTTTTTTTTAAATATGCATTCGGCAGGCCAGGCGCACTCCACAGTTTAGGTATGAACCACAGAACAGATAAAGGTATGAACCTACAAGCACCTACGTTACTGCCCCGTCCGGACGGACTAATTCAAATGGGTCTGCCGCGCGACGACGCCCGCGTCCGCACCGCAGAGCCACCATTCATTGGTCGGTGATTACTTGATTATGATTATTTTGTTATTCTTATTTATGTCACCCGTATTTACTTACAAATGATTAATTATTATTATAGTATATTGAGGGACTTTCAAGTTCTGTTTACAAGGTCAGGTTAAGATTTTATAAGTATAGGTCGGATGGTACATACCTATTTAAATTGTATTTGAGTTGTTTTTTGTTGATGGGTAGTTGCTTACTACAATAACTATAACTAAACCTTATAGAGTAAGATTTTAACAACAGGGTACTCGTACATACTTTTTTATTAGCCCAATTATGTAGATACTTTTTTGACCTTAGTAGGTACAATCGGTTTCCTTTTAAGGTGAATGCATAGTGGTAACCCGTAGGTATTATAGTCTGCGCTAAGCAAGATAATAAAGTGAGAAACAACATTATCGTTTTTGGGTGTTGGCTCCTGGACGATCTTGTTCGCCTCGTAGATACGGATGTTCCTTGTAAGTACCTACCTAAACAGAAAATAAGATATTTCATTTCATAGACAATGTAGGTGCACTGTAACATATTATGCTCCCTAGCTTCTTAGGTTAAAGTACAGATCCATACAAAATAAATATACAGTTTTCTGATCTATATACTACCTACTAGGTAAGCACGAACCTAGGTTTATTTAAAACGTAATTGGCTCACAAAAGTACAGTACCTAATAGGCACATAACTGGTAATTAAATATTCAGATTAATTATTATTTAAATGAAGACAACCCTCACGCAGTCAGAAGATATGAGAGTTATGCAGTAGAAAGAGAGGCAACTTATTAGTAATTTAGTGCTGTGCGGCCTGAATTGCACTTTATTATGTCGTAGCAAAAGTCGCTATTTATTTAATCGATTTTGCGCAGAGAATCTTCTGTACTTGTACTATTATGTATTCTGTGCCTTCGGTAACAATCCAGCGGTTTTACTGAGAACTTAGCAACAAAGTAATTTAGAAAACAGTAAAAAAAATACGATTCGCTATCCATTGATTTATTAAAGGAAAATTAGCTATTCTGGGAACTGTGGGTCTAGGGCGCACGAGCGGAATAAAATTACTTAACGTAAAATCGAACGATTTTTAACTCAAACCACTCATCCTTTCCTACATAGGTAGTGCAAACAAATATTGAACTTGTAAAATAAAATATCGTTGATTATGAAGAAGGGATGATTCCGAATAAAAAATTCGAACAAATACTCGTACATTCATTTCTAGGTAGGTCCATAAAACCTTTTTCAGTTTCATACATAATTCACTGGCTGCTTTAGACCGAAAACTAATCAGATGCCTTTTTTTATATTATTACTTTTAAGTACCTAACAAATGGCCAACTGTTATTTTTTTCTGCGAAAGCAGCCATAATTTTTTCGATTTATTATAACAAAACCTTTTTACTGCCAACTTCAATATCAATTTGATAGAAATTATTTTCGCGAGGGCAAAATTTGAATCTTGTTTTCTTTTTCAGTACTATTCCCAAAATTTTCTAACAGAGCCTAGTGATGATGATGATAGAAACGTCATTCGGGAGATAAGAAGTGATTTATGATTTTCGATTCCAAAATCGTTCGAATTTAGGTTAAGTTTACCTCGCACGTTCGTACTAGGGCCAATAATACCTACCGTATACTCTTGTGTTTAAATACCGATATCATACACGGCAAACACTTTATCAAATTCTTGAGGGAAAATACTTGAGGGTGAAAAGCCTGTCCTTACTTAACTTTTCCTTTTTACAGCTGTTTGTTTCTTTAGCGAAATGGAAATGGAAGAAAAACATGACTGGTAAGCTTTTGATGTTATGCGGGAGACTATTGGGAAAATGTTATGGTAATTTTACTTTTAAAAGCTTTTTTGCTGTGCCGGCAAATTTTCCTGTTATAGTATAAAATATGGTACCTATATTTACACGTAATAAGTACCAACGATATTAAAAGAACGATATTACATTAAGGGATATGCTACAAGGATTTTGGCGCTTGCATGACTTTGGGGGAGGGGTTACTGTCCGGTTTGATTTATTCCCTTTTTTTTACAAACCTCTAATAAGAGGTTTGTATAAAAACTACTTACTTGTTGTAATAAGATCTCTGTGGAAGGACTGTAGTTAAAATTTTGGCCACGCGCTAAAAGACCTGTGGAGCACGATATAGGAAGAATCTTTTCAGCCGGTCAGTATTCTTCAAATAAAATCTTTCGATATTAAAACATGGCCAAAAACAGTGGCAGGTTTTTCTTTAGAAAAAAATAATAGCTGCCCATTTGCGATTAAAAGAATCATATTATTATTTAAAAATAAAACTTTAATGGCATCTTAAAGACTTTCCATCTAAAACAGCCAGTCGAGTAGGTTTGATATTGTAAAGGTTTTATATACTGAGAAATAGAGAATTCGTTTGAAAATTTTGTTTGTAATGTATCCAAAATCTTTTCTTCTTTGACAACGAAATTAAATTTTATTAATTCAATATTTCTTTCAATACTCTCAGTGCGTAGGTATGCTATCGTTTTACATGCAGGGAACACACACGTCCCTCAGCCGCAGCCGTTACTTAAACAACTTATTTTTAGCAACCGATCACAACCAATCACAACCATCTGAACATTCTTCCATTCCAGTACAGAGTCAGCAAACCAACACCAAAAAATAACCTCACTCGCTTAAAATTACTTGTGAACTTGTAAAAGTAGTGTGGCCGCGTGCCAGAAGATTTTTGTTCAACTATATTTGTACTAGCTTCTGCCCACGGCTTCGCCCGCGTGGCCTACATGAAACAATAATGACATTCGTTTCAGAAACAAACATTAAAAGAGCGCTTACAATGTTTGTTCACTCCCCCTCATCGAACATACAAACTGAAAATATCCCAAACAAAGCAATACGGACGAAGTTCCCTAACGAAACTAATCTCTGGGATCGATGAGAGTAACTGTATGGTTTTAACAGAACTCAAAGCTTGTGTAAAAAGATCTAATTAAGAGACAACCAGAAGTGGATAATAAATAAGTATTTAAAATTGTTTACAATGACATATTGTAACTACCTCAGTATTTCTTTGCAAACAATATTTTTGTTTTTCCTTCAGGTGCTAAAATTACCGCAGGCCACGTCAGTCTACCCCTGCTAAATTAAGAGTTTAGCCTTGAGATTTACTTGGACATGGTAAAGCAGACTTTGAGGGGAAACTGCACTCTTTTGAAATCGATGGGGTAGTTTGATGGTGTTAGAGGAATCCTCTGAATAAACACAGACTTCCCTCGGGAACAACTGGTCAGTATAGTTACCTCGATAACATTTCGTTTCAATGTTTTCACTTGCACCCTACCTGGTGCCATTGCATAATTTTGGCGGGTTTAAATTACGCAGCAACACTACTAGGGCGCCAACTCTCACTTTTAATATGTGATTTGGCAGACCTCAATGGAGAGAGCGAAGCTTCAATGTGTTAAGAAATTCAACCGGGTAATTTATGGCGTCATCGTTGTTTATCACTGCGTCCACTGATTTATAACGATATTAAACTCTTTCGAACGATCTCAAAAGAATTTCATTGATGATTATTGTGGCTTGATGATTTTTTGGTGTTAGGATGGTACGCTCGCACAACCATTCTGCAGGTTTATCGTGGATTTTGTTAATATTTGGGTAGATTTTAACTATAAGCTCTTCTACAGTGGTCACAAATGTGCCACAGTAGGGAGAATTATTTTCCTATCCACTTCTGGGCAAGGGGGAGGGGGCAGCAAGATGAGAAAAAAAAGTCCAGGAACTAAAAGAAAATGTAAACTCTCCACTTCAGATAAGTTAGCTTTTCTTTAGTCCTTTACTCAAAAATAGATGTTATTTAATTGACTTAGGGAGACAATCTTAAAAACAAAAGACGTAAGAGGCTCCAAGACCGAGCGAAGCGAGCCTACGAGTAATCTTATTACATAATATTTAATATCAATGTCGTGTATCACATGCCAACGCGAAAATCGGGATTTCAAAAAAATTCAACCCCTCATTTCCCCTCTTAGGGGTGGAATTTCAAAATACCGTTTTAGTGGACACCTACTCATCACAAAGAACCCTCTAAATTTCTGTTTTTAAGATAAGCGGTTTAGGCTGTGCGTTGACTTATCAGTCAGTCTGGCCTTTGAATGTTATAATGAGGGATGATTTTGGAAAAACTGTGATACACGCGTCTCATAATTTTAACAGAAGAGTTTGTACACAAATTTTCAAGTCAATGGACCCCAAGGATAAAAAAATCACAGAAAATTCAACACCCATTGCACCCTCTTAGGGGTTGAATTTCGAAAAACCTTTTCTTAGTGGATACTTACTCTTCACAAAGAATACACCCTCCACTGGAACTGGAAGTAATAAGGGAAGTAGCTCTCGCCACTTACTTATTTAAAATTATGCGTGGGACAATACACAACCTAGGCGTTCTAAGCACGGTTGGGGTGTGTGTACCTGATGGGTACGTGGGTCGACGGAGGCGGCCGCCGCTGCTAAGGGTGCCTCCCACTCGCAGCAAGGTTGGTGCAGCAGGTGCTGCAGCACGCGCCGCTGACGGGTGCGCTGCGTGCACTCAATATGGTGTCACAACAGATTGACTGCTTCAATTGTATTCTGAGTGAATTATGTGAATTCACTTTGGGCTGTATTTTATAACATTATTCTTGGTTGTTGAAATAATATAATTATAAGTCTAATCTTAGTAAGTCAATAACTATAATTGCACTATTACAATAGGTAAGCCTGTGATGATATTGGTATGTGTGTTTTAAATAAATAAATAAAATTGTATGTCTCAAGGACCAGCGTTGATATAGTCAGTCAGTCAGGACTTTGAATTTTATATGCATAGATAGATTAACCGCACAAATACTAACATTAAAAAACTTATTTCTTCAATGCCTGGAAGTGAAAAATCATAATTCATAAATTCTGAATGGCGTTAAAATTGCTCTCAAATATAGTTCCATTTTGATAAAGACACGAAACCCAACCTTTAACTACCATTAAAAGCCTTTCAGCTGCCCCTACCCGATCAACCAATTATCTGAACTCGACTCGCAAACAATTATCACCTGATTTTCTATTCACAGACGATACTGCTCGGTGACAGCGGGGTGGGCAAAACCTCTTTATTAGTGCAGTTCGAAACGGGAAAATTTCAAGCTGGCAATTTCTCTGCGACCGTCGGTATCGGATTTACGGTGAGTGAACGCATCAATTTGGTGGTAAATTCGCCATAATACGAACGCGACTATTTCAAATGGTCGAGTATTCGGAATTTGAATTAAATCGAACGCGGGTCGCCGTTTTGTGGCTAAATTATCAATTTATTGATGGATTATTCTTATTATAATTGGTTTTGTTGAACTATAGGTACGCATTTTACATCCTTTTATTGTCTGATTGTGCAGAACGGTGACCTTTATACTCGTGGACATAAAGTTTATGTTAGAGTAAAATTAACTATGAAAGAATATATATAAACCACCACTTTAAGTGTGCAGTTCAAGGTGGCGTTGCTTGTCAAGAAAATTTGCATCGATATGTCAGACTTGGTACTTACATTTTATTTTAGTTCTGTGTTTACCTGCCTGCACAGATTCGTTGGTTGAAGTGTATGCGTGTTTGACACAGTTCGGACGCCAAAACGTACTATGCAGTGGAATGATAAAGCCAGCAATTAGGTATAGATCTGGCTTTGCGTGTGATGTTCCAGGCACTTCAACAATTTTCAGTTTTGATGGTGTCTACTGTTAGAATCTTCTCCAGGTCTTCTTCAGTGTCCAACGCGCAAACATATTGTAAGATAGAATTTTAAGAAAACAAAGAAAATATGCCACATAGAGATTAACATTATGACCATTAATACAATTCGAATTATAATTACCGATGTACCCTTGTTGGGTATTAAACTAATTGGTACTATCCATATTTCTAGCTATTATTTTAAGCAACGCTTTGTCCAAATCATAAACAGTGTTTTTGTTCCTAATATCTTAGTTACATAATAAATAATAATATTTTCTAGGACCCGTCGTCTACATTTTATGTTTACGTAACAAAATATGTATTACTTTTCGGGTTTCTCAGAAAAACAATATTGTGACATAAAACTTCTATTCGTCGTGACTTTTTGCAGAAAGGTAAGTGAACATCTTTGTTTTGTTTTACGTATATGTAAAAGAAATAAGTAAAATGGAGCAGGTTTAATGTGAAAAGTGTGCCTACCTGAATAACGTAGGAGCCGATCACTTACAACCGTATCTATAAACAAGTCAAATTCTTTACTTGAGTAAATGTCATTTTTTAAGATACGATTTTTACTATGTAGTACCTATATTAGTTCTTTCCTAAAATTAGAACTGTAAAAAGTAGACTTCTTAGCTTTGCTTTCTTTGACGGTTCTTACTTCGTTTACATTGTAGTCTATTGCAAAAAAAAAAATTGCAAAGTAATTACTTAAGCTCAAGTAGTTACTTTAACTTGACTATAGATACGAGTGTTAGTCAAGGCTAGGCTAGGGACGCGTCCTAACCGAAAATAAGTGTTTTCCGAATGTGTGACTTATTATGAACGCGACCATCTATGATTCGCGTGACCGTGAGGCGGGCTGATACTGCTGCCAAAATAGTGATCCATTCATCATTTACTATTTATTAAACATTAAATTAAATTTCACTCCTTTGTCCTTTAAACGGCCAGACAACAAAGACAGCTCACATTCAATAAACCCTTTTCAAATGTCAAGTGCACAAATAATTGGTAACAATATTAAAACAACAAAATCAGCCAAGCAAAGTTCACTGGACCGGCAATAAATCGCCGTCGAACAAAGTAGCCGTTCACCTATTAACTGTCTAAGTAGGTATAGGGTATGGCAAGGGGTAGCTACCTCCCTTGTGCATTCAGTGTAAGCGACCGAGCGTGTCGTTCACACCCCCCGTTGACGGGACATGTTCCCTACAACCTACGCAGCTACTTAGGTGAGTACACTCGACGAAAAAGATAAATAAACGGTTCTTTTTGACAGCATAGTTGGCGTAAAACTGAAACCTTATTTAATAATTAATAGCTGATAACCACGGTTTCACCCATTTATACTTCTTTTGGGTCGGCTCCTAAGGGCTGTAGCGTGATCGTCCTCGAGAATTAGGATATCAAATGAAAAAATATACTTCAAAATCTGACTGGTAGTTCCAGAAATCAAACAAAAAACTCTTCAGCAACTTCAGCAACGTTACACAGCTACTGCTTATATTTAATTTTGTATAGATAGTTCCCCCAATTTTTGTCTTATAGAAAAGTCGGTGTGGAGGGTAGTTATCTCCTCTCCTTGATTCGAAATGAGTCTAGTCATAGACGTGATTGTCCCCTTCTTGTTCCTACTAAAAGCCATGAGAACGAGTTTTAAACGAACAAGTTTATTTGTCAAATAAACTTGTTATCATAATAAAAAATGCGAAAGTAACGATGTTTGTTTGTTTGTTACCTTTCCACGACTAAACGGCTGATTGGATCGTAATGAAATTTGGCAACGAGGTAGATTATATCCTGGGGAAGGACATAAAATTTCACAGTTAGTTATGTATAAATCTGCACACATTTCTTATTAAAACGTAACTTGTCTCGGAGCGAGAGCCCCGACCACGCCCCGACTTACCTACTCACGAGTAACCAGGGAATCCATGTAAACGCTTTCACGTGGCTGCGAGCGGATACCGAATTTCCAATAATTTGTTCCTAGATGAAATGTACTGTGCTATTGTTAATACTAATATATCAACTGTACTTACGAGTATTCGAAGTCTTTTGTCGATTGTACCTTTATACGACGACGATACAGCTTGGTACAGTAAATTCATTTAGGGTAATGGAAAACGTTCCTACGTCATTGTTTGGATTTAGTTTCACATTAATCTCTCATTTGTCTCCGTCAGCAATGCAGCCTGTAATTATGGAAAGGTTTTGATCATTTTGTCTAATTCTTACGCTATCTCAACTATAAAGCTCTGGAACGCGCTACCTATTGCCATTAACAAAGCTGAAAACAAATTCACTTTTAAAAGAAAAGTTCGGAACCACTATCTAAGTCAGACTAAATAGCTCTCAATTACCTAGAAGTCTTGTCATAGTAATTATTATCAGGTTTATCGTTTTTTATTTTGGTATTTTGTTTTGTATTAGTATCTATAAAAGTATATACCTACATTTTCGAAAACAAGTAGTATTCTTATTTTTATTTTATTTTTTGTACCCTATCACAATTTTGTCCAATTTAACCCAAAGGTTGGCTGGTAGAGAATGCCTTGTGGCATTAAGTCCGCCTATGTACCACTATTGTACATGAAGTTTAAATAAATAAATAAATACATCCCGTCAAAAAAGTATCAGGAATGGATGATTTGTTTATGGATCCCAATTCTTTTTTTTTGTTTTTTTTTTCTTGATAGATTGGCACAACTGTTTTCCATTTTGGCGCGGAGTTTGAGTTGCTTCTGTTATTGAGATTAAATACAGTGTTGTCTTTAGTTAGATCATATCCAGTGTGTATTGCGAATTTCATAATGGTCAAAAACATCGAACAAAGAGTTTGTCTTAAATTTTGCATCGCCAATGGAATTTCGGGTTCGGAGTCCCTGAAAATGTTACAGAAGGCTTACGGTGAATCGACTTTATCATAAACACGTGCTTAAGAGTGGTACAAAGCGTTGAAAGGGGTTGAGATGTAATGGAAGATTTGCCTCGCTCTGGTAGGCCATCAACGTCTTCAACCGAAGTTAACATCGCATAAGTGAAGGAAATAGTGACTGAAAATTATCATTCAAGTTTGAGAGAGATAGCCGCTGAACTTTCTGTGTCTCACGAGTCGATCCGTACCACTTTATATAATCACTTTGGTATGAAACAACACCGCTCGGCTAGTCCCATTAGACCTGAATTTTCTCCAAAACCTCTATCGCATAAGAATCGCTGAGGACATGCTAGAACGAGTTTTGATGATTGGATTATTCGTTGACGCAAGTGTATCGTTTCTGAAGGAGCACACTTTGCAGGCGATAATATATCTTTGGATGAATAACTAATATAGTATTATTGATCGTTTCCCGGTACTTTCTTGACAGAGTAGTTAACATAATTAGAATTGAATCTTCGCACAGCTGGGACACAAGACTGTAAGAGGGGAGGGGCAGTAATCTACTTCGTGGGTCCATTGCGGGTTGGTAGATGTTAAATATCTTCGAATATTTGTTTCTAAGACATGGCGATTGATGAAGTTACTACATAACATCACGCCTATAATCCCTGAAGGGTTAGACAGAGGTTTACCTAGAACATAGTACACCCACATTTCGTCAGTTTTAGTTAAGTTTTATATACCTACTAGGGCGCGAGCCTATTGCCATCAACCGGGCATAAATCAAAACTTCGTGGCTACTTATAAATTCGTCTGATTCCCAGGCGCTCCATAATTTTATTCCCGGCGGCTCCATATTAAAAAAAGCAATATGAGCCGCAAGGAACAATTTTAATAATTTAACTAATAAAATTATGGAGCTCTTGAGAATCAATAGATGGAGAGAAATTGTATGGAGAACAATAGATTTGGAGCTCGTGGGAATAAGCCACGATTCCTGATGGGCAAAATCAATAACTACTTACTTGTTACTTTAGCATCATAATATGAAAAGGGATTTTCTTCTAGAACAACCTTCGTTCCTTTGTAATTACATGGAATCCGCATATCCGTAAATGCATAAGGATGTTCCCTATGACAAATATGATGTCCGGGATAACAGGTGGCTTTAGCCGGGACTCGTTAACTTAATTAATTATATAAACGTTTCAGTGACTTGATTAAAAAATGTGAACCTTGTTCTAATGAATCTTTTTGTAATGAAGACAAAAGAAGAGTTGAGAAAAAGTGGCAATCGTTTTCAAAGCAATTAAAAATTTTACTTGATGTTTTTTTTTTGATGAGAATATCCATGTATCCATGTATGTACTAACAATACTCGTAAGTAAGTTTAATTTGATTTACGTAGGGTAAAATACATTCTGCCGTGCGAAACGGAAAACCGGCATCTTATGGAAAGCTAGTATCGAGAAAATATTAGTTTTGTCTATAGTTTTCTTTCTGCTTTACAGTTTTATTGCTTATTAAATGGTTTTACAGGTTGATTATTTTGCATATTGTTTGGCTTAGTACAAAGGATGCGTATTTCTTTAAGCAACTAGTTTTGAGATACCTCTTTTGAACTTTGCACGGTAGAATATCGTCCGTTCATTGATTGTCCGATCATCGAATTGTTTCTAATTTTCCTGAATAATACTAGATTATAATATATTCATAGATTTTACGTACTTTTATTATTAGTTTTGTATTAGGACATGAATGCTTGGCGTTCCTGGAAAAAATAATACCGGTAAACGAGTTTATTTAAGATAAAAATCCTTAATACTTACTTATTTTACCTTTATACTTACTGCAAGTAAATACTTAAGAGGTGTTTCAGGAAATTCGGAAAACTGAAGATTAACTGCGTGTTTGATCTTCCTGGTAGACTAACTTCGCACGTAACTGTCAGTTATAATACGTAAATACTCATAAATTAAGAGCTTATGTACAAACTAGTTCTAAGTAAATAAAATAAAGAAATGTTGGTGTAGACACCAAAATCTCAATAACGTTAAATTCAATCATGCAAAATCGAAACCTTGAAATCAGTAAAATTAATTACAACTCACTTTTCATTCCCAACAAATTCATTTAAACATCATCCAAATTGCTTTCAATTTATTTACTTATATAAAGGGAAAACAGGACAGTTATACAACCGAAGTATTCATCTACGAAAATATTCGATTTGCCGAAGAGTTTACTGAAGACTTGGCGAAATTGAGATATTTGGAAGTCATATTAATATTACCTGAAAGTTATTATAAAGTTTGGGGTTTTTGGATAGGATTTTCTTCTTTGGTGTTCTATGGACGAAAATGTAATGTAGGACTCACTGTGTGTGTAGGTGAAAAACAGGTACATAGATTTAGTTTATATTTTTTTTGTAGCTAAGTAGTTTAGTAGAATATATCTTTCTTCCGAGGCTGACAGCGAAAAAAAGCCTTCACATTGAGTAACAGGAAAATTATCTAAATATGTACACGTGTAAAACATTATTTCCAAGAAACATTCTACTAGGCTTCACCTAAAAATCTATTAATTAAAGCTGTAGGTAGAAAAACAAAGCTCTCTGCTTCTTTTTCTATTTAACTTGAAATGTCAGTTCACAGTTTTATACAAGCAGTCACCAGTACTTACCTAGTATATAAAATATTTACTTTTCTCACTCAATCACATCTTATCACTATCTCTCGAGTAGACAATAGTACACTTGCACAAGCCAATTCTATGGACAATAAATATCTAATATTGCAAAAACTATTAACTTCGTGAGAACGCCACAAGCATGTCTCCACATTTTAGCAAAGGGTCGAGATTCTTAACCGTATTAATATTGTACATTTCCTAATAATGTTCAGGGAAGAACGCGAAAGTGCTTTAAAGAGCGCGCTCAAAGGGTTGTCTGTCGACGAAAATCCCTCCGTCTCTCCATCTACGTAGCATATACGTAATGAGAGTTTTTGATGAACGGGACGTTGAAGGAGAAGTAAATAGTATTCTTAATATTACTAGATTTTTTTGCAAAAAAATTATCGACTTTCAAAAGAAAATGGAAAATAATTTTACTTTCGGAAGTCGGTGACTATTGTTAGTTTCATTGACTTTTTTTCCTAAATTTTGATTTAAAAACCAAACTACTGAACTGATTTTGATGAAATTTCTATGGAACTAATCGGATAGTATATATTTTCAGATAAAAGAAGAATTTTTCAAATCAGTTCATAAATGACGAAGATATGAGGTTACAAACACAAAAATAAAAAATAAAAATACAATACTGGAAACGGGAGTTTTTTGGTTGCAAAGATACGCACGAAAACACGCAACTGCTTTTACTATCATGTATCTCTTGATAAAGCACGCACAAATAAATTTAAAGAGATTAAACACTTAACCAATGACCCCTGAACATGAAACCCTGTTTAACACCATTGAATTTTAAATAATTTAATTCCTGCTGCAGTTCAACTCAGCGAGCGCCAAACAAACGCCCACACGTTTCCAACTTACCTAATTAAATATACTGTTTCGACCAGAAGTTGATTTAATTTTGTGCGATACTCAATAGCGGTTTAATTTAAGCATAACAACTAACGAGCCTTTATTGTTTCCACTGCTGTTACACGAACCTCCTTTCTTTGGTATTGAGTGGGCAGTAATTCATTATTTTTCGCCTACCTACGCTTTTTTTTCTGCTCTCGTGTTGGTACCAGCCATCATTACGTAGTCAAAACATCATAAACAGCCTTTAATGGGTGTAATAGACCCTTATCGAAGCTGAAAGGCACTTGTTCTGGTCGTCATTGCGATGTTTTTGTTTTCTGGACCATACCTGGGAACCTAGTTACGGAGATATTGGGGGTCAAAGTTCCAACTAAACTAAAAAAAAAACAAGTATTTAATGTTATAACTTTATTTTAAAACCTCCATAACCCTGTATTATTCAATGCATCCATCAGCACAATGTTTGAAGTGCATTGATTTCTGCGTGGAACGTGATTTTTCACCTCAAAAAGTCATTTCCCAGCATGCTTGTTTGCCTAGAGTTTGATGTACAGAACGTTTTGACGGCTTCATTTACACCTTGTATAATAATCTACAGCTGGGACACAGGCCTCCACTCTTTGGATAGAGTGGGCCATAATCCACCATGCGGTCCAGTATGGGTTGTTAATGTCATTCGTCTTCAAATACAATTAGGCGGTACAGTAATCGAAGTATTTTCATACCATAACACCGTCAAACGCTACTAACCGAGTAACCGCATCCAATTTGCGTGGGGCACAATGGCTAGTGGCTCAATGCTGTACCCAGGGTGACAGGAAGTGACATGGAAAGTTGAGAAGGACAACTTATGATAACGTGGGACAATAGCTCATTGAATGACTATAGCGTTCGGAGAATACAAAAGTCTTGATTTTCCGGAAAACTATCGTAGATTGGATAACAAAAGAAAAAATTAAGTAAAGATAAAGTAAGAAAAAAAAATAAAGTGTTCTGTTCTTTTCCAATGGAAAATCGGGTTTCTATCGACAAAATTATCGGTTTCACTATAGAAACTTAAAAATCACTGTTTTATGTGTGTAGCAAAAAAGAAAAAACAATTAACTCGTCAGGTTTTTTTTTTCATCATCTTTAATTTCAATTAAAGAAAAAAAAAATTACACATTTAAACAATTGCCATCAGAATTCAGAAGTCAACATTTTTGCAGTGGTCATTATTGACATATACAATTGTAGAATGAAACAGGCCTTCTGTCCGTATCTACATTGTGGCATCAGGCAGCGGGAGGGGACGCGACCGGGTTCCAGCATCCCTTTCGTTGGATCTCGACCAGTCGAGACGAGACATCGGTCGCGAGTGCTCCCGCCATTTTCAAGCGGGAAAATCGCGACAAGTTTTCGCTTCTAAACTGGCGGTTACCGTTTGAATTTCGAATTTTACGAGTGCTCCTTTTATTGAGTGCCAGGATTTGTGGTAGTTTGAAAGTGTTTTTTATTATTTTTGTTTTAAGTATTATGACCATTTTTGAGTTGATTGATTAAAACGTGTTTAAACAGGTATGAATCAAATTAAAAAAAAAAAAACTTATACAACATTAATAAAAGAACAATAAATTTTACGTTTTATGAGGATATCGTTTCCTGGAACGAAAACAGTCTCAGTTATTGGCTAGCTTTTGACAATGTCAAGTAAAATCTAAAACCAAGTTTTTCAGTTTTATGAATGGAAACAGGGAAGCGTGCTTTGAACTGAATTAAAATTCTTGATACCATCGTTGCATTAATTAATACTAAAATAAATTATGAGACGGTGATTTCAGGACTTGATTCGTAGAAAGCTTTATTTATTTTGGAATGAAAATAAATAAAGCTTTTATTCATAATTGCTTTGTGTTAAACATTGTTATCTCGTTTGATTATAAACTCTATAGGTATCAAATACTTTTTAGAGAATTAATGAAACCAGAGAGCCTATAGAAGTGGCCCTCACATACAAAGCGCATAGTAGATATGTATTTCAACACCAAACCCCAACGGAATTGACATAAACTCTTCTGCAGCTTAGGTAATATGTTAGTTCAATACATTTTTGACTTTGAAATCAATACTTTAGTTGGTAAAATGTCATTTGATCTAAGTCTAGAACCCGCCTGCTACAAAGAAGTCACATTACTTTATTTAAACTACTTTGCCTAATCTTTCAATAGCCAACCGAATCAGATGCTTCCGAATTAGTTTTGATGAAGGTATACAGGATGGCACCGACAATACGACAATAAATTAAACTGCGTAATACTTCATGACGTTCCTAGACTGCATACAAAAAATCAATCGAATGTATCCAGTAGTTTAGTCACAGGACATTATTTTTCATTTTTAGCATTGTCAACATGATGTAGATTATTAGTCTAGCACCGACAAGTTAGCGACCCTCACATCGGTATAAACACTATACACAATATGTTGTCAACACGCGAATTCAAAAACCTTTGGCAAATTCGTTCCTTAAGTTTCATTTCTAGATGTGATTTAGTGCAAATTATACCTTAGATTAGTAAACCAATCGTCATAAATGGTGTTCTATTTTTTTCACAGTATTAAGCTATTTAGTTTGAAAAAAAATATTTTTTAAATTCGATGTTAGGATTTCTTTGATAGTTTAAAAATATTTCTATGAACTAGTTAGGCCAGTGTTTTCATTTAATGGCGTAGTGTCGGCGCCACCTTGTATTAGGCTTGTGGAATATTACGCAGTGACGATTTTGTTAACTGTCTATGTTCTCTATGTCTTGTCTACAACTCACTACACAACCGATCGGATCTTGAATAAATACATTCGATCGCTGTAAACTGTATGCTCAGAATTCTATGGAAAAGCCATCAGTCCGGTGTCTGATAATTCGATATTTTGTCATTTTAGAAAATTCTGACTTGAAATCCCATTATGGTGGCCATTACAATTGGCTAATGACAAGAATTAAATAAAAAAACACTAATACATTCGTTAATTCGGACGTAGGGTATTATTTTGTGATTCCACATACGAGGAATAAAAATAAAATTGTATCAAAACTTTTTAACAACGTACCAATATCGGTACAGTCACAAAAGTGCGAACCCTTTTTGTATTTTTAATCGGAGCGAGTATTTCAATGCTCCCTTTGATCACCGGTTCCGTAGCGTGTACTGGACCAAAGCTGTATTGACCGTGGACCTCAATCAACACTGCCAAAGTTTCGAACAGTTTGATTAAACCAGATGCATTTCAACTATTTTCAATTGAAAGCTGCCCGAAACCTCAAACCACAAACATGGCCAACTGAAATTGTGAAAGGTAGTAACTACTTATAACTTGTTTTGTATTGGTTCCTGTATTTCAGTGAAGTTTTGACTATGTAATAACTTAAGTTTAAAAGATTGCTCTAGTAGTATATACGCCCGCTTTCTGGGGCTTGTTTTGAAAAGTGTTATTAGTTAGATGTAACTACACGCATTGGAAGTTTGATGAACATTCTGAAACAAAAGCTGTATATACAGTCTTACTTTTTCAAACCAAAAGCTATTGAAAATTTTTCCGAGGATCTCAAAAAGACGGGCAACCAAAAGACTGACTAGTTAGATCATGACTTTGACGACGTAATAACGCATAAAGACAAGACGTTATAAGCTCTCGGCTTCACTGCTCCACATTGAATCTTATCCTACAAAAGGTAACGTGTGATAAAAAAAAATAGCCGACTTCCAAAAAACACACAAAAAAGGTAGAAATAACTACTTTCGGAAATCGGTGACTATTGTTTCTTTCATTGACTTTTTTAACAAAAAAAAACCGAACAACCGATACAACCGAATTGAGAACCTCCTCCTTTTTTTGAAGTCGGTTAAAAAGAAGATCCACAGCCATCTCTTCACCTTCGTCAGCAAACAGATTATGAACTTGGAGAATAAAGGTAAGAAGTCTCTTAAAACCCTCTGTAGCGGCCCTCGTCACATAACATGAAATTTCAGCTTTTGTCTGAGACAGAACTGATTCTTGCGTCTTTATTAGCAGACTTCAAAAAAAGGAGGAGGTTCTCAATTCAGTTGTATTTTTTTTGTGTTTGTTACCTCATTTCTTCGTCATTTATGAACCGATTTCGATTTCGATCAGGGATTTGTGTGTGATACGATAACTAAAAAGCGTAAAATAAAAACTATTTTGCAAAAAAATAACCGACTTCCAAAAAAAACACTAAAAGAATGGAAAATAAGTTTACTTTCGGAAGTCGGTGACTATTGGTTTTTTTTGATGGATAGTCGTATATCTGCATATTTTATGAAACCCACTTTTTCTCTAGTGTAGCCACGACCATTGGTTCTTCGATAGGAACGTCAGTTCACAGCAATTAGCAAGTCGGCTAGAAGTGGTCCAGATAGTACATACGAGGGTGTGCGCTAAAAATGCCTTTTTTATCTGTCCGATGTTTTAGCCTTAAGCATGCGTCCCATGTGTTACGTCAGTTGCCAATGTTCAAAACACCATGTATCGCACTGTCCGAACCCACCGTAGAATCTGGAGGACCTAGGCGAATTAGTTAGCGAGCAATTGCTTTGAACTCGTTTGGTGTTACAACGCATTTCATGTACGAGTTTAGCAGCATACACGCCAATGCATTTAAGCTCATTCTTTAAGCGCACTAGTGCGATAAAATCGAGCGGTGTCGCGTTTCGTTATTAGTTTTATTACGTCGCTTATCCGGGCCGAACATTCGCGTGGCTCGTTGGATATAAGGGACACAAAATGACGATAGTCAGCCAATGGAGCCAGTCACCCTTGATGCCCTTGGATCTAGGTAGGTGTATCGGGGTATTAGGTGACAAAGTATGAGTCTATGAGTTACTAAGGTCAGGTTATGTAAAATCGAAGTTGTAGGGCTCTTGTGATCGATTTCGGACATCGCAAAGAAAATATGTAAGGAGAGGAGTGGTCCTTTGCCCAGGTTTGGAACAGAATAGGCTAGAAAAGCAAAAAGAGAGGTCCGTTCTTTAAAAAAAAAAGAAAACGTTTACTCCTTTGGCAAATGTCTCGCTCTACTCCTGGCATCTTTTTCGATTTTGAACTTAGAACGAAGTACATTTCAAATATAGTGGACGGAAAATCATATTTCGAATTCATTCACGTACTCTTGGGACTCCGTTTCTTGAGGAGAAATTAAGAAGACAGTATAGTGTTCAGTATCAATTTTATTGCTTCCTGTACCGGCACAAACACTTTGTTGCTTCCGTCCTTTGTTAAAAGGCTGCAATATCGTTAAGTGTATTACCGTTAAAACGTTTAAGGATCGGAGGAGGACATACTATACGTACCGTTATTTGTGTAGGTAACTCGATACAATAAATAGTAATATCGGTTACTGTTACAGTATTAGTCTGCGTCATCTCATTGCTGGGCAAAAATGTCTCCCCATGACTTCTAATTCTGTCGATCCCGGGCTAATGTGGACCACTGTTCATTGAAATTGAAATTTTATTTATTTTCCAGAATATAGGTCCTTACATAGTAACATCGTAAAATTATTTTAGTCTCACTATATTCGACTTATCAGTTACATGCATAATAATAATAATATAAAATGTTCAGTCTTGTTTTGTTAATATTCATCAGGCACATTACCTACATTATAAAATATATTAAATTAGTTTATTAGGTAGGTATATTTAAAAAAAAACCTAGATTATCTTCATCCTTTAATATTTTCCGTTAAATAAAGCCCTCTACATTCAAAATCGTTTGGCACGAACCTCGTTAAAATCAACGTATAAACTTTTAGCACAATGTGTGCCTTTTCCCAACATTCTAATTAGTTTGCTATTTTACGCCCGATGAACCGTAATCCGCTAATTAGTGGCTCATAAAAAGCTTATTGAGTGATTTTATCAAAAATCGAGTATCATTTGGGAGGCAAATTATGAAAACTGAGTTTAAGCAGGTTTTTAATAAGTAGAACGTTGATTAGATTCAGTTATATGGACTACAAACGTAGAGTATGTTACCTTCATTCTATTGGTATTTTTTTTTAATCTGTAGTTCCATATATTTTGGCCGTGTAGGTATTGCAGTCTTGTTGGAATCAGCTGGTTTTTTTTAATAACCCACGAAAAAGGTCTATGTAATTCTATGGGTTCAGAAAGATGTACTGAACACGTGGTAACCATTTTAGAATCGGTGTCCCTTTCACTCTTTATACTAGGCCTATACAAAGTAGGAACGATCACTGATCCTTGGCTGGCGCTTCCAGATCATGTTCACACTACCTGTCCATTCGTACGAAGCAGAGTGGAAAAGTGCAGAGCTTGGAAAACATTCATCAAAGGAATTCCACAGAACTCACGCCATTCACGCTCACCTACCCAGTTGAAAACAGCTTCAGCGTAGGGGTCAGGCATTGTTTAACTAGACCAGTTTGGCGCAGCCGGACACGTTCCTGCTTTTAGGATTGGATCGTTTCATCTTTGCAGATTGATTTTTTTCGGGCCTTGTAGCCTATGCTACATAAATGCATGTCTTCCTTTCTTTATTTTTTCGGTGGTTTAACACTCTTCGCTTTACCTACAGCTCCACAAAACTACATCGTTCGTCTCCGCTCAAGTGAACCAGCAGCCTAATCACCACGATGGTTTTCATCTCCAAGAGTTAGTGAACGTATAAGTTTATTGGGACTAGGATTTGTAAAGATTAGATCTTGCTTCTTAGCTTGTATTGCTTTCAAAGAACTTTTATGCCTGTTTTCTCTGCTTATTCGAACTGATTTTGATTAATCACTGATTTCATCCGACTAGTTTAAATATTTCTGACACGCTGTTAGAGTGTCAACACAAACCAAGCGTGTCAATGGACGTCATAGCGTTTACTCATAGAAACTGACAATACTATAGTATAATCGTTTAAAACAATTTAATGTGAACTTGTACCAAAACTCGCAATTGTAAACGATAGCTATCGCTGCCCGTACTAACTGTCGCTATATATCATATCACACGCGAATCATAATACAGGACCAGCAATGCCTCAGGCAGCTAGCTTGCGCCAAACTCGTACATGAGTATAGATATTGTTCGTGAAGACATCTCTCTGTAGTGGTTGCGATTTCGAGCTCTGTGATTTCTGATGAATTCAAAGGACACGGTTGGTGAAGAGGGGTCGTCTCTATTGGTACCTACTAGATTTTCCAGTCTAATAAATCCGATATTCTATGTAGGTAGGTAAACGAAATACTCTTATCACAAGATATTCGAGACTTTTCCAATAGAACCTTTCTCAAATGATCAAGCTTTTACCTGGAAATTCAATTGACTTTCAGTTTACACTTATATTACTTACATCAATTTAAAACGTAATTAAGTACCTATTTATGTATTTGGGTTTTTTTCATAGTGTGTCCCAGTGAGAAAATCAGGTACGAAAAAAATAATTCATACAGAGCAAAAACTAACTTTAGAATTATAAATATTCTTAGAAAATCAAAATTATTTTCCAATATACAATAAAGGTTGAAGCTGTCTCGGAAAGCAAGCTTTAATATTTTCATAACTACACCACTACTTATGTCGTGATATAAGCGAAAGCTTCAATACGTAGGTCGGTACCTACATATATGTAGCTAAGCTTATTTTACTCGCTGTGTGTTCGTAATTACGTCTTCTAAAGCTTTTCTAAACGATATCATATTCTTGATTGTTTCTTTCTCACGTATTTAATATTCTGTTGTCTTGTAAGAAGCGGTTCGCTGATGTGAGTAGTTTGTATTTCGCTTTTTTTTAACCCCATAACAAAATCGGTCGATATATTCAATGATACTATTTTTCTTATAAAAAATAAAAATAAAACCCATCATACGAAGCAAAAATATAGAAAACATTCTAAAAACAAAGTAGTTAGATAAATATGTACGTTGTTTATTTATCTATACATTTCTTGAATACGTAACTACTTGTTGGAGACAGGTATTCAACTCAGGATACTGCTTTCAGTTTGAGCTGAAACTCGTCCTAATGTATCTAAGGGTGTTACCATACCAATCGATCGATCGTCGAGCGATGCTATCGATCAATGTTAGAATGGATTAGTCGACGTCAATCGATAGTTTCAACTGCACTAATCGATCGGTAGTTGATCGTGGCTATCGATCGATGGTAGAATGGATTAGTCGACGTCGATCGACAGTTTTACTATCGTCGACCGATGTCGATGGATAGCATCGATATGCGGTCGATCAATTGTTTATCGCCCGGTATCCGTCGATCAGCCTAAGCTACCAAGCCAATCGATCAACATCGACCGATTTCGATCGATGGCATCAATCGACGATCGATCGATTGATGTGGTAACACTCTAATAGTTCAAAAGATACACGTGTCTTGGTCGGCCATTTTTATCTAATATCTAATGTTGTACCTAGGGCACGATCATAATAAGGTAAAAACTGATTTGGCCCACAATAATTATAATGAAAGCCTTGAATATAAATGTTAATAACTGTGTTTTATATACATATTATTGTGTATTATACGCTCATTATTATTTGGAAATCTATGATTAGAAATTCTATCAAGTTGCCACCTTCATATCAAAGTATACCTATAATATATGCTGTTAGCCGCCGACTGTGAGCGTCCAGATGGCCTAGTTATTTTAGTTTATTTATTAATAATTATCAAAATTACAGGACAGGTTTAGAAAGAATAAAATAGAAAACGCAAATCAATAAAGGTACATTGATGCATAAGTCAAGACATTGCGCAAGAGTATACCTACGATTGTAATGAACACGGCCTATAATATTATGCGGATCAAAATAATGTTAAATATATTTGTGGACAGCTGAAATGAGTCATCAATTTTACATTGATTTTGGTTAGCTTCTGTCTCCATAGTGACCTATAATTTAGGTGGGTATAATTTTACATTGTTCATTTTTTGGGTCGGTTTATTGTTAATAACATATTATTATAGCTTGTAAAGTGATTCTAAGGACATGGTGGCACTCTAGTCTAGAATTATCAGGACATGCTGAATCAATGGCAAAAAACATGTTACACTTTGATTCCAAAAGCAAACGAAATCTGTTTTTTTCATCTAACTGACAGAATAATGTCTGAACACCTCCCCAGAAAGCGATTTACCAAGTAAAATAAGTAGCCATTTTCTTTTTATGTTTTGTTAGAAAAGGAAAATAAAATCTTTCAGTCTAGGTATGATTTATGTCTAGGTAGGTTCCATCTAGGTACAAAAGGCGTTATATACGGCTCCATCAAAACAGTTTTACAGTTTGAAATTGAATACACAATTTAGCTTTTTATCTATTTATGTCATCCGTCAAACAGAACTCGTAATCCATTAAAAATTGATATCGCAGACTAAAACATCCGTTCACAAACTAAAAATATAAAAACACGAGTTGTTCGGTTATATTTGTTATTTCAGCAATATACGGCACAAAAGGTCATTTCGTACCCCCAGTGCGATAAAGGCGTAAGTAAGAATACGTTTTTTTTTTCTTGCATTTTCGAATAGTGCAAATAAAGAACAGATGCTCAATTTTTCCGTTAAGATTAGAAAAAAATAAGCCATTATTTAAAAAAATCATTTGTCGCGTCTAATAAGTTCTAATTTATTTCAAATAAAAAAGTCGATAAACCTTCTTATCTACATTTTGTCAAAAATACATTTAATCTTACTTACGTCTTTTCTGTTTCCCTAAATCAAGCAAACAAAGCTGTAAAAACTTCTTAGTAATTCATATGTAAAACAAAATAAAACAAAAAAGGCGTAAGTAGTACTTACCCTCTTCGTAAAAGATGTAACCCACGAGAATTAATACAGTTTACAAATACATTTATAAAATGATGAGACTAGTAAAAATCATTACATTTGACAATTTGCCCTAATTAAATAAGGAAAACGTCTGTAAATCTTAAAATATTAAATATTCTTTAAGTAAGTACACGACAATTTGAGGCAAGTATTTGAAATATTGTTTAAAGAAAACTTGTTTTCTATTTAGTGTTTTATAACAAAATACCATGAGATCAAATGCTGAATATACCAGATCAAACAGTTTTTTTGCTCTCTTGTAAAGTAAACATATTCTTCTTACGCCTTTGTCGCACTGGGGTTGAGATATTAGAAATGCATGCAGTTCTTCATAATTACAAAATTACCCTTAAGTTACAAGTCTTATTAATTTAAGCTAAGCTTTTCATTAAAAAGCTATTCCTATTACAAGTACAATAAATAAAGTGCTATAAAAACTTGCAATAGAGCTGAGTGGACTCTCAACCCATTGAAGGTCTATTTATTATATGCTAACAAATGCGGTTCCAATTCAAGTTCGCCCTGAGAAAATACCTTTTTTCCTAACGCATAGATTTCTTCGCATTGAGGACACACCAGTTTTAATCGCATTCGCATCAGAATGTTACGAAAATCGCATACCTACTTATTTATCCAAAACATACCTTGGACGCATTACAAATATAAAAGAGATAACGCTTTGGTTAAAACAAATAAAAAAAGCAGTGATTGCCAACCCTGGGTATGAACGCAAGCCCGGAAAAATACAAACGCAACGGGCAGGGGGAAAACTCAATTTAGATTTTAAATATATTTGAATTTGTTATGACGAAATATTCATCCCCTTTTGACTACGTAACATGGTGAAATTAATGTAAATTTTTATGCTGATGTTAGTAGGAAAATGGAGTCCGTTGTAAAATATTAATTTTCATTTAATTCTTCTACGCTAGTTTTTCGTCTTGACTACGATTGCAAGTACTATTTACGAATGGCGTGTTTTTTTCTTTCTTTATAAGCAATGCGGGCAAGACTTGAAGAATTCTAAAAACAGAAGAGATATTCCCCGTCGAATGTTATCAATCCTCCTTCAGTACCTATCAGTGAGAAAGTTAAAAGGTCGATTATGGAATGTTATCAACTCTAATAAGTGATTCACCGTATTGGGTAATCCACCGGCTGGATAATTGCATAGTTGTTGCCAGAAAGCAATACTTCAAAAGAAAAATGAAATATAAAATCTCCACATTAAAACTTACTGGTAAAACTCCATTACACAAAATGGCTTCGGTATTGCAACAGTCAGTTCAGACAAGTTTTAGCGAACAAACACGTGAATGTTTTCTTTTTTGCTGAACCAATTAACTACTTTTCGGCATCAAACGACAGGTGTCGGTGGGGGCCTAGCCGTTAATTAATCTGGGGTTACCTGCAAACAAAACAACTGAGAGTTTTTGATAGGGTAACCCGAGGGTCGTTCTGCCCTGGTTTAACATTTGTTTTTTAGTTGTACTAAAAATTGAAACGAGTTGAAAGTGGCACCAGGAGTAACTTCAGTTCAAACATATTTTTTTGGTAATTTAGATTTGGCATAGATAAATAAATTTACCTCGTTTATGTATAAAAACTGTGAGTATATTAGGGCTCACACTATGTACCTATGAAAAAACGAAAGCATTAACAATCGACCATCCCAAAGTATGTTTTTCTTAAATAAGTCATAAAAACCTGGCTTTGGGTCCTAGTCTGAATCCCCAAAGCCAAGCTTTTATCATGTAGACTTTGTCCAGCTCTTTCTGAAACGTCTACGTTGACGTCCGTATCCCAACTGATTACATTTACAAGATGTCGATGAAAGTACATAACCCTCATCGACTTTGGGTGTCGTTTGTTATTTAGAAGTTGTCAACAAGATTTTAATTAGGTCGCTTTACCTTCTGTTATTGTTCACAAAGGGTTTAAGTTTCGACGGTACTGTTATTATAAAAGTCCTGTAGATTCATTACTTTGAAATAAAGAAAATAGAGTCTCAATTAAGCCCTTTTCATTCTTTGAAAAAAACTTTTTTTGCAAAAAAAACCGACTTCCAAAAAAAACACAAAAAAAAGTGGAAAATAACTTTACTTTCGGAAGTCGGTGACTATTGTTCGTTTCATTGACTTTTTTGCCACCGACTTCCGAAAGTAAAGTTATTTTCCACTTTTTTTTGTGTTTTTTTGGAAGTCTGTTTTTTTTTTTGCAAAAAAGTTTTTATTTTACCCTTTTTAGTTATCGTGTCACACACAAATCCTTGTCAAGTATCAATTTCGCAATTTCTTTTACTTGGATGACATTTTTTCCAGCTATTTTGATTTCAAAACCAAACTGCTGAACCGATTTTGATGAAATTTCTATGGGACCAATCGGGAAGTAGATCCATTCAGATAAAAGAAGAATTTTTCAAATCGGTTCATAAATGACGGAGATATGAGGTAACAAACACAAAAAAAAAAAAAAAAAACATACAACCGAATTAAGAACCTCCTCCTTTTTTTGAAGTCGGTTAGTAAAATGTACCTACCTAAGCCTACAGGTTTATGTACAAAGTAACTTATCTTCTATTTATTCGGTGAACGGTTGACATACCAAACATCTGCTGTTTCATACATTTTGTCCTTGTAGTTATTGTACTTTTGTATGGACCCTATTTTTAACCAACTTCAAAAAAAAACGAGGAGCACTAAAGTCGATGACACAAACAAAGTCACCAAGTTCCGAAAGAAAAGTTATTTTTCACTTTTTAGTGTTATTTTGGAAGTCGGTTTTGCTTTTGCAAAAATGTTTTTAACGATAATTACTGTACCGAAATAAGTACATTATAATACAAAAATGTATGAGAGAGGTGTTCACCCTATATTTAAGTAAAGTTTACGGCAGAATAAACAACTTACTGTGAGTTTCTCATCTCTATTCCTGTTTATAGCAGCGGAACGAGTGAACGAGTGAGTAGCTGAAGTTTTGAGTGAACGAGAAGTATTGTTCTTGTTCCACGGTTAGCTTTGAACTTTGAACAAACTTTGCGTTACCTACTCTCTATAATTAATGAAAAATCTGATGAGTTTCTTATATGGAAGGAAGTTTTGTTTGATGTTGATGACGCCTAATCTTATACAAGCACGTTGTTGATTCTGTTTTAATATTAGATCACTGTCTGATCTTTTATCATGATGGTTTTTTGTGGGCATTTGAATTTTATGAACATGATTCTCATTTTGTTCTTAACATATAAAAGCGAATGTAAAGCAAATACCTATCTGTTTGTTTTGTACTTTATCACGTCCATCAAAGCGAACAATTCCATTTCGGGGCGAGTGCCACTAATTAATTTTACCAAAATGAGCTCCGAAAATACATCGTATACAGAGCTACGAAAATGCACGAAATTTAATGTTCCCGTGACAATGGTGGAATTACAATGATGATAGTAACTACACGTAGTTGTTGACTCGTGATGAAACAGTTCTATGCCTGTTGTAAAGGCTGTTGTACGGTGTACGTTGTACAAGGATCTATTGCTGCGTGGCCATAATCGAAACAACATGGAAAACAAGATGGCGGCCATGTTGTTTTCCATCAGCACCCCCAACGTCACTCGAATCCAAAAAGAGCTTTGTAGCATTTCAAATCAATTCGTGGCTTACCTACTCTAGGTTTTAAATAAAATTATACTAGATTCAGCTTTTTGATTTAATAATGTTGCAAAAACGAAGTTAGCTCGTCGTAATACAGTTTGTTGTCTGTTGTCACGTATTGTCGTAGTCAGAATAATTTGCAGAGTTCTCACAGTTGTCATATTTGGGGTCGTCACAAGACCTCAATTCTGGATAAACACCTGAGTTCGGGGACTTCAAATTAATTAATTCGTCACAAGTTCAACTACACGTTGTCATGACACTTGTCTCTTTGCCATCCAAAAACATGAAAACGGCTTCGAAACTCAGAGAACAATCTACTCATTCTTTTCATTATTCCGCCGTTACCATCATTTTATTTTATTTTCATTATACACACTACATTATATTATCATATCTTTCACAATATTTATTTATAATCCTATTGACATCCGCACACTCACAATATAGGTTTAGTTGAAATCCAGCGTCGGGCACTAGTAGTCATTTACATACATGTACATTTTGCTGAACTGGGCCTAATTGGCGCAGCCGTGAGTCACACAATAGTTCTTGGTTAGTTTTAAATTTTATTTTATATTTGCTTTTTTCATATTGTGTACTTGTGGCGTGTGCCAATAAACATTTTTCATTCTTTCTACATTCACATGGCTTTATGCATAAAGTCTATAATGCTCTAAGAGCTTATAAATAGTATTATTTCATGTAATCTTCTATGTACATTATTTACAAACTAATATTAGATCTAAAATAAGAATAAAAATATGTGCAATTACAGGGTAACATTTTGATTTGCGGGCTATTGCATTAACTTTATCTAAAGTCGACTGTCTGTCGGTAACGTCAGAGAGATAAATTTCACACTTTGAGAGGTTAATTTACAGGCCAATAGATTTAAATTTCTGTTTGAGAAGTTTCAGGTCATTCTAAAGAGCATATTAAATTAGTCGTCTCTAGACAATGTAGGTTGAGGCACTGATGAATCTGACATCCCACGCGTGGAAGCTATAATGTAAGAGGTAATTAAGGGATTAAATCTCCTCCCCGCTTATTACAACAATCTGTGATCGGAAATGGTGAATCTTTGGCAATGCGTGATGCTGGTAATTTCCTCTTTGACTATCATTCATGCCAAGCAACAAGCTATGGCGTCATTATCGTCATCAGCAAACTACTGAAATTCACGCGATTAACGGTTACTTTAAAGAACCCCAACAACAGAAGTCGGAAAATAGAACACCAGTCATAAGTTCCTATTACGCGTCAGGTCGGAGATTTCTCCCTTCCAAAGAACGATGAGAAACTTCACACCCTGTTCGTCATACCTATGTACTTTTGCAATATTAAAACACTATGCAGCGTTACAACTAGGGAACAGTGTGTTTTCGATGAGCTCTGGCACCCAATGTAAGATTTAACTTGTGTTTAGGGTGCCAGCGCCCTCGCCTATGATTTGAGCTTGTAACAGTAGTTGTAGTACGAGCACAGTATAACATTATTATATTACAATATGACATTTGAACAGTTTACAATATAACATTTACTAGTTACTGCAACTATGATGTGGCCAATATTACAGCTGCCTGAACATTTACGTCGTCTTTACATACTCGTAAGCCACCCGTATATGTTTGCCAAGTTCAACGGAGCACATTTTACTCTTAATTAATTCTCAACTCGGATGCATCTACGAGAAACCACCCGTGAGCTGCGATCAAAGCAACAACTATATTCGGTTTACACAATCTATATAGATGAGAGGCTTATGTACGTCAGCTATTATATTTTGTAATAGATATATACAGCTGGGTATTGATTTATCTATGAATAGTTGTGAGCGAAATTAATATCTTGTTGTTAGTGGATCATTGATTAAGTTGGCTTGTTTGATATTTTGCAGAATTTAGTAATGGTGTTTTCACAAAAACTATGCTCTAGCTACCTTTATGAAATACTAGCTGTTACCCGCGATTTCGTTCGCGTGGAAATTTTGATCTGTATGTGTGAAGAAAAGAGAAAACAAAGTAAACGGTAGCCTATGTGCTGTTCCTGTGACTGAAATCTATCTATGTGCCAAATATTATTCGGATCCGTTCAGCCGTTCTGACGTGCTTTAGTGACAAATATCCATCCATCCATCCAAACTTTCGCATTTATGATGATGATGCATAAACATGCAACCAGTTCCTTAGTGCAAAACAGTTTAGTTCAAGCTGGTTGGATACTGAATATTTTTCCTAAGCGCGATCTATGTGATAGTATTTTATGTTGTGGTAGTGTCCAACCGAATCTTCAGCCACCTTCAGTCAAACTTTGAGCCGAAGTTTTGGCCCGAAGGGTTTTAGCAAACGCCAAAATTCGTGACATGACATTTCGAAGTGATAACATTATTTTTGAAAAGTAGCATGGTCATTTTAATAAATATTTTTTTTTAAATTCAGTCAACGAAAAATTTTAGTTAAAACTTTAAAACAATAAGTTTTTTACTTAATTTTTTTCACTTTTAGCTGATTCAGACCTGAATTTCTTCTTCAGAGCTGAATTTATTAATATATCAAACACTAGCCTTTGCCCGCGACTTCATACGTGTGTGTTACTTAGAATTTAAAAAAAAGATAATTTCTGTGGTAAACTGTAGCCTATATTTTAAGTTAAGAATCTGGCAGTAGAGCGGTTAAAACTGCGTTCAAATCCATGCAGTAGTTTTTGCGTGATGCGCATGCAAACATACAGACAGAAAAACAGACAGACAAAAATTCTAAAAACTGTTGTTTTAGCTTCTGTTGCTCTAATAAAGACCCACCATATATATATTTTTTTTCAATATCTTCAATGTACAGACATCGGCCTGTTAAAATTGTATATTGTGTATAGATATTAAACCTTCGGCTTCGGCCGAATGTTGTGGCCATAGCCAATTAATCGGCTTCGGCTTCGGTCATAAATCGACCTTCGGTCGGACAATATGTTTTGGTAAGAAGATTAGCCTAACTGCAAGGTTGATAGAGGGGTTACGCTGTACTAAAATATATGTGCGCAGGACGTATTGCCACTCATGAGGCATCTTGCTCTTTGATTATGCTCGCAATGCATACTGTTAGGTCAGTTATCTAATTATCTAGGTACTATTGTATTCTAAGGATGGACAAAGGCAAGTGTTACGGATGATTGTTGACTAAATGGTGTGATTATTTAAATGAGAGATTTTTTTTGGTGTCTTACTGATGTCATGTTAATAGTTTCCTTCGATGTACTCTGTACTCCATAGTTTAAATTTCACGCAGCAACCATATGATACTGTTGTTCCGTAAAACCTTACTTCCATATCCACATTTTCTCATAATAAGTCCCGTCTGCTCCATTAAGTTTTACAACCGAATTTGGTTTCTATTACTTCGGAGGTAGGTACATATACGGAACATCTGCTACATTAACATAAATGTATGTGTAGATTAATACCTAAGTATCTTGTAATCCTTTAGGTACCTGCCTTTGAGCAGCAGTTGGTACATAACCATGTAGCCATCTAGCAAGCTTGGAAACTGTATGTATATTTCTGGTATCCATCCATTTGTGGATAATCCTTTTCGGATCTTACAACACCTACGTATCTTCCTTTCGCTGATTAATAAACCGAGATTTCTTCGGTGAGGATATGAGATAAATATGTAGTAGAATGTCACTCTGTCCAACTTTTCTACTTTCGAAAAATTCTCTATTTCAAAAGTAGAAGAAATAGAAGGAATCTATCGAGTTGTGTATAAAGCAAAGTACAGAGTGGCCAAAAAGGAAATTTTAAGAGTTATTTTGACGTCGATAAATCATCATTTGCCCAGGCTTTTCCATGTTATTTTTGGGCCAGCTTTCAATGTAACCAGTATTTTACATGGAGCAACTGCCTATCGGAAAACACAATACTCCTTGGTAAGACCAGTTGTCGAGACTTTTGGGCTTGTGAATACCCGTAACGACCCGTGACCGTGTCAAAGATACACAAATGACAACCGAGCCGAAGCAAGGTGGAAGCGCAATCGTAAATTAATTTATTTATTTAACACTTCAAGTACAATGTACAGAGGCGGACTTAATACCACAGGCGGCGGGTTCCCTACTTGAAATCGAATGACGCGAGATCGAATAACACTTGCTCGAAAACGTTTACTCGATAGTACTTGAAATCGATAAATTATGAGCTCGACTGTTCATTCCCTCGATGCATCAAAATCTCGAATAACTATAAGCTCGAATTATCGGCAGCGCGAAGGCTCATTATTCGATGTATCAAAATCTCGAAACATCATTTCTCGACCGACCATCTAATCGATTTACAGAAAAGTTATAAGGATTTTTATTTGGGTGCCTACAATATAATGAAACAATACATGCGCAGAAATATAAATCAACTATATTCATGAAAAATAATAATAGCAACAAAATAACATTACAAATACTAAGTAATTTTACCAAATAGGTAAGAAGTAAAGGTAAAGCACGAAGTATGGAAAAAATGCCATGATATTTAAAAAAAAAAACAATTATATTTTTGTATGATTTGCAATACCTCTCAAAAACTCAAGTAAACCCATTTTCTCTTTACTTTCACATAACCTCATAATAGAGGCATTGCGTTGTCTTATTTTCTTTTTACGTGGTGTCTTGTTTACTGCAGCATTGGCTTTTTCTATTACGTGTTTAGTGTTTACTTGTTCTTCATTAAGTTTTGTAATCGTTTCATATAGTCCTAGTTTTTTATTGTCTAACAACGTATTCCAACGACGATGCCATGCCTCAACGTTATTTTGGGTTCTTGGAAATTTCCTATCATTATTGAGTTGAATTGACCACAGTGCAGGTGGGAAAAGAGGCTGTTGTGTTCTTGAAATTGTAACTGTGGTTGAGTTTGTCTGTGAGAAATGAGAGCTTAGTGTGCCGTAAATATAATATCTCTCAAACCAAGTCATAATAATTTCTGCTTCCTGCGGTAACACTTCTTCTTTGAGAACTTGATACGCTTCTGGAATTTCTTCTGGAGTCAAGAACGCCAAGGCAAGAAGATGGCGTAATTTTAGCGCAAATTCACTGTCTTCGCCATATCTGGAAGAGAGACCGCTTTCTTGAATTTTTCTCCACACAGACTGACCAAAGTGAAAAAAGCAACCCTTGCTAATTGCGTTCGGAAATTCAATTTTGATGGCGTTCAACGCTGCCTTTTCAAAGTCAGATATGATGTGTTGAGGCTCCAAAACTATATTGCATTCGGCGGCGTAGTCTCGGAGCTGACGAAAAAGATAAATGTAGCATTCTTCAGTTTTCCTAGTCAAAAACGCATAAACCAGGGGTACGATTCTTTGACAATCACCCTCGCCGACAATTCCATGGATAGAATACAACTGTTTAAATAATTGTGGGCAACTCTGAAAAGTTCCGTCCATTAACCATACTTCAGATATTTGCATAATTTCTAAATTTCTTTTAGTTGTGAACAGAAGTATACGTTCCTCGCCAAACTTGTAATCTCTCGCAAAAAATATTTCTCCGTCTACCTTGTGCAATTCTTCTGGTATTTCAATGTCTTCTAATTTTCTAGGTTCTACTGGCTTTCCTTTCTTCTTGGCGCGCCTTATAATTTGTCGTAAGGCGTTTTTATTCGGGACTGAGCAAGCGCTTGTGCTCGGCACATTAGCCAAATTTTTGTTAATTATCTGCGCTGGACGCGACGTAAAATTGATCATTGCATCTTGTTTTATATCATTTTTTAATTGAACTATTGTTTTTATATCCGGATCAGGCGCATGGCCATGAGCACTCATTTCTTTTATCAAGTAATGGACACCGTTTCCTTCTGGTGATTCACTAATGGTCGTACTATTGCACTACTTTTGTTTTTTATGCACACAGTACCAATAATATTTCTCACCGATTTTTTTATTGATTGCCATCACGTAACCATTAAGGATCAAAATGTCTTTGCCTTTTTGCGATTTTAAAGCTTGAACAATTATTTTGGACATTTTTATGAAAATAAACAATACTGATAACAAACACAAACTACCACATACTGTCAATAAATTACCTACGTTAAACAATCAAACTGTTTTGTACTAGGTACCTTCGCACATATTTTTATTTAGCCAGAAAAAAAGAGGGTAGTTTTAACCACAATGTCAACATTAGATACACGTAGTATTTGTACCGAGAAGGGATTCATTTTTTTTTACCTACATGTTGAGAACGGCGCGGCAGGGCGGTTATTAAGGCGGCAATTTTTTCATTATTTTTGCGATAGGACGCACCGTTTTCGAGATAATATAAGCAAATTTAGAAGAAAAAAAGAAATATTCTATAAATCGATTAGATGGTCGGTCGAGAAATGATGTTTCAAGATAATGAGCCTTCGCGCTGCCGATGATTCGAGCTTATAGTTATTCGAGATTTTGATGCATCGAGAAAATGAACAGTCGAGCTCATAATTTATCGATTTCAAGTACTATCGAGTAAACGTTTTCGAGCAAGTGTTATTCGATCTCGCGTCATTCGATTTCAAGTAGGGAACCCACCACAGGCATTTTCTACCAGTCAACCTTTGGGTGATGCACAGACAAACAGCGGTAGGTGTGTTATTTGAAATTAATTTTAATTAAATACTAAGATAAACTACACCAAAATACTATACTACACTTCACTAAAATACTATAAATGTATATAAATGTAAATAAACATATACATGGATGTACAACAAAATTAAAATTAATTCTCGATAGGCCCTTGTGGCTGTTATTATTTAGCCACGATAAACATCTGCAAATAATACATAAAATATTCTCGGAACGATGCAGAATTTACTTAATTTTACCGAATAAATGTGCCTACGTGGTTTATAAGTCAATAAGAAAACTCATTTGATGTTACTTACTTTGATGTTTGTGAAAGAGACTCAGGTAAGTAAGTAAAAGCTTTGAGCTTTGCCTTGTAATTTAAAAGCGAGTCGGTTGGAAAATGTTTAGCAATCCATACCTGTAAAATAGCGTAAGTTATTTATATACTTACGTGTAAGTAACATATATAATTTCTTTCTTATCATATCAAAATTTTGTACTAAGACGGTTTTCTTGTAAAATATTGGTGGCTATCCAGCTGTATCCGGTTAGACTTGAAACAGACCCCAAGATAGTTGGGAAAAGGTTAGGCATGATGATGAAGATATGTGGTTCAGACATGTAAAATTTGTCTTACTTATAAATAGCAATTTATGTTACATATAAAGCAATAAACAGACAAGATCAAATAAACATAGATAAATGATTCTAAACTCACTATATCTCCCCAATTAGCAGAAATCAATACAAGACTCGGCAACCTCTAAGTTAAATCCCAATTCTCAATTAACAAACAACCACTTAACACTTAACAATGTTATTTAAATGAACCATTCCGTTAACATTTAACATTCCTGTAATCTGTTCCCAATCAATTAGTAGCTGCGATTAAGGCGCGTCGTCCACGAAGCCATGCAAAAGTAACCAGACAGAAAGAGCTATACAGGATGTCTAGCGCCATCTCTTTCCCACACTGGAATAGAAATAAAACACTCCTGCATTATGACGTCATGGTAGGCCACCAGTCACAAAATCAAATCAGTAGCTAGCACAAGTATTTTAATAGCATTCTGAAAAATGATGCAATCAATCACGAACTAGTTGATAACACATTAGTAACCCGACGTTCGATTCACTTTCATCATCATCATATCGCTAGAAAGGATATTGGAGCTCTTGGCTGAATCATAAAAGCCGCTCGGGTCGATTTTCTGGCTAAGCCTCGCTGGCCTAGGTTGGTCCGTAGAACGTCATGCGTAGCAGTTCTCGCGGCCCATCCGCCAAGGTGACAGTAGGCTCACGATGGTGTTTTTACTGGGTGCAAGCCCCACATAACCAAACCGTCTCCCCGGACGGTGCGGTATGCGTTAGGCATTTTTCACCGTCAAAAAAAAAAGGTTGGTCCGTAGTTGGGTGACCACCCATTACATGCCGAATTATCTCCGCGGCCCGGAAAGCACGTTATGCCGTTGGTTTCAGCTATCATTTGTAGATCTTTGACAGTCGTTATAGGTATTCAGTGGCCCGAAAGTCTGACAACCAGTCTTACCAAGTGGTATCGTATTAACCAGTACTAACTGGGTTGTGGAGTGTCACATAGGCAGAAGCTCCATGTAAAATACTGTTATTCAGCTGCATCTGGTAAGACTGGAAGCCGATCCCAACATAGTTGGGAAAAGGCCAGGCCGATGATGATATCGCCGGGAATGGCATTGGCCTCCCCCAATCGTTGCTACATCTCCAGGTCTTGTGCTTCTCGCAACCAGTGGGATCCCGCTGCCTTTACCAACTTATCGGTCTACCCAAAGAAAAGCTGGCCAATGCTACACCTTCTGATCCGTGATCGCCACTCCAGAAACTTACGACCCCATCGGCTATGCGGTTTGCGAGTAATGTGCCCACCCTGGCACCATGACGTCAATATTGTTTTAATCTTATTCCAGATTGGAAAAGAGATGGCGCTAGACGTCCTCTATAGCTCTGTCTCTTTCCCCAACTGGAGTGACATTAAAACAATACTGCTTTTAGACGTCATGCTAACCACCCTGTGCTTAAGTTGGGCAATATTTCGCGCTATTTCGATTTCCTTTGCTGTTTTCTACTTATTCGATGCTGGCAAATGTGTTGTAATTTGTGCAACAAATGCAAGCACCATTCAGTTCATGTCAGTGTTACCAATTAATTTATAGCTCACTTTTGAGTAGCGTTATGAACGACGGCCCTTATTCACCCAATCTCGTCTCATATTAATAACACAAAACCGACGACCATCGATTTCCAATACCTTTACTGGGTATACTTAGCTAGTTTGTTTTGAATGCCCTTTGTTTTGACAGTCAAAAGCGTTGCTGATAATTATTTATGTGCTGAATTAATTAGTATGCTATAGGAACGAACCAAGGTGTAGGCAAATTAGTGTCTTTAGGTAATTATATTTTACCATGACGATTATAAACTTCTTTGTTAATCGTTGGCGATGAAACTTGGATTTCTGTTCTATTTTTTTTCTTTGTTGCTACATAATTTACTTATTTGCCAGTTTTTCATCACAATATAGTCAAAACCTTCTGGCAAAAGATATTTATATAAATTGTACTCAACGCGTATTAGGAATCTATTTATCTAGCTACTCCACTGAGTCCACTTTATTTACCATACATCTGCTGTCTTTAGCAGAAAGGCATTTTCTATTATATCTCGCTTTCAAGTCACGTGGGAACAGGCTTATATAAAAGCTTATACATATAACAGGATACCCGAACAAGTGTAGTTCACACGTCAGAGGCAACCAACCAGTATAAGCTGACCTCTTATTTTATAGAAACTCCGTATTACGCTGGATCAGCTCAAAGTCCAGATGTTGTCACTGACAAGCGACAAGTGAAGGGGCGACCATAGGCACATGCTATGTTATATTCTGCAATATACCAAATTGGATATGAACCACAATCTCTTTATCCATCACTGCCATGTATAAACAAACGTTTTAATTTAACGCCAGCGCCATTGTTTTATAAAGGCTGTCAAAATATTATTTTAATTAAATCAACACATATCACTGGATTTTTGTAGCCAGAGGGGTTTTAATTCATCAGAAGGCCAAGTCCTGTAAATGTAGTCGTCATCTCTACCTATTAAATTTTTGACATAATTATATTAAAACTAAGATAAGGGCATTCTAATCTCAGTCAGGGAATTCTCGTATTTTATGAACGGACCGTTTTTAAAAATACGAAGAATTGCCCATCACTCCCTCGGAGAAAGACCTCTCCCTATTCAAAGAAATGGTGATGACACAATCTTCTTCTTCCTTCAATCTTTCTTGATGACAGATCGGGCTGCGCTTCGCTTTGTCATACAAAAAATAGAGCAGCCTATGGTTAATTTAACGACCATGCTCTGTTACTCATTAATATGCTCACAAGGCTAAAATAATTTTAAACTCAGACTCATTAAAATTCATTTTTTTTAAATAAGCTCAGATTCAATTTCATTTATTTTCTAGATTTGCTTTATAATGTACACTTTGTAATGTATGTAATGTACAGACTGAATGAAATCATAATTTAATTAATAAGTAATTAGACGCGGTTTTGGTTAAGAATTATTAGGTTACATCACATGTTACCTAATTAATAACTGTGGTATAAAATTAATTAAAATGTTATTGTTAATTAAGATCTGAAGGTTAATTTTGATGTTAGATTTATGCAAAGACATTCAAATATTTACGAGCGATAGACGGGACAAGACGAAGAAAATCGTCATCCAAAAACTTTTTACTACTTAGTAAAAAATCGTTCTGTCTAGTGTCACATGCCCGCTTGTCAGGGAGCATTCGTGTGTCAAAATCGAAAATGTTCAGGATCAAAATTTTTGCATGAAAATATTCCCAATGTCCGCTCTATTAGTCTTTTAGATCTCTTTGATTTCAGTCAAATAAATTAAAAGTACTTACCTACCTATAAGATTCGGTCGTTCTTCAAAATGATCAGATGTGTAGGTACTCGTATCACCAAACTAGCAGATAGTGATAAGCACAGATACTTTTTATTTTTATATATTTATTTAATTTTTATTTATATAACAATATATGCAAACACTAAATACAGAAAAGAAGAAAGGACATATCAATAGGTACAGTCACGAGCACCAATATGTATAGACTTTCCAAACTTCAAAACCAATTTTCGCGAGAAATAACGACTCTAACTTGGAGATAGGATCTATTTCATAAAAATAGGAGTTCCAGAATACTATGTTCGTAACGACGTACAATTTTAAACAGTAGGCGATAGTCAGTTTTAAAAGTTGCTTAGTGTTTACATATTGGTGCTCATGACTGTACAAAGCTGAGGCTTATTTCTAAAGAAATCACTTCTAGCATACGTGTCCTTAGTTTTTTTTTTGTTACTTTAGTATGATCATACGATGACATATAAATAGGCACACAGTTACGCTCCGTGATCTACATTATTTTATGTTTTCTTTCTCGTAACCGAAACTGCGTTTTTACGGCTTTACTTTGGAAGTGCCTTTCAATCTCGTTTCGTTTTATCGTAGCAACCATCAATCTGTTTGTTTTCCCGTTTCCGTGTTTGCAAAAAAAAAACAGTCGTTTCGCAGAATATTATTGAACCACAGGGCTACACGAATTCTTCAATTTCGCTTTGTGGCGGAAAATTTGCATCGTTTGGGAATTTTGGGATTGTCCAACCACTACTGTCTAATCATTAAATAGTTTTTAAACGAAGCCAATTTCTATTATAATATCTATAGATTAAAAATCGTATTGGTGATTCAAAAATGTTATTTAAGCTAGAAAACAATGTCAAGTAAACAATTTATTAATCATATTGATGACTAAAAAAACAAAAGTAACAATGACAAGTGTATACATACTCGTACAAGGTGGAAGACACCAACGCTAAAAAGGTTACCACGCAACCACATAAAAAAATTCATATATTTTTTTTAAATCAACTGTTCCATACATTTTGACCGCGTAGGTATTGCAGTTTAGTAAGAAGCAGCTCTTTTTTTTAAAAACCGACGAAAAAATACTATTTGGGGGGTTTAGAATGATTTACTGAACACGTGGTAATCTTTGTAGCGTGGGTGTCTCTTCCATTCTGTATAGCTCCACGTGAAACGATCATGCATGAGGTGGCCCGCAATCGCGTAGCCACAGTCCGCACCAGTAAGGCTGTCCAACGCCACGATACCCAATTTGTGGTCGCCACGCTGCTTAACTAAGGGGAAACACCCACATCAGTTAACAGCTCAGCTTCCTAGCACCTCTCAACTCAATACTAGTGGAAATCTAGTTTTAAACAAAAGTTATTTATTCAAATTAGGCTGATAATCAGCACTTTTTGAACGTCAAAGTTTACAAGAGACAGTCCCCCAAAACGTCCCCAGCCCTTCGACACTTTCTAGTGTTTTAGCTAGGAAGAACTGGCGGAACAAACTCCTCAGCAACATATACATAATTATGTGTGTTAGGTTAGAATTACCAGATTTTATACAATAAGTAGTGTGTAAGTTAATATCAGCAAAGAATCCATTAAATTAAATTATTGTGACATTTCAGCTAGCACACACCAATAACAAAAACTAAAAAATATTCTCAAGCATAAATAAAGCTTCCAGGCATAAATTACGTGCCCGTTTACACGTGCAATGTCGGGTTATTCATAATTATAGCATTAACTCGAAGTCACAAAGACAAACTAGGACAATAGTCCAGAAAAAATAAAAACTAATTACAGTAAGAAAGTAGAAAAGGGACTATTGACTTTCCATATCATATCACATCACGTCACATCACTTCAAACTAGTGTCTTTAATTACACCTAAACTGACATAGAAGCTTCATCAAACTTCAACGTAACGACATGTCGATACAAACACGATTAATATGGTTCCGTATCTGAAGAGTGAAAACGGGACCCTCGTGAGGGACCCTATCTACTTATCGCACGCATTATTTCTATAGGTATTCAGATGAATTGTACATAGGATAGAAACAAAGGAGGTATGTAAGGACCTACCTACTTTAGCAATGTCGATCATGTTGCCATGGCAAAGACATGGCCCAAACATCAAAAACGCTGAAGAAACTTCGAAAAACAGTTTCAGTGGTGCGTAAACGTAAGTAACTCACATTCACAATGCCTTTCATTTTAACAGTTCCTATCCATTGTGTTTTTGTTGTCGATCAGACGAATTTGTTTATGTTGCAGATTGTAATGAAAAGCGCGTTTGCAATGGAGGTGCTGCTCTCTGTTATGATACGAAACCACGGTGTACGAGTTCGATTCGCACTTGACAGGTTTTTTATTTGATTAAAACATTCTGACGTGGCAGCGCACACAATGGCTTTTCTGCTGTATTCATTGTGGGCATCCTTTGTATTTTTTTTTATGTACGATTCCACGAATATGAGACCAGCGAGGTTTTCCACGAGAGAAACGATCCCAACTTTTGATAAATTTTGAATGGCGTTGCTTTGTAAAGGGTAAAACATTGCTGATAGATAAATGTCAAGCTGTGTTTGTATATTTTTCTACACAACTTAAGAGCGTGTACGCCGTACGGCATTTCATACAAATTTTCAAGTCCTTATTTTTCGATATGACTGAACCGATTTTAATGAAACATCATACCCATAAGCAGGATACATAGGTCTAAAAAGTTAGTGAGAAACATTTTCCAAGCTTCCATTAGCGATCTTACTGCTTTAGATACTATTCAGAAAATGAGAATTTCTATCATGAAAACTTAAAACTTAGTAATTTATTTATGTTTTATTTAACAAGATATGATATTACGTAAGTATTGTTTAAAAAATACATTTCAAAGTTTTTAAAAAGGTCTTACAATTTTTACGTTGAACAATGTTTTTCAATTTAACAGCAAAATACATTTCAGTCTTACATGTTTTTCCAACGAAAACATCAGAAAAGCACTTACAGGCATTTGCTAATTAAATTTAGGTACCTATTAAATACCTACCGCTTACTTGTATAACCCACTTTCTGTGTACGCTTCAGAGAGGTAAGCACGTTAGTCCTTGATGCGAAGTGTATTAAAGACCTTCATTAATTAAAACTGATATTCAATACAATTCAATGTTCGGAACGTTGGATATTCTCAAAGGTGGAGCCGTGGAGTGTAGAATAATTAATAACGGTGCCATATCGGATAAATATGCACTGACGCCGACGGCACTCGTTAGTACGATATTGTGGTTCTTTGGGGGGATAAAATGATCGAACATGCTTATAAATTAAATAAGTTCATTTGTTACCTATCATCATCTGCCGAGCCTTTTCCCAACTAGCAGCTGAATACCAGTATTTTACACGGAGGGACTGCCTATCTGACCACGTCAACCCATTTAGTACTAGTAATACGATAACCCTTCCTTGGTAAGACTGTTTGTCAGACTTTCGAGTCACTGACTACCTGTGAAGACTGTACAAGATGTACAAATGACAGCCGGGATCAACGGCTTAACGTGCTTTCCGAGGCACGGAGGAAACTCGGTAGTAATGGGTGGTCACCCATCTACGGACCAACATAGGCAAGCGCGGCTTAACCTAAAGATCGACCCGAGCGGTTGTTTTTATTTAGCCACGATCTCCTTATGCCTGTATATTATAGCGCTGCGCTGTTGGAAATTCTCGTTAAAACAGTGCGCTTTTTCCGGATATTCAGTTAGTCGCTTAGTCTTGTAAAAAAAAAAAATATATATAAATTATATTTATAATTATAAACCGGTATTCATTTGTGAATAATAAATGCAGTACATACAATATACAACTTGAGAGATACATTTAATACAGGGACCCGCAAGCTCTATGGATAGGCTGCATGTTACAGTCAAAGCCCCTGAAAACAGTAAGAGCTCACGGCTTCCGTCATAGAACACGATACGTCATGACGGATGGACATGCACATTGCATACGGAATCTTGTTTTATCACGATTCGGCAAAAAAACGAATCGGTGTTCACATTAGTTCCGTGATTTTTCGGGAGCGAGCGCATCAGCGAATCCGTCACAAAAAAATCACGATTCTTGTTTTTAACGTACATGATTTTAAAAGACGATACGTGATTTAAGACGTCCGTAATTTTTCACGATTCGTGATACGTGTGTTAACGGGCATTTAAAAAGCCTTGTCGCCGTCAAAAAAATGACGGCCCGTGAAAAAGGACGATACGTCAAAAAAAACGAATCGTCGTCGTGTGAACGGACTGTAATTTCGGTAAATTCACTACTGATGGGGGTAACGTTTTAGCAAGGTTCATTTCGCGTAATTGGAATAAATCAAAAAATATACGTAAGAAAATATTAATTTGCGATTCGGATTCTGTTATAATAAAAAAATACATGAAACCTGAAAGCAAGTTATCACTGATAACAATTATATAGGCAAATACTGGTATGTACCATTTATTACCAGGTTACGTCAATCATAAGTACTTTTCACCATACTAAACGTTGTTTTGCTTCATGAGTTTCGAAACAAATAGTTGCTTTAATATTCAACACTTACATAATTCGAAGAAATATAGGTAAATTCAGAATTTTCATAATTGGATCCATAAAGCCAAAACTTTCAAATCAAATCCGAGGACAAAACCCGAAAATTAACAATGTCTCAAGTTTACACAAATACTGTGACATCTGTTTATTTAGATAACTAGAATGTTTCCTAATTAAATAAGTTCTCATATTTCGTCGTGTCTCTAAATTGACAAAGTTATTTTTAACTATATTTGAAATATATTATAGAAAATGCTGTTTAAGTGTTAGTGTTTATAGAGAAAGAGCGTGATCGTTTTACATTATAATGAGGCTTTATACAGGGTGGCGCCGACAATACGAAAATAAATTAAACTGCGTATGCCTCATGACGTTCCCATTCTCCACACAAAAAATCATTCGAATATATCCAGTAGTTTAGTCACAGGACATAATTTTTAATATTCAGCATTTGCTACATGATGTAGATTAATAGGCTAGCACCGACAGGTTAACGACCCCCACATCGGTATGAACACTTAACTCCTGTTGCCAACTCGTTACTTCAAAAACCTTTGACAAATTAGTTTCTTAAATTTTATTTTCAGATGCGAATTAGTGCAAATTATACCGAAGGTTAGTGAATCAGAACTTGTAAATGGTTTAGTTTGTTTTAGCTATTTCGATGTTAGGATTTATTTGATTTTTGTAAAATATTTCTATGAACTATTATTAACTGTGTTTTCATTTATTGTAGTGTTGTCGGCGCCACCTTGTATACAAAAAAATATACAAGGTCTAAATCATCATTAGACGTCGATACCAATATTATCATCTTTGAAGTTTTGCTAGTTATTTAAATTTAGACTTGTGTAGAGGGATAAGTCTCTACCCACTACCTCTTGCAACATTCGCAATTTTTTTATCTATCTTTTTACCTAAAAACTTTTTTGCAAAAATAAAACCGACTTCCAAAAAAAACACTGAAAAAGTGGAAAATAACTTTACTTTCGGAAGTCGGTGACTATTGTTTGTTTCACTGACTTTTTTGCCACCGACTTCCGAAAGTAAAGTTATTTTCCACTTTTTCAGTGTTTTTTTGGAAGTCGGTTTTTTTTTTGCAAAAAAGTTTTTATTTTAGCCTTTTTAGTTATCGCATCACACACAAATCCTTGTCAAGTATCAATTTCGCAATTTCTTTTACTTGGATGACATTTTTTCCAGTTATTTTGATTTCAAAACCAAACTGCTGAACTGATTTTGATGAAATTTCTATGGGACCAGTCGAGAAGTAGATCTATTTAGATAAAAGAAGAATTTTTCAAATCGGTTCAGAAATGACGGAGATATGAGGTAACAAACACAAAAAAAAACATACAACCGAATTGAGAACCTCCTCCTTTTTTTGAAGTCGGTTAATTTTAAACGGATTTCGTTGCCATACTTTCCAATAGGAATCTTGTGTTTTTTTTAACAAAGAATGTTTTTTTGGTAGCTCCGTCTTTTGTCATACCACGAGAAGAAGACACACACACAAATAAGAATGAGCAAGATAGAGGACTTACTTAGATGCTTAGATAATCGCATTATAGTGGACCGCAAACGTTTGCACCGTATTTGACACTAAATGGCTTATTGATTATATCTGCACGTAACGTTTCAATTAGGCAAGCCGTTTCATATCAAAGACTTCTCTTTAACTTGCTTGCTCCTTAAATATACAAGTAATAAAGTAAGGTATAATAATTATGAAAAATATTCTGAATAAATTGACGATGTACGAGCAACTTGGAGATTTCCAACAAGTTGGTTTGTGGACCGCTCCGGGCTATCACAGCGACTTACAAGCCGCCTTTGCGAAATGATAAAACTTTTAATTCCATGTTGAAATATGAAAAAATACATAATTTAGCTTTTGAGGTTTTAGGAGACTCTTTTCGATTCTGAGATGTTTATTAAAGTTAATGAATCGTTAGAGCGGTTTCAGACTAGTGTATTTTTCTGCGCGTACACGCGCACCACATTTTATGCTTCAAAAACTGAACGCGCGTACAAGCGTTTATTCCAGCGTATTCGCTTGTACCGATAGGTTCAGTCAGTAGCAATATTATGTCAGTATCTCTCGCGGCACGCGCTTAACGAGCTTATACGCGCGTCAACGACACACGCATACATGACATATCACAGGTGTCACAACAAAAATGAAGCAGGTGAAGTCCTCCACACGAGATGATCATCGACCCACTACATCTGCGGACTTTCGCTTCCTTTTTTAATTTGACCTAAAATCATCTTCTATCTGCCCTTGCGCCATATTACTTAGAGTCGGCGCAACATTTTTTGTGCACCTTTTTTCCATTCAGCCGTCACGTCACCATGTAGTTCTTTTACTTTCATATCATTTCTCACACAAACAATCCATCGAACTTCTCTTCGAGCTATTTCCTATCCATTCTTCATTGACCTAAGATACAAGGTCAAAATATATTAACAACCGAAAATCCACAGATTTGATCGTTGGACTAATGGTCTAAATCGCGACTGCTGAGCAGAATGTCCTGGCTTCGATTCCCGGGTCTGGCAAATTGGGTTTTCCCTTCAGTAATTTCTCAGCAGCAGCCACGTAGTCAGGATTTGTGCCCGGTTGATGGCAAAAGGCTCACCCGGTATTACATAGGACTTAAACATAACTGGCGAAATGTGGGTGTACTATTAATGGTACACCTCTGCCTTACCCTTTGCAGATTACAGACGTGATGTTATGTCAGTTGACTAAAATCAATGATAGAAGGTATGGAAAGCTTATATTTCTTGATTTGATATCCGTTCGATACCCGACATGTCTGTGAAAGTTCACTGATTAAATTAATCTAACTCTGTGTACAGGCCACCCTGGAGACCGTTAGTTAGTAAAAGGGTCAAATCTATCTAAATCGTTCTAAAACTTACAATCAGTAGAGAGGATTTGTTTAAGAAGGCTCTCCTCTCCAGAATCCTGCGGAGCGTCTGAAGCTCAGAGCATATTTATTGTGTGGAAAACTCACCAGATTTTTAATCTATCGCTGCAAGTAAAGCTTTAGAAAATTTATTGCACACAAGCAGCGTACATAGTGCATTGCTGCGTATAGTCCATTCAAAGGTTGTCTGGAAGATATCGCTATCAGCGATAAAACCGCCATTGTAACCATACAATTAGCGATATTGTAAAACAGTTGTGTTTCAATTTTGGTGTAGGTACTTACAATAAAGTATATTCTATTCTATTCTATGTTCTACCACTATTTTTTTTGATGTTTGTTACCTCATATCTTCGTCATTTATGCACCGATTTAAAGAAATCTTCTTTTATCTGAAAGGATATACATTCCGATTGTTCCCATAGAAATTTTATCAAAATCGGTTCAGTAGTTTGGTTTTTAAATCAAAATATCTGGTTAAAATATGTTATCCAAGTCAAATAAATTGCGAAATTGATACTTGACAAGGCTTTGTGTGTGATACGATAACTAATAAAAGACTAAAATAAACACTTTTTTGCAAAAAAATAACCAAATTCCAAAAAAACATTTTTGCAAATTTTTTTTTTAATGGTATGTCCTCATGTCAATCTACTTATTAAAAAAAAAAACAAGTCGACTTAACCTGTTATCCTAGTTACTAGCACGTGTATGTTACTACATGGCTAAACTTGCCTACAATGTTGAACAAGAATCGTTGGGGAAAATAAATATGACGGCCTAAATAAATAAATGTAATACGAATGTCCTTATTGACATGTACGATACACAATCCGCATAACATAAGAAAAATTGTTATCCGCATTATAGTAGCAACTAAATTCTTCCGTCTTGACGTGTCCACATGAATTGAATAAAACTGTATAATAAAGAAATCTATATACAAATTCCGGCGTCGCGTTTCGCCGTACAAATGATACTCAGCGGGGCGTCTGATAGGATCAAACTGAATTATCACGTCGTTCCACTGTCATGACACTCTCGTTATACTATAGAAGTATTTGGGGGCACCGTTATTGAAGATTTTTTTGGTTGACATGGGTTTTAGGGGCAATTTTGTTGAGATATTAATCGATGTATTGTCCTAAGGAATTCAAAACACAGTCATCTGCAGTCTGCTCAGCCTTTTTCCAACTACATAAGGGGTGGCAGAGACACCGACGACGCGAAAACGGAAACCACATACTTACTCAGTACATCATTCTGCGAAAAAAAAAAATCTGCTGTTTCCTACAAAAGTTCAATACTTACACGGTCAAAATGTATGGAGTTGCTGATTTTTTTTTAATAACCGACGAAAAATGTCTGTGGTTTCTGTTTTCACGACGGTGTCCTTTCCAATTCCAAGTTCCAGTCGGTTATTATAAATCGGATACGCATATCGGATTTTGTTAACAATTTCAAGGGTTTTAATTGTCTAAATAAAAGTACCCTTTTTTTTTTTTTTTTTTCCGGATGGGAAATCATCAAATGACTTCTCCCGCTCTGGGCTGAGCGGGAGGGTGTGTCAGACTTTTACTGACTAAAACCCACCCATGTTCCTTCATCGCCCTTTGTGTTCCGGGGCCGCGGTATCTCTTTCGAACAACCCGCAGCACCCGGCAGGCATCGGCCCTTGCGGGCCCCTTCCCTATGCTGACATCTCTTTGAGGCGCGCGTGGAACACGAACGCGCCGTCGACACGGCCTGTCGTCCTAAGACGGAGGGACGGCGAGCTAGCCCTTAGCTCACCGTCCACAGGCCCGCGTCTACGGTGGCCGGGGGCCACCACGTGGCCCCCGACGCCCGGTGCGTCTCCCGCGGCGGCTGGGACGTGAGGAGGAAGCGTCTCTCACGTTCCGCCGCCTCCTTTGCTAGCATGACTGCTTCGCAAAAGGAGGTGACGGCTTCCCATTCCGTCTCGCTCCGGACCATGGCTCGAACCAGGGCCGGACGCGAGAGGTCGCCGCCGCCGATCGCCGCTAGGAGGACACGGCGTTGCTCCGCCCAAGCGGGGCAGACCTCCACCGTATGCTCCGCCGTGTCCTCCGGTCGATCCTCGCAGTGGAAAATAAAAGTACCCTAAGTTACTCCTTATAACATCAGCTATCTGCCAGTAAAAGTCTCGCCAAGCCGTTTCGGAGGTTAGCCGGAACAAACCGACAGACAGACAAAAATGTTTGACATTGATTTTTGTTAGTAGTACCGTATAGACTTTCATATGCATTCAGTAAAAGAGTGTTATTTTGAAATTACAAACAGACCGTCCGTCCGTTTTCACCTTCTCTAAGTATGTAGCTACATATAATCTGCGATTTTCTATATCATGCAAATTAACTTAAATTAATCAACAACCAACTCTGAAATAGCTTATTCTACAAAATGAACAGTTTATTCGATACCTAATCAATATTTATTAGTTCGATAAATGAGATGTTTTAAAATAGGTAACAGACGACTTGACCGAGGACGCCCACTTAAAAAAAAACCTATTTAACTTCTGATGAAGGTTGATAGACGATTTTTAATCAAATTGGTTAAGTTATTGAGATTGACGACAAAAAAACTAGTTTAAACCGCTATTTTTATGGTTTTTGTTTAAAAATATTGTTGTCCATTGCAGTAAATTGACATATACAATTATAAAATCATAGTTAATTTATTTTATGAATTAATTTGTCTATCAAAAATTGTAATTGAGCAGTGCTAACACTAAAACTTCATTGACAAAACGATGGCCTTATTTTCAAAGGCATGGGATGGTATTATTTATCACAGTGATTCCAATGAAGATTGAAGGTCTTATCATCGGCTGTTGACACAGCGCCGCACTGTCTAGCACGACTTTTACATTAAGAAGTTTGTATCACACGTCTATATAGCAAAAACAAATGCAAAGGTTGATGCAGTATAATTTTAGGATCATATGACAGGAACTGTCATGTCACAAAAAAAAAACAAAATCAAAACCGATTCATCCGTTTAGTAGCCATAGCTACTAGTTTTTAGTGTCTGTCTGTGGCATCACAGATACATATTCTAAACTCATAACAACTCTATTTTTCCGTCGCTGGTTAAAAATAACACAGATGAAGCCGTGTGCCCGGGTGTAACTCAACGCCTTACATTTTCCCGTATACAAATACAAGAAAGAGAAAATTACTAAAATTCAGTCGCTCTCAGACGAAAGTGAACTCGTTTCACCAAATTCATCATTGCTCATGTGTTGACCTTTGTCAAAGCATATGATTCCTTATTATGAAGACGCTTCTGCCTCAATTTGATAGCATGTTGACCTTCACACATAAATGTTGGCAAAGTAATAGAATCTGCTATATTTAGAAATGGCATTTCAGGAAGTGATGTAATTACTCAAGCCATAGGAATGAAATAAAAGGATTTGAGAAATGTCCCGGAACAAAATTTCGTTTAATAAATGCTAAATTATGTGGAAGTGACTATATTTAGCTTTGGCCTTTCAGGACGATTGTGTTGTGTATTGCTCATGCAAAAAATACACCAAAGTTCTCGTCACCTTAGAAAGCCATCGAATGCAGTCGCTGTGGCCGAAATCGGCTAGATAGCATCATCATCATCATCATCATGGAAAAAATAAGAATCATTGGATTCTTTGAGTTTCTTTTTTTTTACTGTTATTTTAAACAGCTAGTCAACAACCCGATAATTACGAAGAAATACTTTATTATTACGCTCTACTAAATCATTGATGACATTAAAAGCAAATAAATTGGCAACACTGATAGTCCATAAATGGACAAAGATTTAATTTATAGACGTCCAAACATTTTATCTCGTTCCATATCAGCGTAGGTATTCAATTAATAAATTAAACATAGTCGGCAAAAAAACGTATTAATTAAAATAACTTTGCCTAGTAATTGAAAGTTTATGAACTAAAAGCTATTAGTGTTTGTTATTAATTCTTTTCTTGCACAAGTGGGGATAGCACTGAGCTAAAATGGTTAGGGATCTTTCTTCTGAAGGGTGACTGTAATTGTATGCGTTGTGAGACACGATAGGAAATAATATATCGAAATGGTGGTTTTTTTCGCTTAATTTAAACGAAAAATGTGTAAAAATGAATACAAATGCCTAATGATAATTATTTATAAAAATTACTAAGATGGAGGTAGTATAAAGTGTCATAATAATATGCAGAATCAAAATTCATGAGCTCAAGTTCAAGATAAATTACCTATTAAACCACTTAAATCAGGTTTCGGCAAAACGACTCTGCTTTAGACTAGTCGAAAACACTTTTTAAGATTTACACAACACGAATTAAACCAGAAGTGGTAATAAAAAATACCTATTTGTTGTTAACTTTAGACTGTTTGCTCAAACCGGTTCAAAACAAATCGATCCCGGTGTTTGTCGTAAAACAACTTTGACTATCAGAAACGTGCAATGTTTAACAATTTCGTCCGATCCCTTGTAAACTGATTAAACAGTGAACGTCAAAAGCTCAACACATCAAAGCTGACAGTGACGTTTATTGGCTGCTTTGATTTTAGGCTGCGATAACGCTTGAATTTTAACGGTGTTTTTTTTGGCTTGATGATTTAATAATCTTGGTTTATTCAAGTAAAGTTTATAAAAGTAAGTCTCAGTACCTATGTACCTACTGAGACTTATTTTTAAAATTAGACCGTGACACCGACCGACCGACTGACTTACATACGTACGACAACCTACTTACTTAATTCTAAGCTGCAGCAAAGATACGACATTTACGGGTTAATATTAATGGCATTTATTAAACCTTAGGATAGCCCATATACCACCACCCACCATACCATGATAGCATGGTTTTAATAGCTTGATGATATAAGTTTAATAAAAGCGAAAAATATTATACGTGTATTGTCTTAGTCATAAAAGTACTTACTCTTTTTTCGCTTTTTCGAACATGAGCGAGCATCTACACCAAAGACTCCGACAATATTACATAAACCACCTATTGGCATGTCACTAATGCCCAAACATAGGAAAAATCTGTCCAATCTGTGGACACAAACACAACCCTAAATAAACAGGTCCGATGACAAAATTGAGTAATTGTCTCACTTTGTTCGAAAACGATGGCGATCGCACAGAGAGGGCAACCCCTCCGGCTATATATAGCCTGCGTGTATTCATTGAGCCAATTCATGTGGAGTTAATTCTTGTTGCTCATGGAGGCTTTCATCACAGCTCACTGTAATGGAAATGTTTTATTTTTAGCCATTTAGCCTACTTACGCAAGTGCTATAAATGTTGGTCTACATTTAGGTATACTGTCGCCAGTATGTGTCGATTGAATGGGTTTTTGAATATGTAATTTGGTGGCTTTAGAACCTACCTACTAATGTACCTTATCTGTTTCTAGATAATACAAAGAAAACATGCGTGGGGATACATGTATTTAAGTGATTTCCTGATTATTATGCATGACATATGCATTCGTTTACGTAATTATGTCTTTGTATAATCGAGCTAAGTTTAATCTCACAATGAATAGACGCAAAACCAGTAGACCAGATATATAAAAAACAGGGACCTGATTGTAGCACATCTTGATTTCCCATGAGATCCTACGCTAGAAGGTTAGACAGCTCGCTTTGAGTCATCGCTAACGATGGACTTTAATTTAACAAACAACAAAAAGGGGAAGTTAAAAGAACACGGATTATGTAGATCAATTTCAAGATTAACACAGACTATATAACAAACCCAAGTCAACTGCTGTCATTGGTTGGCTGAAAAGGCAACTGTCAATCAAACCTCTTGTCGTTTCATGCCACAGACTGTCAAACTAAATTGACAGAGTGTTTGCTATTGGAATTACAATAGTGTTGATGAATCCCTCCCTAGAGCAACCGAGTTTAAAATTAGGAACTAATTATAGGGAATTATTTTTACAACACTTGAAATAATCGTATCTTAAAAAATGACATTTACTGAAGTAAATACTTTGACTTGTTTATAGATACGGGTGTCAGCTTTTGAAGACAAAAACTTTCCCGTGGCGACAAAATTATTTCGCTCCAAAAACCTGTAATTCACGTCCAAGCAATTTAGTCGTTGTCGACAACGTGACAAAAGCTTTAACAGAGGTTCCCAAAATAAATCCTGCCATTACCAATAATGACCCAAAACAGAATCTTACCCAACTCATCTCTCTTCCGTCTTTATAGCTACAGAACTTTCACAGTGAGTATAAAGCGTGCAGAAAATACAGGGTGGAAGGGGCAGCGACGTTAAGCCGGTCACCACGTATATAGTACATCATTCTGGACACCCCCCCCCCCCCAACCCACAGAAATTTTTCGTCGGTTATTAAAAAAAAAAACAGCTGTTCAGTACATTTTGACTTCTAGGTATTGCAGTTTTGTAGGAAACAGTTATAATTTTTTTCACCCTGTATTTGGTGTGTATATTTAAGGGTGATAAATGATGTTTATTTTGCAAATAAATCGCTTATTACTTAAACTGCTGTGAATTAAGGACAGACCATCAAACTGAACAACTTTCCACTTTGCAACCAAACACGTAGTTTGTTTTTGTTTTAACACGACAAAAATGTATGGACCAGCTGATTTTTTTGCGATTACAAATTGTTCCCACATGGAGAGTTGTTCACTTTGATGGTCTGATCCACACCCTTAAAATACGAGCATGCATTTCTGACACACGCTGTATACTCGTAGTATAGTGTCACTACTTTGAAAGCGTAGGCCCGCAGGGTACAGATCCCTGTGGACGGCTTTTATCCCCAAATTGGATTAATTATCGCTTACGAACGAATAACAACGTTAATTGAACCGATGTAGTCTCTTTATAGGATTTTGTTATTGCATTTTGTGAAATCGGCTCGGCTTCTCGTTTTGTGGTGAAAAAACCGTGTTTTGTGTGGTTGAGGGTTGTGTTTTGTGGATTTCGTACACGATTTTCATTATTTAAACGGTCATAATACTAATTGGTGGATTACGGGATTCGAGAATGCTTTTCAACCTGGCACTTTTGTTTCTTCTTCGTTCAACATCTTTTTCTTGTTCCTTTGTCGGTCATTAAAAGTTTAGTTTTAGTAAGTCATACCTTTCTTTGTTTGCAACTCTGTTTTACTACTTGTATATCAGTTCACTTGGCCTTACGTTTCTTATCTAAGATTAACTTATTACTTATGGGTGTGTCCACACCAGACGCATGCATGTACCTACCTTCATCTAGGTAAGCACTTACCTAAGTGATGAAACTTTTACGACGTAATAATTTCACACTCCCCATTAGCTTTTTAAGATCAACACTGAGCAATTTAATTATCACTAATTGAAATATCGAAAGCAGTAAACTAATTGAGGAAAATTACAGAAGCAAATTATTTTAGAAACGTAAATCTTAGCAGAATAGAAGTCTCAGCTTACATTTCAAGATTGCTTTTGTCCGACAAAATGAAATCGTCCAACTTGATTCAGGCGTCCAGTTGCAAACTTAGTTTAGAAGACTCTTGAGTGAGAAATCTAATACTTTATTAAACAAACTGAATTTCCTTTAATCTTTTTATACCGCTGCGGTAAGAGCTCAAACTATTCACCTCACTTTTTTACACTGTGGTTAAAAACGTTGTAATCACAGTGCACAGATAATTTCCTAAAAATGAGTTGTTTGATGAATTTTGGTTACAATTAATTTTAAAAAATTGCTGAAAGCTTCGAAACAAGGGTCGCAAAATATCAGTGTGTTAAATACCACATATTTGGCATATTATACATGAAATTCACATTCAAATATTTAAAATACGTCTGTAGTTCTGTGTAAATTCCGATTCTCATTTCTGAAATTGAAGGGTAAAACATTAAATTAATTGCAACATTCTGAATTCATAGTTACCGTTGGACGTAAAGTTTATAGCAAAAATTTATTTAAGTCGGAAGGTACAGAACTATTGCTTCGTGTTGAAAACAGACACAAGTGACACGTTTTATAAATGCGCATTTACGTTTAATTATAGCACAGAATAAATAAGTAGCCGTGGTAAATACCGCGGATATACATACGTCTACTTGAAATTGAAAATTGACGCCAACATTGCCATTCTCTTTATACGTGGAACTTTTTATTTTTATCATAGTCAGCATTTTTACGATATTCCTATCTATTGTTGAAAACAATCGTGTCATCCCAAGTTCGGTCGGCCGTTTAGTGTAAAAAGTTTTTTTTCAGTTCTGTCTATTTTTAGTCCGCTTCCATGGCTATTGTATTTTTCGCTGGAAACTGAAAATAAAATGGGGTTTTATTTATTCATGTAATCAATCTATTTCCAAAACAATGGCGAGCCTTTTATTTGTGGACGTTTTATTTCATACAAAATACCTTCTAATGCATACTTGATCATTGCACATTTACAATCACGGTAGAAGAAAATTATGTTTATTTAAGAAAACCTCTATTTACTTACCTATAAGAAATTGCTATGGGACTATTGATCTAATCTTCGAGTGCAAAGCTGTAGTCTGTGGCAACAAATAAACTCGAAATAATATCCTTATATCAAACAATCCCAATAACAGGAAAATCCCGCAATAAAATAGACTCATCCCATCTTCAAAGCTTCATAAAAGTGAAAGAAAACACCGAGTTTTTAATAAAGCATCGTTATAAATTGATATTTCGACTTTATTAAAAGTTCCCCGAAGCTGTATCCAATATTTTCTCCATTGCGTGTTTTGTTGATTGTTTACCTTTGTCGGTTGGCTGGAGCGAGCGATGGAATATGCCTTTAGAGCTTGTGACAAACGTTTTTATTGGAAACGAGAAACGCAATAACGATTTTGCTTAGAATCGTACAGAACGTTTGACTACCACAGTTAATGTTTGTTCCGTTTTTAATATCATTGAGTGACATCTACAATATTCGAACGAGAGTCGAGCTGTTTGTTTCAGAACTGACAACAAGCTTAAAAATCCTGTCTGATTTTCACATCGGTAGGCAGAGAATACTTTTCGATTGTAATGGAATTTCCCATACGGTACTAAAAGAAAATGCAATATATTTTCGTAAAACATCTTCAGCCAATTTCCAATTAAATATTATGATCATTGTAACGAGGCTGCAGAAGGTAGGTAGGTTACTGAAAAAGGATCTCGGTCCCCAACGAGACAATATTATCTTAATCGTCTATTCTTTATTTGATTGCAATCGGTATCATATTAAAATCATTTATAAGAATAAATGAAATGTCATCTATTAGTTGGCAAAATTGTACGGTCTATAGCACGATTGAGAAAAGTATATCTTATACTTCGATTACCCACGGAAAAAGGAAATGAAAATATATTTCTAAGTGTCTCTTAATCATTCCTGTAGCAGGTTCATATTCCACTGAACGATGAAAATCTAACTCTTACTGTGTAAAAGATACTTGTAGATCTTATGTATTAGGTACTGGTACATCTTACTACCTATGTAAGTTGGTTAATGTATGTATTTTATAATGAAGAGACGATTTTCGAGCTTTTATCAATAGAGTTTGGGACGTAGCTAGAAAATCTTAGGATTTACCAACTTGAGTTGCTATATGTAAAAAAAAAAAAAGATTTTTCCGGCTCTCTGGTTTGATAGGTGACCGTTAGGAGTTGATAAATCATAGGTTTTACTGGTAAATCTTATCATTTACCGTAGTTCGGGATTTTACAGTATCATTACGATGAAATTTGTTATATTATGTCAAAAATAGAGCTTATGAATTTAGCTACAAAGTGATACAGTGAGAAGAAGAATCATACAAAAAAACCTCAAACTAGAATTTAATTCATCGTGTTACAATTAGGCAATTAGGTAACCACCAAGTAACTGCCTCAATTGCCCCGTAAACGGTTACTCAAACTGCTACTGTGGGCCCCCAATTATATTATCTAGGGCCCAAGCTATCTACATAATAATACAGTGGAGCTAGTTACAGAAATAACCTTGCTCTGTACTTGAGCTTGCTAATGACGCCTACAAAATGAACAAATAAATTGAACAAAACTTCTACACGTTGAATTTTATGAGCAGCCATTGTTTTTTTTTTGTTATTCGTATTTCGAATGTGTTGTTTTTAGATGGAAAAAAAACAATAAAGATTCTCTTTTTAATAAGTCACTCGGTTTCATTATCTTTTCACAGAACACAATCATTTTGACAAAGTTTTTTTTTTTAATTAATCATCTTCCAATGCCAGTATGTATACTTACCAAAAAAATAGATAATTATACTGTTCTTTCATTGTTATTTTATCTCTGATTTTGTACTGTAACCTTTATTTTCTTAGTGATAAGGTTTATATTAGAGCTAAATATGAAGAAGAAACACATCAGAAAAAAAATCTCATTGCACAACGAAACCAATCAGAAAGCCAATAAAGCCGAGTTTACAACAGCGGAATTAAGTGTAACAATTGTACCTACTAACAAGATTAGCCGTCATCTTAACGTGGAGGCTGACGTCGACGTCTATTTGACTTCATTACGGAGCCTTGACGTTTACGTTCCGTTCCGTTCGATCCCAGGCCATTATTGCCCTTATTTGCCCTCTTCCGTCTTCGTAAAGCCTTTGCAAAGTGACGAAGGAAAGGAATTGGAAAGCAACAAGCTGTAAGATCCATTAATCAATGGGATTTGTTATCTCTATGTTCTTGTAGCTGTGTTGATGTGATTTAAACGGTATATTATGTTGATTTTTTGTAGGTTCTGTACTACTCATCTTCAGGTTAAGCCGCGCTTGCCTAGATTGGTCTGTGGATGGGTGACCACCCATTACATACCGAGTTTCCTCCGTGCCTCGGAAAGCAGGTTAAGCCGTTGGTCCCGGCTGGCAGTTGTAGATCTTTAACAGTCGTTACAGGTAGTCAGTGGCCCGAAAGTCTGGAAACCAGTCTTGCCAAGGGCCCAAGGGGTATCGTATTACCCAGTACTAACTGTGTTGTGAAGGTCAGATAGGCAGTCGCTCCATGTAAAGCACTGGTATTCATCTGCATCCGGTTAGATTGGAAGCCGACTCCAACATAGTTGGGAAAAGGCTAAGCAGATGACGATGATAATGTTGGTACCTACTACTTTTAGATAGCTTTATCATACTTTCTCTTTAGTTACCGTCTTTTGTTTTAAACCTGCCGTTTTGCCTTCCACCCTGGCTCATCAAATAGTCGAAAATGCCAAACATTTAATCCATACTTAAAATAGAACACAAAAGCGACGTCGGCTGTTTCTTTCTTCACGAAAAGTTGAAACCTTCAAAGAGCAAAGGAAACAAGCACCCTTATCCTTTTCGGGTGTTACAGTTTCGTTGGTTTACTCCGGAAAATTAAAAAAAAAACCTTTTACACGCAAATCGTGGCTAAGCAATGCCGCAGGCAACACCAATCCGTAATCGCCAATACGTAATTTTCAAAATGATCGCATTAAAATGAAGTCGAAGACATTACCTTGCCTTTAGACTTTTTAAAAACAAATCAATAGCGATTTAAATGTAATAAAAAGGCAGTTTTCACGAACACTTATAGGAATGAATTAATAAAGACTCTGGAATTTCAAACCGAAAATTCCAAAAGAGTAATAAGTAATATTTAGGCATTATAATGTTTAGGCATCGCTTAATGTTAGTAAAACCGAGCATTACTTAATATCAATTCAAAAGTTAAAGGGTAAACCATAATCTACTCTGAAAGTAAACAGTTTAATAAATTGATATTTATTCTGGGAAACTTGTATAATTAAAAACGTTTATTAGTTTCTAGACGACTTGCGATAGGTTTTGATAAAGTTGATTGACTATTAATGACTTTCTGAGTGAAGATTATTTTATCAACTACTAGCGACTCGCCCCGTCTTCGTCCGGGTGCAATGGAGATACTAATGTTTGCTCTACTATTATATGCATGTAATATACATATAAAACTTCCTCTTGAATCACTCTATCTATTAAAAACGCATCAAAATCCGTTGCGCAGTTTCAAAGATCTAAGCATACATAGGGACAGACAGATAGCGGGAAGCGACTTCGTTTTATACTATGTAGTGACATAATAAAGGATTTATGTGTACAGTGTAGACTTTTTTTATATTAAGAAGAGAATAGATAAATAAGTTAGATTTTAGATAGGTTTTTAAATGGAATTTGCAAAGAGAATAAAAAAAACAAGATAAAGCAATTGTTAATTTTGTTAGTTCTTTGTTATAACTTTTTTCAGTGTCTCTTTTGTACAAGTTTATTTTACTTTTACATTGATATTCTTTTAGGCAAGACAAGAATGACAAGACTCTCACTTAAAAACCGACTTTACGTAAAAAGCTAAAATAACAAGGAGCCGAATTATTTCAATATTTATTAGAGATGGCGCTAGACATCCAGCATAGCTCTGTCTCTTTCCCACACTGGAATAGAACATTCCTGCATTAAGATGTCACGGTAGGCCAACAGTTCTTTCTCAAATGCGATAAAGTTCAATAGCTAGTTTCAGAAATCGAGAGTTTTAGCTGTTTGATCTCCAATACATATACTTTAGCATACTGACCAGAGTCATAATCAAATCAGCTTATAATGTTCCCACTGCTGGAACAAAGCAGAGAAGATCAACATAACAAGCTAACTCCAATTATAAAAGCCTAAGTTTGCGAGCAGCCGGCCGAAGTATTCCTGGCGCCCTAGACGAAACACTGGAACGGAACCCTTTATAAGACAGTTCGTGACAAAAAAAAACCAATAATGTGAACTGATAAAGTGTGTAAATTGCGAGAATGTATGTATGGTTGATTGTTACTCTTTCACGCAACATCATAGTCCGGTTAAGCAGAAGCCAGCCTCATAGGTTGACCTGCGAGATGGCATAACCAATAAAAAAACACGCAACAACGAAATAATAGTAACATAACTTCAGAATAACACAGACCCTAATTATAAAGATATTGTGTGAAGAAACCGAAACTACGCGGACGAAGCCGCGGACGATAGCGGGTATGTATAAAATTTTAACCTTTTCCGTGAATCCGTAACTTTTATAACAAGTGCTAACGAACTGAATTTAAGGGCAAAACGTATTCCTCGTGTGACGTCATACTCGGCGCATGTTCACGGCAATGTGAAGGAAATTTATTCACTTTTATTCGGATTACTTTTACCCGTCAAAGGAAATCTGTAGCTCGTTCGGGTATGAAATGTTCAATTCTGTGAATGGTTCAGTAGAATTTAACATCTATTACATAACATAACATCGCGCCTGTAATTCCCGTAGGGTTAGGTAGAGGTGTACCGAATAATACACCCACATTTCACCGTTTATGTTTTTTAAGTCCCATGTAATGGGGGCGAGCCTATTGTCATTAACCGGGCACCAATCCAGACTCCGTGGCTGCTACTGAGAAATTCCTGAAGGAAAAACCCAATAACATTAACATAACATCTATTAATCTATACTAATATTATAAAGCTAAAGAGTTTGTTTGGTTGATCGCGCTAATTTCAGGAACTACTGAAAAATTATTTTAGTGTTGGATAGCCTATTTATCGAGGAAGGCTTATAGGTTGCTAGCAATAGGAGCGGAGCATCAATTAAAAATGTTACGCAGACGAAGTTGCGCGGTTCAGCTAGTGTTATAATATACAGAGTACCCTGTATATTATTACAACATTATATAAATAATAGACTATAATTTTTTATTGGGTTAGCAGTAGTCAGTTAATTCGCTGAATTTCAATTTGACTGAGGTACATACGTTGCCACTCCTTTCGTTTCAACCACGTCGATCAAGCATCCATTCTGAGAATAATGTGTCCTGCCCACTATTCAATTTGTGCAATTCAGTTTGGTAATTCTTCAGGCTATATTGATTACCTTAGTGACTACTGGGCTGGCGCTATTATTCTCTGCAGGTGAATTTGCGCGCCCCGTGTGGAGTCGCTCAGCCCATGCAAAGTTAGTGGAAACCGCTCTGAATGAAAGCGACCCCGGTACAGATGCTGTATCCACTGGCAGGCATAGCGCCACCAGAAGTTCGCAGAGCCGTGGCAAGCTCCAGTGAACGAGCCAAAATGGTTTCCGACGCTAGACACCCTTTACACAACAAAATCCTCGTGCCGCAAAGGCTGAAAAACCGTAATAGATTTTTTAAAGTGTTTGTGTGTCGCTCGCTGGCGAAAGCTCTATGGAAAGACTGAAGCTGTGGCGACAAAGTGTGCCACTTGCTGAAAATCTCCCACCTGGACACGAGTTGCCATGGCCAACCTGGAAGTTTCTAAATAGACTCCGGACACAGGTTGGCCGAAGCAAGGAAAACCTGTTCAGGTGGAGATTCATAGATGACTCTGCCCTGGAGTGTAAATGTGGTGTTGCCCCACAAACGATGGGACACTTGATATCGTGTCCTGCCTGTCCTGTAGTTTGCACATCACAGGAGCTGATGGACGCTACTGAAAGTGCCAAACTCGTCGCCAAATATTGGGCTGACTCAATTTGAATTGTCGTCGACACGCTAAGACGAAGAATTATAATCTGCGTTATTTCTTCGAATTTAATTATTACTTATGAAAAAAAAAGCGTTTAATTGCGTTAACATCCTATTACAAAAAATGTTACTTCTGCCAAACTGCACAGCAGTATGTTGGCAGATGTAGCTTATACATGAACAATTTATTTAACTTATTTAACTGCTTATTACACTTTTCCATTAATAAAAGGTACAAGCTTATACATTTACCGCTAAATATTAATATTCCACAATTCCACAGTATCATAAAGGCTAACTATTTAATCTACGCATTTCTATATAAATACTAATTTCTATGAAATAGCCATTTTAGGGCTATTATGTAAAATACATAGACGATAGCATAAGATATGATATCTTCTGCCTCAAATGATGTAATCACTCAAACAGATAAATCTCCAAATCTCTGCCATTATTTACAACAGACACAACATTGAGTAATTTGATTAAATCGCCCAACACTACAACTATATGTATAAAGCTGCTACCAACATAAGTAACTTAGTAAGCATTACAAATATACCTATGTATATATCGGTTGTTCCCCGCTGCTTTCCCCGCGTAGAAATTGATTTTATACTTGAGTAGTGACCCTGTGTGCATGAATGGAAATAAAATTATCTATGGACATCATTACCGACTGAGGGTGACTTTCAAAAATAATGGATTAGCAGTTTTTTTTTTTTAACTGCGTCATTGACCCATTTTAGCTATGAACCTCGCTGTTGCTTTAAGGTCCTTTGCACGTAATAAAACGATTAAGTCTATTGGTCTATGAATGTGAATGTGGCAGTCTTCTTCTTCTTTCTTTATCGTGTAGTTAGTGCCTAACCTGGTGTCAGAGTTTTTCTGCCGCCCACGGGCCTCTGACGTGGCTTTACATGCCGTTGAGAAATATCTCTCAGGTATGCTGGTTTCTTCACGACGTTATCGTACACCGAAGCAATTATTATACAATGTGGATGTAAGATATTCATAATTATACACTTAATTACAACACACCTAATAATCTAATAATTTATAATAATATTATTGAATTGCTACTGAGCACTCTTCCTCTCTCCTAGTGTTGCTGTGCCCGACAGGGTCCATATTGAACTTTTATCTTGTTACACCATCTATGTAATACATATGGAATGCAATAAAGACTTAAGTATTGAAAAAAAAGATATAATCTCAACCTTATTGAAGTCTTCAATTGACTGGTAAGTGTTGTCAATTAAGAGATGTTTATAAATCGACAAACCAAAGCATTTTTTTCAAGTAGGCCAATTACAGGCACTTTTGAACTGGCGAAACAAAGACAATAAAAACACAACACGAAACAAAGACAATAAAAATGAAGCTACATTCCCTGTCACAAGACATAATAACCCTCCTTCTAGCGCAGTCGGGTAACAACTGTGAAAGCACTGTAGTTGCCCATTCCAAAGCGTAGATCTCTATGGAGAAGAATGGGCGAGATACTCCATGGACACTCTTTTAAATCATAATATTGTTACAAAAACCTTGGATATATCATTCTTGTGTTAAGGAATATATAATTGATGTAGCAAGACGTGCACGTTAAAAGGGTCCATAGTACAAACAAAAAAAAACAATTCAAAATTAAAATAATTAGTTCAAATAAGCCGTGGCAACTATCTATATAGTGTCCAGTATTCATTTTCTTTCTATCCGTATTGTATCTTACAAACAAGGCGACAATGCATCTTTGATTTACAATACCATACATTCATACTTAAAACTGCATGAAAAACATTCTTTTGTTTTATTAAAGATAAGCAAAAAGCGCTTTCTAATTATGTTTACATGATGTGATTCTCATTATATTAAAAATAACTTTGGTATACCAATCGGATGGAAGATGATTTTTTAACAAAAGTTGTTTATTTTAATGAGTTTCGGTGCAGCTCAATGAAATCGAAAGTGCAATGAAGTAAGAAGTATGTTTTTTTTTTTAATAATATCTAATCTTTTATTTATAGGTCTTGATAAAACGATCTCACAAGGTTTCTAAATTCTCAAGAATAGACACTTAAACTTACAAACTCATAGAGATATTTTTTCTCACGAACTTAATTCAAACGATCCTTTTCTAAATAGAGCGTTATTTAGGAAAATATAGCAAAGTAGGTATGCACTCAGGTTATATCAACATAATCTAATGTTTTATAAGATGAGAACTATAAGGACTTAATTAAAAATGTAATGAGTACATAATTAAGAAATGATAAATTTTCAAAACGAAACATTTACATTAATGAATTTTCCGTGCTACCGAGATACCTTTCAATTCATAATAGAAAACCCAAATAACACTACCAACTTGGGCTATGCTATTGTACAGTAAAATTTATTAATATTAGTAGGTACTTTCATAAAATGTTTATGTATTTTCGTCTAGTACTATTGCTTCTCACATATCTATCTACTGACAGGTTTCACATTATTTTAAAGCGTGTTTCATTCCAGCCAAAATATGCTTCACAAAGCCACACACCACAGCTGAGACTAATAAAACAATTTAACTCTGTACGAGAATTTAATTTGCGAATGTTTTCAAACAAAGCCGAACTGTTTCACATGGTCTTGACACTCAGTATAAAAGTTTAATTACTGAAGTTTTTTCGGGATCAAAATCACATTGAAACTGTTCCAAAAAATTGCTCATACGAGCTCAGTGAAAAGCTGATGAGTGGATGTTAAAATTCCTGAAAAACATGTAATATATGTAGATCAAACCAAAAGAAAACATGGACTGAACATTATAAATTAACTAACACATTACCTTTTGACTTTCCGGGAAAAAGCGAAATTGAATACAACCCTATTTTTGAACCGACCGAAAATGTAAACGATACACGAGACGAAATGAATTATACAGAATCCCGAGATATGTACGATATAAACAGTGAACACAATATTCGATAAACTGAGCATCATTAAATTATGACATATACACACACTCGCAATTTACTTCCTAAAGCTTTTACGCGATATTGAAAATGTGCGAAAAAATGAACAGCAGAAGGGGGATACTTAATATATTGTAGCTCAACCAGGCCGAGGGGCGAGGGGAGACAGGCCCTACGTTGTAATCAGCTGATCCTGAAATCGGGATAACAAGCGTAAAATGAAATATGCAGATTCACTCGAGAATTCAATATTGTATTCTGTAATTTCGCAGATTGCGTACTTTTGTCCTCTATTGGACTACAAATCGTGTTTAAAAGGTTTATATTGTAATCGTTATTGGCTGAATTAAATACCTTTTGGGAAAATTTTAGTTGGATTGTGGTAATGGGATTTGTTAGATTAGTTAGATCCTCAATTGCGTGCGACCGAATTTAGTTGCAAATTGGTCAAAGAAAAAATAACGTGGAGTCAATTGACATGAATAGACCAACCAATTATAACTAATTTTTTTTTTTTTAGAAATTAATGTGTTTGCGTAAGACCTCTGGACATTTTTCCAGCCAGTAGTAGGGCTGTATTCCATTTTGAAAGATAAAAAAAAAAAACATGGAAAAAATTCTAACTTTCTCTAGCGAGGCAAAAGAAGCCTTCAGGGTGCTGTAATAACCTCCAAAACGGGCATTAAATAGTCAAATATTAGCCTGTTAACCTTCATCAGTGTAAAGTATCTGCTACTAAACTTAAATTAATTAATATGAGCACCTTGACGAGCCCAGTCCGAACTTGTCGGACTTTGTGTTTGTTTGGAGTTTCACAAGCAGGGGTGACAAAAGCGAGGGCGCTTTGACATGTGACGCGCATTGAGTTAACAATAAGGGGTTCTCTTTGGAAATAATGTAATAACAAAACCTTCATAGATACACCCTCATTTCGCTAGGTAACCTATAATAATCATAGCTTCGCGTAGAGGACATTATTAAATGTTATAATTAATCCTAATTCCGTGCCCCGGAAAGCACGTCAAATCGTTAGTACCTGTCATTTGTAAATCTGTGTCGGTCGCTAATAGCGGGTAGTCAGACGCCTGAAAATCTGATAACAAATCTTCGCCCAGTAACTGGGTGGTGTTAGTCAGATAGGCAGAGCTTTATGTATTTACTGATTGCGTCAGGTTAGATAAAAACCGATCTTAACACACTTGGGAAAAGGCCTAAGCAGATGTGAATTACCTGTAACGTCCGCTAGTAAAATGTTGTTGCTAGGCAACCTAAATCGGTTCGGTATAAGACTCTCCTACCTGCAAGATGCTCAATTACTAATAGAAGTCCATTAACTATTCAGTTTCAGGGAAACAGAAATAAAAGGCTCGCAATTATTTTGTCTGAGCTTGCACGAGTTCCTGCACAAAGCTTTATTTCTCTTTCTGATTCAAAGCCCCCGAAGGAATATATTTAATAGAGGGACGAGTCTGCAATCTAGTGCTTACGGGAGCTACATAAGCCTTTTCAATATCCGCACAAATTAGTAAAGAAAAGCTAAAGGCTTACTGTAGTGAAGGCCTTTGTCTTCGATTTTGTGTAGTCTTTGTGTTTGCATTAGGAAAGTTAAAAATGTAGTGACAAAAACGCCTTTTTATATCAGTTAGGCTTGCGTTTGGCCGCAACTCCCTGATAGAAGAAACCGATTCACTCGAACCTTGAATAGATTCAGAATATAATGATCAGGGAACAGAGAAGCCGGTAATGAATTCCACAGACTGGCGGTTCGCACAATAAAGCAAAATGAGGAAAAATAAAATGTGGAAGCATAGCTTTGTTCGCATAAGGGTGACATCACATTTACACGGACGGATCAGCGTTTTTAAGTATGTCAATTCATTCGCATCGGAAGCACTTTAAAGTGTGGTTGGACCTCTTACTCTGGTGACTTGCAATTCTAAGTGACAGAAAAGGAAAAAGATACCAGAAAATGCTGATCTGTGCTTGTAAACATTGTACCCAAATCGTTTATACTACCGGGGATCCATCATCATCATTCTTCATCAGCCCTTGTCCCAATTTATTTGGGGTCGGCGCAGCATGACTTCTTATTCCACACTTCTCTATTACTCGTCATCACAGCAGTTACATCCTGGTACAAGATCCTGAATTTATACTAATATTTGAAGAGTTTGTTTGTTTGTTTGGTTGGACGCGCTAATCTGAGAAACTACTGGTTCGAATTGAAAAAATATTTTATTGTTGGATAGCCCATTTATCGAGGAAGGCCATAAGCTAAAACATCACGCTGCGACTAATAGGAGCGGAGCATTAATCAAAAATGTTACGCAAACGAAGTTGCGCGAGTCAGCTAGAATAAAAATATTTATAAGAACGTTTTCATTATTCTTTAAAATATTCTAACAGCTGTAACTATAACTATAAATTATCAAAATTAACTACGAAAATGTAAATATATTCGTATCTTCAAGAGTTCAGCAGACAAATCAGATTCTATCATCTCTTTGTAATATCTCTGGCCCCCGGCGATCTCTGTCGTACAAATAAAATAGCTACTATTTCTACATTGTGCTGAAATATCACATCATTCTGTTATCTTTAGATATTTCTGTACAAATGGCTGTGTCCATATTTATTTTGTAAGAGGTTTTGCTATTCGTAATATCAGTTATCAGATTTCTAATGCCTAGGATTAATTAAGGTAATAATAATATCTAGACTCAGTGGATGAAAGGTACCTTGGGACTGATTCATTTATTGTCACTTACGGGATATCTTCGGTGATTAGAGTTTATTTTGAGCTTCCGATATTTCGACGCTGTTGCAAGCGCCATGATCACGAGATGACTGGAGAATGCGGGTGGATGGTAAAAACTTGTTAGGTGCAGACAAATCTTTCTACCTTCTTTCTTTGTCGTTTGCTACGCGCACTACTGGAACTCAGTACTAAGTCACGGCAAAACACACTCACAATATCGTTAGGTTTTGTGGAGACCTTATCCCGACGCCGGCGGTTACTTTTGAGCATACTTAACACTGAAATCCACCTCTCAATAGAAAGTTTTGTGTTTTGTTATTTCAATAGCTTCTCTTGCCAGCCTTGGTATGTAATGCTTGTTCGTTGACTGGATCGAGTTTCACAAGCCACGTATTTTAAAATGCTGTTATTCACAATCTCAGTGTGTACTTAGCTGTTCATTCTAGCGTACCTACTTAACCTACGTATAAGTAGACTTTCTGGTTCAGGATCACTTTTCGCCTTTTATGAACAAAAACCGGCCAAGTGCAAGACGGACTCGCGCACCGAAGGTTCCGTACAAACGTAGTAAGTTTAAAATTATTAAAAATATTTTTATTATATAATGTAACTAAAAATTTACGGTTTTCGCAATTTTTCCTTTATCTGTGCTAATATAAGACGTTGCTTCGTACCAAATTTCAAGATTCTGAGTTCACGGGAAGTACCCTGTTGGTTTTGATTCCCTTGCGAGTGTCGGAAATTTGCAGCATAAATGGCTGTATCTTTTGATTGCGTTAGCTCTAAGGGACAGTAGAGTAATTGAGTATTTTATATAAATCCCAGCTTGATACCTCCACGCGTTCCTGAGAAAAAGGGTCTTGACAGACAGTCAGACGGACGGACGGACGGAAAACAAAGTGATCCTATAAGGGTTCCGTTTTTTCCTTTCGAGGTACGGAACCCTAAAAAACTATTTTAGGAGCAAAAAGTAATGGTTTTATGAATTTCAAGCTAAGTCCTATGATGGCACTTTCACTTCATGATATTGTCAATTGGGCAACTACAGTAATTTCACAGTTATTATGCCTTGTGACTGGGACTGTCTTGCTTCATTTTCATTGTAGTCTTTGGTTCGACACTTCAACAGTGTCTGTAACTGGCCTACATGAAATAAATGATTTTGATTTTGTCAATGTGTATTAGTCCCATGTCTTTGTTACCAGATAGATAAAAAATATCTCGTAGATATACCCAAACAAGTACCATTCTCGTAATCGTTCGCCAGACACATAATACACCGTCAAACCGATCTGTTCACTACAGCGTCCCATCTCTCATAATTGGCTATAATCGATAACGAGATATTTACTTGGAGATCTGCCGCTGTCCCAGGTTTATCGGAGCGTAAAGATATTGCGAACTATCGGCACAGGTATTATGATGGGGAGGTATCGGGCCGGGCTGTGGAGCCGTTGAGGCATTGCCTTCTAATACGATTATGGCGCAGGTTTCTATATTGAATAGCTATGAATGTATAAATGATCTTTCAGGTTAATAAGTACTGCAACCAACTTAGATGTAGGGATGTGTAGGTAGCGGTCGCACTGCTCGCTTCGCTTGCTCGGCTGGCGCGTGGTAGGTCACAGCTCTAACGTACCTAACCTTGTCCATTTAGTTGGGGTGCCCTGTGATGAGCCCTAGTTTGGCCTAGGACAAAATATTTTGGCCGGTATTAGGTTTAGGACAAACTAGTTTGGCCTACAATCCCGAATCTACAGGTTCAGGTGGCGCACAACATATCACTAAATACGTTTTGCATTTTATATGTTTATATTAAAACAGCGATCCGTTTCTGTCAATTGTTTGAAGATGACAGAGACAGAATGATGTTCTAAATGTCTTTAGCGTTAAGTGTATTAAGTCGAGTCGTGGTGCGAGCGGACCTAAATAATAATTGTCTTACGTCAAAGCCAGCATTGCGGGTGACACATCTGTCTATGCAGGTAGGATAGGTAGGTGTTAATTCTCAATCATTTGTGGTCGGCGCACAGCTAAACATAGATCTTCAAACACACAGTTGTCGACCGTTAGATATACAACCTTAAAATAATTTTATAACCTTAAATATTTTTATACTACGAATCACTACAACTTCAAGTCTTCTTTTATTGCTGCGAGTTCGTCTGCATGCCTATTTGGTATTATTTCATTAAGAAATTAATATTTGAATTTCTAATAACTATGATAAAATACCAAATAGGTACATATATCCAGGATGAAAACTAGCCAATGTACTTATTTAGGTCCCACCAGGCTAATTATTTGCCAAATTACATAGCGATCAGTTCACTGGTGGTCGGGTAACAGACGGACAGAGATTTTTATCTAAGAATATTAGAATGAATTTGGAAAACAACAACATTTCGTTGCTTACAATTGATTAGTTATATCAATGGAGTATTATAAATTTATTAAGGTAAGCCGATTAGTTAACACCGCATTATGTTACTAAGCGTAGTGATGCGACATAACACTGACAAAATCTCGATTATTCTCGATTAAGCTCTACTTTACTTAAGTAAAGGTTTTCGTTAGTAGGTTCTGCACTAGCCCTTGTATCTAGATATACGTGTCCCAATGTGTGAGTGAGCATGAGGTTCTAGGCTCGATTTTCAGGTCGGGCAAAGTGTCATTGGGTTTTTCCATGAGGAATATCTCAGTAGCAGCCACGCAGTCTGTATTATACCCGGTTGATGGCAATAACCTCGCCCCCTATTTCTTTATTAAACATAGCTGACGAAATGTGGGTGTACTATAAGGTACACCTCTACCTAACCACTAGGTTACAGGCGTGATGTTCTGAAATATTATTTACGACTAACACTGTCCAATCGAAATGATAATGAGTTTAATCGTTCACATCACTGATCAATTTACCGTCGACACTGACGTGATTAGCTCAGAGCTTGTAATGTGAATATATGCAACTAGATAGCTAATTAATTCCATAGTAAATTAACGATTAATAATCGTGATATTGATTCTGTTGTGGTTTGTGTTTGCTTAGTTATGTCAATATAATGTGAGTATGTGTGTAAATTGGAATATTCGCGTGCAATTTGGTCAATGTTGCGGTTTAAATACTTACTTAGGTGCAATAGTTATAGTTACCTGACTTCCTCGTTGCTCCATTGGTGGCAGCTCGGATGCTGAGCATGACGTCCTGGGTTCGTTTCCCGCGTCGGGCAAAGTGTTATTCGGTTTTTCCATCACGAATTTCTCAGCAGCAGCCACGGAGTCTGAGTCAATGTTCTCGCACCCTATTAAATTGAACTTAAACATGACAAACACTGGCGAAATGTGGGTGTACTATTACCTACACCCCTGCCTAACCCTTATGGGAAAATAGGCGTGTTGTTATGTTATCTACCAAACAACTTCGACGCATCATTGTTCTATGAGACATTGAAGAGATGAAGGAGACTGGAAGGGACACCGACGCGAAAACGGAAACGACAAACTCAGTACATCATTCTGAACAAAAAAATCTGCTGTTTCCTACAAAAGTGCAATACCTACACGGTCAAAATGTATGGAACAGCTGATTTTTTTAGAACCGACGAAAAATGTCTATATTGGTTCAGAATGATGTACTGAGTACGTGGTTTCGCGTAGGTGTCCCTTCCACTCCGTATAAAATTGTTTTATGTATAAGGATTTGGTATATAAAAACAAAGTCGTTGTTATTATGAGAAAGAGGAAACACAACGTTGTTGAGTGTAGGTACTTACTAAGTAAAGTTAAAGGGAAGCACCAGGATGGCCCGAAATTCATTTTCTCTTACGTTTTTTGCAATATAATGAAACTAGAGGGTTGTATTGATGATTCTAATGATTATAACCCTGTTAAGCCATATTTGTTACGGTCGCGAATTATATTTTAAATCAACATACAACCTGGCCCTGCACCTGCAAAATTGCAAAAAAAAATGAAATAAAATTTGAATACGCGAGCCACCTTAGCCCATCCTCCTTACGTAAATTCAAATTAGGAATTCACAAAGGTCCTAAGAACGGTACCCTGCGGTATTCCTTTCATATCAGAGCTAATTAAGCTTTTTATTGACCGTTTTGCTTCTATAGTATCTTGGCCGCCATCAGAATACCTAAAGGTAAAAAAGATCGTCAGAAAAAAGGTAGAAATATAGGTAAAGGTTGATGTAAAGGTTGTTCACAAACCCAACACATAAAATCTAACAACACTAAATAGAAAACTTACGACGTTATTTCCCTGTTAAATCCTGGTTTCCCTATAAAACGAAATGTTAATAGCTCATCGGAGACTGGGTCTGGCTTAAGACGTGAAGTAAAAAGGCTTTGCATGAATATAAACAGCTTAGGGTAGTTGCTTAGGGGTTAGCGGGGAAATCAGTACGCTTTATAAATTCATGGCTTTACTCTTTTATATGATAGAGTAAATAAAGGATAACTTCTATGTACAATAGATGAAGAGGGTTTTATAAAACCAACCATTAGTATTTCGGGGAAATCGACAAAGAAGTATTTATGAGTGCCTTTATAATTGGTACCTCTTGGAATGCTGTGGAAAATGAAAGTAATTGAGGTAAGATGAATTTGTAGAAACTAGAGAGTTATTTTAAGTACTTTAATTAACCGCCATAGTAAGAAAGGCGGAGTTTTTTTTAACACACTTTACTAAACATATCAAAATAATAATCTTAAGACCAAATGCCCACAATACAAATAAAATATTGTTACGTTAACCCCAGTATTTGTTCTCTAATTCGTAATTTTAAACACTCTAAACCAATAATCTTGACTAGAGAGATACAAGATTAACAATACAAATCTTATGAGCTTAAAGTTTGCAACACAAATACGACTAACACAGATATTACAAATCCCGTTGAAGTTACTACTAAAAAAATATGAGTTAAGCAAACATTTGACGAAACCCCGGGAGAGATACATCAGATTAAACAATCAACAGAACACGATTAATGTCTAGGGGAAAGAGACAGAGTAGGTAATACTGATTGCTCTGTCTCTTTCCCCATTACATTACATGATAGAACAAAAAAAAGAAAGACGTGAGTTTGTATATGTATTGTCATATAAGGAATGGTAGGTAATATTGGTATTATTAGCGCAAAACATGGCAAAGAAAGATGTCTTGTAAGTTTAGTACTTCAGTAAATAGGTATGGATGAACAAAATTAAGTACCTTAAGAAGCGTAACTAGAAAAGCTGATAATAAATGATTGCGAGTCCAAACTTGAAATAAAGAAAGAAATCTTATTTTTTATCTTTAAACCATATAAACTTAAGATTGATTGATTAAGTTTATATTTATGAAACGCGTGAAGTATCTAGGATTATTATAGGAAAAAAAATCACAATAACAATATCACAAGATGGAAACTTCGCAATATTTTCTGAGTGGTAAACTAAGTGAGAACTTCCGACACTTACAGCACTTAGTTTATTCTCTGTGACAAGTACCCAACACTATTGTCTTTCTAAGTTCCAACAACAATCCCTTGTTCCAATAATAATATTAAATCTACTGCTTTAAAACTCTGATTGTTACTAATATTCTTAAGCAAAACTTTAAATTGTTGGTCTATCTGTCTCTATTGTTCTTGAAACTCAATTAATTTGATTCGTACTTTATCGACAGTTTTAATTTTATTAAAAACTCAATCGACACAAAGTAAATAACTTCATGAAATCTTCTCTTAGTTTCGTTTATTTAAGTATTGATTGATTTTATCTTAAGAACCTCTGATAAATAACAAACAGCTATTCGTAAACTAGAGTGCTCTGAAACTGAAGAAGATACTCCGAAATCCGAAAATAGAAATATCATTGTTCTGGAATCTCTTTGTTCTGTGTTCTTGAGGCCGAAGTGAAATAAACCTAACAGTGTGGATAAAGTCATATCAAAAATGGACAATACATAATCCTACCGAAATACTTACTAAACAGCGAAAGACTAAACTAAAGACGATTTTCTAAGTGATGACCTAAAACCCAAGCCTAACAATGTGGAATCCAAACGCCACAGACAATAGGCAGATGGAGAAACGGGTGGTGGTGGGCAGGGTCCGGCCAACATGGGCCAGGAACCTTCCAGAAGCAAGGGAAGATGATGAGAAGAGTGAGGCAGAAGTTGGAGTGATGCCTCATAGTGAACCGCCTTCTCCTACAGAGACCTGGGAACAGCACTCTAAACAAGAAGACAAATACGATGTTTTTGGAAAAGTGAGTAAAACTGTCGTTTTTTTATCATTGGTTAGTTAATAAACTTACTGAAAAGGTCAGAGATAGAAAGGGACCAAAAGAGGTCCTACGAGCATCTATGATAAATAATGGAAAATAATACATTCGGAACATAGGCTAATGGATTGTTTGAACAATACGTCCCTTGAAGCAACTAATGTAGATCCAATATACCAAGGTACCACTTAGTCTTGGTTGAAATGAATAGAAAAATAATTCCATTTCGCTAAAGAGAACTCTTTAGTTCTTTTATTTCTGTTCTCATTTCTCTTTTAGGATTAAGTAAAATTGCTCTTGACCTCTAAATTAGTGTTGATTACGTCTAAATTACTTGCTGAATACTTAGATCTAAGAAACTTCAGATTATTAGATAAGTAAGTACATAGCTTGGTACTTTAGTATCTTTGAAAGTTAATCTAGATTTCGATCCTCTAGTCTTACGTAGCTATACTTAGTAGTTAGTAGGTAAATATTATCTACCTTAATATTACCTGCGTGATACGTTTGAAGCACTGATTAAACGTGCGTCTGCTATCTGACAGTGAGCTTTGGAAGCCCCGAAACTGACTGAACTAATTAAGATGGCGCGACCTTCCAAACTTTGGTCCTGGCATTTCAATCATATTATTTACCAACTATGTTAGATGTTTGTAGGTATATTCTTATCTATTAATAAGTTACCGGAGACTTCAGTACCTATGTTATAATTTATGTTACCTACCTATCGTGTATCTATTTTCTTACTTTTATTACCTTATAGAAACGCGTTTATGATATCACTATTTTTACAAACACTTTTACACGTCTTCTTTTTTAAAACTAGATAAGGCCGGTGTTTCGTACCTGACTACTCTGAGAAGTAACAGCCGAAACAAAATCAGAGGTCCTAATCTCTTTTAAGGTCCGGACATAATCTTAATAAACTCACATGAGGACTATGCAGATGTTGTGTCTGAGATGGTCTTTTGAAGAAAGAACCACACAGATTTGTGTGGACCTGTCCAGCCAGTGCAAGCATTTGTCAGTTATCGTGTAGCTCGACTCATAACTCAAGGAGCTCAAAAAAACGACGAACAATACCAAAGAAAGGACATTTGTGTAGGTCGCTTATGTACTCAAACTGCCAGACAATAGTAAAAACAAACAAAAAACGTAAAAATGACCCACATTGACTTAAAAACGATTTGAATTTATTTCAGTTCCGCTTTTAGTACAATTACCATCAGCATCTCAATACTCAATTTTTTATTGCATCAACTTACTGATGCGCTTTGGACGTAGGTACTGGGGGGTTCGCGGATGAATAGTTTCTACTTATGTAGGTAGGTGCTTACTTATTGTGTTTCCGTTATTAGTCAAGGCTAGACAGGTTAAAAACTAAGGTGGGTGGACCATGGAAGGCCATGCTCCTTCGAAGGCCAATTATTAAAATTTCGTAGTTATTGCCATGTGATGACAAATTCCTTCTATCTACATAAACATCCATCGAACTAGAAATCACAGACGCGGCGGTGAATCGCTCGCGCCACTATTTTGGCAGTACGGTCCCTTGCTTCATTGATATCGGAAATCGGCGACGTTAAAATAAGGTGGGTGTACCATAGAAGGCCACTCTAACAAATAAATAGTTATTATTCGTTTATTTACTGGATAAATGAAACTAACAAATATTTAAGTAATACTTTGTTTTATTACGTAATATATAAACCACTTCTTTTTATTGTAGATTTAATGGCTATTTATTAACTTTTAGTGTTAAATGACTGATTTATTATAATGGCCTTCTAAGGAGCCTTGTTCCTAGCAAGGCCATTTTTAAGAGTTCAATGAAACTTAAGTTTAATCAATATTGATCAAATCTGAAATTTAAAAAAGTGGTTTATATTTTACGGAATAAAACAAAGTATTACTTAAATATTCGTTCGTTTCATTTATCCAGTATATGAACGAATAATAACTGTTTATTTATTAGAGTGGCCTTCCATGGTACACCCACCTTAAACTAGGCAGCATTTCTTCGTAGGTGCTAAGGCGTATCGTGTTCGAAAACTTCGATAGAACTGAACAAATTCCATATTGGTTATTCCATGTTATTGCGTTGATTTCATATTTAGATGTTCAATATTTAAATAAACATTGTAATCTTCGCAGGTAATGCTACTCGGCGACAGCGGCGTCGGCAAGACTTGCATGCTAGTCCGCTTCCGGGACGGCACATTCCTCGCAGGAAACTACATATCCACCGTCGGGATCGACTTCCGGGTACAATGACTCACGTTGCACGTGCCGACTGTAATCTGAATAACTCATTCCTCGCCTTTGGCATATAAAAGACATAATTAAAGAAAAAGGGAAAAAATCATGTCAGTCGGCGTTTATCAAATGCCAGAAAAAAATTGTCAGCTTTTAATTCACAAAAAAAAATATTCAACGTGCTAACAAACTTTTAATAACAAATACGAAATTCAATTAGGTAGTCAATCCACCTACTCATTATCGGCACGAACAAGAAAAGGCAGAAAAAAACAACTGCAATGTTCAGCAAAAAGGTTTATCAATCAAGTTTTATTCACCGAAACGAAGCGCAAAAAAGTTCCAATATCAATAGGCAAAAAGTTAATAATGCCATTATTATTTTTAATTCTCGCAAAAAAAGGCAATTAATGACCGTCAAGGGTTCCAAGTTCAAATGGGCCAGTGAGTGGCTGCACGCGACCGGTTCGCCGCAACGCTATTGGTGTTCGAAGTTTGGCGCGCTTTTTCCGTTCCCGCCCCTTGCCCATGACAGCTGTGATTGAATCGACTGCTCGCCTGAGTGATTTATTGTTGCAAAGGTTTTTTTTTCTGCCTGTTCGGTTTTTGCAGTTTGATTTATTGCAGCTGTCTTTGTGGGCTAGAAAAAGTGGCTGAGTAGCCAATAACAAGTTTATGTCCAAGTTTTTATGAGACGAGAAAAAAGTGACTCGTTATCATTTTATTTAATTACTTATTTATGATTAATAACTGGCTATTAATGTTATTTTTTATAACAGTTAGGTAGGTACCTACCTACTTATGTATAAGCTACACAATAGATTGTAAATTATCTAGGTAACTACCTAAGAACAAAAAAGTTATCGACATTTATTTGTTATGTTATTGTACGGTTTATATAACATGGTCTTATTGAGTTTGTGGCATATTTTCTTAATTTATTAGTTTTACTTTAATAACAACTAAATATTTGCGTCATCAAGTTGCCCATCCAACGCTATCCAACTATTCATAAAATTCACTCACACTGTAGTACAACTAACGCCATCTGTCCGCAGAATAAGGTAGTCACTGTGGACGGAATCAAGGTGAAACTTCAGATTTGGGACACCGCTGGGCAAGAGCGCTTCCGTAGCGTGACGCATGCATACTACAGGGACGCACATGGTAATATACTTTACTTTAATTATTATTGTAAAAATATTGAAGGAATAACGTTAAATATTAGGTTTATTTTGTTCATTCAAGGACTATTTAAATCATCCCAATTCAAAACAAGTAGCGCCATCTATCGGCAAAACTTTGCAAACCAAATTCTATTCATCTCATGACCACTGATAACTTCCACATGGCAAGTTTGCACCGCCTTCTGACTAGTTCTGAGAATTCTATGCACGATGTGAAATGTCACGAGGGTTTGTCCTACATTTTAGATGCTATAGTAAAATACGATTCCCAGTAAGAGGTTGCCCTTTAAGCCCGTTTGTTAGTTTATTTTTTTGTTATCTGGAGCTGCCTAGGCACCTAATTATGTACATGTATGACAGGAGCATAGAGACTGCCAAGGCTTGGCCTCGACCCGTTTCTCTAGGCGGCAAACCGGATCACGCATTCGTACACGTGTGGAACTAGATTGGGCCACACTCAACCAGTCATAGCCACATCATGTCATTAAGTTAGTGTGGTCTGGTATCCTTATCGGGCTTGTTCTTAATTGATTCATGGTAGTCCTATATTTTTGTGTCGCGTGATGGACGCGAGTCTATTGGATTTAAGTACTTGGCTTTTGGGTAGGTATTAAGTAGGCATTGAAAAGAGTTATTTTAGGGAACCGTCTTTAAGAACGCAAGCCTTATAAAAATGTACTTATGAAAGGTAGTACAATTCGCTATCGTGCTTTGCGATAACGTAGGTACAAACCTTTCGATAACAAACATCAAGTAGCTACTGGCGGGTTCTGGTAGCCTAGTAGGTACCTACGTAGGTCCTATTGCTCTAGTTTCCTACCAAGCAATACATAAGAATAAAAGAGGAGTACGAAGTACTTAATTCTTATAGTCAAAGATATACTTACATAAATCCAATGTAATCGAGATTATTAGTTGGTTTTTAACGACATTATATAACAGATGTGAATCTCCTGAATAAAATAGGATACAAAACAAAGATACAGCTCATAAAGTCAAGTGTTTTTGTTTTCTGGAAGTATTGAACGCAGATGTTGGTGCCATTTAGTTTTGAAATATTGATCCTTCCATATTGGTCTAGAGATGTCTAGGTGGTACCAACCTAAGAATATGATACAGAGTTGGAACACCTGCTCGCCATCGCACATTGTACGGTTCTTTTCAATTCTTCAGTTTAAGTAGTAGGTACTTATAATTTTAATTTTAGACCACCCAATGCTTTCTCTATAATATAGGACTAGCCTTTGCCAGCTATGACTGACTAACCCATGGCCCATGGACTCCATGGTCATGTTCAAAATTTCACGCAAATCCAATCAGCCGCTAAGACGTTCAAACAAATACTTTTTTTAAATATTCTTGGTAAAGGTAGCGGGATTCGGCTTTGAATTCGCTATTTCGTCCCTGAGGAACTTCAATGCCATCCATGCCTTCTCCACTTTTGTTTTAAGAACAATGCTCTTGTCCACCAGCTCTGCTGCTGCTGTACGACGTGACCAACAAGATCAGCTTCGACAACATTCGGGCCTGGCTCGGGGAAATTCGGGAGTATGCGCAGGACGACGTCGTCATCATGTTATTAGGTGATTTTATAAATTATTCTATCAATAGTCTTGGAAAAGCTCTAGAATGAAATATTATCCTGGCCGCTCTTTAAGCTCATCCTAAAGGTGTCCCCTGTCCCGTCTGTGTACCAGGATAACTTTTTATTGGGGCAACCTGAATTCTAATTCTAACATTAATTTGAATGATCGAAGATCTAATTTACATAATCCGGGCAGATGAATGATAGTGGTACCTACCTATAACGTACAAAAAAAACTGCTATTCCTATGCTAATACAAAGTAACTGCCATAACCGTCACTAATAATACGGTTATCCCCTCAATTGTGAACAAGATCACATGAGGTTGAGTAACATTGTGCTTGCAGGTAACAAATCCGACAGCGGCCTAGAGAGGGCGGTGAGGCGGGAGGAGGGACAACGCTTAGCGAGAGAATACCAAGTATCGTTTATGGAGACATCAGCCAAAACCGGACTGAATGTCGAAGCTGCCTTTGCCCATGTGGCACGCTCTCTAGTAGCGAAAGCGAACCCCGTCGACCCCTCGAGGCTGACGGTGCGCGCGCAGCCAACACAGGAACAACGGTCTTCGTGCCCGCCATGTTCGTAATTTCGCGGGAAATTCAAATTCAGAATGTGGACCAAAAGTTCGTGAACTTATGATTTGTCAGTTTATAAGTTAACGCGGTGTTGGAAAGACGTGTTGACGTGAGTGTGCGCTAGAAGACGCTTTTTAAAGCTGAAAATATCGCATGCGTTGGACAGTTCTATGATGTGACAAAATATTGGTCTTATAATATTATAAAGTACCGACTTCTATTGTAATTTTTGATAAGGTACTTATTGTTTATAGATAAATGTATAATAATTACGTATGTATAATGTAAAGGTGTTACTTAAACACCCAACTGTATAATTCCTTTCCTAGCTTCCCTGTTTTTCTGAAGAACTTCCCTTGATGGTTAGCAATCGTTTTTCTTGTAATTTTTTTCTTATTCCTAATAAAAAATAACCGTTTATTTTAATCAAAAGGCTTTGGAAAATGTACTTTGATATAAAATATTTATTGGAAAATATTTACACGGGTAGTGGTATAACCAATCGATTAATACGATATCATTATTGTTTGTACTTGAAACGGTTGTAGCACATATTGTTTCCGAGAAAATAAAATTAAGCCAGTGTGGCAACTGGATATTTTCTCAATGAAAATATATCATGCGGTTTTATAAGTCACCGTTCGTTCATATCAGGTTATTGAGTTGTGTAGGAAACAAATGAATGGGGAAATATTGGAATAGGAGGTATTGACTAGTGGCGGTACTTTCATAAGCCTCAAAGCTTGGCTTGCCCTTAAGACCTAAGTACACTACATGATGTTGGGGTTTCGGAACAATCTGCTTGTCTCTCGGGCTTGTAGAAATGACCAGCAGGATTTTTTATTGCAAAATACTACAGCACAATGGCCACGTCGAGTGGCCAATTTATTCCGCGAGACTTCTACGTGGACTATGCTCATTGATTGCTCATATTGTTACCGTTCTGGTTTTCTTGAAATTAAAACGCTCCTAATTAGAACCTGCGTGTCATCATGAGAGCCGAGAGGTGTAAATTGTGATGCACTTCGTGGTGTTTTAAACCTAAGTATTCGTTTTAAACTCAAGAATGAACACCTCTTACTAAGAACCACTTATCCACATTATTGCCAACTTCCTCGATTTCTAAATCTACACACCCCACAGATACATGAATATAAAGTAGGAACTAAGTGACAAACCCTTATCCCTGTGATAACTAAATATCTTTATTACTAATATATATAAAATACTTATATTACTTACTAATCTGTGTTTATATATTATTATACATATTATAGGACATTACAATATATATGACATATCGGAGAAAATTACTCAAAGAGAATCAATCTCGTATCAAAATGCTTTTATGAGCTAATACCTACTTACAATAAGTTCGAAAATCAGATAATATTATGTATCTAAGATGTCCATTATGAGAATAATATAAGTACATAATGATCATTTTCTGGTTATTATGCCGTAAGAGGATAATCTTCTCAAGGAGAATACGATATTGAACATGGGGCAATGAAGCCGAAAACCTGACTTGTAAGCTTTTATATTAGAAGGTACTATCGCGCTCTGTGATGGTCGACCACTTTTGAACCTTATCATTCAAGGCGTAAGGGTGAAAAGTGGTCGACCGTCTGTGAGGGCGGTAGTACCTATGTATATACTGACATACTCGTAAAAGCTTACGTTTTTTTTTGTCTTAACAGAAAGCAGTGTTCTTAAAAGGCAATAAGGACCTTCTATTAAGATAAAAAAAGTATTTGTTGTAATTTATTCCTAAGCCTTTTCAGTTTTAGAATTGATTTTCCCTTTTCTTACCTTGTAAGTTTTCACGTTTCGTACCTACTACGTTCTACTCTGCTCCTGGAAAAAGAACAGCTGATTTAAAATAGTGGGTACTTTTATGTTTTACAATGTCAAATAAAATTAAGTACCTACATATAGCGATAAAAAAATATAAAATGAAAAAGAAATGATTTGATGATTTTATTCGTTTTATCATTATTTAGTTATCGATAATTACTTATCAAGTTATCACGCATCCCTAGTTTCACTAACTTTTATTACTTGCACCTTTAAAAATGTACCTACTTTGAAAACTTTTACCTCCATTTTCTTAAGTGATGATAATCTTTTCTGCTAAATTAACATATTTCTTCTGCTACTATACTTAATGTAAAATATTTTATGATGATGATAGACACAGTAAATAATAAAAGTTAAGTATATATTTACATGTAAAGTACATAATTGTATAGTATTCAAGTGTCGTTACAAATTTTGTTTAAACGTAGTGTGGCGTTGAATGTTGCTTGTGCTGAAAATAATAAATAAATCCAATTAATGAATACGTGCTTCATTTTTTCCTTATTAAAATTGTTCCTACCTACATAATAATAATTATGTATTTACCTTTGATACGCATTTTCCATTATGTTCTGAAGTAATGTACTTACCTACTACCTTATGCATATGAGTAAAGGTGTTTTTTTTTGTTTGTTTTTTTTCTCTAACCTTTCTCTACCTTAAAGACAAAAAATGGTTAAGTAGGTACAGGGAAAAACTTCAAAGGGGCCATCCATAAATTACGTCACACGAATTTCATGATTATTTGACCCTAACCCCCCCCCCCAACCATGTCACAGCTGGTCACATTTGTGAGACTACACCTCCCTAGTGTGACATCACATATTTTGCAATTTTGCATGTTCATGACAGATGGAGTTGGAAATATTTTCAAGTTTTTCGTTAATAATTCAAATTTAGTTTTTTAATACTTAGATTTTTTAAATGTGACGTCACGAAATTTAGGTCCCACCTACCCCTTGTCACACAATGTCACACTTCGTCGACCCCTTCCCTCCCCCTTAACGTGTGACGTAATTTATGGATGGCCCCAAAGTTTAAATCTATTCAAAACCCTGTTTTCAATTGATGTTTGTTTTACCTGAACAAAATAGCAAATTAACACTAGCAGGATGACTGCAATTATTGAAAAGTACATAAAAATGTTACAACTTGTCACACCATCGAAATCGCAAAAGCGGTCCCATGGAGCAAGTTGTTCAGTTTGATGGTCTGAATCACACCCTGTAATATAAAATTAAAAAAAAATATGACCACACCTTTCTGGTACACGCTGTATAAAGAGCGAAATTAGACATACCTACCTCAGTTGCGCTTTATCCGAAAATAAACCTTATCAGTATAAAGTCAATGTGCCTATTACTACAAGCGACTATGACTAGCCGTATCATACGAATATGAACATTATAGAAATAAACATAAGGTTCACTTTCGCATACGAAAGTGAACCTTATGTTTATTTCTATAATGTTCAAGCTTAGCTTAGCTTGCTTCATAAAGCACGATAGTGCTAAGCTTGAGCTAAGACAGAACTTGATGTATTTACGCCATGTAGAGGTTATTTGCAACAACCACGCTTGGAGATATAATTTTGAGGCATCTAATGTTACTAAGCAAATTATTTAAAAAAATAACTTATAGGATTTTTCTTGTACCGATCAATTTATCTTTGATTTTGCATCAAAGTGTACTTTATTTCAGTTGGAATAAGGTAGTTGGTGGTTGGCTCTTTGGTTTGCTATTAGGGGTGAAAAAAAACTGAGAAGACTGTAGCAGGCTCTCGATGTGAAATAACGTAGGTACAGTCCCTTCAGTTAGTTTACGTCTGACAGCTGCAACCCAACAACGACCTTACCACTATGAGAAAAAGATCACTGTCATTTATCAGACTTGTCAGTAGCAACCGTACGTCAACCTTCTCAGAACGACAATAGAAATGACTGTCATTATGTCAGAGATGCCCAATCAGAAGTTAACCAACTGTTAAAGGTAGGTAGGATAGACCATGATGACTCGGATGTTGGTGAAAGAAACAACCACAATCATCAGAGAGGCAGCGAGGCGGCGCAGGTGGGGCAAAGGAAAGCTGTAATTATCTATAAGTACTTATAGCCTGAGTAACTGTATGAACAGAAAGGGAGTCGAGCCATACACAATACCCATGCAAGATATAATGTGTATGAAACGACGTGTGGTATAAAATAATTTAACTCACATCATAACATCACTGGGCTGTGAAGAAGACGGATGAAAAACGATTGCATGTAGCGGAGATGAGGATGTTGAGATGGATGTGTGGAGTAACAAGAATGGGTAAAGTAAGGAATGAGTATATTAGAGGTAGTTTGAAAGTGGCGCCTGTTACAGAAAGTATGGTATGGTATGGACATGTAATGAGGAGGGATGAAACGCATGTTACTAAAAGAGTGATGTATGTAAATGTTGATGGATAAAGAGGCAGAGGAAGGCCAAAGAAAAAATGGATGGGTTGTGTGAGGAATGATATGAAAGAGAAAGGAGTAAATGATGCCGTGACGGTTGACAGGTGAGAATGGAAGAAGAAAACGTGTTGCGCCGACCCCGAGTAGAATGGGACCAGGGCAGGAAGGTGATGATCATAACATCACGCAGTCAGGCAGAGGTTAATCCTGCACCTTTATACACCAGTAATAAAGTGTCCCTATAATAGTGAGCTAGCCTATTGCTATCAACCAGGCACTAATCCACACAAAACCAATAACACTTTTCTCGATCTGGGAATCGAACCCAGGTTCAGCAGTTGCGCTTGTGACCAGTAGACCAAAGAGGCAGTCTCTCTAATCCTCGAGCATTACCACTTGAAGAGTGTAAGTAGCTGGTTGGTGCCTTTGTTGGTATGGGTGAATACGAATACATCTGCTTCGCAAAATGCCATCTTGGAAAGGCCGACTCGTATAATGTCCGATTCACAAAAAGTCGCTTTTCCTTTAATTGCTTTGAAATTTACATTACCAATGTAAAAATTACTTATCATACTTGATCACTACATCACTACATAGTATAAAACAAAGTCGCTTCCCGCTGTCTGTCCCTATGTATGCTAAGATCTTTAAAACTAAGCAACGGATTTTGATACGGTTTTTTTTTTAATAGATAGACTGATTCAAGAGGAGGGTTTATATTTATAATACCTGCATATTATAGTAGAGAAAACATTAGTATCTACATATTGCACCCGTGCGAAGCCGGGGCGGGTCGCTAGTTTAAAAATATGTAATAGGTACTTTATTTTGATGCCACGACTATGAAAGCCTTCACCAACCTTACGTCGCTAACAAACTCGCAAACGGAAGCCAAGCTTACAATAAATAATAAAATACTCTATCATTACATTTGTTTCGTTAGAAGGGGAATGATGGACCCTAAGACGCGCGCCTTTAGAGCCCCAGTGAATAGAAACGGTACGATGGCGTCACCCTAACCATTTATTTAAACCGGAGCAGTAATTTAAATGCAACGACCTGTGACTTGGATGGAGGGACCGTTCATCAGAAGTCCTTACTTAGATTATCTTAGATTAGACATAGGTACACGGTATAGGTAAGTATTTTTTTTTCTTAGCCTATATTGTCCCACTGCTGGGCAAAGTTAGGAAATAGGTAAGACCTATGAGTAGGGTTAACATTTCGAAATTTGAAAAGTTCTGACAAAGAGCCAGACATTTTCAAAAAAATCCTGACTTCAACGTTCAGACTGGGCGTCCAAACGCCGGACATGGCCGGACGAATCCGGATGGATGGTACCTAACCATACCTATGGATAATCCATTAGTCAGCTCTTCATTTGAGATTTATGTCATGTAAGTACCTACCCACAAAAAAATGGTCACAGTTATAAAGTACTACCTAGGTAGGTACTTATAGTTGTACCCTCGGATGCCTCATACCTCGACCACATCACAATGGCGTAGCGCGGCCGCTGCTCTGCGTAACAAAGAGCTTGAGATTTGTATGTTCATAATACGTCACTACCATGCGGAAATTATGTTTTTCCTACTCCTCCGGTATTCTTTTCTGTTTAAATTCGCTGCGCGATCCGAGACAGTTAAATCGTTTTTCTGGGACTTCGTCGAGCTTCATTGTCTCGGCGCATTTCGGGTGGTCGCCACTGTTGATTCTGGCTTTCAGGAGTTACAGTGGTTTGGGAACAGTGTCGTGGGCTTGTCCCAAAAAAAAAAGTTCCATTCCACCACACATCATCTGCCTAGCCTTTTCCCAACTATTTTGAGGCTCCCTGTTGCCAGTCTAACCGGGTGCAACGGAATACCATTATTTTATATACTTAGAGCGATTGCCTATCAGTTAGTACCTACCTACTGCGTAATACGAAACCCACCCCGTGTTAAGACTGGTTATCGACTTTCGGGCCACAGACTGCCTGTAACGACTGTCAAAGATCTACAAATGACAGCCGGGACCAAAGGCTTACCTTGCTTTCCGAGGCAAAGAGGGTGTTCGGTCTGTAATGGATGGTCACCCATCCACGGACTAACCTTGGCAAGCGTGGCTGAACCTGAAGATCGACCCGTGCGGTTATTCTTTATTATTTAGCCGCGAGTTCCTCCAGTTCCGAACCGCAAGCATCCATAAATCCTTCATTCAGACGCACTAGGTAAGAATGTAGTTCCTAGTTACGTACTTTACATAAGACATGTAAGTACCTATGTATTAGTTAAGTTATGTGCTACCTACCCACGTCGTTTAGAAAGAAGGCCTAGGCCGCCCTAGGCCACATCATCGCTTCACATCAGACGAGTTGCGGCCAAACGCGGCTTGCGTTTGCGTATTAAGAAAAAGGCCTGCATAATACATAGGTAGGTACATACATAGGCCCAGAAAGAACGAATAGAAATATGTTTCTGCTTAGGTGTGCCAAAATTAGTGAAATTGTCTCGGTTTAGAGAACTACGCTTACTTTTACTTGATCGTATTTTTTTGCCAAGAATGACATCACAACAAAAAGTGCACGACTGTTAGGGTCAATGACCCAATTTTGAACTATTTCCTTAAATACCTATTTGACGAATAGTAAACAAATATTTACGTTTTCATTCATCATTTAGTCCTCCCCACCTTTTCATGAATGAATCAAACTAATTTCTTTCTACATTGGTTGTTTAATAGACACCCATAAAGTTGGCACTACCTTGTTCTTACGACAACTTGGGCATTTTAGTTCTTTTTCATCTACAGCGTCATTTCATCTAATAATTTCTTGATTTAAAAAGCCTAATAAAATGCGTAGCTCCACGTTTTTAATATCAAAAAATATTCTTGGGGAATAATCTTGTTATAAGAAAAATAAACAAAAGTCAGAGTTTTGTACTCTCCCGCCATTACAAATATAGAGCGAAGTTATCCGATGTTTGAATCCACCGCCTTGACTGTCTGGTTTAGAAAGAGATAGAACTACTTTTGTTACACGATCCAGGGATAACAAACAATTTTGCACGATTACTTTAACATCTGCTGTTTGAACATGAATGCTTAAAATTGTTACGTATTCTTATGCGAATAAAGATAAGTGAGATTTATTCAACTTTTATTTCAAAATATGAACTTCTAATATCAAAACATGTCAAGGCATTAGTGAAAATGTACTTCAACATTAAAAAAAAATTGTTTTAAGTGTTTTGACAGCAGACAAAAGTATTATTGTGTCAATTTAGGCTTTTATTTAATAATAAACCTATCCCTGTGTATTAATCTGTATTCTTTGACCTATAAAACTGATGTTCTGACTACATGGTCACTAAAACGACATTGAACTTTGACATAAGCCTAAAAACCTCCCTAATTTGTCATTTTACTTAAATGATAATCATTCGAATACCTTTTTCATGGAGTTTTAAAGTAAACATGTAAATATGGATTCAATTAAAAGGTTTGTGAAGTCTGAGATAAACTACATTTTGTGTTTGTCATGTTGGCCACCCTGACGCAATTTTACGCGCACATGCGCAGAACGACAGGTGGTCGCCGACTCGAACCAGCCGTCCCGAGTGAACCTATCGACTTCTCATCCTCATCATCAGCCGCTTTCGTGCTCTAGCAAGAACGATGTGCAGTGCTTTGTGTTGAAGTGCTCGTGGTGACATGGCGTCCCTTTTTTAAAGATTGTGGAAGGCGTTAATACTTTCAAAATATCGTTTATTTACAATGAATGTGAACTATGATCGTGTTTGTAGACTGTGCTTGTCATCTCGAGGCGAATTACTGCCGATTTTTCCTACCACCAGTTCGGATGACTCGGAACCTCCCGTCCTCGCTTTGAAAATCAAGGATTGTGTGTCCGTACAGGTACGTAATGTGTAAAATAAGTGATACAGTGAAGTTTTGAGTGAAAGTAGACCCTCGGCATACGTGAGAACTCGTCATCCGCCTCGGTTCGAGCAATGACAGGCAGCGCGTTTAGGTGGAGATGTCGTAAGATCGTCCACCATTTTGTAATGTACCACGGCTATCGCTCGGATCGTGGCCGCGTCGCGTCGCATTCCGTGCAGCCGGCGAGGAATGGCGCATATCATGAGGGTCGGGTTGGCATTATTCCCGGGGGTCATATCGGGAGGGGGCTGCGTATCGCTAGGTATGGGTCGCGTTGGCTTGGCCGGGCGTATTGATTTATCGGACGAGACCAGCCTGCAGCTCGTCCCTCGGACGGGTCGAGCGTCGCTGTCGGCGTGAGTGCGCTATACTTGTGTGCGTATATCGAGCGCTAACCCTCGAGGGGCTCGCTGGCTGCCACTCGACTCGCTTCTACTTATTCGGTCGAGGAGTAGCCGCTCGCCGGCGCTCGGTTATACCTACGCCTACCTACTTAGTTTCTCCTCGCCGTAGCTATCTATACACGAGGCGCGGTTTCGCCTCGTTCGTTCTGATGAAACGAGCTCGCGCGTCGTGGAGGGCGCCTATTTGCCCACCGTACGATGATTACGTATGATTGTTTTTCAGATAAACGAAAATGACGACCTGCCCACCAATGTCTGCAGGAAATGCATGGACAATGTCAATAACTGGCATGTTTTTAAAAATGTATGTGAAAGGACACAAAACAAACTACTGTCTCTAAAAGATGGCAACCAACTAGAAGAGGTGGGTTTATCTTTCTAGATATTTGAGCTTGGAACTGTCAGTTAGCATTTTGTGACTGTTGTTTATATGGTGGAAATATGTATTTTCAGGTGAAAATAAAAAGTGAACCACTGTCTGATGAGGCTTATGATGATGGAGTGGTCATTGATGGCTCATATCCTGTCATTGAGGTATGTATGAGTCAGCAAAGTACTTGGTTGAAATGGTATGCTGTTATCTAGTAGAGCTATGCAGTACAAGTTTATGAGCACTGTCTGGGCTGGTCAACATGTACTAAGACATTGCTACGCATTGGTGTCAAGGATATGTGAACAGTTGTCAGGTAAATTACACACAGGGAACTTGTGTGAAGTGATAATGAGCCAGCTATGAATGCTGTGTGTTTATGATAAGTCCAGAATGAAATTTAACCGTTACTGTTTGTGTTTTCCTTGTATGGCCCAGTTTATGGGACTGATTACATGTGCATTAGCTCAGTGAGGTTTTTCTACTGTTTCCTCTTGTTCCTCACTCCCATTCAATAAATAACCTTCACTCATCATTATGACATTCTGGTTTTTATGTAATGTTACATTGTATTATATTGCGATGTGTTAAGAGTCCATAATACCTTGCACACAAGTCCCTGACTTTTCTTACATTCACTTGCTATTGTTGATGTAATCGAAAACTCTGTACTTAATTTAGTCTCATTCCTTTATTTTTGTGTAACATACTCAAAATTCAATGATCCAATTTGATAACTGTTATTTTTTTTTGTTTTAAAAATGACTATTTTTAATTTGGTATAATATTTCAGAATGCTGGCTATTCAAACAAAGTGCAACCTGAAGGTCCCCCAATCTTGGCTTCATTGGGGCTCACACCAAGAAGTGATAAGGTAGAGATTACATGCCCAATATAGTTTATCATTGAATGAAACAAGCGCTTGTGTTGTATCACATACTCCCATTTAATATGACACTTCAACATTCTAAACTTTAGTTTTATGTTATATTATATAGATTTTTATACTATGTTGTTTTCGTTTTAAATGTTAGTGATTTGATACGCAATGTTGTGGCAAATTTAATGTGTGAAGAATACCCGTGCGAGAATAGTTCAATTGAATTAATTTCATCCACAGAAATGTGTGGATCCGAGAATGGATTGGCACCGGGTCCATGCAATTTTGGACATGGTTCAAGACAATGAGGTGATTGACTCTCTGCAGACAAGGGAAGAGTGTGATGTTTTGCAGCATTCTGACCATGACTCAGATACTGAAGCCGAACTCCAAACAGAAATTGATGATGGTTATGTTAATAGCAAAAGTGGATATATATGCAAAAATAAACAAGTTATGTCAAAAGTTCCAAAACTATCAACTTCTGTTAATAATGCCAGAGTGAAAGAAGCTTTTAAACTCAGGAAACGTAAATCAGAAGTTCATAAACATTGTTCACGACCTAAAAATGCGTGGCAGTTGTTATTCACTGATGACCTACTAGAGTTGATTGTTGCTTCTACTAATGACAATATTGTGACAAATGGTAAAAGTTTCACGGAGTCAACGAGCGTCAGCGAAATTAAAACGCTTATCGGAATTCTGTATCTGCACGGCATAATGCGGCCGACGCATCACAATTGTAGTGACCTTTGGAACAGTGAATGTGGTGTTCCTTGCATCAGAAATATCATGAAATACGAAAGGTTCAAATTCCTGCTTCAAAACATGAGCTTCGACAAAGAGGACGACAACAGCATTATACAGTTTGACATAATGAAGCGTATGCGTAAAGTATTCGAAATCTTCGCCATGAATTGCAGAACATCTTACGAGATCGAGAACGTCGCAGTTATTGATGAGATCATCGTGCCAGTTTACGGACCTTGCCCATTTCGATATGATATTGATAAGAAGCCGCTGAAGCGGGGCTTAAAGATGGTATTGCTAGTTGATTCATCTACTTTCTATATGAGCAATTTAGACGTCATCACTGACCCTTACTTCAGTGCGGAGGAGATAACGAAAAAGTTGGTACAGCATTTGGCTGGAACTGGCAGATCTATTGTTATGGACAGTTGGTTCACTTCTTCCTCACTGATGGATATCCTTAAAAATGAGTACCAGTTGTATTCTATCGCAGCATTGAACCCAAACAGTGATATGATTCCCCCGCTATTCCTATCTCAGTACAGGAAATGCCATACATTCATGTCTGGATTTATTGATCATGAAGTATCATTGACATCATATGTCAATACTGAGGGCAAATCCGTAAATGTATTGACTAATGAGCCTAGATATTACAGGAAAGGTCATATAAATCATACTACAGTTGTTTCTGTATATAAGAAGAATCAGTCTGCGGTAGAAGTTGTGGATGTTCTCATGAATTACTACACTACAATGCAACACACAAATGATTGGACATTGTCTTTATTCTTTACTTTGCTAAACATAGCATCTGTTAACGCCCAAGTATTGTGGTGCTCTCAAAACTCGAATGTTACTCAGCGTCGCTTATTTATCAAAGATTTGGCTCTAAGCTTACTGGAAAAGGATGAAGAAAGATTGTTAATTTCTCCGATACACGATTTAGAAGAAAGGAAAATCAAATTTTCTCTTGTACGCAGTAATGCCCAACCATATTATAAGAATAGGAGAAGGTGCAAGATATGTGTAAAAACAACGAAACGAGATCGGAGAACCAGACAGTTCTGTGTAAAGTGCGGGACATTTATTTGTAAAGAGCATGCTGTCAGTATCTGTACTTTGTGTGCACATTAGATTATATTTAAAATTTTGTTTGAAACTCTAACTAGAGCTAAGTAAATATACATATACAATAGTTAATGCTTGTTTGTTTGCATTAATTCTATGTAAACCATAGTTTAGTAATTTCATAACTTAACAAATATCAGAAGAAATCGAAACTTACTAAGATTACTTTTATGATTTCTTGCTAATCTTTTGTTCTATGTTCGATTATAAGTTTATTTTTTAATTATTGAAATTGTATAACAACTTTAACAATCGTTCTTTATTGAAAACTTTATTAATTATTATGTTAAAAACCTCAGTTTTATTAAATGTTTAGAAAAATTCAAAGGTGTTGGTTTGAAGTGTCACATTAAATGTTACGAATTACTCATTTAATTCATAGTTTTAAAATAAATGTTTCATCTAGTTTTCACACATCATGTTGCAATACAGCACATTTTGATGATGTTGTTGATTTTATAAGAAATTTTCGTGGTTATACTTGTACTATTTCGATTTTTTCATCAATTACAGGGTGCGGAGAGTGAAAACAATGAAGAAGACGAGGAGGAAATGAATGAGCCTGCACAAAATTTCCCAAAAATGCCCCACATGCCCGAGGTGTCCATCACGGTCATGAGGCCTACTGGTGAGACCCTGCACGCTCGCCAAGGTATTCACCAACTCGCTTCTAAACTGTGTCTCGTCTGCGGCCGTTCCTACAGGTACTCTCACAACGCACGCAGACATGAACTTACCGCTCACAGCTTCGACAGATATACAAACAAAATTACTCCTAAAAAAACCCTTAATCATCTACAACCCAAACTGAGACCAAACCCATTCAACCCCAAAGCACGGATGATGCCGAATCCTATTAGTCATAAGATGCAGTTCATGAACAAGAACATGCCAACAAAAATAATGCCCATAAACAAAGTTATAACGCCACAGAAACCCATTCCAATAAAGACGTCGTCAAAGACACAAAATAATTTGCCTTATCCTCTACGCATTAAAGCACTCAAAGATTTACAAATTAAGAAAAAGGAGCCTCAGATTCTGAAGACTTTGTTAACCTCTAAACCTGAAGTTCTGGTCTCAGAACCAGAAATTCTAAATTCTGGGCCTGAAAGTCCAGAAACATTGATATCTGAGCCTGAAATTGCATCTTTTCAAGTTGAAGCTATCCTTACCGAACCCGATGCCGATGCATACGATGATCCACAGCAAGGCGACGAAGAAGTCGATGAAGAAATGCAGAACAATCAAAATCAAAACTATGACACTGTTGATATGGACTCTGAGAACGAAATAGAGATTGCTCGTCAGCAAAGTATTGAACACGATGGCGAGGAAAATGCTGATGGGGAAGAGAATATGGACCATGATGATGACAATAACATGGAAGGCGTTCAGAGCGATAACGAGAAAGATGCCAATGACGATACAGCTGATAGTCAAGAGAACATGGAAGAAGAAGATAGTGTTGAGATTAAACCTGAAGATCAAATGAAGGACGAAGATGGCCAAGAGGAGGGAGAACACGAAGAAGTAGAAATGAATCATAACGAAAACGAGGAAGAAGACGATGATGACCTGCCAATGTCTCTAGCGCCCGTCGTCGAAATAAGTGAGGGATTACAAGCCGACTCATTCAACAGCGAAGTCATTGAGGAAGAGGAGGAGCTCGACGAAACTGTCGATCCCAATGACACCATCGAAGAGGAAGAGCAGGTTAAAGAACTTGACCCTGACAAAACATATGTTACGAAAACCCAAAGAGACTTTATCCAAAAATACCGCGATATTATTCAGCAAATCAACACGAAGCGTTGTTTATGTTGTGATCGAGAACATCCGCGCAGAAAAGCTGTTATACAACACTTGCAGAAAAACGGACACAAGGTACCAAAACACACATGCTACAATTGTGTCATCACGTTCGGACATATTGGCGCACTACTCAGCCACATGAGGTCGAATTCTTGCACCAATTTGTGGAAAATTATATACAATGAAAATGGCATTACTGACGACTTAGTTCTCGAAGATGAGCCGAAAGAGGTCAAGGTTGCTTACAAAGATATTTTCAATGCCAGGTCGTACGCATGCAAACTCTGCCCAGCTAAATTCCAACTGAAACAGTTTATAATGAAGCATGTTTTGGATACCCACGAGGATGGACAGTCAAGGGTACCACTCTGCTGTGTCCACTGCCGTTCTAGATTCAAAGATAAGAGTTTACTAAAGAAACACATTCGTAAAGGTGATTGTACAGTTTATATTGCTTGCGATTTGTGCTCAGAAAAGTTCGGGAACATGCAGGACTTCAACGACCATGCGCTAGCCATCCACGCTGGCAGTTTCGATCAGTCGGATAATCAGAGCAAATGTGTTGACGGTCGACCGACAGACTGTCCTCTGTGTGGAAAGAAAAACAGCAGCTATCCGAATTTAGTGAAACATTTGAAGATTATACATGCTGAGGAAAAACCTCACTACTGCCAGCATTGCGACGCGAAATACGAACAAGCTACTGATCTGAACAAACACATTTACATGGAGCATTCGGACAGAACATTAGGCATGACGCCTGCTGAACCGGATATGTCCATAGTAAAGGAGGAAGCAGAGGAGTACCACTACTCCTGTACGGAATGTAATGCTATATTCGAAACTGTTGATGCGTGGACTGATCACCAAGTCGCTGAACACAACCAGGTGGCCCACCACTGTGACCAGTGTGAGAAGAAATTTCTTCGTCCCTCAGAGCTGGCAGAGCACAAGAACACTCACTTGAGGGTTAAGTTTTATCCTTGCAGTGTATGTCCCAACTCTTACAGCACTCCACAGAAACTGTCTGAGCATGTGCAACAGTCACATCCAGGAATTGGTGCGGTCGCGGCAGCCGAATCGGAATTCTTCTGCGACATCTGTATCAGAGCATTCAAGAGTCGCCAAGCCTACTCAAATCATATGCGCATTCACGCTAAAGTACCTACTACTAACAGGAAACCGACTCCAATTAAAGAGGGATTCGCGCCTCAAATTATCGGGAAGCCCATCAAGCAGTATCCTATGGTTCAACCGGGTTTTGTATCATTTAAACCTAATTACAACATCCCTAACGCTCCATATTCTTGTGACATTTGTGGTAAAGGATTCATGCATAAGAAAAATATATGGAAACACAAGAAAGTTTTGCATGCTGATATTTTAGTTGATAGACATGATAGTGAAGAGAACACTATGCAGGCTTCCACGGAAGAGGAGGAATTCAACCCTGATGAGAACGGTGCCGTTCTTTCGACGCCACAATTTAATAGTTTTAACTTTACGAACTTCCCGAACAATGCGCAACAATCAACACCAGAAACAATGCCATATTCGTGTGACTTATGCAGCAAACGGTTCCCGCTTAGGACCAGTTTATGGAAACACAAGCGCGCAAAACACGGAATTGTAAACCCTAGCACTAGTGGTAGCAACGAAACATCCACGCCGTCCGCTAGCGGAGAAAGCAGTAGTCGATCTAGCTGCACTATATGCAGAATCACATTTTCAGACAAGAAATCTTACTATCGCCATCGAAAGAATGTCCACAAATCTACCGTTCAAATGTGCAAAATATGTGGCAAACCGCTAAGTTCAACTTTGGAATTATACGAGCATTTGAAAGCTGCTCATGCAAGGGAATTATTGGGTTATAACGCTAACCAAGGCTCCAGTAAATCACAAGATATGTCACAAGAGATGGAACCGGATTATGAAAATGATCAGGAGTCTGTCGACCCCAGCGTTGATTACCAAGCGCGGTACCCGTGCGATACTTGTGGCAAACAATTTGTTGGCTTGTTAGCTTTGCAAAACCACCAGTGCATAAATCAGATAGCATCACAGCCACAGACGTTTGACTGCGAGATTTGTCACAAGAGTTACACTTCCATATCTGCGCTAAAAAGCCATCGTGGGTGGCATTTACGTTCGCCTGATGGAAAAGCAGCCGCCAACAATTCTGGCCTGTGGATGCCTCAGCACAAAGTTACTAGCAAGATAAGCAAACATGAGGTCGTGGACGCGTCACAACTGGCTAAGGTCACACATACCCCCACTCCCCCGCCTGTCTCTGCTAACGCGGCAAAAAGAAGATTACCACCAGAGGTCGAAGTGACAGTCGTAAATCCGAACAAGAAACTGCGCTCAGACGACTCTGTCGACTTGGATATGCAAAGTTCTGGTGCCATCGAGGATAGGTACTGTACGATTTGCGATAAGGAATTTACAAAACGAGCGGCGTACCAGCGCCACATGGACGAGGTACATCAACCGAACTCTGTGTTTTGCCCGGTCTGTGATAAGAGTTTTACAAGGAAGTCCACACTGCTCATTCACATGAAGAAACATTACGAGAGCGGTGAGGGCAGTTCCTCTGCTACAGGTCAAGGAGACGATGATTACTCCTGTGATCTGTGTGGAGCTCAGTATGACAATGATCAGGCATTGAGGGCGCACCGAGCGCGGCACCATGGAGAAGATGAAGAGTCGGCTGAAGAGAGTGACGACGGAAATGTTCCTATTGCTCCTCCCGGTGAATTCACATGTGCGCAATGTGGTGATGGCGTCGCTACTCCCAGGGACCTCATCGCCCATCGCACAATGCACGCTACTCCCACCAAATTCTTCTGTAACATATGCAAAGTGTACTTCGCTCGGGCGCTCGACCTCTCGTCGCACACTCGGGCGCGACACGCTGACAACGAAAAGGTATTCTTCCCGTGTGCCATGTGCGACAGGTTTTACATGAACAAGAAGAGCTTACAGCGGCACATTGAGATGGCTCACTGATCTTCAGCTGACCCGAGCGGTGACTCGTGACTAGTATAATAATTGAAAGTAAGGGAAAGCGATACGCGTTTCTACTACTCGTAGTTTTAAGTACTTACTATTTCTTTTGTGGTGTCAAAATTACTTGATGCCGTCGCCTTTACATTGTATATACATTTGTACTATACAAACTCACGTATATGCTACAGCTCGGCTGTACTGAAATGATATTGTTTTCTTATCAATATGATGACGTCATTCCTTGACTTTTGATTTAAATGAGAATCAAGTTTTTATTTTTCATTGTTTGTTCTCATAAAGCCTTTGCTCACGAATTGTGTTATTTATTATTACTATTCTGTCCATAGTGATATGAAGACTGTTACAGATTCAATTTGATGTAATAGTTCATGTGGACTCACTTGGACACAATGTCTATAGAAATGTAAGTACTTATCATGATTTACTAAATAAATTGTGGTAATTAAGTAAATAGATAATGATAGAAAACTATTCTATTTTTGAATATTGGAATAACGGGCCAAAATTGTGAAACATAGTCAAAATCAGTCAACCAGTGTTTACTTGTATGTAAGAATTTGTTTCTTAATGTATGGTTATTTTTTAAATCGACAAATATAATATGGTCTTAGGCGTTTTTTCTTTAAATTACGTTTAGTTTCTTATCTTGTACATATTAATTGTAATTTTGGGATTCAATGAGTTATTGATTTGGTATAAAAATGGTAAGGTCATTTGTGTTTCACTAAAATGTACTGATTATTTTTAGTAATTTTTAATATATATTCTATGTGAACCACTAAGGGCATATCTCCTCATCTATGGTAACAGATATAATTTTTTTTTACTAGTTGGTGATAAAGGCCTAAACTTCTGGAAATATTATTAATAATACTTATGTAAAATATACTGTTAAGATTTATCTAAGATTTTGGATACTGTTAATATTATCTTTATACTTTTACAACAAATTGTTCTGTTTTCGCTGTCAATCAGTGCCAAATAAGTATCTTCTGTTCTCTGTAACACATAACCGAATATATCAAGAATACTGCATAGATATAAAATGTTCCTGTAAGTTTAAAGTGTATATTCTCGAGATTGTGCACTGTAATAAATAATAATATACTTCATGATAATAATACTATGGAATTAAATATCTTTTATATTTAGTTTGTAGTTCTACAGGCTGACCAGAATATTGAAATAGTTTCCTTTACCGCTCGCTATAAAGTATGATATTAATTTAACACCAGGAAATCTCTGAGTTGACATTTAATTAACTACCTTAAAACTACCTTAATACTTTTATTGTAAATATTGATGACTTGAAATTGAAATATTGTTGGTGGGCAAAAGGTCTTTTCTAAATAAAAAGGTATTTTGATAAATAAAAAACACGCTTCCTCACATTTCTTGAGTAATGTACAAATTAAGTGATATGAACTGTAAATGTGTCCTTCCTGGATTGTGTGCGATTTTATATGAAAGTTAAAATTTGTTGATTAAATAGTCAATTGTCGATCACTGGTTGAGACGCCGTGAAATATAAATATCGTTACTGCAGTAGACAAGTATTTATTTATCTTAAAGATTACGTAATTTTGCTATTACAAAATAAACTTTATTCCAATGGTAAAAGCGTATTATGTAATGGCCATACAACGTAAATTAAAAAAAAAATACATTCATAAATGTTTTAAGTGGCTATACCACAGAGCACTGAGACGGAGCTAGAGGCGTCATTTTACTTACAAAACAACACGGATACCGTACTTAAAGTAGCTGACGGCTTTGACTGGCGACCGTGCCAGAAGTAATGCGATCAACGCACATTCGTCGCCACAAATTTTATGATTGGTACTATCGCTGCTCGCGCGATTCCGTGCTCTGTGGGCTGTAGTATTTCGTTAGCAAAATCTATTGTAGTACGAGTGCCTATTTTATGTAAATCAGGACATTTATTGAGATTCTAATGTTGCAGAAAATTTTAAAACATGTGATTTTAAAATCAATTAATTAAACTATGTATGTTGACTAGTGGTTAACTGGTGTTCGTTGGTTGATCTAATTAACCAATTTAGTTGTTCGAGTATCATGTCAAAATACATACGCACACGAAACTGTCAATGCTAACTTTGTAATTGACATCAAATTGTCAAGTTTATTATAGTTATATCCAATTCATTAAAGTTGTGCTCTGATTAAGATAATATTATAATAGCTACCAGAAACTTATTTTTAAATAGTACTGCATAAATATTTTTGTACTTGACGGCGTCTGAATGTGTTAAAATTGTCCATAGATGAGGTTCACTTTTGTCATCTTTGTGGTTTGATAATAAAGTGACTTAATGATTATTATTTTTGACTTTCATTTTATAATAACCCTGGTTTCTGTTTACTAAACACCAGTTGACGAAAAGGGTACACGTATTAATCAAGTTATTTTTTAGGGTTAGGTACAAAACACTAGAGTAAAGGTTAACCCGTATTTAGGTTTAATCAGCATATACCGGTTCACGCATGAAGTTAATTTTTGTACATAAAAATGTGCAAGAAAGTAACGGAGTTAGCCCGCACTCGGTGCTTTGTCTCGTTTGTCCTGGTTAATCTGCAATATTTAAATGGTTAACCCATTTAATATAAGGGTTAACCCGTATAATGGTTAATGAAACATGGGATATAATAATATGTAGATCTAAACGAATAAACATTTAACCCGATTAAGCGGTTCCTGCTATAAACTGATTTCTTGATCCACCTGGGTTAAAGAGATAAAATGGAGTTGCATTCAAAATAACACACATTATAGATTGCACAAAACATTTTAATATAAACTTAAAAAGTCGTACAACAATATGAAAAATTATTATTGACTAATTATATTAGCGGACATGGAGAGCCGCATTTACTATATTATGCAAATATTATATTATCTTTAACACTTCCATCGAATATATCTTACAAAAGAAAGAAAAATAAAAAGTATCTTTATAATAAAAAATCTCATTACGCTAAGTTGTATTATTATTAAACTTACATTATAGATTTTATCTACAAAATACTGTAGCATGTCGGTCAGTTTCTCAATCGACAATCATATCGATATTATTACATATTATGTAATAATTTAATCATAGGATGGTAATAAAGTACATTTTAAGGTTGAAACCATACAACTAGGCTTAATTCTAAATCAAAATATAAAAATAGTAAAAAATAGTTGTACATATCAGTTAAGGTACAAGATTGTGAGTGTTGTGCATGGAACCCGGCCGAGCATCGTCACAACACTAGCAAGCCTACCGCTGCACCTAACACCACTACTGACCCCAATTGAAAAACTGAACCGAGCGCCAAGTGAAATATAAAAAAGATAAATAACACATAGTTTTTATTTTTATGAATTTGCATGCACCCGTTATCTTAATGAAATTGAGAAATATTTTTTCTATCATTTATTCCTATTCATGTCTTTTATAACAATATAAGTATACCATACACGCTAAGGCCGGGCGCCGCGACGCGGTCGACCGGCTAATGTACACAAGGACTAATATCTTCTTAAAAAAATACTGTTAGATTGAAACGTAGCTAAACCTATAATATATTATGTATAGTATTATAATAATAATTATTATAAGGGTACAATCGTACGAGTGATGATTACACTATGTGAGATCTCCGACGCCTTCGGGCGGCCCGCCGCCGTCCGACCACGTCCCACCGGATATGCAAACATTTATTACAACATACGAGTACAATACATAGGTACTAGTACACTATAATAGTAAGTATGAATTATCAATTTCAATATTAAAAATACGTAATTTCTCTATTGGCCTCGTTTCCACGTGAAAAATTAGACGTTTATCGCGTACGAATATATATTATGTATACATATTTAAATATCAGTATTTCTCTTAGATCGGAGGACGTATGTATACAGGCTCGCTCTAGAAGGTACGTCGTCGTAAGCGCACGCGGCCGTTCGGCCTCTCGCTCCCTTACACCCTACCAATATATCGATATCGAACGAAGACATCAAAAACTTGACTCAGCATTAAATATTACGAAAATAAATCGCCGGCGAGTCGCGCGGCAGATTATTGCTCCTATCGATAAATTTACACATCGACGTAACGAACGAGAATACAAAAAGTTATGGAAAATCGTACGGATATCACAAGCGGCGGGCGGCGCGGGACGCCCCCGCGGAAAATAAAAAAATAAATCGCGGCGCGCGTCTCTCTCGTAAAAAAGTAAAGACTCTATGAGCGGGTCGCGCGGTGCGGCTAGCGCGCATGCGCGGCTCAGTTGGCGAGCAGCAGGTGCGCCGGCGCCGGCGGGTAGGGGGGCGCGGAGGACGGGGCGGGCTCGCGCCGCGCCACGAAGTACGCCGCGGGGTCCGATGCGGGCGACAGCGCGCGCGCAGCCAGCTGCTGCTGCATCGCGCGCTGCTTGATGTAGTTGCTAAACTCGGTGGGCGACATGCGGTTCGCACGTTTGCTGCTCGTCTTCAGCTTCGTGCTTCCGAACTTGGTCTGCGCGAAAGTCGCAGTGGTGAAGGTTAGAGGCTGAGCGCGGAATGGCGGCGCTGGAGAGAAAGCGGCAGGCGCGGGGGGCGAAGGCGCGGCAGCAGGCTCCACAGGCCGGAAGCACTGCGCCTCAGGGTTGAAAGCGCGGGTCACCTGGAAAAATAGCGTCAAACATTATAATCAACATCATTAGCCAGCTATCGTAATCGGCTGCTCGCCAGCGTGCTGCTAGCTTTATATAAGCGTTGCTCTCAAACTGGGCAAAGCCATTAATACAGACAGCCTGTGCGCATTGGTCAACCTGCCAATGCCTACAGACCTGACGTGCGACCTGTCATCGGCTCTGGCTAGTGTCACATGAGTCATTCGATGTGAAGCTTGTATGAGAGAAGACTATATTCACCTAAGTTTCAATCTAAACATTATGTTGTCAGGCCAAAACACGCATGCTGTCATCTCGATGGACGCGTTATGAGTTACTTATCATTGATAACTGGGTTGCGCCATGCGCCACCTGATGTGCTTTATTGCCAAAAACATAGCCAGATAGCACTAATATATTCGAATATTGTCTTCAGAAGCAATAAATGGATAATTCCACTGGTATTACAGAGACACCAGTTGCTACTAAGCACTTCACACTCGCACCTGACCATTTTGTAGAACACATGGATATATGGTACCTGGACACATGGATGTAACTAATAAGGTCAGACGCGTAAACGTGGAGAAGTAAACGATATAAGTTTCTTGCTTGTGGCATTGCATACCTTCAATAAAACTGAAGCAAAAAAGGACTTCACTTGTAAGTATCCCACATGCGGTTAAATTGCACCATGAAAATCAGTCTTAAAAATTTTGCTACAAGAATACGATATCTGTGTTAACTTGCTGGTTTAGCCAATTATCGGGTTTGAATGTGGTGCTTACCTCTCTATCGGTCCTCTCGTCGGCAGCTCGCTCGTCGCTGCTGAAGAGCACCTTCACCGCGCCCTTTTCTCCGATGCGGTATGATACTTCGCCTGAAACACGAGAGAAAATCTCGTCTTTATTTCGTTCGCCATCCAATCTCGGCACTCAACCTCGTGAAATTGTGTCAGGAATTACATTACTTTTGGTCTCGATCTTTTTTCAAGCTTCATTTCGAGATATCGGTTTCGCATTGAGCACACGAGCCCTTACATGTTTTTACAGAGCTATGCCAAAGCGTTTTCGAGTGGAAAAGTTATCCAGTTACACCCGGGACTTGTCCTAACTTTTTGATTTGTTTCTAGAACAATGCTATGAAAAGAAGACTGGACGGCTTGTATATAGTTCAGTGAGAAGATTAGGTACGTTCCAGTTGCTAGTGACGTACTACAATCATTATTTGTTCTTGAATCATTAGTCTGTTTGTCGACCTCGTTTATTTTGCCGTTTTGCACATCATGCAACGCATCGTCATTTATGAGCATTGCTAAGCACTGCTGCTACAACGACTGCGTAATTTCAACGCTTCTGTTTTTGCATTGTTTGTCTAAGAAGAATCCACGCTTTTACATTATCATTAATTACATGAAAGCCAATTAAAATTCCGGGTCGACTGTTGATAATTATTGGCTATTACTGCTATTACTACACCGTTTGTTCTGAACTATTGTCTACTTTAGTGACGTAGTGACGTAAACAGAACAGTTATCGCCACGGCGACATAATTAAAACTAGTTATAATGAGAAATGAAGGTAATTTTATATCTCGACAACAGACAAAGTTAGTAGTGATGATATTTGGTCTACATAGATTGTGTGAGACGTCACATATTTGGCAAACGACGACGGAGCCAAGCCAAGCGACACGGATAGCGTCAGAACTTCAGTGGTAGTGACGTTTGTCAAAATTTTCCCACAGCAAAACTGGGAACAATTTGCTGGGGTACAGTTCTAACTTTTCACAGCGGAATTCTATTTGGGTCGGGTTGTTTTTGATTTCTATTTTAGCAGAAACGAAGTTTCTTATACATGCTTTTGAATCGAATAAACTGGTACAATTGTAGGAATGTCTGGCTCTTACTCTTCCTAACTTATTTTGATTTACCTAGTTTGTCGATCAGAATAAAAGAGTTAAGGCTCACCTGGATCCACCCAGACGGCGAGATCCCGCGGTAGATGTTCGAGTACATCCCGGACTGGCACTCCGGATTCTCGCGCCGCTCGCTCCAGGACGGGGTCTAATGGGCCCCCAGTCTTTAGGCACCGGAAGGCCGACCCTCTGCACGGCCGGTCAGGGTACCAGTGCCCCCTAAACTTGTCTTTCAACGCCTTCTCCAACTCCTCGCCAAAGATGTTGACGCGCCGTCTTGGTAGCTTGTTGTACAGGTAAGATATGACGAAATTTAGGGCAACTTGCACTTCAATATGCATGTTTAGTCTCTGTGGACAAGAGAAAAAAGAACTATAAGATTAAAATGATCATTCCAAGTTGTAAAATAAAAATAATCCTTTTAAAATCAATGGTCGTGACTCGTGATGCTGTTTTCGGTTTCATTTGCTCGAGGTTAAATAGAGCTAACATTTAACGTCGGACGTTCAAGACGACCTCTGCTTATGACCGTGACAATGAGAACAAACGTTCCGTAGCAACGCAAATAAATACCTACTTAAAAATACATTTCCTTACTCACAGCTTTATTGCAACTAAACTCACAAATTGATTTTGTTATGCGAAACAAATCAATGAATTGAATCGATTTGCTTCTCGGAATAGTCGCTCCTCGGTGATTTGCAGATCTAATATTTAAATAGCGATTACGTTGAAGACGATTCTGCGAATCAATCGATTTTTATTGAAAGAAGTAAGTTAACGAGTTAATTGTGGACGTCTTGCTTGCAGTCTAAGTAAAGTAGGGTACGCAAATGTGGCCTAGATTTCGAAAATAGGTTTGTTGGCTTATTAAAGTCGAGATAAGACAAAATTACGTATTTGTCCTCGAGAAATGAGAATAGTTACGGTGGTTTGTTGTGATATCCGGTCGTCGATCCCGGGTCTTGATGTTGGCTAACGTTTCCGCACTGAATTAACTTCGGCCTTCCAACGTGTCGCGACTTGAGCGAATAGTGTTGTAACTACACACACGACATTTTACTAATCTACGACGATTTCCTTTTAAGATACCTACCTAGGTTTGTGTAGATTTTTGGTCTGATTATCCCGAAAGTAAGAACGATCGGAACGAATATAAGATAAGCATTAATTAATGACAAAGATTAACATTTCAAAAGTAGTTCTTCCTGTCATGGCTAGAATATACAAGTCCTTTTTATCACATCGCGTTTTTTGATAGTATTCGCTAACGCGGCCCGTCTACAAAAATGTTTTTAAGACCAGACTGAGCTGTTAATATTTATGATAAATCAAGTTTATCTCATCCACAAGATTGATCTGTTAATACGAGAGATATAAAAAAGTTAAATATTTGTAACTCGTATAAATATAAGATGAATTGTATTTGAACTACATTTGAAAATGTTAGGTGCTGATAGTACTCTCAATGTGGAAATCAAAGTCCCTAAAAGAGTGTGTTGTAGCGCCGTTTAGGCGAAAATGATACGTGCATATAATAAGATATTCGTTTACATAAAACAAAAAAGCGTGTAAAAGAAAATAGCATAGTTCTCGGAGGAGGGAGCAGAAGTAAGGTACATCCCGTGCTCATTACTGCGTACCAGGTCACGTGCTGGGACGACCGTGACTGTCGCCTTGGCTTTTTCCTACAAGCGACTATATTTTAGAGAACTATCACCAGAAATATATCTTTCTATTTTTGTTGCTTATGCTTTTCCCTTCCTTGTGATTTATTTACGCAATACAGGTGAAATGGGCTATTTTGTAGCCGTTAGCTGCGTTCGTGAATTCGCGATGTGGAATGGATGAAAACAAATGCGCAGTTGGAGAAAAAATTCTGTACTAAGAGTATAATAATATTATAATACCTAGGTACCGAAAATTTCAGCTTGTTTACAGACTAATCATTAAAAAAAAACTTTACTTGTGCCTCCAATTCGCAGTAACAAAGATTTTATTCCCCAAAAAGAAAAAAAAACCCGACGTCATAGAGACACTTATCAGCAGATCCATCATGACAAACTACGCAATTTTTAACTGACACGCCAATAAATGGATCTAGAATCTAGTACCGAACCGATAGTTAACCTTGAGACATCAATTTCAGATTGATAGATAACTTTGACAGGTCTGTATGTGCTATCTGTACTAGTTACAGTTTTATGGCACAAGGCAGACATGTATGATGCCATCGCAGACACTATACTTATTAATAGATGAGGTGTGGTCTTTGGGTCACCCTATTTTAATGAGCTAAGGGTCATGCCAGCTCATGGTCGCGACTGATGAAAATAGGCCTCCGAAGCGTTAGCTGTAATTATAGACTTCAGGATAGGATTGCTAGTGTCACGATAGAAAGTAGAAACGACCGCATTAGCATGTTTTTTTTTTATCTCGGTCATTTTTATGATCTCTTCCCTTATTTAATGCGACATTAATATGCCTAATTGGTGGAAATTCCTAATGTGCATCTCTTTTGTCTCTGGAAACTACACCATCTACAGCGGCTTTACGCAAAACAAAAGCCGAACTAACTTTTCCAAACACCCGATACATTTTTCCACAAACAAAATTCTTTACCTGTTTTGTAAACGCAGTACCGAATTTATAACAGTAAGCCAGCTTCGAAATATACAATGCTATTGCATCTCCTCCATGTTTATTACATCCTACGTTTATCTAGTGGATAGGTACTATTTCGTAGTTTAGCCGACAGTTGGAAAGTTCTAGACGGTTCTAGTATATATTTCAGACTAGAAATGTCGCTAGATATTTCATCCGTACGTGATTGCGGTACATAACATGGTGTGAATGATCATTGTACGATACAGTCCGTATATTTATTGTTTAGCTGTGAGTTTTATTGCAATATAAAGGGTAGGGAAATATTGGATAAGATGTCAAGTTATTTCTTAGTGGCAATTTTGGCATAACCGATGCGTTACGCGGCTACAAATGTTTCCAAAAAAAGCAATTCGTCGTAACTAGATATCTAAAATAACTCGAATTTGAAACGAGTCCCAGATAGAACATTTCATATTATCCATCTTTATATTGAAACCCAATTGCGTTGATGGCAGTAACTTACAAAATCAATAGAAAATAACTACCTCTACCTACTCTCTACCAATCTTTCACTCCATTATTTTCTTTCTTTGTGTATAGACACGCATATTTACTGTCATACGTTTCGCTCGATAAAGATACATAACCGGAGGACATAATAAAAATATCGTGGAGATAGATTGGGAAAATATGGTCGCTGCTAAAAAAATATTTTTCCCCTTTGAGATCAATCGGCGATACGCTTCAGAGGAAAAACACAAATATTTATCTAACCAACGAAGTTTCTTGAAGACGATAAAATAAGTTACTTCATTTCTTATTTAAGGCTTCATCATCTATAACGTTTTACTATTTTCTAATCACGTAAACTTTGCCTACGAGTTGAAAATCAATACACTTTTGCGATGTTAGTTTATTTTTAACTGAACTGTAATGTCGTGACTCGATCGTGAAGGCTACACAGTTCTATTTGGTTAATCAAGTAGTTTAGTAACAGCAGGAGCAGTGAGGAGCTCGTGGCTAAATAATAACAGCCACACGGGTCGTTCTTCAAGGTTAAGCCGCGCTTGGCAAGGTTGGTCTGTGGATGGGTGACTATCATTTCATACCGAGTTTCCTCCGTGCCACGAATAGCATGTTAAGCGGTTGGTCCCGTCTGTCATTTATAGATCTTTGACAGTCGTTACAGGAAGTCAGTGGCCCGAAAGTCTGACAACGAGTTTTACCAAGGGGTATCGTATTGCCCAGAATTAACTGGGTTGTGGAGGTCAGATAGGCTGTCGCTCCATGTAAAATACGTTATTCAGCTGCATCCGGTAAGACTGGAAGCTGACCCCAATAAATTTGGGAAAAGGCTAGGCAGATGATGAAGTAGTTTAGTAACATTTTACGAGTTGTTTTTGCGAGGGGCTTTCATGACATTTATGATACTTTCTACTATATTTCCCGGATTTTCCTCAATTTCCCTGTACATTAGGTGGAAGTCACATCGCCTTGAAGTGCTCTCGCGACCTAATCAGTAGCTGGAGAACTTCAGATAAGGCGTAAACAGATGGTCTCTGCGGAATAAACGAAATAGACCCGAACTCCTTTGAAGGATTCTTCAGAAATTTCGAGAGCCGAGATAAGTTTTCTTGAAACGAATGACATTTGTCGAGTAAACTTTCTACAGAAAGAAACGATTTAACATTAACTTCTGAAAGGAGTTCGAGATGTTCTGTATTTGCTTAGGCTTAGGGTCTAACGTCTACTCAATATACATTATGCTTCCAAGCGACTTTTGAAAAGGTATAAAGAGATCGTAAAATGTCTACGACACGTAAACTCGGCGAGACCGAATTCTGTTTTGAATACCAATCAATATTATCTCGTGAATCGATCTGTTTTTACTCGGCGGGCTTTTTCAAATACATATATTTTGCCTTTAAAGTTTTAAACAATTTTTTTTATATCATTTGAACTTCTTACACGCAAAACCTTTTTTTTAAAGATTACTTGGATTGGCAATGACATAACTATGTGGGAACCATAATTCTTTCATATGACCAGCGTTGTAGGAATCTATCCTTAGGAGCGACAATGAAAATTCCGTTATGACCATTTATCTATTATTGTAAACACAAAGAAATGCCAAGGAAAAAAAGGAATAAAACTATTAATATCAAGACGCGAGCCGCGATTATGTAGATGTCTACTTTATTGTAGCACAAAGATAAACCAATAAACCAATAAATTATTGCAGTACATAATAATCTAAGTTATAGTTATCGTTTAAAAAACTTTCTACAAACCACGATCGAGTAGCGCCATGTATTATAAGCCTGCAAAATTTTAATTACATCCCTACTGACTCAACATAACTACAAAACCACCAACATCACGGATGCGACACAGACAATAATTCAGCGCAAATATCTAGGTTACGTACTACCAACATAATACAGAGGAATGAGGCTTCCAGGCACATTTTCCAGCTAAATGGTTCCCACCATTATATCTCAAACAAAGCCACCCTTGTCACAAGGAAGGTCATGATGAGAAATGGCGGCCTACGGCTGTGGTACCTGTGTGAGTGAGCAGCGGCTTGTGAAATTATTTTATTTTGTTCGAATGGGATTTCAATTTGTGATTTTTTCGGTTTGTCTTTATTGGTAGGCTAAACACACCCAAATAGAAATAGTCAAAAACTATGTCTTAACCTACCTATCAGTAGATTTAAACTTATAAAGAAGTATGAACGTGTAAATTGTTAGTCGAGTTGGACCTATTTATTTACCAATTCACAACATTTAAAAAGTGAAATCACTAACTAAAGAACCATAAAAGTCCCATCGCATACGAGTATGTGCATTTCTTCAAATGTTATTAGAATGGATGGTACACATTGTTGACGTAAAAGAAACGAACAAATAAAATCAAAACGCTTCCGCTCATTCCTCAGAACGTTGATACAGCGGGTTCCCAAGCTATGGCAGTTTGCCTAAACATGTGAGCCGTAAAGTATGAAGGTCGGGGTAATTAATTTACCTAAGATTAATCACATAGGTGCTGTTGATTTGCGATTAAGGCCTCCATAAAGGCTTTAGGAAGCGTCAGTGCCCAGGATCAAAGGGCCGTATTGTTAGAGTTGGGGATCAACCTTTATGGAGTTGAGCTGTGTTTCTGATATTATTAGGTTAGGGGGAATTTCAATCATAGACTAATTCATGTGTTTTAGAGAGATGTTTTATAAATGAGACTCGCCCTTAATCACTAGGGATTAATATGTACAATCTATTAGGTACTCCTAAACCTTATCTTTTTAACTGTTTAGTCCTTCTTGAAATACAGGTGTGATGTTATAGATAAATAAAGTAGGCACTATTTAAATACAGGCTTTAAGTACTTATATCGCTGAAATTTTCATCTGTTTCCCTTTTACAAATCAACCTCAATCAAATAAACTACCCCTCAGACCCCAATTCCGGGGTACGGTTACCACGGTTTACCTACTTGCCTACTTAAGCCGTAAACATAAACTTGTTAATCGGTATCGTCACAAGGTTAAAAGTTCTTTACCTTTTCTTGTTGCTAAGCCATTACGTTCTATTAGTATGCCTTATCAGTGAAAACTGAAGAATTCATTAGTGACTAGAATGAAAAAGTTTGATAAAGTACGACGTTCGTCTTTTTTTTTGGTATTTATGCCAAAACGACAAAAATGCAGAATAGATTTTGATAAAACTTGTCGAGGTAAACATTGTAACCCGGGAAATATCTTGGGTGATTTTCGTGATGGCTTTGCTGAAAATATTTCATGCAGGGTTACAAGAGCAGAGCCAGAACCTTAACCACCATACTTATAACTATAATAACCTATGAGGAAGCTTCCGTGCCTCAAAATACAGCACTTAGCACCATAATAAACCTGTCACATCAGAATGGAGTACTTAAAATCAAATTGTTACAAGTAGGTCAAGATTCCGGAACTAGATTATTCAGCTGCAAGTTTCTTACTGGAATTAACATACTGTTTCGAATGGCCGACTTGTAAAGGCTGGCAGAGGTTCAATTGTAGAGGTTCCGTCTGGTGGCTTTGCCAACCGACCTCCACAATGTTTAATAAGTTAATGGTATGAAGAGATTAACATTAATTCAGGTTTAGATTAGGATAAAACATCCGTGGCTGCGACGGCTGACAAATACGTGTGTTTAATATTTTTTTTTATATAAAATTTGGTCAGTCTGGACGAAGTTGCTCCTATGCATCGCCATCATACATTTCGAGAGTTATGTAAGTCCCTTAGATTTTTACCCGATATTTTTTTCGACCTGAGAATTTAACCCAGGACTTCATGACCCGTGCTCATGACCCGTCATCGACCCGTCCCAAGTACAATGCCAGTGTGGAGCCCCTCTGTAGGATATGCCCCACCACCTTTCTTGCCCATCCTGCACAGCCACCTGCACCTTCCAGGATTTAAACGAACCAACGAAAGAGCCGTGCAGGTGGCTAAATACTGGTCGGGTATTATTTGGGTTCATCGACACGCAAAGAAGAAGATGCTCATGCCAAACGAGGCAGTCTTTCTCTTACATTTCCCGCAAAAATCTTCAAGTTTAAGTACGTAATGTTACAGAAGCTCCTGTCATAATTGGCAACAACAGCTGTCTATTTATTATTCCAAACCACAACACACTAGACTCAAACATTTATAGCCCCAGACATTCACGGATAATACAAAAGAAGAGGAAATTCAGAAATAGGTTAAACTTCGAACTACCCGGTCCAAACACTCCAATATAGATGGCATCTCTATTCAGAAGCTCACAAAGTTAAATATAACTGGAATGTAGCAGTTAAATTAAACCGTTACGTAAATAAACGGTTAAAATCAGGATGCAAAACGGACTGTTTCATATACGTAGTGCCGTTAAAAGGTAATGTATTTGGCGTGATAGTGTAGTGTCACGCTATCTGGCGTTAGATAGTTTTAACACAATAACACACACGATGTTCAGCTGTTTCAGCTAATTTACTACGTGTGACTATAGTTCTTTATGGTATTACGATGGTTTTTAATGAAGCTCTTGGGTATTTTTGATCGTTTATGACATCGCCGAAGTCAATTTAAAAATCATCCGCCGAAACTACTGGTTCTTCTAATGCAAGACAGCTTTACATTCAAACAGGCACCCCAATTAAGCACATACACAGTCAGTTACTTCATCAAGATGTGAAAATGAATATTCAATTTGTAAAGTACGCCCCTATCTACATGTAAAGGAAGTAATACCACAATGAGATTATAATATTATCGCCCTAAAAGTTTGTTACGAGCCCATCCCTCTCCCTGCTTCTAAACTTAGCAGTTTTGCATAATCCCCGTGATAATGGAATCAAAATTTCCACTTCACATCTCCTTTACAAAATCCAATATGCGGGGTGTATTTAAGTAGGCCAGTTCAGAGGCTGCTCTCGATACTATTAGGCACTACAATCGATTCCTACCAACGAAACCGAGCGTTTGAGGACACATGGCCTTAAGTTCGCCCGTCCTATTTATATCTGTAACCCGGTATCGATCTGCCGTGCCGCCCCAGTAGCCGACAACCCTCTATTCTCACACACGCGATTTTATCACTTAACCCTCAAGTTACAAAGTCCAAATTCGTATGTAATCTAACTTACATGGGTTTTAAATAGCCTAGGCGACTTCTGTTGATTCGAGTATTATTCTTGGTGTGGTTAGGTTTTGTTTTTCTTGTTTTCACTCGGGAAATTGTGGGCGCGAGAATTATGTGGTGACGTAAATAGAATACGTCACCGTGGAAATACGCTTGTATTTTGTCGAGGTTCACTACATGCGATTTATTATGGTTAGAAGTTGGCTTTGTAATACTTAATCGTGTTGCCATGTCGGTATATTGTATTGTTTCAACATGTATCGAATTGAGAGGTGGTTTTGTACAGAGAAAATGTATTCTTTCCCTTAGGTGTACTCTTGAGAAAATTCTAATAAAATATCATTAATATTCAGCACAAACTCCGTATATTTTATAATAAAAACCCTAATATTAATAATATTAAACCAAACTCCGTCGAACTGGAAGCCATTACGTAGGCGCTTAATAATTTCCATTCTATTGAAAATTGAGGAATTATCTCGCAAAAAAATTTACGTTGAAACCCGGGCTTGTTCTGGTTGAATTCTTTGATTCATTCAACCGTTTCTTCTCTTTATCGGAAAGAGATTTAGGTTAGCCTAAGTATGGATGAAGCTCTACAAATTCGCACTTAAGAGATTATTTTCTGCTTTATTAGTCAGTGTGCGGCAGTTCGGGTCATTAAACAAAGGACAAAAAGATGTAACATTGAACGAAGTCGGAGGGATAGTTATAGTTACGTTATCGGTAATTTCTTACGGTCTGATGCACCTTATTAGATTTACAAAGGTGTTGTGGTACGTTCGGCATTAATTCTCAATTATAATAAAATCGTTGAGGTCGGTTTTTGGACGATTACGTCGAGGTATACTGTTACTGTTAGCCTGTATCATCCCACTGCTGGGCAAAGGCCTCTCCCCATGACTTCAAAATTCTTCGATCCAGGGCTAAGGTGGACCACTGATCGTTGGTTCTGTCCAGCTCGTCCCGCCATCTCCTGCGAGGTCTACCGCGTCGCCTTCTGGCTGTGTCAGGGCTCCACATCGTGGTTATATTGGCCCACAGCTCGTCGGGCATACGGCAAACATGGCCAGCCCAGGTAGCCGAGGTATAAAATCATTATATTCTGTTTGTTTTCCTTTTGTGTCTTCTAAAATGTTCTAGCTGAAACTTATTGATTTAGAACTTTACTGTAGCCATTCAAGTATAAGAGCTAAATGCAGCTCTATTGTTTATAACAATAATTATGATCCTGAATAGCCTGAATGGTTTGTCGACTTTTACTGTGAAATATGAGTAACTTCAAATACTTACCTCCAATTTCTTTAAATAAACAAACAATAATTCTTAGTCCTTCATTACCATTAGGTATATAAAGACAGACAGTACTGCAGTTACTACCAGTCTCGCCCATAAAGTTCAGTTATCCTCAGCTAGATACAAAATACACTATTTACACGAGACGCTGCGCCGGAGCACCTATTATTGTTATCTGCAGAAAGTGTTGCGATCATTTACAGAACGTACTGAATTATGCTGTGGTCTAAGTGGAAGCGGCAGCGGGGGCGATTTTTTGAGCGTTGCCTAAACTGCGTTTCAAAAGATAAAATTAATGAAAGCTTTTAGGAACATATCTTCTTTTTAGCTCATAGATGGTAGGTAGTATGTTCTAATTATGTTTGGATCAAAATTCAGCTTCTCGAACACCGCTCATTGATGCAGCCATAAAGGTGTTTGTTATAACACTTGTATACGGGGTGAAGGGACACCGAAGTAAAAACGGAAACGATGAACGAACGGAAAGTATGTAGTTTCTACTACAAACAAAATCTGCTGTTTCCTACAAAAGTGCAATACCTACACGGTCAAAATGCACAGCTGATTTTGTTCAGAATAATGTACTGAGTACGTGGTTTCCGATTTCGCGTCGGTGTCCCTTCCATTCCATAGTAGCTCTAACAATAATTAATATATTCGTAATCTTTAATCTGTTTGCCAAACACATCTGTTTGGCTTCTAGGGATTCGGGTTAGCTACTAAAACCTCGTCTATTGAATTAAATAGAACTTTGTTACACCTAGTCACGACTACCAGCTTGGCCCATAAATGATATAAACCCAGTGCCCGATTACTTTCCAAGAAAAAGGTTTTACCAAAGCATATATGACCTTAACCTTGAAATTAAACAAAAAGTATCGAGCCCATTACTCTTCACTTTCACACGCTAACGCTTATCATTTGTACCACTCTAAAACAAATGCCTTGCATTCATCTACGTTACACTGCTCTCACAAGTAATAGCCTGATGTATTGTAACAGCTTAATAATCTTTTGCCACCTTCCTGAACAGCTATCGGTATTGCTCAGAAGTGCCCAGTATTCTTTAATATCTCCAATACAAGACAAAGTAAGTTTAATGGCCGTCCGATCGGTGATTTTTCTCAGAAGAGCTTTTAAAGCTGAGAGTAAATTGATTGTAAAAATGTTGGCTCTTATAGTGGATAAATGGAGCTAAGGTATGACCTGCTTGATCAACCGTGAAGGAATGTCTTTCTTAGAACGTTAGTGTTTTGTGGATGGGATGTAGCAATGAACTTTAGAGCTTAGAAGATTGTGAATATGGTTCTTTCTTGAATAGCATAAAAATAATGTTGGAGAGATTGTGTCCTATAGGTCCACACATAACCATTAGTATGAGAGAGTTTTGTGAAACTTCAGACCATGTCATCCTTTTAGGCGGATAAAATGTTGTTGAGCTAACGCATTTATAAAACTCGATTGTCCGATGGCCTGTATTTTTGTCCGAAAATGATTAGAGAGTGACGCATGTCGGTTCCCAATATGAGCGCCCGAAAATAGTGACACAACCAATACAATATTATTGGCCTTTATACTTGTTTTTTTCCTCTGAAATGTAATATAGGAACTTGTAAAGTGATGAAGATGTCATTGAACTTTGACACTATCTTAAGTTTCCGAGATTTAGTGCTTTCCATTAAAGCAACTACGGCCATCAATTTCCATCATTTGCAGAGGAAAATAGCCCATAATGTAACATTTAGATTGTATATACGTCAATAGAATTTATTTCACAATACGGGCACTGTATCCTTCGATCATTATCTCCGTAATGATATCTCAATGTGAAAAGTAAGGGAAGAAATAACAATTTAGATGTTTATAGAACTAATATAAATACTTTATTGCTAATAAATGTACATAGAAACCGTTTTTTTCTGATCCTGAATAAACTAGGTAAGATTATCTGTGAATTTTCGCCATTCAGATTTAAATTGTAAAAATAAAACTAGGTTTTGCTTATATTTTAGATACGCATTAGCGACCTACCCCTACTTCCAACGGTTTCACACAAGAAGGTAATCGGGATATACTTCAATTTGATTTGAATGCACAAAACACGTAAACCTTCCAAAAAAAAAAAGTGAAAATAGAAAAAAAACGTTGCATACTTTAGTTTTATTTTAGTTGAATATCATCAAATACTAATATTATAAATGCGAAAGTTTGGATGGATGGGTGGATGTTTGTTACTCAATCACGCCAGAACGGCTGAACGGATCTGGATGAAATTTGGCACAGAGACAGATTATAGTTTTTTATCCCGGTAGGATGATCCCGTGGGTCAAATTATCGAACTCCACGCGGGCGAAGCCGCTGGCATAAGCTAGTCTACTATAAACGAAATAAAATTCGACGTAAACACTTCAGACATAATCGATCTTCAGCAAACATTCAAGCATAAAACTTTTAAATGGAAATCATGTTTATAAGGGTCCCTTGACACGAATTCGTGTTTCGTTTTACATATAAAAGGACCTAACTCATGTGGAGTGTTCGCGCTGTTTATTGTGTAGATAGTCCCTTAGTCGGCGTGGTATTTACATATGTATTGTCTAGAAGTGTTGTTTGTATAATAGGACTTAATGTCTGAAGTTATATAAGTAGGGTAAACCGCAATTTTAATTGGATGGCCGTCAGATAATTGATTTTTGGATTTTAAGGCGTTTTTTGGATTTTTTTTGCGATAGTACCGCCATTGTAACAGTTAAGTGAAAGTGTATAAAATTAGTTGTGTTTCAATTTTGACGTACAATGAAGTATATTCTATTCTATTTTGTTTTAGAACTATAAATAGGAATAAATAAGTAGCGTATAATGTCCCCACTAACGGTACATAGACCTTTCTTAGAGAGGCCAGAGCAGATAAGTAGATGTCACAGTCATGTCTTCGATTTTTTATTTCTAGGACAAGCCAGTTTTCTCACGATGTTTTCCCTATAGATCGGTGGTCATGAAATAAATTACACATGTTAACGCGCCTGTCTGGGCTCGAACCCACTACCTAACAACTCCTACGTCGGAGCCCTCACCACCGTTCCCCATTCTTGCTATGGCTATAATAGAAGTATTATATAATAGAAGTATTGTAGATATAAGTATTCCAATACCTTTGTCTTAGAAGCACTTGCTAAAACAACTCTTGTATTGGATTATAGGATTAAATTGTTACTTTGTATCGCGGTCTGACAAAGACTTAATATTCCACCGTTGAAGAGGTTTAGCTGAAGGTAATGTCAAAATAAAGTCAGGGAATTAATCCTATATTAATCGAATAGATTGCTATGCAATTTTGGTCCTAAGGGACTTGAAATACAGAATGGTATTCCGATAGTCATGGTTTGGTAATACAATTAACGCGATATAAGTCTTTTATATGATAAAACATTTGATCCTTAGAGACGCATAATAAAATTGGAAAACTGCATGAAAGTAATTTCTGTTATGGCCTGATAGTTTATCAAGTACTCATTGAATAACACCTTTTATTTCACACGTCATTGTTCGCACGGTAGAAACTTAGGTAATAAATAAAATATTAATTAATTTATTACTTATCAAACAAATATACGATATCTTATACGTTTTTTTTAAGTTATAAGTACGTTACGTAGGAAAACTTGTTTAATGTTAAAATAAACTTTTTTTTTGTAAAAGCCTAGAATATATTTGAATCTCTCGCGCTATAATCTCAACATTAATGATGTAACCAAGATTTTGTAACAACATATTGATTTAAAAGAGTGTGCATGGGGTTTCTTTGGGAGATCTACGCTTTCGAATGGGCAACTACAGTAATTTCACAAGTTATTATGCCCTGTGACTGGGACTGTAGCTTAGATTTTTTTGTGTTTTGACATTCAAAAGTGTCTGTAATGGTTTAATTGAAATAAATGCTTTGAGTTTGAGTTTGGATTTTTGATCTAAAGATTCGATTAGCCAATTCACCAACAAAGTCATTTTGTAGATTGTTTTATGCACTTATTAACACTACTTTGGATGCTGTGCAGATTAAGGAGGCCCTCACTATATCGGGCAACTCATTCATAATTTAATGACCTAATAAATAAATTAACCCTCCTCATACCGAAGCTTTTACCCTAAAATTCGCTACATAAGACCTAAATATAATAGCTAAGTCCCGCACGTAAAATCTACATGTTATATCTAAGTGCTGAATAAATCCTCGAAGCCTAGTTCATGAATATTCAAGCTACACTGATTACAATTCTGGTTGAAAACGGGGTTGACATGAGTTTCGGATGATAAACACTTCACGTATGGATTTAACCTTCGATTCGTGATCATGTATAGTACCATTGTTTAATCTGTTAATTTCAAGGAGAAAACTAAATTTTGGGAGGCTTTATTAATTACTGGGACGGCTTGAAGCCTTCATGAGAATGTTGGCCAGAAATATTGAAGGTGAGATTAAAAAAATGTAACCTTGGTATGTTTTATAACATAAGAATTTACAATAAAATCGGTAGGTAGGCAGAACCCTGGCCAGTCGAAAGTCAGACCAATAGTTTTACCGAAGTATAACCCAGTTAATGGGTTGTGGGAGCAGTGATAGTCTAGTGGTGTGACCGTTGGACTGCCGAGTCATAGGTCTCGAGTTCGAACCCAGGACACGCACCTCTGATTTTTCGGAATTATGTGCGTATTGTACCTATAATTATCACTTGCTACGGTGATGGAAAACATCGTGAGGAAACCAGCATGCCTGAGAGATATTTCTCGACGGCATGTAAAAGCCAAGTCAGAGGCCCTTGGGTGGCATAAAAACTCTGACACCAGGTTAGGCACTAACCACACGATATAGAAGAAAGAAATGGGTTGTGCAGTCGCTACGTAAAATTCAACTGCACTTCGTATGACCGGTTAGCCGACACTGTCATTCATAGATGGGAAAAGGCTAGACAGAAAATGATGGTATGAGAATAAGCAAAAGTGATTCCCACATCCCAAAACAATAAAAAAGCACTAACGAAGGCTCTATAGGACATTTTACAAGATAAACGCGTCAAAAGCGTAAACGTAGGTAAGATGTAACTCAATTACGAATGATGTTATCTCAACAACGCATCCTGAATTACAATAATAGACTTTACCGCAATTAAATCAAGGTTAGTAATAGTTTGTCGCAATCATGGCCGATGTTTATCTGTGACAATCATCGTTGATTTGTAGTCACAACTGATTGTGGGAACACCTATGTATTATTTATGAGGCAACGTTGCGAGTTCGTTTTGACTTTATGATTAAATCAGCTTAGCAGCTAAAATGGGATCTAGTGCTTTCTGGAGTGATAAATATTGTATGTACTTGAAAGATAAATAAACTTTCGGAAAAAGCAGAACTTACCTAACCTAACTAGACGCTAAAACTTGTCTTAAAGTCCCTTTTTCGGGCTAAACTTATCTCCTAGAAAAAAAGATGAGATTTTACTCCGAAGAGGACACTTACGATCTTTTTGACCTCTTGAAGCATCCTTACCAATTTTTTCGCAAAGTCAGCCGAAAAACATCTTCATATTAGCTATTACAAGTGTTTTCAGAACATAAAAATGCTTAAGTACGACCCATATTTCCTTCCGTCTATCTGTCAGAAACGCTTTTGATTTTATCGCCGAAAAGGCTCAGCTGTGTAATGGTGATTCATAAAATCCTAACCCCAACCTAGATTTGCTGGTTTTATTTGGTCTTTCGGTACTTCAACGCTTTGTAGTGTGACTGACATTTGTTTTTTTCAGCCTTCAGAAAATAGGTTCGAAAGAAAAACTTTTGTTCAACTTAAATTCAAGGAGGTTGACACCCCACTTCGTTTGTGTTGTGATAAGTGGCTATAGCTGTTAAATTGTTTGTTTTAAATTTAATTCTGTTTTCAATTTTGCGTATTTTGAATAAGCTTTGTTAAAATATTGTTTTGTTTATTTGTTTGCTTGGACTTAGATGTGACATCAAGATTTATGATGAAAATACTTTTACCAAAGTTCTTGAAACGATTTATTTGTGATTTCAATTATTTTTGTAAGACAAGTACATTCCTCTTATAAATGCATCAACTTTATAACTGAACAGATGCAAAATGAAAATGTATTAAACCTAACATTCTCTGTTATAATTTTCCGCATATTCTTCATTCTTATCTGTTTCTCTGCAAGTTTCAAACAAAGGATGAAACATTTCTGATCCGTTCTCGCACCGAACGGGGTTCATATTTCGACCCTTCATGATTACCTTCCGGCGATCGTCTGGTCTTTATATACCAACCTTTATATAAATATTTATAGGTATATGAAGATACCGATTTGAGTCCATTGACTGCAGTGTGGTGGTGAATACTAATACAAATCTATTTATAGAATAGAAGCTCGATTAATGTATTACAAATGTAAATTTTCTAGGCTAGTTTTAAATGTATTTTGTATTGGCAAGTGTTTTAAATACGTAGACTATTTGTCTAGTCTTGTTTGTCTGTCTTATTTTATTTATGTGAAGATACAACAACACGACGAAACAAAATATTTAGTCGTGGATAGAAGCTCTTTGCCTAGCGGTGGGATGATGTATGTAGGCTAGGAGCCACAGTCAAAGTTTTCTACACAGATTTACTACCTATGGTAGATTTTAGCGTTTAATTTATGACACCAAAAACATGTGCTTACGTCAGCTAATCTAGAATACTCCCTCTCATTCCCTTATCAGCCCATAAAAATACAAAACTCTTTACAACGTATGCAATTACCGAATATCGTCATAATCTACAGCGTGGGTGCAGGAAACGATTCGTTATCGGTGACATGACACTACCTCACTATCAGTTACTAGTAAGGCACTTGGCTTACTACCGACGAAGAAGCTATCGACTATAACCAACTTCAAAAAAGAAGGAGGTTATGTATTAGGCGCGTATTTTTTATATATTTTATTATTAATGTACACATAGTAAAACACAGGAAAATAACATAATATTTGAGTACATAGGTACTGTTTAATTGTTTTAAAATTCGCCAGCAGCCCTGCGAATGGAGAACACTATGTTTGTATACCGATTTCTCCGTGAATATTGGGCCGATTGACGTGATTATTGTTTCATTTGGTAAAGAAAACCCGCGTGGTTTATTGTACATTTTATTGACTATACTTTGTAATACGTATACTAATTGTTGGTAGCGGACTGTCCACACCATCCATCGACGAAAACTCCTTATTGTTATAAGCCTGTTGTGTCCCCCTGCTGGGCAGAAGCCTCCGTTTCTTCTCTCCATTTTTACACTAAATAGGCTGGCGTTTGGCCGCAACTCGCCTCGCCTCGTTTAGGCGACTACTCTATCAAACAAACAAATCGTACATAGTTGCTAGTTTTACTCGCTTCTCGTTAATCGCTGGCAGTGGGACAGGTGCCTTAGTAGGTATGCAAATTAACTTACTCGCAGACTTTCACACATTTCGGGATAAACGCTGATAGCCAAGTAGGTTATCTTGCTTACAACACGTTTGGTAGTGATAAGCAGGTCGTATCACCTGTTTAACGAGTCAGGGTGTCTTCGTGTCGTGTTTGTTAATTTTGTACATAGGTACTTTTACGTACAGGTTGAAGTTAATTTTTTTGAGTTTGGAAAGGCTGGCTTTAAGCTTATGGTGAGGATTTTGTAGCGATTTTAATTTTATGTAGGTCTGGGTAAGGTTGGGTTTTGCTGTTATAGAAAATATTATCAGCTTCACAAATTGGATTCCTCAGTTGCTCGATATCTATGCCTTTCGTGGTGTCGTATATTATTAACGTAGGTACTGGGATTCATATATTTACTGGAGTATTGAACCCATTATCCTTGATATTATTGTTAAAAATCAGGAAGTTATTTTAGTCCGTACCTGAAAAAACTGACTTTAAAAAAGTTAATAGAAAACGGGACATGTTTAAAGTAATAAGTCCGTTATAGTACAGTTAATTAAAAAGACTGTAGCGACATCAAAAACATCACTTGATTAATTAAATGTGGTCAGATAAAACGTACTTTTTATTTCTTGTTGAGATTAAAATATAAAATGTTTTATTTCGAAAAACCTCGACCAGAAAATACAATGAAGCTTTTATCAAAAAGAAATTAACTTCATAATTATAATTAATTTCTAATGGAAATTAGCGGTCGGAGTATGTTCATTAGGGTTTATCTACTCACGGACCTTTTTAATTCCCGGGATTTTTATAAGCTCCCGCAAGAATCCCGGATATTTCTTTTAATCTCGGAAGTTAGATCCTAGAGTTCTTTTTTTTTAGGACAAGGCCACCACACTGTTCTCAAACTACTGCAACTCCTGAAAGCCAGAACCAACAGGGGCGACCACCAAAACAGCGCTGTGACCTTGAACCTCGACGAAGTCCCAGAGAAACGATTTAACTGTCTTGGATCTAGCAACGAATTTAATCAGAAAAGAATACCGGAGGAGTAGGAAAAACATAATTTCCACTTCCCTCCATATCAGCAGGAGACAGAACAAAACAAGGCCTATAGGCACAAAGGGACGTTTAAAACTGGGATAAGCCCAGTTGTCTAGCGCCATCATCATCATCTGCTTAGCCTTTTCCCAACTATGTTGGGGTCGACTTCCAGTCTAACCGGATGCAGCTGAATACCACTATTTTACATGGAGCGACTGCCTATCTAACCTCCACAACCCAGTTAGTACTGGGTAAATACGATACCCCTTGGTAAGACTGGGTGTCAGACTTCTGGGACACTGACTACCTGTAATGACTGTAAAAGATGTACAATTGACAGCCGGGACCAACTTTTCCCTCTTTTCGGGGCTTTCCGAGGCACGGAGGAAACTCGGTATGTAATGGGTGTTCACCCATCCATGGACCAACCCAGGCAAGCGCGGCTTAACCTGACGATCGACCCGAGCAGCTGTTATTATTTTAGCCACGAGCTCCTCCATGGCTCCTAGAATTCATCAAACATTACTAGTCATCAAGCTTTGTTCAAGAAAGCTTTTCTTATAAATTGCTTTGTATACATAAATTACCTGAGCAATTTAATCAATATATAATTTCTCACGTGGAGGCCTTGAGGGTTTATGTTTAGTCGTTTATGTATTCTCACATTCGTGCTCGAGCACGTGTAAGTATGTAAATTATAATTAATTATTAAGGTTTGATTATGTAATTAAAGTTTAGATAGGTATAATATTTCCATATATAAACTTTCGTAAGGAAAATGTTATTTTAAGATGTTTCACTTATGTATTGGAATGAAATTTTAAATAAGTAATAATTTTACACGAGTAGGTAAGTTAAAACGTTAAGATTAGAATAGAATAGGCTAAAACTGCCTTTTTAAAAGCACTTATTTAAAAATTGGCGTTACAAAACTTGTTCAGTCGCTTATAGGTACCAAGTCAACCCTTGCTTGGACTTGTTTGCTGATGAACGGAAGAGAATATTGTTAGAATGTTTTTGGTTCTGTGAGAAGTCCGAGTAAAAGTCTACTTAAATTAATTTAGTATTAATGGTTACCTCAAGACCACTGAATACTAAAAGATCAAAAGTGGGTATCGTGTATTATGATTAACTTTGCCCATAAACAAGTGAGCCCGAAATAATCGAGATCTTCCTCCACTATCAAACCTCAATTTACGAGCAAACTGCGCAACAATACCTCTGAAGCAATCACAAACAAATTCGATGTTTCAAACTAAAAATATAAAACTACCAAGATAATGATACCACCATTTTGTAAAAAGAGCTGGGTTTTATACCTACAATATATTTTTGGGAGTCCGCAAGAAAAACCGGGCTCTTGAGTTAACCTACGTTACTGAAGTACTTGCTCATTCTGAGACATCCTTCCCTAAGGGAGCAACAAAACCTAATCTTTGACCTCAAACAAGTTGATACAAATTCGGGAACTTCAGGGATATCTACTTTTGTTTAAATCCTTGAACCTTGTTATGTCTTGGTCTGAAGCAAGAATTTTTTACTTAATGTCTAACTTCAACAATAATGCTATGAATCTGCCGACATTCCTACTCAAAGTCTCGCAAATTAGTAATCACAGTTGTTCCATATTAGAAGACAAAACTTCTTAACATACCTACCAAATACATTAATCATGGTTATAGAAAAGGTGGTTACTAGAAATATTTTCTTTTTAAAAATAAACCACTCACATAATTCTATAACACAATATGTATATGACGCAATTCTCGCCTAGCATAAAATTGTCACTAAGTCAGAAGGCGGGATTCTCATGACGTCAAATGTACATAGTATGTAGATAGAGATATATGTATAAAGCACGTACATAGTTACCCAAATATTGTGACGCCAGAAGTTTACGTCATGTAGGAATTTTCATATTAAGGCCTAAATATGTCTACTACGAGAATTATTTTATTCTGTCCAAACTTCATTCAATGTTATGTCAGACATAAATATTATATATACTACTCAAAACAGAATAAGGGCCACGAGGTATTTTTACATTTTGGTGTAATTTAGTAAACATTTACATATTGAAAGTAGTAAAATATTGAGTATACAAACTCTTTGATACCTAAACTTTTTAATATTGTAGTATTCATCTAATGCTGGCAACAATTTTAAATAAAATTTGATTTAAAATTCTTTTTGAAGATTTTGATTCCATTTTCTTTGACGTTTTGCTTTCCTTAGCTTCTTGGTTTATTAGAAATTATCAGAGTTCATTGATATCTCGATTCAGAAACGTCTTTTGCAATATGCCACAAGCACGCAGGCGTCATATGGACTCGCTGACAGCAACCAGAGCCGTTACAATGATTGAAGAAGGTCATTCGCAGCGATCTGTGGGTTTGCAATTGGGATTTTCTCGAAGAGCTATTCAAAATCTATGGAATCGTTTCCATGAGACCGGTAGTGTTAGAAGAAGACCTGGTTCGGGCAGAGTTCGCATTACAACAGCTCAAGAGGATCGTTACATTCGATTAAGTGCGCGCCGAGATCGCACAACGACGGCCCGCAAGCTGCAAAATCGTTTACGGCTGACAACGGGTACTCGTGTCAGTGACCAAACTATTCGTAATCGATTGCATGAAGACCAGCAGGCATCAAGAAGGCGAGTTGTCCGTGTTCCATTAACCAGAAATCATCGTGCAACTCGTTTAAGATTTTCCCGTCAACATTTGGACTGGGACATAAACCAATGGGGCATGGTGCTCTTCACAGACGAATGCAAAGTTAAATTTTTTAACGACGATCGGCGTATTACAGTATGGAGAAGACGCGGCGAGAGATTTTCAGAAGCCTGCATCCATGAAGTCGATCGTTTTGGTGGTCCAAATGTAATGATTTGGGGCGGGATAAGCTTACACGGCAAAACTGAGCTCGCTATTTTAAATGAGGGTACTGTTACTGCTCAGCGGTATATTGAGGAAGTTGTCAGACCACATGTGATCCCATTTGCACAGCGAGCGGGTCCTGGATTCATCTTGATGCAAGACAATGCTCGTGCACACACGGCTCAAGCGACTCGGTTTGTACTGGAAGCCTCTCAAATTCAAGTCTTGTCGTGGCCGGCGAACAGTCCGGACTTAAATCCAATAGAGCACATGTGGGATCAGTTGAAACGAAGAGTTAGAGACGGTGATCAAGAAATCCACAACCAACAGCAACTCATCAACGCTGTTAAAAGGGCCTGGGAAGAGATTCCAATGGAAAATGTCAGGCATTTGATTGAGAGCATGCACTCCAGGCTTCAGGAGTGCGTAGCTAAACGAGGGGGGCATACCCGTTACTAAAAGATGAGCATGGAGTATTTTCTTTTGTTTTCAGTAACTTTACATTGTTTTTATTTTTAACCTAAAATGTGTTTTTTCTTTTAAAACCAAATAAACTTTTTAATCATTATTATTTGAATAAATGTATTGGTCTACATGGTAAAAACAACATTAGTTTTCGTTATGGAGACAAAAAAATATATATTGGTTTTATTATTTTCATGGTACAGACAAAATACCTCGTGGCCTTTATTCTGTTTTGAGTAGTATATTAAGATGTTAGTGTTGTGAATTAGTTATTTTAATTGAGCTTTGTGATTGAAATAAACTGAATATGCTTCTGTTAAGTTATTCGTAATTTGGAAATAAATCGGCAATTCTGATTGCTTACAATATTCTGATGAGGCAAAGAAGATTATCACATCGGGTTATCAGCATTTTTGCGTTTCCAATAAGGTGAAACAGATCAAAATGATATCTCTAGAACAGAGATGAAACGCTAAAACGAAAATTCTTTTTCTGTAGAGTTAAATCAACCATTTCAAACAGTCAATTCTCCTCATATATCTCCTACAGCCTCTCAAGAACAAAATATCATTTTTTTAATATTCTTTAATATTCTTTGCCTAATAGGGCACAATTTATCAACATCACGTATGCCATTATAGGCGTTATTATATTCACGTAAATACGATAATGGCATGTGTCATTACGGCAGATGGATCGCGTGAGAGCGCTCTCTATAAGGTAACAGCTGTTTTACTGACGTATTCATCTGTGCCAATACTATATACTCGTACTTATTACTTTTTATGGTCATCTTTATATTGAAAAAAGTACATAGCGAAAGAGTTGTGGCTGTGGCGACTCTAAAAGTCCATTTACGCACATAAACAAATCATGATACCTTTAATCTTTTAAAGGATGTGCAGAGATGTAAACACATATTAAATCACATGTAACAAATACGGAGGGAATACGAATGGGGAGAAAATGTACCTATTGCAGTTTTCAGTGGAGAAATGCGGGTTACGAGGCTTGTACTGAAAATTTTCTGATGAAAATAAACGACACTATTGCACTAAGGAACCAAACCAAGTTCAGCAATTGCAGACCAATGAGCCTTTCTCGGACTTATATTTAAAGATAATAAAGTGATACCAAGAAGTGGCTGGCTCGATCCTTAATTTATGTTGCCCTAGGTCCCGTTTATTTACAATTTAGTGCTTTACATGCAAAGAGACTAAGATAACAGTCTTAGTCATTATGTTAAATATTTATCAGCAAATTATAATATTAAGATAAAACGATGTGCCTAGGTGACCTCGGTAGAGTTAGGCATCCTACATCTAGTACCTTTATAAGTTTTTAAAATAATACTCGTATTTTGGTCAGGCGAGAACCATTTCTCAGTGTGGAGACTGGATTTTTGCCCAGTTTATGATAATAGGCTCGCTGTGTTACGTGGGACTTAAAAACATAAATGGTATAATGTGAGTGTAATACTACACATTTGTACTCCGGGATTACTGGCATGATGTTATGTTATGGCGTAATGTTGTGTAATTAACTGAAATAACCAGTGTTTCAGTTAATTATAGATTTAAAGGAATCTTTGTGTTTAGTGTTTTTCTAAACGGTTAATATTTACGTACCTATGTTGATTTTATCAATACTTACTATAATGTTATCGTATTACGCTGTAATGCACACTCGGATTATTTGCATGATTATGCACTTAGTCATAACTATGGAGGTAACTTAGGAGCAGGTATAGAACATTATCTCATTTCATTTAGGTACTTTCAGCACTTAGCATGTCTAGCCCCATAGACGCCTGCTCTCCATCGCTACCTTTTATTAACCGACCGACTTCAAGAAAAGGGGGAGATTATGTAGGTATTACACATAGAAGAAGCCAGCAGGCTTCTCTGCAGTATTGATCACCAAAGAGTTCTAACATAATCGGCTCGCCCCCTATTACATCGGACTTAAACATAACTGGCGAAATGCGGGTGTACTATTAGACTCTGCCTAACACTTCGTAGATTAAAGGCATGATGTTATGAGTACTAATATCAGTAACAAAAAGAATGTCAGTAAATTTACCAGTGAACGTATAAAGCTAAACAAAACGCACGTTTGTCGTCTGTAAACGGAAACAAACTGTTAACGCTCACGTGTGAACCGTAGTACTAGCAATGGAGACGATTTCATACAAGGTCACTATTATACACATTGTCTCATACATGCCGGTTTCAATGCAGTTATGTCATTAAACGTGCCGTTTCCTGGTCTCTGGAACCTTCTGGAATGTTTCAGGGTCCATTTCAGGCCCTATACTGAGGCCATACACAAGAATGGATGGGAACAGTAGGTAGTAACTGGCAATAAAGAAGATTCCATTCAAGGTCACTATAGTATACACATTGTCTCATACATGCTGGTTTCAATGCAGTTATGTCATTTAACGTGACGTTTCCTGGTCTCTGGATACTTCTGGAACGTTCAGTCCAGGTCTATTCCACTTCTTATAATGTTGACATCAGACAAAATAAAGGGAATACAGTATAAAAAATTACATGGTAGTGGGGTCTCGCTTCCTGGTCTGGGACCTTCTGGAATGTATCGGGATTACTGTCAAGGCCCATTTTAAGTGGGAATGAGTAGGTCACGGGCATATCATGCGTAGCAAGGGCAGTTACTGTGTTTTGTTAGCTGTGTAAGTTATCTGGTGGTCTGGTCGGTACCTAATGAATGAAGTTAATGACTGAATTGGATTAAAAAGTTGGAGGTTTAACTTTGTAAAGATTTTTCTTTATCTATTTCAAAATGACAATTCAATTTCATATCAAAACACGTGTGAAATTATATTTAGCCACATAACAGTACAAAATTTTACATACCGCATGGATGATTGATTGCACCTTATCAGAAAGTTTTAGACAAAGATTAAGTACAATATATACGTAGGTATTTATATACATAAGTAGATTGTAGGTAGGTAACATAAGCATTTGAAACAGACACAGAGCTATAATATTTATAACCGACGACATTGATTGATTGAGGTAAAATCAATGTAGGGCGCAGTATTTTACCTATCTGGACGATTTATCGTGGGTTCCAATTCACATGAAAGGCTTGATTGGAATACTTGCTAGAAAAGTCAAATATTTTATGTAGGTATTTTGAATGAGCTATGTGACATAGATGCCATCGGGGGAAAACATGGATGAGGCTGGCACAGAACCGTGGAGATTGGCTTATGCCAATCTCCACGGTTGCTTATGCATAGAGAGGCCCATAACCAGCAGTGGATGAATTCAGGCTGTGGTTGATGATGATGATGATGTGATGTGATGTGATATAATTGGGTCACAAAAATGCAAAACAAAATTAAAATAGGATGAAGCATTGAACTTTTGATAAATTTATACGAGTTTAAAAAAACGTTGAAGTTTTTGCATTTACGCCAAATTCTAATAAAAGACTGGCTGAATAAGCTAAACACATGTTTGATTGGTTAAAATGAAAATGAATTCAGTTACATTTAAATATTTAATTCTAGGCCTCCATTTGTAAGTGTATTAATATGTGAAGCCGACGTCAAACAGAGCAAATAAAGGGTGCATATTTTATTGCTGGAGGAATGTTTTCTAATTTGTTTATTTTATGAAAGGATAATTTTATTTGTGAAGTTATTTTAAAGTACGAACGTCCAGTTTGTGGATCTAAAATCAACATACAACCAATTGCATCACTGGTCTTGCATTTAATTTTGATGTAACTTTTGTTTTAGAATTCCCGTGTTAAAAATGATTTACAACTTTTAGCTCGAAAGGTAATCTAACTTGCATTGTTAAGTAGGGTACCTCTGTCTACTTTAAGTGCCTCATTAAAAACATTTATAGTATCATGCCACACACTCATAATACCCCTAGTTTTACATACAAACTCACACTAATCCATTCTGTCACTGACAACGGACATGCCGACGTAAATTATGCCTACACAATACATTGCTGGTTCAAAGTGACAATGGCAGCAGAAACTATAGACCGAAGCAACCATGTCAAGGCGTTTCCCTATTAAAGTTTTGACACGGAGTTGACATGAATGGCTGATAAATTGACCTAAATAAAAGTGGGTGTTATATTTAAATGTATCATTAGAAATATAGTCATGATTATTTTGTACCTTCATCTACGTTTACTAATTTAAAAATAAAATAACTCGAAAATATTTTTTACTAACGTCACCAGTTTAGTTTTGCTTTTAAACTTTGATGTGTTTACGAAATCATCAAGAAAATTGCCAGTAGCAGATGAAGAGTTCCTGCACTGACACAATCTTGGCTTATCAAGAAAACTATACCAAATAAGTGTTGTCTGACTGAACCAAATGTGTTTTCAAAGTTTGCACTTTCTTATAACACTAAGGGGGTTAGCATTCGATTACAAGATTTGATCGTCAGTCAGCTCTGGAATTAAATAGCATCAAGGTATATATACATCGTCAGTGCGAAGTACTTGTCAAAATTTCACGATTTTTTAAATAATCTGAGTCACGAAGATACACAAGTTTTAGATAAGGCTGTCAACATCGATCAATTTATCTCTGACGCATATTTTTGGGTGTGCAAAACCACTCCATGATGGTTATTGATGGCACCAGATAAAACCTGACAATAGTGAATAGATTCAAATTATGTGTAGGTAGTCTAAATTTAAACTATTCTTATTATTAGCTATAATGAAGAAGTCGTTTACCGAAAATGTGACCTTCTTGAATCGATGAAGCTAATCAAGAAAAGCACCGGACTATTTAAAGTTTCATTAAGAGCTCATTCACACGGCTTCCGTAATAAAATACGATACTTCATGACGGATGGACGTTCATATTGCATACGGAATCGTGTTTTATTACAATCCAGAAAAAAAATAACGAATCGGTGTTCACATTAGTTCAGTGATTTAAAAAAAGACGATACGTCAAAAAAAACGAATCCTCGTCGTATGAACGGGCTGTAACTCAAAAACCCTATGTCATTTATTCTATACTATTTGAAAGTTGTGGTCGATTGGTCATTTTAACTGAACCACTATCTCCATGGGACCAACGTCCGTCGTAATCGCGAAAAATTATCAACAGTGGAATACAAAACTTCAATACCTACTCGGCAAAAATGGAAGGGACTGTTGGACAAGTGATTTTTTCGCGACTACATAATTAGTTACACAGAGAAAGCCGTTCAGTTTAATGGTCATGGCACACCGTTTAATATACCTAACTACACCGTTCTGATACATGCTGTATAATCATCCAATAATATTCTATAGAACAGTTACAGTTCCGTTATTGGAACTAATTAAAGATATCCGCATTATTATGTAATTAAAACACGACAGCACGCGTTATATTTTCAGTTACAGGCAGCATCTGTAGCTGATCACGTGAATATACTATAAGTATAATATTGCGTATTTCACGACTATCTTGTTATGATAATTTGCAAGTTCACACTACTCGTTAACTGTCCTATAGATCCTAATAGTAACTAGTGTTACTACACATATTGGCATTGAAAAACTGTGGTCAGACTTTCAGAACTATTTTATCTATAATTTTTTATCAGGTGTCGGAAATTCAATAGAATAATTTCTGAACTCTTCAAATATAATTTGATAGTTACATACAACATGACACAGAAACATGTGACTTCGATATTCGTTGTAGCTTAGATTTCCAGGCCTATTTCATGAAACTTCACTTATTCAAGGTTATTTATAAGTATCTATTTCATGGTGTGTACTGTGTACATGTGTTTGCTCATCGTGAATTATCATTTTGTGACTGTTAGCACACTTGACTTTTTTGTTATGAAATCTAGAGTCTTTAAGGATAGGCGCTGTCTTAACTGATGTATCTTGTTATTTACATTTGAGATATAAGTCGATGCGTAATTCTAAATGCCATCTACCCATAACAATCTTTACTCGAAGACTCGATTTGTCCTTGATTAAGAATTTTATTCGTAGAGTAACTTAACATTTCTTTCTTTTCATCTAATCCGGAAGGCTCGTTGGCACACAACCAATAAGTGCGTGTTTGTGTCTCATTTTTGAACAAAAACTAATAAAAACTAGCTACACTCCTATACTGATATGGTAAACAGAAGTACGGTTTAGCCAACGTAGTAATGTGGGGCACTGACGTCAAACTTTTCGCATTAGGAACTTCAGTAGGTCTCGGTCGCCCCCGACGATGTTGACGCGGAAAAGACACTTTAACTGCAAGGCGAAAGGATCAATTTCCCATGAAAACACCACGGGAATGACGTAAGAAGTATTGAAATTAACCCTGTCTACATCGCATGCATTGTATCAGATGTGATGTGATAAACATGCTTCGCGTTTAAGTTGGACTGCATTTCTTTGGTTCCTATTTACGTCGGTGAAAATAGTCCTAAGTACAAGGTAAATACGACTTTTATGATAGCACTTTGTCGGTACAGCTAAAAAAACGGGATGCTGTCTGGTGCGTTGAACTTTCCTAAGATAATCAAGATTGTAGCCCTACATTACTATCTTATCTCAAAGTTCCTTTACATTTGGGCCCGTTTTGAAAGATCAAACAAGTAGGTACCTACAAAAACAAACTTTCGTCAGAGCTCCAAGATCTCGGAGTAATATTACACACACAAAGTACCTACACGACATTTTTAAATGAGCAAATTCCTGCGGCATATCCCCTGGGTTACGATGGGTAATTTATTCCAAAACTCCAGGATATGTTTGGGGAAATTTCTCATCCAGTTTGTGTGGGTGGCCGGATTATGGTGATTACCGTTAATGGCCTTAGGTACTTAGGTTATTGATTCACCAGTTAAGCATCACCGCATGGTTCATAGGATCGATTGTAACCTTTTTGTTTTGCTGTAGTTTTCACTCGGACTAAAATAGCTCAGTGAGTAATCTATCTTTATTAGCTACACGCGATTTTTAATTCAGTAGGCTAGATTTTTTGTTCAAAATAAGGGCATGACATCATTAGTTTACGTTTAAGCGTTAGAAGTAATTTGATTTTTAATGATCCGTATTTTGATACCAATTTCAAACTTGATGATTTTGGGAGAATTCAACCAATAAAACGTGCTCAGCACAAAAGCCGCGTTCAAGAGCAGCTGCAGTTAGTTACATAACAATTGTTTTAGTACTCTAACAGATCCTGAACGTCGTTCAGATATCTTGATCACGTTCAGTTTCATTGGTGAAATTCGCTCCTAATAAATATTCAAATATCGATCTGTAAATTAACCTTTTAGTTATACCTGTCTAGAAGTCTCAGCAGACTAAAATAGAAGTTTAGTAAATTAACTAACTGGGATAACTATTAATAATTGTTGTCCTTGTCTGTCAATTTGGACTTGGCTCCAATAAATTAAGCCATCGATGACATTGAAACAGTTATTGACTTCGATATTAATTCGAAATAGTTTAATTAACTGCCAGAGTGATTCGAACGGATTAATAGCATTGTTTTCAGTGAGATTTATGTTTGTTTCTGACATTTGAACTTTAGTTTATGCGTCTAGGAATGATTTATTGCTATGTTATAATTTGTTATAGTTGGATGTTGCACAAAAGTACTACAGCTAAAACAATTTTCCTTATCACAAATTCACAGCGGAAAAATAATATTAATAACTGCTTACACAAGCCAAAATATTTCCATAATGGAAACTAGGCAAGGTTACAAAGATTCGGCTCTAAGGTACGGCTGCAAGGCTATATACCGAGATCATCTCGCAGTTATTATGCCTATCTACTTGTGCTAGGGTGTTCGAGATTTTATGAGCCTTTAATATGCAAGAAGCGTATATTGGCTGTAGGTTGAATTTTAAATATCCTGCATAGTTTGACCAGATTTTTTAGAACGTTTTTGATTTCGGGCCTACACAGTGATATATGTATACGTATAAAATATACACAACAATAGGCGTTAATATCCATACAGAATAATCTAAATAATCCGCCAAAAACCCTAGAGATATCGAAAAAAATATCTCAACTAAATCGCGCCCCAAAATCCCGTATCTAATGTTATATTCATTAGGCAGCCGAAATCCGCGAAAATGGAATATTTCGGTTTTGACATATTGTCGTAAAACATGGATACATATGGTGTAAGATATCTTTTGGGATAAAAGCATCGTAAGTCCGTGGATCGTCCATCTATAATGATTAATGCTACCCATCCATCCCACATGGACCCCGGGGAGAGAGAGAAAAACTTGATTGATGAAGAGCCGAGGGTTAGTGGGTGATATTTTCCAACTATTTCCTCGTTCCAAATGTGGGTATTTCAGTATGTGGGTTATTGGGCTTGTTTATTTGTTGAGGGGAGGGTGACGCTATTTACGCGATCAATAGGATGATTTAGCGATTTGAGGGATGACCTAGTAATGAATGGGGAAGCAGTGTTTGTGTAGAAATCGTATAAATATTTGTATAGGTTGGAAAACTACTTTTGGCGTGAAAGCCAACACTGATAACAACTAGTACGTACCGATAATGTTTTGCGCATTATGCTACCTACACCCAAACCTTTACAGATCGGATGGGTCCATATAGCTACTAAATAAATACACAAACCTCACAAAACAGAGGACGCCAAAGATAAATACAGCCACCGACGTATTTACACGAAACTTTAGGGTTAAGTATTTAAAATTTTCCGATAGGTACCTCGGCTTTTCCAGTTTGTGCCCACATACTTGTAGGTCAACCTTCCCGTGACCACAAGCTAAAAAGCGTCGAAACGTCGAGAAATTTAAATTATGAACACGAAAGTAGGAACACATTTTATTTCTTCGAGTTACTCGGTTCTGCTTTAGCGAATATGTTAATGTAGAATGTGAGTTACGTGGTATGATTGCTTTATTTAGATTTAGAGCATCAAAAAGTTTGTTTGTGTGTTTGTTGTATGTTTATTATAATATGTACAGAGGCTTACAGTTTAACTGAGATGATGCCTCGGGTGGCTACGCGGTGCGAGAGGAGTGTTTACACCAAAGACAGCGCTTTCACGATACGTAACCGCTTAGGTGTTGTAAAATTACAGTCATTAGAAGCGTCCTACCGTTATTACATAACTGTGCAAGTATAATTTTAATGTATTATAAGTTAACATACAACTTGTCGACTAATTTCCCTAAATGATGATGGAAACCTTACTAAAATCAGTCGGATAATGAAGAAGCCATTAATACTTCGAGATCTAGAAACTTTGATCGATGTACAGTTTTATTTATTTCAGCAATGAACCCTTCTTAAGGCAAAATAAAGTCGAAGCAATATATTATATATACATATTTATATTCAGCATTATGTAAACCGTGTCTCTGAAAGCACTTTTAAGCCGTTGGTCCCGGCTGTCATTTGTACATCTTTGATAGTCATTACAGGTACTCAGTGGTCCGAAAGTCTGACAGCCAGTCTTACCAGAGGTATCGTATTACCCAGTAGTAACTGATAAATAAATAAGTAACTGGGTTGTGGAGGTCAGATAGGCAGTCGCTGCATGTAAAATACTGGTATTCCGCAGCATACGGTTAGACTGGAAGCCGACCCCAACGTATTTGGGAAAACGCAGGTAGACGATGATGATGTAAATCATTTTTCTTTGTATATAAGCCCGTCTGTATGTACGTCCAACTTGACGTCATTGGGATGCATTAAGAGCACAATAGGGTCTTGATCTTCACAATAATGTTGCTCATATCAGTTGTGTTGTTGTTGACAACAAAAGATATGTTGTTCGGAAACATCCTACAGTTAACAACAACTTTTTTGAAGTCTTTTCGAGTAATGACAAGTTACTGATGGCTTGAAAATCTATGGATTGATCGTAAGATATGTTCGTTCTCGAGTGAGGTTCTAAAGACAACTAACTAAAATGTTTAAGGTCGTATTTTTAATCTTTGAAGGGTAAATATTAGTTGTTTCAAGGGTAAATGAAATCGATATTCAACGAATAATTTTGGACCATTATTGATGATGATGATTTATTTTTAGTAGCTGAAAATTACACCCAAGATATGAGGTGGCTGTATTATTTTATCCCCACAAAGGATTATAACCTTTCACCCCTCTAAAACCCGCAATTTGGGGATAGCTGATTAATTAAAACAGATACGGCTAAACCCCTGCTCATCCCAGAAGGGTAGAGGAAAGATTCATGGTTCAATCTACTGTAATAAGCCGGAAATGACGCTTACAGCTTAATATGTTTGCTGGAGCATGAAGAGGATTAGCATCGACAGTCACCCATCCAACTGGTGTAGCTTAACCATGTCAATCGCGATCTGTATCTTGTCATTACGTTCATATTCATATACATTGGTGTACAATTATGTAATCAACTTACCGTTGGTATCTACATGATGTTATTTTTCCATTCAAATGTTAAGAGACAGGTCATCCGATTACAAAATATCTTTCATTTTAATTGAAAGCCACGCTATTGCTGAATAACATTAGGATGTGATTTTATATTCAATTTCTTCTAGGTAAGCGTGCTCCTAGGCCACAGGCGCTTATCGCTTCAGGCGAGTTGCGGCCAAATGCAAGCCTAATTTAGTTAAACAAAAAAAAAAGAATCTCCACAGACCTAGTTTTAAAGAAACTGATTGGATCTAATTTGTTTTTACTGTAATTATTAAAAATTAAATAATTTAATTGCACACTAGGTACTTACAAATTTTACGCATCATTATTTTCTCTTATACTTATTTCCGCATTATTACCTAATTAACTACAGCCATTAAAATCTTACTAAAAACAAATTCATAAGTTCTCCAAAGTTGTCCCGAAAATAGATTACGTTATTCCGATCGCAAAGTACCTACCTAAGCCAAAAAACTTCGCTTACCTAAAAGCAATTAAGTAAACGCAGACAAATAACGACCTACTTACATATAAGAACTCTTATATATTTTCACTAGCAATAAGTAACACCTAAATGAATGCCTCTGTTGGAATTTCAACCCTTATCGTATAAGCGAGTGTTGAAAAACCAACAGCGTAATATTACTTAGGGATTTATTTAGGTGCTGATTAGTGTTGATGAAAACGGTCATTAGAAGCCTCACAAAAGTATTGTCCCTTCTAATGAGTCGGCGAAAATAGGGCTGTGATTAACTAGATTAGAGAGATAACACGTTTTTGGATGAATAGCCTATTCACTTGTGTGCGGGATTGATCCAGGTATAATTTCGGGAAGAGAGAAAAAATGCGTTGCTTGTTTGAATGTGCAATTTTATTCCAACATAATCACAAAATGTAGGTAGGCGGTCGAGAAGCATTAAAAAATAAACCGATTGGCCATAATCCACGTAGCCTCAACATTATGATATACGAATTGCTGTAGGCGCTTGCGGGAACATACCCCCGGGCGTTGAAAGCCTGCCTTTCAACCACTAAGAATCCTCAGACTCCGGGTCTATAGGCAACGGACAAATCTTGCTGAATGATCTGCGTAACAGACCACTACAAGTCTTGACGTCTGCCACTCTGACTACGCCGTCTGTCCCTGGATACGTAGCAACGATCCGACCCATTTTCCACTTGAGTGGGGGGAGGTTGTCTTCCTTTAACAGGACCAAAGAATTCAGCTTCAAGGAGCCCTTACATGCTCGCCATTTCGTGCGAAGTTGGAGTTCCGATATGTATTCCTTGCTCCATCTACTCCAAAAATGTTGTCGGAGAAGCTCAATACGCTCAAATCGATTCAGAGAATTGATGGACTGGTCTCGATAATCAGGTGACGGCAGCGATGTCATAGGACGTCCAATCAAAAAGTGTCCGGGTGTGAGCGGCGTCAGATCCTCGGGGTTCGATGATAACGGCGTCAGTGGTCTGGAGTTCAAAATTGCTTCAACCTGAACCATCATGGTGTATAGCTCTTCGTAGGTAAGGTTACAAAGGCCCAGCACTCTGACTAAGTGATGCTTGGTTGGTTTAACACCAGCCTCCGCAAGGCCAGCGAAATGAGGGGAATATGCAGGAATAAAGTGAAATTTAATTCCTTCCTTAGCCATTTCCTCAGATAGCGAATCGCAACTCGCCTTAAGAAACCTAGAAAGGTCATTAGATGCACCAACAAATGAGGTGCCATTATCTGAGTAGATATTTTTCGGCTTTCCTCTACGTGAGATGAACCTCTTTAATGCCATAATGAAAGTATTGCTTGTTAAATCACCGACTAATTCAAGATGAATTGATTTTGTAGAAAAACAAACGAAAATAGCTATATAAACTTTTACTAATTTACAGCCACGACCTTGTCGAACAGCTGACTGAATAGGACCTGCATAGTCCAAGCCTATATTTTCAAAAGGAAAACCTGCTAGAAGTCGCTGCTGTGGTAAATCTCCCATAATAGGACTTACAGTTTTACCTCTAAATCGGCAACAACGAACACATTGTTTACAGCTCATCCTAGCTAAATTGCGACCTCGTATGGGCCAGTAGGTTGGTATCGACGCCAACAATAACTGGGGTCCAGCGTGAAACAATCTTTTATGCTCATAATTAAAAAGTAACTTAGAAAAATGATGGCTAGATTGAATAAGAATCGGGTGCTTTTTATCATAAGGAAAATCTGAATGTTGTAATCTACCTCGAATTCGCATTATATTATTCTCGTCTAGAAAAACGTTAAACTTATTTAATTCACTTTTCTTGGGTAACGATTTATTATTAAGTAGTAATTTATAGTCTTTAAAAGATTGCCTTTGAGATAAACATAATAAAGTTTAAAGCCCTTTCTAGTTCATGCACAGAAAGAGGACCGCGAATAGGTTGTTTTCTACATGCGTCAATAAAACGTAAAACATAGGCGACTGTTCGCTGAAGTCTTAAAAAGTTTGAAAACCGTGTAAAATTAATCAATTCATCAATTGTTATTGAATAAAACATGCAAGGTGACATCTAATTTCATTTCAGGCAAAATTTCATCATTAAAATTCATTAATTTGGAAGGCCAATAAGAAATTTCATTCATTAAAAAACTAGGACCGGACCACCAATCATCTAAACTAGGTAATAAATTAATGTCTACTCCACGAGACAAATGATCAGCAGGGTTTTGGTCAATTGGAACATGTCTCCACTCACAGCCACCAGTCTTATCTAAAATCTCGGCAACCCTGTTACGAACGAACGGCTGTAATTTATTTGGTAACATTTTTAGCCACCCTAAAACAATAGTGGAGTCAGTCCAAAAGAAAGTGCGTCGCGCGCTGACTCGTAATGCTGCTGCAACCTTTTCAAAGATGCGAACACCTACAAGAGCACCGCATAGCTCAAGTCTGGGTATGGTCGTCGGCTTGAGTGGCGCAACTCTGCTTTTGGCTAACAATAAACGCACTAAAACCTGTCCCTGCTTATCAACGCTTCTTACATACAGACAAGCGCCGTAGGCGCGTTCAGACGCATCAGTAAAAATGTGAAATTCTAAAAACTCATAACAATCAATTAAAACTCGACGTGGAATATGAATTTCTTTTAATTTAGGTAATTTAATAATCATTTCATTCCAAAGCTTACTAATGTCCGGTGATAGCTGTTCATCCCAAGATAATTTTTTTAACCATAACTTCTGAAGGTATATTTTCATAACAATTACACACGGAGCCAATAATCCAAGAGGATCAAAAACTTGTGAAACAATCGAAAGCATGTCACGTTTTGTGTTATTAAAATTAACTGACTGACTTATTGGAAAACAAAGGTAATCTGACAGTGGCTGCCAACCTAGGCCTAAGGTTTTGGTTGACTCAAATCCACCAACATTCAAATCCAGTGAAGACTGGGGAAAGTCAGAACCAATTACCAATTGTATGTCATTCGACTTCCACTTTCTTAGATGCATCTGCGCTGAAGCGAGCGTTGAAGTAACTTTATGACGCAACTCTTTGACCTTATTGATGTCATCTCCTCCGGTGAGCAAGTCATCCACGTAAAAGTCGTGGAGGATGACGTCACCAATCTCCTTATCAACACACTCTAGCCCTAACTGTCGAAGACACCGGGTTGCTAGGTAAGGAGCGCTGGCCGTGCCGTAGGTCACGGTATTAAGTTGATAAGCGTGTAATGGAGTTGACGGATTATCACGCCAAATAATTTGTTGAAGATACCTATCATTTGGATGAACAACTATCTGCCGGTACATTTTCTCAACATCAGCAGCTATGATGTACTTATGTTGTCTAAAACGCAACAGGATCGATAAAAGGTCATCCTGTACCACGGGTCCAATCATCTGGATATTATTAATAGAAATACCAGTGTTGGTTAAACTACTTGCATTAAAGACCACCCTTAACTTAGTGGTGGCGCTGCTTTCGCGCAGAACTCCGTGATGCGGAATGTAAAACGCTTGATCATCAATAGTTTTACATCTAGACATATGACCTAAAGTTTCATATTCCATAATGAACTCTTTGTACATATTGCAAAATTGAGTTTTAGATTTAAATCTACGTTCCAAAGAAGCAAAACAATGTTTGGCTCTTGACAAAGATTCGCCTAAATTGTCCGGGGAACATTTTAAAGGAATCCTAACACAAAATTGACCATTTTCCAAACGAGTAGTGTTTTTCATAAAATGCTCCTCGCATAGCTTCTCCTCTGAGGAATATGGAGACGAAGTACACACTTCTTCAAGTTGCCAAAACTTTGTGAGTTGTTGATCAACATTAAAATTTAATTCATCGTCACAGTCTGAACACACCTTTATAAAATTACATTTTAAAATTTTAGAAGAAATACAACTGTTAATTGGGCCGGAGACCAACCAACCCAATTTAGTCTCACAAAGAATTGGTTGCCCATCACCCAACTTAATTCGTTGAGATTCCAATAAATCCCAAAAGATGTCAGCACCCAGCAACATATCGACAGGCGCCGGTGAGTAAAAGTTGGGATCTGCGAGACAAACATCAGACGGAATTTTAATTTTTAACAAGTTAACTTGCTTACTTGGAATCTTATCGGTGATGGATGGGAGAACAAAACAATTAATATCCATGCTAAAATTGTTATTTAAAGATTTTATTGATAAAGCACACATTTTATTGATAAAAGATGACGAGTTGTTGACACCTATAATAGAATTGTTTACAGTCTTGGCAGTCAAACCTAGCTGGTGGTATAACCTCTCAGTCATGAGACATGACGTGCTGCCACTGTCAAGCACAGCACGAGCAACATACTGCTGACCATTAATACTCATGACCTTGACGAGTGCAGTGGACAATAACACGTCGCCGTGTTCTACACTCGCGGACAGCGACACACCGGTACCTATACCTATAGCAGTGGGATGAGTGGAGACAGTCGCACTGCCATTTTTATCAATAACAACACTGCTAGCAGAAGCACCACTAGCGTCTGACTTCAAGGATTTATCAACGTGAACAATAGTGTTGTGTTTACGACGGCATATTTTACAACCTGGCTTTTTGCAATTGTTTGCATAATGTCCCAGATTAAAACAGTTGTAACAAACTTTGTATTTAGGTAATAACTCTAAACGAGCTTCATTGCTCAACGATAAAAACTGAGAACAACTACTTAACTTATGATCACCGTTACACATAACACAATTCTTAGGCTTATTCGAAACACCATCATCCTGTTTACTAGAACTTTCACCTGAATTATTTTTATTAGAATCCTGTACTAACATTGACCGAACCTTGTTTGAATTTTTAACTGTGTGTGAGTGTTTAGTATTCGTAGAAGCTTCCATTTCGAACGTTTCTAATATCTCAGCACGGTTTTTAATAAAAGTCATAAATAGTTCAAACGTAACTTTAGAATTCTTGTCCAGGCGGCCCTTATACTCACCCCATTCACGATAAGTTTTGCTATCTAATTTATGTGTGACAATATGAATGAGTAAAGTATCCCAATGATTAACAGGTTCATTTAAGGATTCTAGGGCACGTATGTTTTTGTTAACAACATCAAGTAAACCCTTTAAATTAACTGAAGACTCCTTTTGAAGGGTGTCGATTTGAAATAATGCAGAAACATGATGTTGGATAAGCAGGTGTTTGTTATCAAACCGCTCGCAGAGAAGATTCCACGCTACCGAATAATTTGCAGAAGAAAACTGAATTGAGTTGATCACCACAGCAGCAGACCCTTCTAGGGATGACCTCAAATAGTGAAATTTATTTATTTCATCCATATCGTCGTTTGAGTGGATGAGACTAACAAATGTGTCGTGAAACTCTAACCAGTTAGTATAAGAACCACTGAATTTCGGCAACTGAATAGTCGGTAATTTAACAAACTTATGATTGCTAGAACGCGACATTACGTCACAATTATCATTAGAATCTCCTTTCCTATTATCGTCAAACATTTGTTGAGCTTTAGATAGGGTTTTGTAATAAAGAGATTCAAACTCCTCGCGTTCCGACATCTGACCATCCAAGTCATCTGTGCTACACTCCAGCATTAATTGCACCTCATCATATTGCGCATACAACGCCTCGAGTTTAGTAAAACGTAATTGCAACTCGCTTACCTCAGTAGGGCTCAAGGAAGAAGGATTCAAAGAATTTAGATAGTTTGAGAACATTGTCACCTTTCCTTTGCAACTCGCTCGTTTCCTAACGAGATCTTTATTGTCCTTATTTAATTCCTTATCCTCTGGCATTGCGTAAGCTGGTGCAATCAACCTGGAATGTATATAAATAAAGTTATAGCAACGTTTAAATTAATGAAGCAGCCTGAAATACGTACATGATTAAAATACACTAACTTTAGAGTGAATTTACATAAATAATAATTTAGAATTTATAATAAACCATGCGTCTTGACGGTTATATTGTACTAAACTTTAATAATAACACTGCAATTGCAATGATTTCTATTGTCTGCCTGTGCTAACTAATATGATTACATAACTGCCTCAATAACTGTAAAATTATTACACCGTAAAGCAAAATAATGCAGTTACTATAAAGAACTACTCTTTAACAATGTGTAAATAACAAAACTGAACAATAATTACTGATCAGTTAATAATTATATTACAATTTGTAACCACTCACAGAACAAAGAAAAATGACAATAGGTATTTCGTACTAACCTGGCTATTAACGGCTGACTTACACTAATTATACCTGTTAAATAGAGTGTTGGGTACACAAATTTAATAATAAATACGCCTTTTCTCAGCTATTAAGTATCCAGACCACGTAAATTCCAATAATCCTCTGAATGACGTAGCAGAATTCACCGGCCACGCCGGGCGTCGACTATAATTTTTGATGTACACCAATTCTTCAATCCCTTTATAACAATTCGCTGATCGGAGTAAATATTCTTCAAATCTCCACATCCAGGCGTCGAAGGACCATGTGCGGGATTGATCCAGGTATAATTTCGGGAAGAGAGAAAAAATGCGTTGCTTGTTTGAATGTGCAATTTTATTCCAACATAATCACAAAATGTAGGTAGGCGGTCGAGAAGCATTAAAAAATAAACCGATTGGCCATAATCCACGTAGCCTCAACATTATGATATACGAATTGCTGTAGGCGCTTGCGGGAACAACTTGTTTTTGAGATCGTCTCATTCAAACGATTTCAAAGTGAATTGTATTTCAAAGTGTTGCAGCCAGAAAAGTGAAGTTTAGAAGCTTATTTTAATGACTAAAACAAATCTTTGCATTTATTTTGAAATAATTCTTAGTTAAATAGTGTGTCTATTTACATTATTTGGTAATTGGAACTGAAAATAAAAATCTTTATTTACGGACTAGCTTTGCTTGAAATTAACCCACGGTAGCGTATCGGGATAAAAATTATCCTAAATCGGGACCTAACCTACATGGATCTATCTGTGTGCCCAATTAATTTAATATTTTTAATATATTAAAGCCGAGAGGTAACAGACAGCGTTACTTTCGCATGTTATAATATTAGTTATTATGTACAATTCAACCTCCGAAACATAATTATATAAACGTTTTATGCACGATTACTGATGAGCGCACTATAAAACAAGAGAGCATCAATGACAAAACAACAATACCGACAAGCTCCACTTCGCCTGACCACACAATACGTAGTGGCCATGACATTGACAAGGCCAAAGTAGCATTGTACATCGAACAAGACAATTCAGCCGAACGTACTATAAAAATTGAAGAGGACTCATAACCGCCGCACGAGTCCTTCTGCAAGGTTAAGCAGTGCTCGCCGAGGTCGGTCTGTGGATGGGTGACCATTATTACATACAGAGTTCCCTCCGTGCCTCGGAAAGCACGTTGAGCTGTTCGGTCCGGCTGTCATTTGTATATCTTTGATAGTCGTTATGAGTAGTCTAAATCCGGAAAGTCTGACAACACAGCAGCTGGGCTCCATGCGAAATACTGGTATTTAGTTGCATCCAGTTAGACTGGAAGCCGACTCCAACATAGTTAGGGACAGGCTAAGCAGATGATACCAACAAAAATTCTTACCCTGCACCTACGACACAACTTCATTACGTCACAAGGTCATGGAAATTATACAATAGCAGCAATTAATTATGGGCCGTATGTGATCAACAATAAAACATGTAATGTATGAAACATAAGGCCTTCATTACTTAGAGGTCAGAGTAAGGTCGGCAGTGATTAGTACTGAGGCTTTAAATATGCAAACTGCGTTATGAAAAAGTGCTTCATGGCAGAGAGGAGTTCTTGAAGCTAGTTTGGAGGGAAGTCGGGCTGTGAAGAAGTAGGCCCTCTCAACCTTGAGGGTACTATTTAACTACTTGGCTACGAATTGTTTCCGATAGAACAGAGGTCTGTGTTTATTTATAGCGGCAAGTTGCTGCATTGTTTGTCGGTTGTGGCTAAATAACACCTTAAGTTCGTGGGTTATGGACATATTTTGAACATGCATGTGGCTTTAAATTATGTAAATAGTTTTAGATTTCACAACTAACCATACTTATTCAAGCATGATATAAAAATAATAACTTTGAATCGAATTCACGCCTCCATTTTCTGCAAAACATGCAATTTGCTATTGTCGATCGACTCGTACAACTGGTAAAGAAAATCATTGATGGCGTCACATGCACGTGAACCGCACAATGTCACGGTGTCCATTCATCGCCACAGCAGGGTTGCCAACCAAATAAAATTTACATGTCAATGTCAGTAACGTGATATTGATATTTGACGCGTTGTAAGTAGTGCTTCGTTTAGTATGCAAAAGTGGAGTTGTAAATGAAATGATAGATTTTAGATTGTCGGGATGTGTGCCAAATGAATGCGACAAGCAAATGCAAAATGTCAGTAGTGTATTTGATATTGGATTATACGTTTTTACAGTACCCAGCACACTTTTCATAATAATACGAAAGATTTTGTAGGAAATTTACAATCCACTGCTTCATACGCTTGGAAAATTCGTCTGTTAGAGAACGAAAATGACACAATGAATATTGTTGTATTCTCAAAATAGGAAATACATTGGGATTGTGAGCGTGTGACATAATTACCCCGCTGGTTTTGTTGTAGTAGTAATACAGTATTCTGTAGCTCTTAAAACTAATTTCATAATGTTGTGTTTCACACTAAAATTATTCAACACCTTTTAGTAGGTACGTCTCTCGCAAAAAGTAAAGGCATCTTTTAACAATTTGTATCTAAATTATGCGGCTAATAGCAACCCTGCATTTGGCACACACTCATCGTCAGCGGTGCGTGGCACGATTTTATTTCAATTTATTTTTTCCCACGGGTGGCCGCGGACCAAGATTAGTGCACCGGAAAGCCAAGGTGTACACTGTCGAGAAAAACTTTGGTCATTTACTGCCCATGTAATCATGGCCGAATCTGTCGAATTAAATTTGCAAAAAGTTCGTTTAAAATTGTTTTTTTTTTGTCGAGTATCTTCTTATTACATAATAATAGAATTGTTTTTAAATGGATTAAAATTGTGTTTGTAATAAAATAACGATTATTTAAATGAGTTTGATGATACATCATGTTTTAAAATGGAATTAATACTCGTAGTTTTCATGAGCAGCTGTTTTTGACGTTTAGAGTGAAATTCCCTTTGGAACTAAAGCTTAAGATTTTAAAATCAGATTGGAATGAAAATTAAATGAATCATTCAGATAAAGTATTATCACGAATACATCTAATCGTAAAACGATTTAATTTAGAATTTTGCCACGAAAGGGTTGCGTATATCAAATTGTCAATCACATATTCATACTGAAGCGAATATTACGCATCACTAACTTAGTATAACTTTTCAAAGTTGAAACAAAGTTCAGATTAATTTATGAAAATTGAATTTTGCAAGACGTACCAAGGTAATAAATATGTTTTTCGAAGTAATAAATACAAATACTTAATCAATTATTCTCAAACTTGACAAATAAGTCAAAACTTTTGACTTGTTTTTGCAGTTCTAGCAAGAATCAATATGAATAAATATTGATTACCTATAGCTGATGATATACCGACTATTTTGTTCATTCTGCGTAAGCTTAAGATACACATAAATGTGTCTTGAAAGTGTAATTAATAACCAGGTTACTTTTTTCACAAAAAAAAAAAAAAATACATTACAAAAATTAATTTTTCAAAAAATTCTAAACATATCTGCAAATCAATTTTTTTTAGAAAGACTCTTTAATCTACTACCGAATTTAATCTCGTACATGCTTTGTACATACGTATTTAACTAATTACATGAATCTAGTCATCCAGTGTGTTGACAGAGGACTAGTTTAGCGGATGGAGAGCGGCTGTGGCTCATCATCCAATATCCTTGTTACTCTTGCTAGCCGGCTACATTTGACTACAGCTGACATTGTTTGGACGCTAAGTACGTTTTACAAGTTATTTGCTCCGTGCCGTAATCGGCGTAATTTGAAGAATATATAACATTCCGCCTGTACTCCCCGAAGGGTTGGGCAGAGGTGTACCTAATAGTAGATACACCCACGTTTCGCCAGTCATGTTTAAGTCCTATGTAAAGAAGGGCGAGCCTATTTGAATTTGAAGAATACTACACTTATATTGTCGTTTTTGAGATAATATATCGACTGAAACTTCATTTATTCGGGTTAAAAAAGGAGGCTTTGTTTTTGCTGGAGGTGTGCAATTTTCTCGAAAAATGCTGAACATAATTTAATGGTTTTACAGATGTGGATACGGAGCTTACCCGTAAGTGGCAGTATAAGTGTAATTAATAATCGTGAATGTTGAACAGTGACCAGACAAATATAATTGACCGTAATTTTCGCGGTCAGTGGTGTTATATCTTGTTTTTACGGTTTGATCGCGGCGTAAATAAACAATATTTACACATATATAATTAGTTAATTAGTTTATTTTTTTTATTATTTATTTTTATTATTTATTTTATTATTTTTTAATTATTATTATTAATTTTTTTAATTTTTTTTTTATTTCACTTTGTCTACATCTCTTTTTTTAGTATCTCCTTTCGCAGGTTTGCTGGAAGAGATTTCATTAGAAATAAGCAATACCTTTGTACTCTCTTTTCTGTTCCTTTCTTGATTTCTGTATTTAGTGTGTACATAAATTGTTAAATAAATAAATAAATTGTTAAATATTATATGTACGTTTAAACTGTGTTTACATAATAGAAGGATAGTACAAGACCTTGACAATGAATGTTGTTGTTGTAAAAATACTCGCATGATGGTAATGTGAGGCGCAATATGGTAGGGATGATAGTTAGATAAAAGAGTTAGATTAGTGGGCAATATTGTGGTGATTGGTGATATTAAAACTGTCAAGTGTGATAGTAATATACTGTTTAATCTATATGAAAGGAGTGGTAAGAATTTTATAAACTTTTTTATTTGTAGAAGTCTACCGTGGCATAATGTATTAGTCTATGATTTTGGTAATAATTATGTATTATTATCATATTTAATAATAATAATTATCTACAATGGGGAGAAAAATACTTTGTTCTTATCTTCCAATAAATTATTTTGCTATTAACGAAAATATAATTTTCAAAATACAATGAATAATTGTTTATTATTTTCAACCACAAACTCTTTTTTGTTTTGATTTCATTTACAATTTCTTAACTGAAATAAATCTACTAAATAACGAGGTGGATTGTATTACGAACAAAACATTGAAAGATTATTATTATTACTCAAAGATGGCTGTTGTTCGAACCAAGAATATTTTTTTTTTAAACTAAGTTCTTTTGAGAAATAAGAATTTATTTTAAATAAAAAAAAAAACAAAAATCTCAAATTGCACATCAGATTCTGTTTTTAAAATCCACACCACGCTATTGTGTCCATCTTGCACAGAGTCAACCACAACTGAACCGACATAGTCTAACAGAGTTTGCTCAGCAAAAGAGCTGGAAAACAGACTTCTGGATTGTGTACTAACGTCACAATTGTTTGTAGGTACGCGTCAACAACACCTGGGCGGTATTTATAAAAGCCCTTTAATGTTCGGTTGATGGAAAATAAACTAGTATGTTTTTAAATTCGATTTTAACCTGTCTAGACTGTTTATTAATTCATTTTGAAACTAGGTTACATTCTGCTTTGTTGTTATGATTAGTTATTTACCAAATACGTTATTTATAAGTGAAAAAAAAAACGAAAATTATGTTTTACATAAGATTTTTTTTAGATAGTGTAATTATAATGTTGTTATTTATCTATTAGTATGCTACAATAACTCTGAAAAAATAGTACACTAAGTAGAAAATACTAATGTGCTTTTAATGATTCCAAAATTACATTGATTCCAGTTCAAATTAAACTTAACCCTTCCGTGTTCATGAGGCTTTAATTTCACCGAAAATTATACTTAATTACTAAATAAATATAGATCCCATAAAAATAACACATCGTTAGAGTAAATTACGTTTATTTCGTTGCTCTATAAAACTTTGATATAAGTTTTACACGAGGAAGTAGAGAAAAGCTAAAATATATTCGGAAGTGCTTACTAAGACAAAATATTGAACGTTCGTATTGAATCTTGAACTCCTGCCAGTATCAGATGGGAATATAAAGCGAATGTCTTATAGATTTGGCATAAAAATTTCGATGTGACCTAAATAGAAATAGGTAAACACTTTCCAGCTATAACGTCATAAAATAATAATAAAATATAAATGTAGGTTGGAATGTTTCAATTCGTATAACGTTGACCTAATATTCTTAAGACATACGAGTTGCCAAGATTACGATGTGTTCATAATTAACTTTTTGCACCTTTTTTTGAGCCATGAAACTTGGACAGGATAGAATTCAGAACAAAGAGAACCTTTGTTTAGTACGTATATTACAACAGATGAGAGTTATAGGACTAAGAGATAAAAAACAAAAACATCTTTCAAAAAACTAAAACGTAAGTGTATGCGAATACCGTCTAGGCTTCAGCATCTCACATGTTTAAATCATATTTATTTCTGCTAATTGGTCATAAAAAACACTTTTACACGTCACATCATGTTATGTTTTAAAGCTAGATGAGGCCGGTGTTTCGTATCTGACTACTCTGAGAAGAAACAGCCGAAACAAACTCAGAGGTCACTGTCTCTTTTAAAGTCCAGAAATTGGTCAAATCATATGAGAACCATGCAGATTAGTGTCTGAGGTGGTCTTTTGATGAAAGAACCCCACAAATTTGAGCGGACCTGTCCAGTAAGTGCAAGCATTTGTCAGTGATCATGTAGCTCGACTCATAACCCAAGGTTTGACCCTAAACTCCTCCAATGGCGTCGCGTTGTAAGATAACCTGAATATAATTAATTATACCAAAGTAAATATTACTCTATTAAAACAACTCTCTGACCGTGAGAACCAGATAAAATATTTGCAAACACAGCTTGTTTGTATGGAAAATAGACCTACTTATTAATAGATTTTAAGGACAAATTGCACTGTTAACGGAAAACTGATTGTCATGGTGATTTTTTCTTCCTACATCGTTTTCTCAATGAGGCTTTAACTGATTATTAAGTATAATACTAGCTATGTGTTTTTTTTTATTTTACGCTCGTGTAATTCTTGATGCTACAAGAAGACTGCAAATTTTGAATTCCATTCGATTTTTTTGAAAATCACTGTTCATTTCAGCTGTTGTTAATTTTGATATTCAGGAAAAATTGCTAAATAACGAAGAGTTATATCACTATTTTACTATTCTAAATATCCTTTTCGAAATATAAAAAAGGATATTTTCATTGAGATCACTTCCGATCTTTTATTTATAAATAAACTAGCGACCCGCCCCGGCTTCGCACGGGTGCAATGTAGATACTAATGTTTTCTCTACTATAGTATGCATATATTATACATATAAACCTTCCTCTTGAATCACTCTATCTATTAAAAAAACCGCATCAAAATCCGTTGAGTAGTTTTAAAAATCTAAGCATACATAGGGACAGACAGACAACGGGAAGCGACTTTGTTTTATACTATGTAGTGATTTTCTAATGCATCCTTTAGCTCCAAACTATTTAAGGGTTAAAGTACACAATACACACTATGGTGGAGGTGAAATAGAGTGGGGTAAAGTAATATAGTTAAGTAAATGGCTTAGTTAAACAACTTTTATTAGCGGCTGCGACTTAATATCACGCCCCGTGCCTACATAATATGGATTAATGATCGTGCGCGCAGGCGGAGTTGAGTTATCTAGCCGTACGTATGTAATCGTGAAAGTGATTTCGTTTAAATTGGAACATAAATTATTTTTATACTTTTTAATTTAATCAAAAAAAATAAGTGGCTGTGGGCTGTTATTAAAAACTCAGGCCCATTAAGGGCTAGGTGTCACACACACATAAGCATTATAAGCTGATTATTATTATTTAAGTGTGATAATAATTATTTGAAATGGAAATGATTATTTATATAAAATGACTGAAAAACTGAACTGAACTGGCTGAATGACTGATGAATGTTTTTTTTTGTGTCACTATCAACATTGAAACACAATGCATATAATATATAGATGATATATGACATACATGACCGTATATAGCAATGTCAAGTTCGCTACATAATTGTTTTTTTAACTCAACAAATGTCATTCTTAAGCAACGTCTGCCGCTATCCTGTGATGCTTACGTTAGGCTTATACCATGTATTGGTTCGGTATTTTAACTCAGATTGTTATGTAAATCGGCTCATTCCGAGCTTATCTTCTCATCAATCTTTTGTTGGTCGCGATTTGTTCTCCTGACAGCAAACAACGAGGCAATTAGTTCTCCTAAGATGACAGCTTGTTAATTTCATGTCATTATAACTGATATTAGAAACTATGGATCTTTTTGAAAATAATTTAGCTGAGTAATGACTAGTCATGTTTATTTACGATGACATTATCTTTAGGCTTTCATGAAAAATATTTTTTAGTTTTTCGTAGAAAATGTAAATTAATATTCCCACGAATTATATGTTGCTCGGTAGGTATATTTTATCATATGAGCCGAGACATATAGCAAATATTTGACGCAACTAAATTGGATATTTAACATGGTAATATTCACAATTCAATCCCAGATTACAACGAAATCATTTTATAGTATAAATAGAAGACGAGGCCCATAGTAGTTTCTCTAGTTCAGCCAAATATCGACCATATTTTGGTGCAAGATATTATTTATTAGGCCTCGTCTCCGCTGTTCGAAATTTAAAACGAATTAAGGTAGGTAAATATTCTCAAGGATAAAATCTCTTTCGTACAATAAGGAGGAGCATAAATCTAAATAAACGTAGTTGCAAATATTATGCTAAAGTACGCACATCACTATATTCTAAACTTAAAATAATGTTGTCATAAATCAAAAAGAAAATACTCTAACGCAGAACTTTTAAACTCTTACATAATTGAAAGTTGGTCTCGTGATGTTTCGTGTCTCGATTTTGGCAATCTCATATCTCTCGTATTATGTCAGACTTGGCTCATTCTCATTCTCCAAGTATTAATTATTTAGTTTTAAGTGCTTTCGACTACTCGAAACGAAATTAATTTCATAAAGCGTAATTTATGTTTGAAGTTCCGTAGATAATGCTGTCGTTTTGTATTAATTACCTTTTTCATTTTAAAAGGGTCCCGAGTAATGGCTCGGTATCGTGATATTTATGCCTAATTTGAAGTACCTAACTGAGTTAATGAATATTTATATGACTGTGGAAAATTGGATAATTTCGGAACGACAGGTACCTAACATTTATAGAGATTCATCGACGTATCAAAGAACTCTCGGTAACGATAAAAAAAAATACCTAATCGTAATTTCATTGAGTAAATAGTCGTATTGCGTGTTAATCTTTCCATCTAGAACGTGTATATTAGAGGCACTTCCACCAACGATATTTTAGTCACGTAATATTTCGTAATGATCTAAAAACAATTTCTTATGACTGTCACAGGACAATACAGGTAAGAGTAGCTCTATAATCTACTTAAAAGGTTACTTTTCAAGCAGACTGACTGAAACATATGTACATGTGTTCAATTACAGAACAGTCTCGTAACATATTACATACTTTTGCTAGGGTATAGAGGTAAATAAATTGTATGCCAGAGAAAAGGAACGAAGGAAGGAAAACAAAAACCTCTGTAAGGAAAAGACCTCCAATAACGGATTGCGTGACCTATGGAGGTAAAACGAAGGTAGTATAAATTAGGCCAGCGCGCACTGAACTGTCATAGAAACAACATGTCATCGGGAGGGTTAACTTAACCTTGTCACTCCAAGGTTAACTTACGGAAGAAATGACAAAAATCTCAATTATAAACACAAGAAAAGTTTACTTCAACAAAACTAATTAATATCTTCGGCGAAGTGATAAAACTTTTTCAATTATTTTCAACAAAAATTTTATTAGAATAACTCGATTGTACAAGTTCTGCGTTCGGTGTAACCCTATTGTTAAGCTGGGGTTACATCTGAAATTGAAATTAGGTACGTCTACCGAATTATCCTTCGTGGATTCTGATCGTCATTGTAGTGGTAAAATGGCCCGAATCTCGGCCATGTCCCAAATATTTTTAGATATATATTTTTTCTCCCGCATCGTGTTCGCTCTAACGACATCATTATGTAGATTTCGGACTATATATCTACCGTTATCATGCCCATCAAATGCAAAGGTCGCTTATTCATTGAATTTGAAAATGAAAACCCGTCTGGGACCTGAAGCCGATCTTTATTCCTCGAATCCTGTTAGTGACAACTCTAGCAGATAATTTTCATAGATAAGAATGGATCTATTTCCAGTTCAGCTGAAAGCGGATATAATAACGAGTTATTATTCTCTCTATTTTCAAAGATAAATGCTAAAATTACTACATTGTGTTTTATTTATAGCACACGTAGTTTTGATTATGAAATTGTTACACGTCATCCAAATAAAGTACTAATTTTTCAGTGAACAAAGCGGAGTCAATTTACAAACATGTGCTTAATTGACTCAGTCAGTGACCTGAACACATTAGATTAAACCTAATTATGGCTACAATCATCATTTCAGCCCGGAATCACCCACTGCTGGATAAAGGCCTCCCCTTTCTTCTACCACTCTTCCCTGGTAATTTGATTACAATAAACTTAATGATTTATATAAAAACAACAGCTCCTTCAAGATTACTTACAAAAATTAAGAAAATAAACGAATTATGTGACGCAATGTCCGCAACGAATGCGCCTTCCGCGGTAAATCGGTTACATGCGACAGGTTCGAGTAAAAATCTTATAGCGAATTAATTTACTTGCACGTGTTTTGGTAATTAAATGTTAGTACTCTAAAGAAGTACCTACTGATAGCTACTAGAAGTACGATAGTGAATAAAGTAAGAGATTTTTTTATGAAATAAAATGTGCCATCATTTTCCGAACAAAAAGGAAGGCAATCCACAAAGTATGTTGCTTTATTTATAGACATATCTATAGAAAGTTTCCGATTTAAGTATTATATCAGAGAACAAGTAATTCTTAAAATAATTACTCATTAACTGAGGCTAATTTACTTTCAATTTTATTATAACTTTCCTCAAACATTTTTCAGCTACACGTCTACCTTAGCCACAGTCTAACTTATCCAATAACTCATCAGCAACTATGTATCAAATCTCTAAACGACCGATAAAATAAATCACATTCCCAAATTTGGCTGCTACAAAGTCGCCAATCGATCTGGCACCCCCTATATAGATGCTATCTGGCGTTTTTACTGGCATTTTGGCGTTGCCATCGGTCTGATGATGCCAGATGATTCGTGACGATACCTTGACATTATTCGTTGGTAGTTTATTGTAGTGGTATATTATAATAATTATGTATTTGAACAGAGTTTGAACTCGTATCGAGTCTGTTCTAATTGAAGCGATAACGGAGATTCTGTAATTGTATTAAAAATGACACAAGTCTGTTTTGATGTGTCTAATCAACTTTAAAAATATATGATTAAACAAACCTATATTTCCCAAAGGGTTGAGGCAAGATACCCGTAGAATTATAAAATTAGACATGTATTTTTTATAAAACAAAAAATATTTGGGAGTCGTTTGCCCAGCAGTGGGACAGTGACGGATTATTTCGACATTAAGTTCAAGGTTTGATTGAAGTACTTACGATGTTTTTCTTATGTACCGACAGCTAGCCGATAGTAAAGTCATAACTCATAAACCCTAGGTCTGATAAATCATTTATAAACGACATAATTTACGAGGAATTGTTCGATATAATAATTTAGTTATTAAGAGATAGTATTACTTCTTGATTCATTTACATTAATTAATTTATTTATTTATAGAATAGGTTGCAGCCGTTTCAGGGTTTTAGTAGTACTCAAATCATGTTTATTTTCTTCTTCAGTCTAAGCAGTTTCGATTTCGTGTTGTAATTCCAGGAAATCAGATAGATAAACAGCTGTTTATATTAAAGTATCACGCAAAAGTTAACATTATAGTTAAGTGTTATCAAGGTTATGTTTAACATTCAAATTATGAATATTGAGCTGTGTTTCGGAACTATACTTGGTTGCTAATATAGTAATCTAACAAGAAATCGTACGTTTCCGGTTTGTCTAATTTAAATGGTTTAAGTAGGATTATCTACAGGTGAGAAACAATTTAAAATTTAACCCATTTTTTTTGTAGTCGTAATAATAGCACGATTACAACATAAGAGTAATATTCTTCAGTAAAAATCTAACAATCCTCTAATTGGTCACGCGATAAAAATATTAAACGACTTATTTAGTTACGTTACGTTCGATCGCCAAACAATTAACATTTCATTCTCAAAGAAACTTGCCAAAACTATTACGTCAAAAAAAAAACAGTTAATGATGCCTAAGGGTTGTTGCTATGTTTTCTGTTACCAACTGTTGACAATTTTCCATCAAACACGTGCCTGCGTTTTCAAAATGTTATTAAACTGAGCTGTTTGATTGGTCGCTTTGTTTCATTACGTAATGACGTATTCGGTATTGTTACATTACAACATCTTTATTTACGTTTTCGTTACGAGCTTAATTTTCTTTTCTTTTGAGTCGGTTTTGGTCTTTCTTTTTTGTAATGAAAAAATATAATTGGCCATATCTCCTCGAATGGAGAAATGTAATGCGTATAATACCTACGTTTTTGTGTGATTTATGTTCCTTTACGTATTTTCCAATACCTCTGAGGGTTTTTTAGAAAACTCTTTTAATTTCTTTCATAGATTTTATACAATATAAGCCTTCTTTATATTTAAATATAAGAATTTAAGGGGTGGTACTCAATGTATTATAGTTAGACACTAACTTTTGCATTACTTATAGCTACAATTTTCTGTAACTAAAACAGAAAGTTGCAAACATAAATTGGGTACTAAAAATTTACGTTTCAGAAACAGAAAATAGCCTTTATAATTCATGAGTGCCTCAACCTTTATCATAGACCGTAATTTTCATACAAAAATCTCTAGGACGAGGCAGAATATTTACATAAAATGAATATGTAGATATTTACGGTTTTATTTTTGCACATGCGTTGACGGAAAGCGATAAGAATTCAATAGTAAATGTTATGAGAGTGGGTAAAAGCAATTTGTTTAGCGCAAACTATACAGTTCATAAAATTTGCAAACCTATAATGAAGTAGATAGGACGTATACACGTTTACTTGGGTTCGATTACGTCAGAGTAGGTAGTATTTTTTTTTCTAGTTGGTTTAGTGTGTTTTTATGCACAAGTACGGAATGAATTTCATTATGTTCAGGTCTAGTTTTATACCTAGCTAGTTTGTTTGTTACGTAGCAAGATTGGTTTACTGAGTTGATTTTTTAACTTCTTAAAAGTTTGTTTTTAGTGAGCTGAGAAAATGAGAATGAGAACTTAGTTTAATCATGACAAAGTCAAATTCAATTCAATCAAAAGTCACTGTATAATACAATATTTATGAAGGTACTTCCGTACAGTATCTTTCCGAAATAATTAGAAAAAAACTCACTTTTCAGTATTTTAACATTAATTTGACTCTATGTAGGTAACGTTTACAATGAAATAATGTAAGATAGAAAGCACATCACATTTTCTAATATTCCACAAAGTTTTTAACTTAACATCGTCGACTTTGCTCTTTTAATAGTCATGAACTATTGTGATGTAATGAACACAAACATTCGTACATCGCTTGAATGAATCCCTACCTGAACGTCTGCCAGATCGCATATCAAGCGGTCAGAATTAGTGTCCACTGTGTAGGTCATGATCACTCTCAAGACCACATCACTCGCACCTGGCCCCACTTGTGACCAGAACTCCGAATTAACAACACTTTACAGGGGAAAATATTCACCTTTAATACATCTAAGTGCAATACACTCCTCTAATAAGCATTCTACTTACTTCAGCACGTCTGTTGTCATACAACAATAAGAAAAACGTAATGCTTGTCACCCGCACCACAACCTTGGTATTAACAACGTTATCGCATTACTTATTCTAAGCACGCGCCCACCACCGTACAGCCGTGAAAACGAATCATTTTCCTCCCGAACTCACAGCGTGTTAACAGATAACATTGCATACGATCTAAACAATCGATCAAAACATCAACGTAAACTGTACCTCGAACGTATACGCGGACGCAAACAAACGCGGCCTTGAACGTTAAGCAGATCGCCTGAAAATACTCGGCGCGTGGAAATAGCCGCGGTGAAAATACGCGCACGTGATGCTTACGTACCTCGCGAACTGTCGTATGGAGAAAATCGATGGTGCTTACCACTCGGCGACCGGCGGCGAACTGAGCCACTGTGTCAGCAGAACGCGCCCCACCCGAGCCTCCGCCCGCCTGACTCGCTATCACAGTTTAATATATAAAAAAAATACTTTCACAGTTTTCGCACTTTACAAAAATACGGATGCAGCACTTAAAATATTTTAATCAGGCGGCGTCTGTGAGGTTGTGTTTGTTCGCGATCATCCGCGGCGTCGGGTCGCGGCCGGCGCGTGCTTACAGCTCGAAGTGGGGCGTTGGACTGATCGGAGCAGGCAGCCAGCGAGCCGTCGAGGTGCCTCCCTGCCCCCGCCGTGACGTAGGCTACAGCCCGCGATGGTGGAAATTAGCAGCTTCCCGAGCGAGGGTCGTTGGATGTAGGTCACGGGGACTGGGCCTGCACTTGCCCACTCTACCGTGCTGATACACTTGACAAGTTTAAGGACATAACTAGTCGTGATTAGGCTCCCGATGCATACTTATAATACTGTATGTTTCTTTTAATGCTTGCTTTACTACGGTTTTTCGTAACACAGTTGTTGTCATAGGAGCTTCTTAAAGCAAAGATAACTGTTGTACTCTTCCTTGGATAAAGGCGCAACTTCCTCATTGAGAGATGAAAATTGGAAAAGTTTTGGGTCAGATTTTTTCTTGTTAACTTTTGTTGTCATCGTAACGTTTATCGAGTCGTTGCGTTAAGTTTTACACGTGTTTTAGTGAATTTTCCGAGAACTTTTTCTTATTCGGTATCAGGGAAACACTTATACTAGCGAAATTAGTAGGATAGAGTTGTTAAGGCAGTCACTCTGTGGTGTATTTTCTAGCTACTTAGATAGGTACATAATTGATTTACACAAGTAGCACGAACTTCCTTAAAGTGGCGCCGAAGCGTTAATCAAATTGTGTGGGCGTCTGCCGATCTGCGTCCATTTCATCGTGATTGTTCGTTAACTGAATAACAACTAATGGCCAAGGGAGTCACGATCGAGATTGCTCCGCCATGGAATAAGGACATCGCCATATTGCTATAGAATAGCGACATTTACATATTCTTACTGGTTCATAGCGAGTGCGGTTCGTTTGTGAAAACGTTTTGATTTATGACGCTGTTTTCGCTTAACGATGAATTTGTATTCCTATTTTTGTAAGTTGATGTACCGTTTTGCAGGGTTACGAAAATTTGCGTGGAATTATGATTTTAGAAACGGAACGGAACGGAAGTGAAAAACTGTTCGATGTGTCTAAAAAAGATTTATATTTTGAATTTCTCCTGTTTCGTCGGTGCGTTTACAAACATTTAAAGTAATATATGTGTATACACGTAGCCAATAAATACCTGTAGGTCGTAAAAATATTGTTCCGTCCGGGAATCGAACCCGAGACACGCATCGCTGCAGCAAATCGCTCAGCCATTGCGCCAACCTAGCTGTCAAATCAAAAACTTTTTTGCAAAAAAAACCGACTTCCAAAAAAAACACAAAAAAAAGTGGAAAATAACTTTACTTTCGGAAGTCGGTGACTATTGTTTGTTTCATTGACTTTTTTGCCACCGACTTCCGAAAGTAAAGTTATTTTCCACTTTTTTTTGTGTTTTTTTTGGAAGACGGTTTTTTTTTTGCAAAAAAGTTTTTATTTTACCGTTTTTAGTTATCGTATCACACACAAATCCTTGTCAAGTATCAATTTCGCAATTTCCTTTACTTGGATGATATTTTTTCCAGCTATTTTGATTTCAAAACCAAACTGCTGTACCGATTTTGATGAAATTTCTATGGGACCAATCGGGAAATAGATCCATTCAGATAAAAGAAGAATTTTTCAAATCGGTTCATAAATGACGGAGATATGAGGTAACAAACACAAAAAAAAAAAAAAAAACATACAACCGAATTGAGAACCTCCTCCTTTTTTTGAAGTCGGTTAAAAAGGTAGTTCTGTGCACATTAGGTAAACCCCACTTTAAACTAATACCTAATGCTTTTAATAAGAGTGGGCTCCAGCAAATATTACAATGGATTGGGTAAACAGCGTTTTTGTTCGGTTATGTTGTTATTTAGTGGTTAGTGGGTAATTAATTGTAGGCTAAACGTGAGAGACTAATTAATTAAGAACTTGAACTTTCCATAAACGACAAACCTTAAAATATGACAGAAAATGTAGATATAATATATGTAAGTTAAAATACACACATCAAAAGTGTCTAGGGATCAAGCATTTTTATGCGGATTTCTTGAGATTGAGATGTGGCTTTGTAATAAATTTATGATTTTATAAATTTATATGGATCCTTTTTGGTGCATTTCATAATTTGAATCAGGAACTCTCAATCAAATTCGAGTAAAAGATGAAAATAAGCTGTCAATATTTTCCCTATAAAAACATACAACGCATTGAAGACATTATTAGTGCTACTGTTTCCCTACTACTGATTAAAACCAACGTTATTATGGAGCGGCGACGTCATTTAAGCAGGGAAGAAATGCTCAGAGCCGTGGGAATGATAGAAGCTGGTTCCCGGCAACGTACTGTGGCTTTAGCTCTGAATACAAGTCAGAGTGTTATCAGTCGACTTTGGACACGTTACCGGAGCAATGGAGGACGGTATCGCTGCACCACACGGAGACAAGACCGATACATTCAAATCTTAACTCGAAGAGCTCCAACAATAACCGCCATGATGTTAGCCGTGAGGCTTCATCACTCTTCAGGGAACTTAATTAGCGACCAAACAGTCGGAAACCGCTTGCATGAAGTGAACCTTCATTCCCGAAGACCGCTACGGGTACCACCTATAGCAATGCACAATCGTAGGATTCGATATCAATGGGCTCTTGAACACAGAAATTGGGCAGAAGAACAATGGCGTTTCGTGTGCTTTTCTGATGAGTCTCGTTTTGGTATGAGACCGGATACAAGACGTATACGACACTGGAGAACCCCTGGACGCCAACAGCGATTAAAATCCTGCCAGGAAGTCCATCCTTATAGTGGTGGAACCATCATGGTATGGGCGGGTATTTGGATCGGCGGAAGAACTGAGTTGATTTGGATCAGAGGCAACCTCAACGCTCAAATTTATGCTGAGACGATTGTATCAGACGTCATCGTTCCTCTACAAGTGCAAATCGGTCCCTTATTTCAGTTAATGCATGATAATGCACGATCGCACACCGCAAGAGTTGTAAGACAGACTCTCGCCGCAGCTAACATCAATGTCCTGCCCTGGCCTGCTCAGTCGCCAGACTTGAACCCGATTGAGCATGCATGGGATATGCTACAGAGAAGAGCTCTGCCGAATATGGAGGGTATCCAGTCGCAAGAAGACCTTTTTTTGTTGTTGCAACGAACATGGGCGGCCATTCCACAGCGTGATTTGGATGAACTCATTTTGAGTATGCCAAACCGATGTTCTTGTGTTGTTAGTGTTCGCGGTAGAAACACGGATTATTAATTGTTTAAGTTACCCAATAAAATTTTAAAGAAAACTGTTATTTCAGTCTTTTTTTCGAACTTTAATGTTAGTGGTTCAAATGTCAAAAATCCCTTTATTAGGAAAATGGCAAATTTCTTTATTAATGCAAAAGTGACTTGGTTTATCGTTACTGTGACAAACGAAAACACTTTATTTGATGAATCCTTAAAGAAAATTTTAATTAATATCAATCAGGAGAAAAGTTATTGCAAAAATATATGTTGATCCCTAGATACTTTTGATGTGTGTAATTTGAAATCCCAACGTTTTCAGTAAAATCTGGCTTAAAACCTGGGGCAATTACGAACATCACTGTACCTAGAAAAGTTTAATCATATTAACTACCGTACGCCTAAGCTTTACCGTACTTTTAAAATACTTTTTAATATAATTTTTAAACATTGTTCGTGGATAAACGCAAAACTTTCATTTGTGGTTTGAAAACAAGAGCAGAGAGCATTGTCACGCATAAATTGAGAACTTATTAAAACTTTTTCAATTAATGCGTCGCCAAAGTGGGTATACCATAAGGTATACCTCTGCCTAACCCTTCGAGAATATCAGGCGTGATGATGTTGTTATGTTAGCAAAATTCAATAGCGTTCTTCTCGTGAAATAACGATTTCTTCATTGAGATAAGAAGTTTTTCTGATAGTATGGCTTCCAAAATACTATATTCGTGAAAACGTAAAACGTTTATCAATACAGTGGGAGAAAATCGCTTTTAAAAGGGGCTTGCAGTTCTTAATCTATCATTCGTGGTATTTTAAGACGAAAACTGTTGGTAGGTAGGTACCAACAGTAATTCTAAATACCTCTTTTTTTAAATCTTTTATTATTCAAAAACATTATTTTACAACATTTTGAAAAAACATAAACATACCCACACAAACAAGTGGTATGCCAGACACGGCAACTTGGTACCACAACATTTTTGGTTAGGTATACTTAACAAGGTGTGCACAGTATAGTACTCGTACAGTATACGTGTATGTAGTATAGGTGGTATTATTATTTCCTTTATTTATTTTTATACATATTTTTTACATTTTTAAATATTCCTATATAAAATTAGTTTAACAAAACATTTAAAAATATAAAAACTAGTGGCCCACCGGTATCGGGAACAGGGTCCAAGCTACCAGCGGTCAGGGCTCCAGAGAAAGGAACCTCCTAACAATACGAGCCGTGTCCAGGAGTACCTTTCTGAATCAAGCCCTTGATCCAGCTGCCTAATGAGAGCCTTCTCAGTTGTTGGTCAAGGCTCTTGGCAATTAAGCCATTGGCTAAAACGACTGTCGGCACAATGATCGCAGAGTCCACCTCTCACATGTCGACAGCCTCGCGAGCCGAGTCAAGATACTTGATTTGCTTATCTTTCATGGCTTTCACGAGGTTCCTGTCATGCGGGACCGTTATGTCAACAATCATTGCGCGCCGCTCTGATCGATCCACCACCACTATATCAGGCTTGTTGGACACAATAGTCCTGTCAGTAATGATGGATTGATCCCAGTACAGTGTGATATTGCCATTTTCAAGAACTGGGTCGGGCACATACCTATAGTACGGCACTTCTGATTCTACAAGGCCGTATTTTAGAACAAGTTGCTGATGGATAATCCTGGCTACAAGGTTGTGTCTATGCAAGTACTCTCTGTTAGCTACACCCAGAGATAATGTGACGGATTGGTTCGCCCGGACGGTGGCATGCCCGACACATGTCAACCGTGCCATCCTTCAAAATAAATCTCCGGTAGTTATTCGTCGTCGTAACTTCATCCATAATTGCACAGACAAAACCTTCGGTTTCTCCGAAGAAATTCCCGGAACGTAGCCAGGCTACGGACGCTGATAGGTCTACTTCCGGCCTATGCAGGGCCCAGAAAAAGCGTCCGTGGAGCTCCTTACTCTGCCATACTTCCCTGCGGTTGTTAGTGTCAAGTACTACAGGATTGCGCCAGTTCTCTTCAGCCAAGGAGAGCGGGGTGAGGCCCTTGTCCACCGCGACCACATCTCGTTGCATCTCCACTTGGGCTTCTAGGAAAAATTCACTGAGACTGCATATCTCGCGATTGTGGAGAGTAATGTGGAGAGTATCTCCACAATCGTTAAAAAACCTCGACTTCCAAACTCCCGCGAGATATACAGTCTCATAACCGAAGAGTGTGGATGATACATTCGATAAACCGTCAACCGTCAACAATAAACCGTCAACTGATGGAGCTACTGAAGGTAACTGAAACCTTCAGTAGCTCCATCAGTTGCAAATCTCTCTTACAGATCTCTCCGAGAACGGCGAACTTGTTGGTTTATGGCCATATCAATGAGGAGTAGCTACTTTGTACCGCGGGACGCGCTCTTACATCCATTTTGAGAAGCGGACATGATAGAATTGTCATCAATGTGGTTGCTATCATTAGCTCTCAAAATGGATGTAAGAACTTTATAGACTGTTGGAAGACAGGTAGCAGGGCTAGACAGGGCTCCGCAGTACTACCCGATTTATGGAGCAGGTGGGTCAATCCTACACTGCCATATGTACGGTTGGTTTAGGTCGTGTAGCTCTTCCTCCCAAACCTGGGGGGACCAAAGGCAAAGTGCCGGCGCCTCTATGCCGGCATTTTGCGGAGCATGGCCCTCTACGGGGCTCCCATCTGGGCGGACTCCCTCCATAGGAGGGAGAATGCTACCGCCATCCGCAGGCCCCAGCGGGCTATTGCACAGCGGGTGGCGAGGGCCTACCGCTCAGTGGGCTTTTCGGCGGCGTGCGCTCTGGCCGGCACCCCTCCTTGGGAGCTGGAGGCGTGGGTGCTCGCCAGAGTGTACGAGTGGACGGCGCGCCGAAAGGCGCTCGGGGAGCGCCCCACGGGCGAAGAGCGGGAGGCGGTGCGGCGAGAGGCGAAGGACGCCATCGTCCTCCATTGGACGGAGGACCTCGCCAGCGCCGCCTTTGGCCGCCGGACGTTGGACGCGCTCGGTCCGGCCCTGAAGGGCTGGCTCGAGCGGTCCCACGGTTTCCTCTCTTTCCGTCTGGTGCAGGTGTTATCCGGACATGGCTGTTTCGGATCGCACCTGCACCGGATCGGGAGGGAGGAGACCCCGGCGTGCCACGACTGCGGCGCGGCGGAGGACACGGCGCAGCACACCCTCGAGGTGTGCCCGGCGTGGTCCGAGCTGCGCCGCGGTCTGACCGCGGTGGTCGGACCGGACCTCTCGCTTCCCGGCGTGGTCGACGCCATGCTGGGGAGTGAGGAGGCCTGGTCGGCGGTGGCCTCCTTTTGCGAGGACGTGATGTCGCAAAAGGAGGAGGCGGAGCGCGCGCGGGAGGACGACCCTCTCGCTGCGCCGCTCCGCAGACGAAGAAGGGGGAGAAGGCGTCGTGCCCTCCCTCCTCATGGTGACGGGCGGGTGACAGGCGCGGGGGTGCCTTCGCCCGCATTGCACCCGTCACCTTCGTCGGTCATTCCCGACCCCCCACACCCGTGAGGGTGTGAGGGGGTCTGCCTGGCAATCGTCGGCGGAGGACTGGAAGTAAAGGCTGTGCCGGTTTCCCAGTCCCCCGCCACTCTGACGAAGCGGGAATGCGCTGGGTCGTTTTAGTGGGTATACCGGGTCCGCCCGGGGAGTCCCACATACCCCTCCCGTCCCCCGACGGGTGGGTATGCGTAATGCATTTTTTCCCAGCGTAAAAAAAAAAAAAAAAAAAAAAAAAAAAAAAAAAAAAAAAAAAAAAAAAAGGTCGTGTAGCTCTGTCATCAGAAAATCTGACGTGAGCTTCACGACATGCCGCTACAGCCGCACAATATGTGTGAGTGAGCATCAGTGGGGTCTTCGCAATTATCAAAATAATTTGACAACTGTTCATCCAGAACAGCCACCAGCGCCCTATTTTTGTTATGTATGAGCAAACGAGGTATGCGTGGCTTAAGGTCGGGCGATATAAACCGATATTCTCGAAGCGCACCTTCCAAAGCACTCCTCATTTCCTAACTGCACTGGGTTTGGCACATTACTGACCATGTCATTACTCACGTCGTTAGCGCGATACGGTATTGTGGTAGACTCTGGGGGTACCACAGCCTGCACCAAAGGGGCAATGACATGGCTACTCTGCATTTCAGTTCGCAGGCGATTAAGTACGGTGTCATCCAACATACGATTACGCTGGATAACTCGCACCTGATCCGACAGTCGTTGCGCCGACACGTTGACAGCTGCTCAAGCACCTGAAACAGAGAGAGCATCCGAACACGGTACACGGTCAGGTTGTTTCCTCCCTCTGTAGCCCCATAGTATGAGCGCATGACGTTTTCATTGATGGCCTGCGTCCATCGCATGCGCTGCACACTTCCTTCAGTTTTATTGTATATTTGCTGAATCATTGCGAAATTTCCAACACAACCTGCCTAAACAATGATAATTCGTTTTACCTTGCAGATACACAGTTTTAAATCTATTGTGTTAAATATTTCTATTGACATAAATGATTAGAATAATTTCATATCTGTGTCGTAACCTGTGACATGTCAAAAGTTATGTGGAATTATGCCATATTTATGTGAATTATGTGAACCTTATGTGTGTTTGTTTAACGTTCAAGATCTTGGCCCAGTTTGGAGATAGAAAAGGCAAATAACACCTCGATTTTGTTGTCTCAATAATTCTGGTAGTTAAAAGAAGTCTGCCACTCTGCCAAACACAGAATCAGCACCGTCAGAAAAGTACTTAGGGAATGAATTTCGACGAGTCCTTCAAAGATATTAATCAAAAAGATCCATCGTAGAAAACAACATAATACCCAGTTCCTTCCGTATGAAGCAGGAGACAGTTAAGCAAGGCCAATAAGCAAAAACGGACGTTAAGCTCAGTTCCCTAGTACCACGGAAAAATGTTGTTGCCTGTCGAAAGAACCTGTGCCTCTGTCGTAGTCAAATGTTTTTGTTGACTTGAAGGTAGGACAGGATTAAAATTTAATGTTCCATTTTCCTGTTGATTTCTGAGATAGGCAGAGTGTAGTGTATGATGAGTTCAGGACATAATTATGAATTTCTTTGAATTACGGTGAAAACAGATCTCATCACTCTCCTCCCCATATCCCAATTCATTTGGGGTCGGCGCAGCATGTGTGCAGTGAAAACAGATCTACCAACATTAAATCCCAGTTTTCTAATAAGAAAAAAAATATAGATTTTGCTCTCTCCCTTTGGCATTAAGCCGAAACTCACCAAGAATCTACATTTCTAACTACAATTCACATTTCGATATTCAGTGCCTCATTTCAAACGAAAAACGACTGTCTTCAAAGAAACCAGGAAAAATATAACCTCAGGTACTCGTACAATTTATTAGAAAAACATACAGATTTTAGCTCTATTATTTAATAGGTAAATATTTTGTCAGCTTATTTCAAGGATACTCACTTCTCTTTGTTATTCAAATAAACAGAATTTTGAAGTTTCCGTAAACTGGAGGATTTGCTAATAATAAATTCAAATAAGTATACATTCAAACAGGTACAGACAACTGCACATCAGTGGTAATAGATTTACAGCGCCTTTAAATCCAATCCAATGTGGTTAACTGTACCTACCTAATGTTTTGTCAGTGAACTGACTTGCTTAGTAGTGGTTGAGAATGCTTGATATTTTGAACAGCGATGACTTGCACTACTATATTATTATTATTATAAACCTGTACTGTTCCACTGCGGGGAAAAGGCCTCCTTTCCTTCCACTTTTCGCGATCTAAACCACATACTCAGTACATCATTCTGAACACCCCCAAATATAAATTTTTCGTCGGTTATTAAAAAATAAATCAGCTGTTCAATACATTCTGACCGTGTAAGTATTGCACTTTTGTAGGAAACAGTTGTTTTTTTTTTAATAACCGACGAAAAATTTCTATGAGGGGGTGTTCAGAATGATATACTGCGTATGTCGTTTCCGTTTTCGATTCGGTGTCCCTTCCACCCCGTACATATTATACAAAAATGAACTTACCAAATAGCTGGTAAAACTAAAAACATTTTCAAAAACAAAAAAGCGAACTACACTCCATCCCTCTTACTACCCTCTTAAAACTCTTTGCTAATGAATTTTCTGGAAAACATCAGTTCTTCAGACATTTTTCATTTAGAAAATTTGTCACACAGTGCAAAACTTTCCTTCGGTGCATTAGTGTTTATATGAACTTGCATCATGGTCGTATGAAGTCTTCTCTTGAAGTTTAATTTAGAAGTTTTTGATACATATCTACCCACAACCACATGCGGGTTCAGTGACTGGGAAACTGTCATTTTTGTTGCTGGCATATAGACGGCTGTTTTTTCGTGGTTGTATCTTTGTACTAGAGTATAAAAATAAATAATTCATAAAGCTACAATTCCAAAAGCGGCTGCAATCATTATCCGCAGCGGCAAAGCCATCTCAATCGCTATGACAGACCGCAGCAAAATGACTTGTTTCTATGTAACTTTACCCAAACACTTCCGTAGATGACGACCTTGCCATATGACGCTGCGGTCGAGCCGTGACCGCAGACCCCAAACCTGTGCTGCACCCACTGACTGCTATTATTAAGTGACGAGACGTATATTTGTTTGAAAAACGACTTTCGTGAAACCGACGAAGAGTAATGCCGCAACGAGATGGTCATTTGCGTTTATTGTTGACCGCAACGTCACATCGCCGACGCTTGCAGTCTGCCGTCGGCTTCGGAAGTGTACCTTAAGTACAGACCCGTCCATCATACGGCCCCCGGGCCGGGTCTTTCATCCGGCTCGCGAGTAATTTAAAACTTTATAAGACATCAATAAATATTGCGCGAAGATTGTTTTAAAATATCCCTAAGTTAGTTATTCCCGTGCCATATTTACCTACCCGCCTCACGTCACCTACCCGCAAATGTAGACCGCATCATAGTAGTCTAATACGGCGAAGATTGTCAACGATGCGAGTATTTTGGTTTTACTCTTGTTCGATCGCGATTGAGTTCCACACATAGTTATAATCAATAGTGAATAGTGGATAAAAACATCATCATTAGTTAGATTTTAAAAATAAATATTTTAAGTGAAAATAGCCGTTTAATTTAAATTTAGAGGTCACTTTGCATTTTTTTTTCAATAATACTAAACTTGGCCCGTCATAAAATTATGTTGGACACCCCTACTTTAGTAGGTAGTTAGATGTAAACTTAAAGAATAATAATAATGTTTTTTTTTGTGGTGTTTTGTTTTTGTGTGCTATAGGTACCGTAGCTCCATTGATTAACAAGGTGTCGATGAAGCTAGCAGATCAGTCTTCAGTAAGTTGGTGTTGATTGAAAAGATTATTTAAAACGAACGAATTTTGACTCCGACAATCATGTAAAAATGAAAAGTCATTTGTTACGTAAAAACTCATAATACAAAACTATTATATTATGGAACTTAAACATCATGGCGAGCGAAATATCATGGGTGTACTATACGTACACCTGTCCAATCCTTCAGGAATAACAAGCATGATGTCATGTCACGTTCTACACATCCCGAAATATTGATCCCGACGCCGCCGATAGCACACAAAGTGTTAAACTTATGTACTTACAGACCATTGTTATGTACTTAAAGACCACTGTTTCAATCAATAACTCAATACGTGCCAGTCACTGCTGAGATTGCGAAAACATGACAAAATAATATTTATACAGCCAAACCCTCATTCATCAATAACATCTATCTTCCAATATCTTACCCAACTTTCCCGATAAAGACTAAAACAGCTGTATTTACCTCCACAAATACCGAGATTTTTGTGAAGAAGTATACTTATATTTGAAATGCGAAAGCAAATCTCTCTGTCTGTCTGTTAACTCTTCATGGCCATAAAGGTAAGCGCCTGGGTAGCCCGCGAAATTTTCTTACTATTTTGCAATTAGCAGGTCAGTAATGTTGAACAAGATATGATTTGCGGCCGTAATACGCATGTATTTACAGAATTGTAATCATTAAAATCATCAATACTACCCTCTAAGTTCATTTAATCCCATTAAATGACTTTTTCATGAAAAAAAAATTCCTGTCGCTTCCAACACGGCTGAATGGATTTCAAAGGCATAGTCGAAGGTAAGTAGGCCATGCGTGATCTACGTTAGGACAGTGGATTCTTTTATCACGGCAGGATATTCCCGTGGGATAACTTCCGACATTCACGGACGAAGCCACGGCCCAAAATATAGTAGGTCTTCCTATGTTTTTGAGCTCCGATATTTTTTCCAAGAGACGCGAAAGTAATAATTGTGAACAAAGGAATTTGGTGCCAAAGGTCAACCTTCTTTTGTTTTGGAGCCGTGAAGTACAAAAAGAAACGTTGAAATATGGTGAAATTAACACCCACGGACAGTGGGTATAGATAGGGGCTACCGGATCAGAGGGTTGCAAGAAATGCTATTAGAGTAGGTAGACTCGTATATATAAAGGTGCTTCCTCACCGGGACATTTGCCTATAAAGGCGGCCCTTCACAAAATTGAATCTTGAATTGTTACATTACAGGCGAATCAGAGATTTCTTTCAGAAGCAAGTGTTTGTAACAAATTGTATCGTTACAGGTTGCGCACTGTAATTTATTTATCTTTAATTCAGGTAGAACCCATAAATTTGTTAGTATTCCTTAACCTACGGTAGTATAATAGACACACAATAAGTAACAAAGCTCAACTGGAACTAATAATACTTAATTACGTCACCTCATGGAGTCACCTGGCGGTCAGGTGCCACATAAGCAGCCTTTAGTCTTACTAGCAACAACGCTCAGAAGACTGCTGTCGCCGCCCCGCATCCGACGCAGTAGTGAAGCTGATCTTTTACGAATGATCGCAAAGAAGTCATCTGTACGCGCTGCTGCGAACATCCCTGACGCGCTACAGAAACGAGGCAGCGACAGCAGTATCTTAAAAGCATTGTTGTATTGTACACGCAGGGCATTAAAAGTTTTCTGCGCGTATCTGGTCCACAGACTGCAGGTATAAAAAGCCTGACAATAAGCCCTAAACAGAGTTATCTTGACATTGCTGTCGCACTTTTCAAATCTGCGGGCCAGCATGTTGCATCGTACGGCCAATGCCCTTCGCTCCCTCTCAATATCACAGTTATCAGTGCCATCCTCTGTAACCCAGTGACTAAGGTACTTGAACTGTTTAACTCTATTACAGTGGCACCACATAGCGAGACTGGTGGTACCACTTTATGGGTCTTCTTTTGTGCTCGGTTCTCCTGACTCACTGATGTAATGGTCGAAACAAGCAAACCCCCGAGTGCTCCCAGCGAGGATGCCAAAGTTTTTACTTACCCTCTTGATTTTTTTATTTATACCAAGCCTTGTGCATTCAATAGTGGTGGTATTAAACAGTCATGTGCTGCTAGCAATCTTCTTGTTCTGAAACTTCTTTTTACACAATAAAAAGTGTTAGATACACCTGTGTTGAATTTTCGGGTCGGATGGCTTTCGGTACCGAGACCGCGGTCCCGAAAACCGCCTGTAGATACAGTAATTACTTTCGAATGGTATTTCGGGATCACAAGAAAACTAAACAAAGTTATGTCTTGGGAGCAACCAACAATTTTTTGGAGTTATACAAATAAAACTATTTTTTATTTTTTAGCTCTGTCGTTATTAGAAGCCGTTTCATCTTGACAAAGGGGTGTATGACAGCCTAGTACTGCTTTCTTTTCTCATCGCGTTTGGAAAATCTGAAGACATTTAAATATTTACTTTATTTATTGTTTTCAAAACATAATTTATATCAGCTTTTTAGTTAACTGTACATTAACTTCTTTTTTCTTGTGGTCCCGAAATACCACTCAAAAATAATTACAGTATCTAAAGGTGGCTTTCGGGACCGCGATCCCGGTCCCGAAAGCCACCCGACACAGCGCCGACCATGCGACGGCACATAACGACATCTAGCTATCTTCATAAAAGCCTTGAAAGATACCAGCATATCGACTCACCGCCATTCCAATATTCAATACATTATTTCAGTCCGGTCTAAAATCGATTCTCAATACATTTCGTCTGAGGACCGTCTCGAGAATTCTGGGCCAAGATCCTTGAAATGCTCTTACCATAATGCCATTTCCACTGTCACAGCTCTGAACATCTAAACAATATCCAATAACAATTGTCTATGCTTAGTTTAACATGTATTTAGTATGCTTGTTCATAGTATTTGGAGCATAGAGAATTGTGGCCTGTTGCCGTTTACTTTGCCACTTGTTCTAGTGTATCAAAAGGCTTAAGGGCTCTACACACTAAAGCAGCCGACCCACCAACATGTCTGTGTTGGCGGATAGTTGGTAGCTTCAAATCATTGCAAGTTGGAAACCTTGGTTGGCGGCACGAGATGTGCAGCTTTTTTACACTACGGCTTGATTGTCGCAGGGCAACTAAGCGTGTTTGAAGTCGTTGTCGGCAGATAGACATGATTGCTTTTTATAAGGCCGGGCTGTGTCAGCGGGTTGCTTCGGCGGGTTGGAAGGTTGGTTGGTTGAGGCTTTGACACCAAAGCCTATAGAAAGACATTATTATTCATACGTTTCAGAATATTGCATTAGCTGGTTTCGCTAAAATGTTTCGCTAAATGGAGTCTGTACTTAGTAGTTACACTGCAAGTTGGAAGTCAGTTGTTCGAGGTACCTATGTAGTTCCACATACTTTGAGGTTGGAACAAACCACTTACAACTTGATCAATCATTCCTGTAACTTCGTCAGGGTTAGACAAAAACATCTGTATTACATTGAAAACCTTTTGTACCTGCACAATGTTATGAGAAAGTTTTCTGTACGCATGAAAGATAAAAGTAGCAACCTGAAATTCAAAGATATTCTCAAGTATATCTAAATGCTCCTACACAGAGAAATAATGTTTTTCGAATATTTCCGCAGTGTACAGACGTCTGAAAGGGAATAATTTATGTATAGAATTTCCCTTACAAACATCACTACCGTGAAATACAAAGCCCTGCTGAAATTCAGCAGCATCACTAGCGATATGTCAAAGCGAATCAGAGCCGTAGCTATGTGCAACATCAAATGACCAAAGCCTAAAAGCACATACCATGTTAGTGTATCCATCCATCGATCGCATCGGTCATCTGAACACCGGTGGACGTTATACACAAATACGAAACTAAATGAAAGATCACTGTTTCATAGTGTATTTCTAAAAGCTTTTCGTATGTGTATATGATATCTGTTAGTAAGCCTATACCTCAACGTCGTAATCATAGTTAATCGGAATGGATGAGTTCAACTAAATTATGTTAATCAATTACTTAGTTATTATGTATATCAGTCCGTTCACACGACGACGATTCGTTTTTTTTCACGATCCGTAATTTTTTTTGAAGGCAAAAATGACGGACCCGTCTTAAATCACGTATCGTCTTTTAAAAATCAGGTACGTCAAGAAACTCGAATCGTGACTTGTTTGTGACGGATTCGCTGATGTGCTCGCTCCCTAAAAATCACGGAACTAATGTGAACACCAATTTGTTGTTTTTTTCCGGATCGTGATAAAACAAGATTTCTTATGCAATGTGAACGTCCATCCGCCATGACGTATCCTGTTCTATGACGGATCGTCAAAGACGGAAGCCGTGTGAATGAGCTCTTACATAATTAGGTTGTATATTGCGTTGATGATCTTCAGTTAATACTACACACAGATATGATATGATACAGATGGCTGTAGATACTACACACACTACTGCTGGCACTTAGTCCTACAATTAAGCAACATTGTGACATTCAGGGTAGAAGAGATAGTAGCTAGTAAAATTATGAGAGCATGAGTCAATTCCCTGACTTTGATTCCCGGGTCGGCCAAATTCATCATCATCTGCCGAGCTTTTTCCCAACCATGTTGGGGTCGGCTTCCAGTTCAACGGGATGCAGCTGAATACCAGTATTTTACACGGAGCGACTGCCTATTTGACCTTCACAACCCATTTAGTAGTAGTAATCAAAGACGCCCGCCTTGGAAAGACTGGTTGTCTGACTTTCGCTGACACCACTGACTAACTGTAACGACTGTACAAATGACAGCTGGGACCAACGGCTTAACGTGCTTACCGAGGCACGGAGGGTCGGGCAAAGTGTTATTTTGGATTGCGTGTGTGTGTTGATGGCAATAGAATCGCCTCCTTTACATGGGACTTAAACATAACTGGAGAAAGTACACCTTTGCCTAACCCTTCCCGGATTACAGTCATGATGTTATGTTTTCCTTCACTGTTCTAGACATATTTGCCAATCGATAGTAATGAACATAATATACTAATATAATAATACATAATAAACAAGGAAACACACTATAATGACAAACAAGAAGTTGCGCGATATTATTAGTAGAGTAATTTTCTTATTCGAGTGATTTCGTATATGACAGGAAATAAGTATTTTACTTCAGAATTGTCTTTGATGGAGTTCCATGCGTGTCGTCTCGGTTTTTCCTTTCTGGAACTTTCTTGATCATTAAGAAAATCTCGGCGTCTTGTAGTAATTGGATTTATTTAAGTATAAAGCACGTTCTTGTCTCTAGAGTTATTCTCGTATTTACAAAATGTCAATTAAGTTTAATGACATTGACCTACGATTTCATGTCAGATTGCTAGGGACATGGTTCTCTAGCTAGACCAAGAACCAATCGTTTATTTCTGTCTTATCTTAAGTAATGTAATGATGTAAGTATAAATTAAATAATAATATATAGAAATATATATACTCGTAGTTGTAGTATGTGTAACAGTGTGTGTATGTAGCAATGTAATGTGATTCAGTAATGTAAATGATCCCTACCAGTTTTTTGACTCTTTGTCGGTACATTCCTACTGGATCTAAATTAAAAGAAAATCTTGTAACTTCCTACATTCTTCTACATAACTCTTGAATAATTTTTTTCAGCAAAATTGATTGTGTGATATACAGGAGGTACACCGACGCAAAGAAATCTGCTGTTTTCTACCTACACGGTCAAAATGTATGAAACAGGTATTTTTTTTTGTCCAAAATGATGTACTAAAACCTGTTTTTAAGTGTAGACTAAAATTTGTGGTTATTCATAGATAAAAGTACCTTAGTTTAATCGGATCCGGACCCGTGCTTCACCCGAGTTCTCCACCTGGGTGAAGCACGGGGAGTTAGGGTGGAGACTAAGGGTCGTGTGCTCATCCTGATGACGTTATTGTAATTCCATTAAAAATAGTTTTCCCTATATGAAAATATTGGCATCAAAAATAAAATTTACACACGCATGGTAGGTGTATGTTTCAGCCTGCCTCTATTGCCCCATGATTGTATAGCAGATGGCAATATATTTTGTCAGAGAGAAGAAAATCCGGGAATTAATAAAAAAATTGGAAAAAAAAGTAAAAATGTAGATGAATGGTGGTGTGTATTCAACGAGAGGCACCGAACAAATAACGACATAAATAAGACCGTACAAATAACGTAGCGGAGAGTTGGAATTCCAAACACAATAAAGAGTTCAAAAAACCATATGTTACCCTACCCTGAATAAATTGCTAACAGTTATATTGCAAAATACCGTTTCTTTAGACTTACCGCCAACTAAACGCCCCGCGCCACAAAGAACACTGTGAAAAAGACCATTTTATTTTAGATTCGCAAATGCAATTAATTAATAATTAAACTTTGGGTTTTTTTTTGAAAAAAAAAAATGCGTTAAAATAAATCCTATTGGTTATATTTAGATTATATTATGTATTTTTCTAAATAACTTGACTGTACTGATCATCAGGTGGAGCACGGGAACCTAAGTGTCCACCCTAAGTCCGCGTGCGTCACCCAGATAGAGAACGTAGGTGAACCACGGCTCCGGATCCCTTTAATCCACCTTTCTGCAACATATCGCATTAAATTCTTTAGCTTTATAACAGAACTTCAAAAGCCATTTTCATGCATTGCGTCTTATCATTTCAAATCTTCAAAGACAGGCTGCTCTTAAGTTTAAGTCGAGCCGTTGTCATACAATAGGCGGGATTATTTCTCGAGCGGATTAGTATTCTATTCAAATAAGTACAACGTTTTCCATAAATACCCTCATTCTGCTAAGAATCTAAGATTAAATAAAACACGTGAAACCTATTAATGTTTTCATATAAATGTAAATAAAGAGAACCTGAGGGATTATCTTTATTAATGGCTGGTCCCGAATCAATCTTGTTTTTTTTGGAGAAATTCAAGAGGACACTTTTAAGGAAAATTGTTTTAAGTTATGAAGATGAATTGATACCTATAAAGACTGGAATCTTCGTTTTTTATCATTTTATTAAATCCTTGAAATCCATGGTCTTATTTATACACTCTATTATAAGAACCAATTGTACACAGTTATGCAATATTTCTAATTCTTTATCACTTCTGCCGCCTGAAAACATTGAAATAAACATGGTCGTGTATAGTTTCTTGCGCCCTGTTCACGATCCCCGGTGATGCGATTTGCGACGCGACAAGTGCGTGCGTCACTTGTTACCTTCGCACGAGAGTCATCGCGTCGCTAGTCATATCCCGGTCACTCTTAGCACGCTCTAAAAAGCAATATCTTTAACCCGCAATATCTTTAAGCCGCAGTCACTGTCGCAAAACGCATGTCGCGTGTGCGCGAAGCTAGAGGCCAAGTAATCGCATTTAATTTTTGAACAACAACCACGTTACGCTTGCTTTTATAATTTCATATTAATATGGTGGAGCCACCTGCCACGTTCCACAGACATCCAAAGAACCTGAATGTAAAACAGCAGTTCAGTCAGATCCATTATTTCTTTGGAGCGTTTCAAACTAAGCTTCCAACTCATTCAAATTTGCATTCACTATTCCTCGCTCCGGAGACATAGAAGTGAAGTTTCTCTGCTTTAACTTTCAGTGAGAAATAAACTTTCGAATAATCGAAACCGCCAACAGACTGGCTTAGTAATTATGGAGAGAAGTGTGGACGGATGGCTGTTTGAACATTCGTTGGCGAAGCTGAATTAATTACATTCCGTCATTCGTGGTTTAATGTTATTACTACTTACAGCAGGATTAGGTGATACCTTAGGTAGGTATGTATAGAGGTTTATAGGTTCGTTACTGGTGCTCAGAAGCTCAAAAGTCTGACAACAAGTCTTACCAGGTATCTGGGTTGTTGAGGTAGGACAGGCAGTCGCTTCATGTAAAGTACTGTGATTCAGCTTTATCGGGTTAGCCGACCATCACAGTTGGGTAAAGGCTTGCCAGATGATGAAAGGCATAAAGATTTATGTTAAGCTTGCTAAGAAGTAACCTTGTAGATAGTAATTTGGTGCCTAACCGGATTGCTGCACGGTCCCTCTCTCAAACGATGTCTTGTCTCAAGTATTATACTTTCACTGCAAGACACAGACCTTTTCTAAAATATACCACAACACATAGTTTTCCATCTACGGCATCTAGTCTGCTCCTACCACCTTATTCACAAAATTAAATTATACAACTATAGAAAAAACCAACTCGTTACGCAGCAAATACACGAAACAGCCATAAAATACCTTTCTTAACAAGACTTATAAAAACAGTCACATACAAAAATAACCCTGAAATATTCTTACGTAGGTAAACAACCATTACCCCAATTCCTTAACCCACCACTGGAGTGTTAGCCTGGGAAACCGTTAAAATTAAACCAAGACGCGAATTAATTCACCCACAAAGATTCCCCGGGGGATGTTTTAGGGTAAAATTGCCAAACACCATGGCAAATGTATACAGGGGTAGCCGAAACTCTCAGCCGCTTAAGTTTGGCAAATAAGATTTTTTTGGCAGTTTCGTTTTCGTAAATATTTGTGAAGCTCCGTATTTTGTTTATTTTTTATTGTATTTTTTTTGCGCGGTAATTTGTTTGAGGGGATTTTTTATTATCGCATGATGTAGATTTATTTGGTTCAAATTGACATGGGGTGTAACAGAGATTATTTCTTGTTCTATCTAATCTATTTTGAAGGTTTTTGTTTACAACAGGAAAACCACCCATAATTAATTATGAGAATAAAAAATAGATTAAGAAAAGATAATTTCACAGTGGAGATTCTGCAAAGTGTGCTGGATCTATTTCACGAGAGATTAAAACTTGCTTTATCATTTAGTGGTGAAAAACTGCTAACTCATATTTTGCAATCATTTTATTATAAAACACAAAGGGTTGGTCCTTTGTAATCTATTTCGTAACTAAACTCAGGGTTATTTTCACACAAAAACTTCCCCTATATTTCATGATGGAAGGAAACGACATCAAAGTTCGTTTGGGGGCTATTTACCATAATTGACAAGGCTATTTTTATTGCCATCACCCCCTTCCTTAGGGGCGGAAAACTGCTTCTATTAGCTATAATTAGTTTCAGGAATGAAAGGAAAATTATGCAGTAGTTGCTTGGTAATATCCTGTAAGAAGTTTTAGTAGCGTTAATTGGATGAATTGATTTTCATTTAATTAATTGTTGTTTGTATTTGGTTTTGTTGGTACTTGTGAGCGTAGTAATTGGCATAATGAACCACTGAATTAATAGGAAGACGTTTTCGTAGTATTTTCATACCTGAAAGTGACAGCTATAAATAGCATAAGACTTCACAGTAATTTAACATTGGCGTTTAAGAATTTGTGTTTATACGAGATCGTACCTACGTCTTTTTCTGGCAGAAACTGCAGACACTTGATCTTTCTGAAGTCCTTCTCTATCTTTTTCTTATCCTCTAAACTTGACGAAACTTTCTAAGCATACTCTTTTTTATCTTTTGTCACTACAGATTTTGCAAATGCTGTTTTATGTACCTTTAAAGGGAAACGCAACATCTCAATACTGGCTAAATCTTATTCCTATTACTCAGTTCAAGCATGCAACAAGCCTTGATCAAAAATTAATTATAAAAATCTGAAAAAAAAATCGTTTCGTATCGTTTGTTCATCATGTCATGCGTATGGCTGATCGCTCCATCCACGCAGTCTGGACATTGAATGCAATAAAACAAATTAAAGTGCAATACTGGTGATTTCAAATCCAAACGCCACAATGTTTTCTTCAAGGAATTCCTTATGTTTAATTGAATGCACTTGGTTTTTCAGTTCAACAAAAAACACTAATCAAAACAAACCTTGCAACCACGCTGCGTGTCGCTTCTAGAAAAACCCAACAGCAAAAAAGCTCTAAATATTAGGCTTATCCAATGTCATCTAAAAATACCGCCGACCGTGTTGTGGGGTGCAAGATATTGATTTTCCATTGTTAAGGCACCGGGTAAGGATTTCAGGGTTTCAGGCCTTCAGGAGTTGATAAATTGGAGCGGCATGACCATGCAAATCAGTGTCGGTCGCTGTTGCCAACTGGCGTGACTAATTATAGTATATTGTGTACCTACAGTGTTATGTAGAGGGTGTTGTATATCTATGGTATTTAGTGAAGGGTGCTGTGTGATAAGTGACGGTTGTTTTCGGGTGTTTGTTTAGTTATTTGAAAAGTACGACAGAATTTTCGGTTTCGAAGCTGCTAAGAAAAAAGTAGATATGAGAAATAATAATGTGCCAGATAAATTTTGTTGTAGACGGGGTCTACAAACAACTTCGACTTATAAAAAAAAATTAAGAAGGACGAGGACAGAAACTGGTTGCATACCTACGGAGAAAAAGTTAAGTAGATGAAACAGCTAGTTTGACCAACTGCGGGATCGTTTTAACCGCTGCTTGGATTGTGTTTAATGGTTTTAAAAAGTTAAATGTTAATCAAAGTTCGAGAAACTAAAAATAATGTTCATTACCCGCATTTCAAATTAGCATGTTGCAACACGTAATAATTAACAATATTAGGTATATCTTTTATACTAACTTAACAGTTTATGTGACACCCTCTATATTAACCCACAATATTATATGCAACGCCCTGTTTATGTATCAGTAGCACATTGTACAATGGCCTGCAAACATTGTTTACGCGTCTTTTGTGCTAAACGCTGATTCATGGGGTTCTAAAGATGTACTCGATTTTGTTGCAAGTAAATGTAGGTAGGCGTAATATATTAAGGCCATTTTCACTCTTCAATACGTTAAGGTTGCGTACGGAAATAAGCTTTTTTCTTATGTGTGACGTCGCAGACTAAAGCCGATACAAGTTTTGAATGTATAACAGTAGTATGTAATATTTTTCTACTTAAGGAGAAGGTTTTTTTTCTCTTACTGAAATGAAAGTAGCATTTTTTATTGGACCTGTATTGTCCAGCTGTTGGGCAAAGGTAGCCTTCCACTCTTCCCTATGTACGGTTTTCTCCAGCAAATCTTTAACTGAATTCGTCACGTCAATGTTTCTTGCCCACCAACACCCAGTGCGTGAAGAGACTGGCCCATAGGTGTTACATTTTACGGACATGGACCACCCAATTCCACTTCAGTATATCAGAGACGTACAATTAATTCAGTACAATGAAAATACAGTCTTCTCTTGATTTTGTAACTCAGCTTTTCAAGAGGGTAAGACCTCGTAAAATACGTATGTATTGATGTAAAAAATAAATCATAAAAGAGAATCATTTTCATAAGAAAGGTAACAGCAAAATATTTATTACCATCATTGAAAAGGGTTATTAATATCCAATAACCTTTTACTCTGACACATGCTATATTAAAAACTTCCAATACGAGGGCTTTGTGACCTTTTAGTACCTTTGATCCTCGAGATTAAACCTGTATCCCCACCCCCTCCCCCTGCACCCCTTCATATATTATTCAATACACACTACCTTTTGTTTTCCCCACCATTTTCTCGGAAAACAATTTTTATAGTTGATCTCTGTTCTGTGTGTGATGTAACAGAATTGAATCCGAGTTTGGCAATTTTGTCGATTTTGCGTTGAAGATGAGAATGTTTTTTTTTGGTTTGGGGGCAAAATAGCTCATATTATTTATGTGTTCGTATTCCGCGTGAACCATTGGAGAATAAAATTCACTATAATATTCTTACATAGTTGAATTTCACATACTTCACTCAGTTATTGTAGAAACCACGAAACGATCATCGAAGTTTGGATTTTTCGTCATCCACATTGTACATTAACATACATTGTATATTTTCTTTTTCTTTGGTAAACACCACAACTGAAGCCGTAAAAAAATACTGTAATAATAAAAATAAATCAACCCATGGCTGGATTCTGTACCAAAAGATACCTTTGTCTACTTTATTCACAACATCCGTTCCGTGCAGTATTTTTGTTACTCGGTTTGCGGTGTGTTGTAAAAAATGATATATCAGTATTTCCTAGTAATAACACAAAGGATTCATATGGATTGGATTCGAACTACCCTCTATATTCATAGTTTTGTTTTGATTTTCAAATCCTACGCTTTTGAACCTGTAGTATGCCTGTAGTGATTGATTCCTCCATTTGTTATGGTCCAGATTTTTGCTTTATCTTTGAATCGTTCTTTGTAGAGAGCTTGAACAGTCCAATTTCAATTCAAATGATTTAATAAGACTGAAAGAAAGCTACGAAAAGTAAAAGAATGTTGTGCACAAAAGTGTTGTTTAAATATTTAGTAAGGTTAGGTTAGGTATTGAGTCAAATCCTCATATTAGGTGAAAATTTAAAAATGCCAATTATTTTGTTGTCAATTACCTGCTTATCTTTTTTCCAACTGTGCTGTATTTCTTTGAAAACATAGAAAAATGTAGGAAATGTCACTACATCTTCTAGTGAAATACGTAATTAAATCATAGGTACGGTCTACTCATAGCAATCATTTGGCCTGTGCTTACCGCGATTATAATTACGGTAGAGGAAATAACGGTTTTTTCGTTTTATTATCGCTGATAAACATGTTTTTCTTGCGTAATCTTCCCTGAAACAATCGTCTGAAATTACATAAGAAGTTCAGTGTTATAGCTGAAAAAAGGCAACGATTACGAACTTTTTCAGTTCATTTTAAAGTGTTCGTAATCAGCACTGTGTATCCTTGCATAGCAATTGGTGAATAATATAGTTTATTTTTCATTTTATGGAAATATGTTCAAATAAGTGCTTTAAAACTTAATTCCTGCACCATAAAAACGTTTTTTTTTTCCTTGAAAACCTATTTGCCAGGTTAATGATAGTTTTAAGTTATCTTGCGGCGCCCTAACAGGGTCATGTTCGCACTAGTTTTAAGCCCAGCTGTAACTCTATGCTTGTGTACATTGTGCATTTAATAAATAATTTAAACATTGAAACAGTTTATAACCGGAACTTATCGGTGAAAAATAAGCTTTACTTAAGTAATATGTAACATTTGTCACATTAGAATAGAAAAAATCCCTCGATCGTATGTAATGTTGAATTACAGTATCGGTGAATGGGCGCCAGACGTATACGCTAAGTAAATAAATCGTTCGGGGAGGTTGTTGCGTGTCCTTTTGAAATGATGGACGCTGCTGAAGAAGCCTTACTGTTAGCCAAATTCAGCGCTGACTCAATTTATTTTGCGTTAAAAAACGTATGCAATGTTGCGTAGTACTAACAGTAAAACCGGTTGTCGAACTGTTTACTTATCTGTTTGTAATGATTGAAGCACCAGGGCGTGACAAAATCAATGCGTTGCAAGGACAGAGATGCATTTCCTTCTTCCCAATACGGATTCCGTGTGAAAAAGGTGTTGTTAAAAAACTAAGGGCCTCGAAGTCAATGGTGCGAATAATAGTGTTGGCAATCGTTTCCCGAATAAAAATGAATAAAGGTGGCCATCTTTTTGTTGTTGTTCCTGTTCGGAGCCCTTGTGTTTCTGCCCTTTGTTGTAGAAAAAAGTATTTTTTGTTTTAGTAGAATATTGATAGTTTTTGTTGCGTTTCAGTTTGTTTATCGACCTAGAGATTTGTTAGTTTGCTTGTTTCTTTTTAAATGTACACACATTTTTTTAACAAATAAAGTTAGTGATGATCAGTAATCGACATTATGTGGCGTGGCCTACGTGGAACAAATTACATTTTTTTTTCGGAAACAAAAAATTAAAAGCACTCTCACTCCCTTTCGTTGAACATTCGAACTGAAAATATTCCAAACAAAGCAATAACGACGAAGTTCCCCGTAAAACTAAACTAATCTCTGGGATGACAGTAACTGTATGGTTTTAACAGAGCTCAAAGCGTGTGTGAAAAGATCTTATTAAGAGACAACCGGAAGTGGATAATAAATAATTAATATTGTTTACAACGAAATACTTCGCAGTATTTCTTTGTGAACAATATTATTTGTTTTTCCTTCAGGTGCTAAAATCACCAGGCTGCTCCGGGAACTTCCTCAAGAGCAGGCCACGTGTAACTGGCCGTTTGAAAAGCAGTTCTCCCTTAACTCTACCCCTGCTAAATTAAGAGTTTTTTTTTTAATATAAACGTTGCCCCACACTAGGAATTTCTCCTGTATCGTGGATGCGTTTACAAACATTTAAACTCACATACACAAACAACCAGACCCGGAACAACTATCTGAAGGCCATACAAATATTTGTTCCGTGCGGGGATCGAACCCGCGACACGCAGCGCAGCAGTCAATCGCTCGGCCACTGCGCCAACCGTGTCGTCAGTTTGGCCTTGAGATTTACTTATAGTCATGGCAAAGCAGACTTTGAGGGGAAATTGCACTCTTTTGAACTCGAAAGGGTAGTTCGATGGTGTTAGAGGAATCCTCGGAATAAACACAGCCTCCCTTCGGGAACAACTGGCCAGTATAGTTAATTTTGGCGGGTTTAAATTTAACAGCAACATTACTGGGGCGCCAACTCTCAATTTTAATATGTGAGTTGGCAGACCAGGAGGTAACCGGGTATTGGGTAATGTATGGCGTCACCGCTGTTTATCACTGAGTCCACTGATTTATAACGATTTTCGTTGGGGGATGATTTTGGAAAAACTGTGATACACGTGTCTCATAATTTTAATTGAAGAGTGTGCACATCAATTTTTGAGTCAATCGACCCAGAGAATATAAAGTTTCAAAGACAATTCAACCCCCCATTTAACCCTCTTAAGGGTGGAATTTCGAAAAACCCTTTCTTAGTGGATACCTCTACAAAGAATACATCTTCCAAATTTCATGTCTCTAGGACCAGCAGTGTGGGTTGTGCGTTGATATATCGGTCAGTCAGTCAGGACTTTGAATTTTATGTGTATAGATAGATGATTTGTATAAAAGATAGATTAGAACAGTAAAAAAAAACTTCTATGCCTTTTCTTTAATTCAACATAATAATTTACTTCTTTTTTTACGAGTTCGCATCGTGGTCTACGCGATTTTTTTGTTCTAAGACATAGGTACTTACAATCATGTTACTGAGTGATTCTGTTTGAATCATAATATGATCAATGACGTTGTAAAAAATAAAAAAATATTGCAAACAAAATGTACAGTTACGAGTACCTAAGTAATAAAACCAACAGAATTTTACGTCGCACATAGTTCAGATAATGTAGCAACCTCAGTTATTTTTATCGCTGCTATTCTTGCTTCTGATAATATAATCTCTGGTATTGATACCACAAGATCCCGATAAGGATATGAGGAAACAGTCTTAAGAATAAATTGATAACATGATGAAATATTATAAGAATAATAATGATGTTGAGGGAAATTACATAATTATATTACTCTTAGATATTGGTACCTACGTGTTTTATGATAGCATTTTCTTCGATCGAAAATACAAGATTTTGCTTTGCACCCTCGTCAAATTCAAGGAGGTAACTGACCTAATGATTCTCGTCCCGAATCAATAATAAAATGGGTAGGTAATTTTTATTTTTCTTAATATCGGAAATCGATAAGTGTACACCACCCGTAATAATACGCGGTCCGTCTAATACTAGCCCTATAACCACGCTTTCACACACACAAACAAAAGCAGACGTTTATTCGATAAACGGGTGATGCTCCTCTTATGAAAAGGGCTTCATTCTGAAATAGTGTCAAATTAAAACACAAAAAAAAAGCTGCGATTATTGTTATTATTATTGACCAGGTACCGTCATTTATATTGACTATTTAGGTCTTCTATGACAACCTCCTGAATTTTAACGAGGATGCAAAACTACACCTTGTATACCTTGCAAGTCCGTGATTCGAACAGTCGTACTGGTTGGATCGAAATGCTGGGCAGTGAAGAAGACGGATGAAAAAATTTTGAGATGGATGTGTGGAGTGACTAAAATGGATAAAGAAAGAATTTAGCATATAAGGGGAAGTTTGAAAGTGTTGCATGTTTCGAAAAAAGATGAAAGGGAGTCGTCGGTCTAGGTATGGAAATGTGCTGAGGAAGAATGCAACACATGTGACCAAAAGAGTTTTGAATATAAATGTTGATGGATGGAGAGGGAGAGGAAGACCAAAGAAAAGATTGGATTGTGTGAGGAATGATATGAAGCAAAAAGGAGTAAATGATAGCGTTACGATTGACAGGAGATTATGGAAGAACAAAAAAACGTGTTGCGCTGGCCCTAAATAACATGAGACAAGGGCCGGAAGATGGCGCTTTTGTTTGATGGAATTGGTCTTGAAAGTTGAATCACTCAAGAAAACTGAACGGAGTAACCGAAAACAGTGCAGATGTTTTCGGTGGTTTAAGAAAAGGCACCCAATTGCTATGAACGTGATGTATTCGTGGTTAGAGAAAGAGACAAACCAGTCGTGTCGCTGTGTCGTGCCATTGCGACTGGACGGCTTTGCTACTGCTCCTTTGGAATTGTATTTAATTTAATCATCCATTATCGTATTTTATTTATTTACATAATGTACATTATTTACAAACTAATATTAGATCTAAAATAAGAATAAAAATATTTACAATTACGGGACGTCAAAAATTCATCCACATCGCTGTCATCCAAGGCGTAAATTTCTCAGTCAGTTATAAACCCTTAGAATATAATTAAATTATTGGCTAAAATGTAGTCCAACGATACTTTGAACAGTTCCTTTGAACCGCCGCTGTAAGTACTCGTTATACTCGTAGAATAATTTCAACGTGAATAGATGGATGAACATGGCTCTTTGCCTACAAGAGCCGCCATTAGTTTATTCAACCACGTTCTATTCAAATAAATCGCGTTTCCCTCGACCTTTCCCTTCCATTTTAATTATTTTGTTTATTGGATCTAATTAAAATCTCATTACGTAAAGCTTCCCCCATTACTGTCAATTAATGTAGGTATCAGGGTAATTACCCTTGAAGTATGGCCGATAAGATCGCGCTTTGTAAAAGATATAAACTTTTATAGGACATTCTTGGCGTGTTGATGTTTAATCAAACTTTGGGTACATCCCGTGGGTTAGTCCCTGAGTACCCCGATCCCCGAGGCACCCGTACCGGAGTACCCCGATTTATTTTTATCTTGAGAAAGTCAATCAAAAGTCAGTTTAGCTTAAAAGTACCATCAGCAGATGAAATGTTAAATAAAATTTTATTACGTAAGTCTTGCTTGGTAAAGGTAAATATTATAATTAGAGAATACAATATAGAGTCTCGTAGAGCAATCACAGGTTTTAATTATTATCACAATAGTTGCATTTTCAATACCGAAAATCAAAATGACTACCCTACATGGAACATTAATATGTTCCAATATTAACATAATTTAAAAAATACGCAAAAACAGAAGTGCCGCACTATAGGTCCCACTGTAGGTGCCCGACCCAATTCTCGAAAATGGCAATTTAACACTGTACTGGGATCAATCCATTATCACTGACAGGAATATTGTGGCTAATAAGCCTGATATAGTGGTGATAGATTGATCAGAGCGGCGCGCAGTGATTGTTGACATAACAGTCCCGCATGACGAGAACCTCGTGAAAGTCAAGATAGATAAGCAATAATTAAATATCTTGATTTGGCTCGCGAGGTTGTCGACATGGGTGGGATGTGAACTCAGTGATCATTCCCAATGGCTTAATTGCCAAGAGCCTCGACCAATACCTGAGGAGGCTCTCGTTAGACAGCTGGATCAAGGGCTTGATTAAGAATGCGGTACTCCTGGACACGGCTCGTATTGTTAGGAGGTTCCTCTCTCCAAAAAAAAAACGTTAATAATTCATTTAATAACATGATTATTTAGTAACATGAAACACGTAACGAATCGAAAAAGAGGCTGACTTAGAATCAAAGAACTCTTGGGCTTCCAAAGATAGGAGGAGTCTTACCGCAAATGGCTTAGATTTGATGGGACGTCACTATTTTCACGTTTTGATGTTGCAAATGACTTCGTTTAGATGTTCAGCTTAAGCAAAATATTAGTTTTTTCTTTTTTTACTTTGTGCAGCTTATTAAAAAAAGATATTATATGGAAAGAAGTGATTGCTTCATATAATGTACATACTTTCATTGAAGAACGCTTTTGAAATTAAAAGTGCCCCAAAATTCGGATCTTCTTTCAAATAAATTACTTTCTTCTTATGTATTTCAAACACATACATACATTTAAGCACTTTTTATGTCGACCGTACAAGTTGAAAACAATAGAAAAAACAAAAGAAAGAAATGTAATCATATTTATCGAATTCGGGGTACTCCGGTACGGGTGCCTCAGGGATCGGGGTACTCAGGGACTAACCCCATCCCGTTTGGTAACTAACGTTTGACAACTAAACAAAAGACGTGCAAAACAAGTGAAAAACAGTGCCCTTTCGCAACTATTTTATTCTCCATACATTGAGTCCCGTTTCGCCAACCATAAATTTCAAATGTTTTTTGTACGGTACAGTCAGCTCCCAAAGTTATAAGGAAACTTCTTGGAGGGTACTTTTGAAGGGTGAAATGTGGAACGGTCTTGTTGATCGATAGATAGATTATTTTTTATATAGATACCGTCCTTGAAATTTATGTCCTTACACTCACACCTACACACAGCCATCATACTTTATGGCAGTCATTTATCAGAATACGTAAGTAGTCTTTTGTTTTTTTCTATTAATTATCCGTATTAAATGTAAGTCGGGGCTTCTAAAACATTAATGCTTTTATTCCCATTTCCTAGGCCAGACAAGTAAATATCAAAGGAACAAAATGATCACAGAACGCAAAGGCTTTTGGTCATATATTATTAATGCTATCGAACATAGGGAGCTGAAGACAAGGCCAGGCAATTGTCCTTGTAATTAATAATTCTGCTGAATTACGCTAAAGCCCCCTATCTCGCTTTAATTAAGTTGAATAAAATAAGGATTTACGTTGCGTAGTACTGAGCGAATGTGTAAGTGATGAAAGTGGGATAATGGTGATCGATGTCTAATTAGGTGATTTCGTAGAATGAGGTACTTACCGATAAGTAATCAACAGCCTCTTGGAAAAGGAAGAACCTTTGTGTAGTTTGTTCTTATTTTATTTATGCTTTGTTTTATCTAGCGGTAAATGTATTTTAGTTAGTAAGCATATAAAAGTTTCTCTTGTTTTGCTCGATGCGGTTGATAGTATGAATTTATTGTAGTAAAAAAGAAAACGAAAAAACACGCTTTAGAGTGACTTTATTTTATTTCTTGTATTTTTCTCAGCAAATCCTTTCATTTGGCACCCATGTCATGGGAATGCTTAAAAATAACTAGTCCACCATCTTTGGTTTCCACCATATTGGAGTTAACAAGTCGTCACTTAGCTAACCATGCTTTGTCATCCAAACTAAACATGTATGCAAAGGGAAGTGGGAAGTGAGTAAATTTAACTTCTAACATTTTTTTACATAGTTGGTTAGTTAGTTACAGATGTAGCTAATAACAACGTGACACTTCCGAACTGCATCAAAAGCTATTAAGGGATTTAGTTTGAATATTTAGATACATTCGGTTATGAAAAAAATAACGTTTGCCTATCCGTGTGGTTACGGAGTGAGTATGAATGTTTATCGTAGCATTCATTAAAAGTAGAAATTATGTTTTTCTTCTATACTGATACTGAATGAATAAAAGATAGAAAACTCGTTTAACAATTTTATCTAAAAACGTACCAAATTACAATTTAAAAAGTTACCAAAATTAAAATTCAGTTTAACGTCAGTGATAAAAGGTTCAAGCTTTGCCATCACTGTAATTACAACGACTCTAAATTAAACCAAATCTGTTAAACAGATTTAACGGCCCGGCCCTTTTTGTGGTCATGTTAAATAGCTTGAAGAGATTCAGTGGTTGATTATGTATACAAAAGTTTTTTGGAGTCAAAATTACCATTACATAAATAAAGTGGTTTTATATGGACGAGATTTTCAGCCTACAGTTTTATAGCCAGTTTCTTAAACCTAGTGGTTTTTATTTTTATTATATAATAAATCATCTAAAAAGACCCACTCCATAGGCGTCATCTAAGTATTTTTGTACATCCATCGAACCATGTAACATTGAGGAAAAACGATTACTGGGTAATGACTTTTATTTTTATTGTAAAAATCGGAGCGGGCTACCGAAACCTGTCATCATTTCAGACCTTCAGACCCATTTTGGGTAAACAGTTTGGTAGATACGAGTGTCCAAGCTAAATGTACCTACAACCATAGCTGTATCAGACTGGATACGGAAGGTGGAAGAAAAGGTGTTGTGACACAGCTTGGGAGAAGCCTATCTCCAGTAGTGAACCAACGTTCACTGCTGGAGATAGATAGGCACCGGTTACGTTGATAGGATTGAGGTATGAACACATTACGTGACGTGGTGCCATTACCTCTAACTCTATAAAACAGTGTATGTAATTAAACTTTTATTTCTAATATCAGACAAAAGAAGTCGCTTAAAAATTAAAACAGAAATGTTTTAATGAAAATACCTAATTACTCGGCCCAGACAAATAAAAAGGTCAGTTAAGCCTAGATACGTGCCTATAATACTGACTTTTTCACCTTTTTAATTGCGTAATAAGAGCATTATGTACTGTAATACCGTTTATTTCGATTGTTTTCGTTTCTATTGTGTAATATTACGCAGTTTCAACGATTGAATACTAGTAAAAGCTAGTTCTATAAACAGTTTTAGTTGTTATTTTTGTCTTTGGCATGGATAGTTTTGAAAGTTTAAATATTTCTGACATATTGATCATGATCATGTCATGTGTGTTGTATGATCATGTTTATCCGTAGTTATGGTGCTTCCAACAGCGCCAAAATTTCGGGAACTCAAAACAAATAGTAAACATGATACGTACATATCCCGTTTTCAGTGTTAGAGACCATGTCTGTTTAAAAATTATAATATCGTAAAAATAAATATTTAATCCACTAGGAATCTCCATCCAACATCGACAAGAACCAACAGTAAACTTCAGGCTGACTATGGAACCCTTCACTTTGCGCGGGTCTTACAATCACTTGGCCGTTTTGTCTTTGCATTGTAAACTTCATCTTTGAACCTAGGTGATACCGGTGAAGAAAAACACCGTGATGAAACCTGGACATGAGTCTGAAATCGTCAACCCGTCTTGGGCAGTCGTCGCGATCAATTTTCATGTCTGCAGTGAGACAGTAGGTAACAGGATGGTCGCCAATAAGCCCTGGGAACTATATCAGCTAGGTTATCAATCTCAGAAATATTTGTGAGCTAGCGTGTGAAATATTGATAGAATCACCTACTCATATTCAACGATTTTACCCAAGTAAAAGCCTACATACTACACGTGTGAGGGCTGGACTCCATCGAAACGGAGACGAGACGAGAGGAGATGTGTTGTAAACCACCAATAGAATTTCGTTATTTCACAGTATACGTAGTCTTCGTCTCTACTTAGCTTTAGTTGATACGGTTGAACAGAGAGAAGAGGAGATTTCTCATCTTTGTTTAAGCCAGCGGAGACGAGAAGATACGTGAGTGGCTTGCTACTCTCCGCTTCGCACATCTCCGCTTTTGTGGACTCCGGGCCCAAGACGGTTCTCCACTAAACTCAAGTTTATGGCGTTGTTACTCAAACAAATTTGAAACTATAAATATTTTCATCTCGGAACAACACCAAGGCTGTTAATGTTGCAAATTTTGCCATAGCTTGTTGTTCATTACATGGCTCTGTTTACTGTGAGTTCGACTATTTCTTATCAAATAGCAGGTAATTCTTGTGCAATAGCGTTGACGTTATCGCTGCCTTTTATGTAACTGTACCGTACTTGTTACTAACTTTGTTATGGGGGCCGGTTGGCCAATGAACATACTTGTGAAAAATCTCTATTTTCCATTGACGTAAAGCATGCTGTTGCATATATTTTATTGTTCTCGTTTTAAATAAACTTAATATTCGTTATCAATATAACGAATATTAAGTTTATTTAAAATTTTTAGATATTGACACAATAAGATATTGTCATAGTTATAAGTAATTAACAACACGTAAATACTTTTTGCCTGTAAAATGACTTGTGGGCTACTCTTTAGAGTGATGTATTGCTTGAATAGGTACTTACATCGCTCATTTGTTTACCTTAGGGACCATCAGCTCTTCATATAGGTATTAAAACGTATACCTCAGACGCCTGGCACAGCTCTTACAGAGCAAAAAGTTACAGTTATTAACAAAAAGTTCCAAACCAAGGGACTAATACATTGGGCTTTAAACTTGGCTACTTTGCGTCGAACACTAACGAGGGTCATCGGTGGGACGTAGTTTGGACACTAAAATAATGTCTTATACCATAAAACTTCACTAAACAGGGCCCAATAGGTCCCGAAAAGCAAAAAAGCGACGTTGCCAGCTTAACAATGAATATTTTACATCTGTCTCCCTCAAAGGAACGTTATTTCTCAGTTGAAATGAGTTTAGAAATTAATACCTCGAGTCATTTGTTTTAATTAACTCATGAATATGTATGAAAATTACGCAGATGACATAGCTAAGGTGCCGTAATTTAGTTTGCTAGTGTAAATTTTGTTGGTATGTTCATATTTGCAAATGATTAGGTGATAAATTATTTGTGTGACGTGGGATTCGCAATTTGGTTTAGGTGTTATCGTGTTCAGAATCGTGGCTGTTATTGCAGGCGGAAATCGGAGGATTATATTCTCATGTGTGCTCAATTGAATAATCACTACCATCCATACAAATAAAACTGGAGCATTTTATCAAAAGGACACTAAGTTCGACTTAGTTCTTGAAGTCTCTAAGAAACATCGTTAAGTTTATACCAGTCTGATAACAGATTAGTCGGCATCAAAAACTTTAATCCAGACTAGTCAAATAATCTTTTAGACCTTCAAAGACTTAAATAAATTGAGACTTGGTTACGAAACGGTCGTGCAAAGTGAATTTTTGGCTGTAAGTCATAAGCTGTCTTCTGCCATCTGAAATGTAATGAAAAATATAATCTGAAAAACTTAAATTGGGTACACTACTTGCCTAGCTTTACGGCAAAAGGAACTGTAAATGTAACGACAAAATCTTAGTAAATAAACCCTACATCTTTAATTCAATATTATTGGCGAAAGCCAATATTATTGGGAATCAAAATCACATTACAATCAAGCTATACAACATTGATTTTGCCAATTTTGGCGCAAAATAGAGCATATTATATCTATCCACACATAGTTACCTAGCTACGATTAAGGACAATACCTAAGACTTCAATAATGAACGTTAAACACAAAGCACAATAGATACAAATTAATTGTGAACATAGCTATTGTCTATCTGAAATCTTCAAAGCCGTTTAGAAACAGAAAGTGGACCAAACGTGTGAGAGTTAGTTTAATTAATATTCCTAATGAGCGTTACAAGAAAGGACTACACAAACCCAAATAGACATTAACTCCAAGCCCGTTAAACCAATTATAGGACGTACGATCCTGAAATACGGACGAGAATTCCTTGAAAATAATTGGTTCTTGTTGAATCAGTGGTGCGCTAGTTTGTTCGAAGTTTGTTTTCGGACCAATGATTTCCAAATCTAGTTTGTGTGTTTAGGGCTTAAGATATTCCTCTAGTTTCCCCAAGTTTTACTTGTACTGCGACATAGTTTGGGATGTCTTGTTTACTGGCGGTAGTAAAATCAATCTTTGTCCGGCAGTGTCCCGAGGGGTTGGAGAGTAGAATTGAGTCGTCAATAATGTTTGTTTCAAAGTGTTTTGTGAGTGACTTCACCAGATGTGTGGGTTGGTACAGCTGGGCGATACAGCCAAATATATGTACATAATTATACGTACGGGAAAACGCAGTTCGGTTTAGGCTGGAGGCCTTAATTTCAAGGCACCCACAGAATTTCCCGGCTAAGCAGAAGCCAGCCTCACAGGTTGACCTGTAAGATGCCATTACCAAAAAAAAAGTTAGCTCAAATTGTATTGAGCCGTGAATGCGATCCTGCGATGGAGTTGCCGTGTGCCGATCGGTAGATCTGCACACGGCAACTCCATCTAATTAAACACAAATGTAACCTTACCAGGGGTGTGTGTGGGATCAAGTGTAAGATCCAATGTAAGAAATCATACAAGAGCAAAAAATAATGTGTGTGTGTGTGTGTTTTCTCCTATTAAAAATAAAAAAAAAGATGTATGTGTAACAATAAAAGAATTTCGGGCGCCTTGGAGACGCACACTACATTTAAAGAATACTTGCCAGATAGAACAATTTGAAGAGTCAGACTTCTAATCTGCTGGGGGTGACTAAACTAGGATAATAGAAACAATGGAAATACCTTTGTTAATACCTTGTTTAATATGCCAGTAGCTTCCTTTTTACTTTAAATATTAAATTACTAATTTGAGGTTATTATTATTGTTGCATCTTTATGTGAAGAAAGTAAATTAAGTTTGGGCCAGATGTCTGGCTAAAAAAATGTTAAATTAGAGGACGTGTGCCGATCGGTAGATCGGCACACGTCGAATGAAAGCCGTATACACATAACATAAAATCACGCCTGTAATCCCCGAAGGGTTAGGCAGAGGTGTACCTGATAGTACACCCGCAGTTCGCCCGTTATGTTTAATTGCCATCAACCGGGCACAGATCCAGACTCTGTATGTGGGTGGGAATCGAACCCAGGGCCCTATGATCATCAGTTGGCTTGCGACCAATCGAAGTGAAAGCAGAATAAATGGAAGCCGAATATTCTTAGTATTTGCTTTGGGTTGGTTTCATCAACAAATACTGCCGTATCGCAGATGTCGACCCGAACAAGTATCTTCCATGACATGTTCAATCTTAGGTGATAAATGTTGCTACTTGTTAATTTTGGCAAATATTGTATCTTTCTACCGTGTTTAACAGAGCACATTATAAGCGGCTTGATTGGAACGTTACTGTAGCCTTGTCTGAGATTTCAGGACACTATCCAAGAACAAACTCAAGTAATACCAAGATAAAGAGCGGGAGATTATTTGATCTCTACAAAAATACCTACATAACCATCATATTCATGACGTATGCGACACCTATTTTATCAGACAATACGAAATATCACACAGCTGTACCTACAACCAATAATTGAGAAACCCATCTGTTTTATCAATATCTGTTTTATCGTATTGTATTAGTCTAGGTTCACAAAACTTAATCTGTAGTCCTAGATTGGCTAGGTATGTGTATGTATAACATAAGCATCAGGTATTCAAGACTTCCCTTTTGTTCTAGACTAAGGTAGCATAAATTAACAAAGATTTAAATCGTAAATTCGCCCGAGCGCAAAAATGTTCCTGTTTCGTTGACAATGGCGTTGAGTTGCCGGGTCGAGGGCAATAGGCTCGCCCCCTATTACATGGGACTTAAACATAACTGGCGAAATGTGAGTGTACTATTAGGTACTTAAACCTCTGCCTAACCCTTCTGGGATCACAGGCATGATGTTATGTGTGACATTGAGTAGTATTGTCACCCAACCACTCATACTTGAAAATCGTATGTATCGTTCTCCGGGAAATGTGTGAGCTCATTTTTCTCAGTTCGTGCAAATTGAGTAAGGTGACATCTTACGATTTACATCTTTGTAAATTGTAGTCTAGCCAAGGGAAAATATTTCGTAACAAAACCAGGTTATTCGTATGTTTTACGAAAAGTTAGGTCGGTATTACGCGAGACGAGAATTAATTGTTTTGGGTATGTTTAGCGTGAAAAGTTGAATACCAAAAATCATACCTGTAGCTAAAACATCGTAGTCCGTTGTAAAACAAGTTTTATTTCTGTTCATTTAACAGTGATTTTGGTTCAAGTAACGAGGGATATGAAACTTAATGTAATCCATGCTTACTTAACGTTAATAATATCTACAAATGTGAAAGTAACTTCTGTCTGTCTGTCTGTTATGTCTTTACGTCTTAACGCCACCCAGGTAACACAGTGTTACGTTCGTTCTTGGTGATACGTTCCCGTGGGTTAATTTCCTACCTCTATGTAAAAGAAACCGCGGGCAAAATCAAGTGAATATTAAGACCCGAAATCATCAAGGTTTTGCTTATGTACCTGTATCTTTTTGAAGACAAATTCCATATCAATGTATCCAAAAATGAAATCTGAACCTACCTTTGGTACAAAAATACGATTTATTTTTCCTTTTTTCATTTGATTTTATCCTGAATCAAATAAGCATATAGAATCCGATAAAATATAAAGGTGAGGTTCATGAATTACAAATTTCCTGGGTCTAAACGAGCTGTATTGATTTCTTTCAGTCGTTATACACTATACCGGTACGTACATATATGTAGGTACATGGATAAGTTACAAATGAAGTGCTGATGAATGGCGCAATAAATACACGTTTGCGCTATTTTGTCGGTCTAAATCAATCACAGAAAAAATATTTAAAAAGCTGTAAAATTATCCGAATGTCGCGAATTTGGTATAACTGGTAACCTATATGTATTCTTAATTACCTTGCAATTTTCAGCCACTTTATTAATGTGATAGTCTTCTTAGGCATGTGTTGATTTTTCTTCTTCGTAGCTCGATAGGTGGTAAAGCCGTAACCAAGTGGTGCCCAAAAAATGAAAAAAATGATTGATTCATCATAATTATTGTTTATGATTAGCCAGGCTTAGGAACGGATGCTGGCAGACGAACTTGGAGAATGGCACATGCAAATAAAGGCGTGACGACAAATTAATGCGTATACTCCATTTACTAATACTCCATGCTCCTATACACGTGTCTGTACATATAATATTATTGTAAGCATAATACTCGATAAGACACTGGATATTGACCATTAAATTCACTGTCAAGGCTGTTTCTACGAAATAACAGAATAATGTATTTTTGATTTGGACATAAATCGATCAAGTGCCGAACAAAACATGATATTTCAATGTTTTTCGTATGTTTAGGTAGTAAAGGTTTGGTAATAAATCTGTTCTTAATGTTCCTTTAGGTACCTATTTACCAGATTTTTCTGAAGTTATATTAGTCTGTCTAGTGATTTATTGTTTTAGAAAGGTACATTTTAAGAAACAAGAAAAATACTGCTAAGCTTTTGCTGCTAAGCTACTTTATTTACATAGTCATTTATACGGAACACTATACGGACACTATACGGAATTCTACCTGGACATACTTTACCTACACGTGAATCCAGCTGTTTAGACCATTTTATGATCAAAATAAATAAAAAGAAAATATCTGCTTCTATTGCTATATTACACACTTCCATCACCGACCACTTCACTACCTTTCTATCTTTATCTAAGCTAAAAACTAAAGTAATTACCAGTAAAACTAAAACATCTATTGATTTTGAACAAGCCTTAAACCACATTAGAGAAAATAAAATAGCAGACCTACTGTTTTGTAGTGACCCGGACCATTTGACTGACCTACTTATATATAAACTAACTGATTCTATTAATCAAAGCACTGTTACTAAAGCCATTCCTAACAGCAAGCGTATTGTTAAGCCATGGATAACTGCCGGTTTACTAAGGTGCATTAGGAATCGCAACAAACTCCAAAAAAAAGCACGTATCGACCCTTTTGATAATATCCTAAAAATAACTTACCGTCGATATCGCAACTACTGTAATAACCTAATAAAAAAGTTAAAAAGAAAATTTGAAAGAGACCTACTAGCTAATTCTGTAACAAATAATAAATTATTGTGGCAAAACATTAAAACCTTAACTTACACAAATAATACAAAAAGTCATAACACTGAATTATTACAAATGAGATCAAATTCTACTGAGTCTGTTAATTTCATTAATGACTACTTTGCAAATATTGGCAAAGAGCTAGCCCAAAAAGTTCGACCTTCAGCACACAACTTAAATTCTTTTAATTCTGAAACACTGTCTACACAGATAAACTCGTTTGTTCTTTTGGATACGGATACCGAAGAAGTCGATGGGGTTTTGATGAGCCTAAAGTCTGACAGTGCACCCGGCTGGGACAACGTGTCCACAAGATTTTTAAAACATATTAGACAAGATATTGTTCCCATAATAACCCACTTGGCCAATCTTTGCTTTGCAAAGGGCAGCTTCCCTGCACCACTTAAGCAATCTACAATCACTCCTGTTCACAAGGGTGGGGACAGAGACGATGTCAACAATTACAGACCTATATCCATCTTGCCAGCCATATCGAAAATTATTGAAAAGCTTATAAACAGGAGGCTCTTAAAATTTCTACTCAAATTTAACATCTTAAGCAGCTCGCAATTTGGATTCAGGCCGGGATTATCAACCGAGGATGCAGTTACTGCTCTTAGCTCCCTAGTGGCTGGAAATCTGGATAGTGGTAACAAATGTCTGACGGTTTTTCTGGACCTAAAAAAAGCGTTTGACACCGTCTCTGTTCCTATCCTCATAAACAAATTAGAAGCATCAGGTATAAGAGGAATTCCACTTAAAATGTTTACCGACTACCTCTCGAACCGGAAACAAAGAGTTAAGGTAGGAGAACACGTTAGTAACGATGCAAAAGTCACTTTCGGTGTGCCTCAGGGAAGTGTGCTAGGCCCTACATTATTCCTACTTTATATTAATGACCTCTGCAACCTTAAAATAAATAACGCTAGAGTTTTTTCCTACGCTGACGATACTGCAGTAGTCTTTTCTGGGAAGTCTTGGGACGATGTTGCTAGAAGTGCTGAAGCTGGTATGACTCAAATTGCTAAATGGCTCTCAAATAACTTACTTACACTTAACACAGCTAAAACAAATTACATTTGTTTTAGCATATCACAAAGGACACAACCAAACCCCGACTTTATTATAAAGGTACACGAGTGTGAGTATTCAATTAACTGCCTCTGTCCAACATTAGTCAAAGTTTCTCAAACCAAATATCTTGGTATTGTTGTTGACCAAGGATTATCTTGGTACTCCCATCTTGAACAAGTTACCAACAGAATTAGAAAACTGAGTTGGATTTTCAAAAATTTAAGGCATATCGTGCCAAATAAAATAACCGCCAACACAAATAAACCCAGAAATCTACTTAATGAAATATACATAGCTTTAGTCCAGTCTGTCTTAGTATATTGCATCCCCATTTGGGGTGGAGCGGCTAAGACTAAATTCATAGACCTTGAGCGGGGACAACGGGCTCTTATAAAACTAATGTACTTCAAAAACCTAAGGTACCCTACACAAAGTCTTTATCAAATAAGTAATTTACACTCTGTTCGCAAACTATATATAATTAAAACTATTCTCAGGAAACATAAAACACTTAATTTTGATCCCAGCTTAACCTTGAAAAGAAGAAAAGATATAATAGTTGAACTTCCTAAAACTAAAACCAAGCTCGCCCGTATTCAATACGAGAAACGCTCAGCTCAGCTTTACAATCGAGTAAACAAAGCGATCTACATATACAATAAACAATTAACTGACTGTAAAAAAATAGTAACTAATTGGATAAAACCACTCACTTATGACGACACGGAGAAGCTACTGGAATAAATAAAACCTTACACTTAATGCTCTCATCATTCGTATTTGTACGTATACAGTCTGATTCATTCATTGCCACTTACACTCACTCTGTCTTTTACATTAAATTTAACAAACCCTCACACTATCACTTAACTTTCACACACACAGATGCTAACATTCTACATTCAAATTCACATTTACACACCTTTATACTCACAGTAACACACCTTAGTATTCACACTCACACACCTCCATTTTCACATTCACACACCTTCATAGTCATAGTCACATTCACACACCCTCATTCACATTCACACACCCCTACTCTCACTCACACATTTGCATGCTTTTTGTCTAGTTTTAATTTTCTCTTTATATTTTAAATCGCCTGTTTTTATAACACGTAAAACAAGTAATTTTATGTTAATATTTTAAGTTTTGGAAGAGCGGAGTCTCCTAACACAGGCTTTTTTGCTTAAAAGGAGGCTCCAATCACTAGCTGTTAAGTTTACTTGTAAAACAAATAAAACATTTTTCATTTTTTTCATTTTTTCATTTTCATTTCATTTCATTTAACAATAAATCCTATTTATTACATCTATGTATATTATTTACAAATTACAAATAGATCTAAAACACTTATAAAAATATGTACAAGTATCGAAATGGGAAAATAATTACATGCTGTCAAAAACAATCGTTCACATCGCTGTCACTAGGTAAAGGGACTAGAAGGCTGGCTTTATTAAAGGTGAACGTGTCTGGCTGCCCGGCTGAATTTAAATTTAAACACATAAACCCTATGACAGTTATTAAAGCTTTTCGGCAAATTAAAATCAAACTGACCGAAGATCTATGGGGAATGTCTATCAAAGTCTGTACATCCATAGTTGAGACTATAGCACCATACTTAGCTTTAATTTTTAATTTATGTGTGGACCAAGGAGTTTTCCCTGATTTAATGAAATACAGTAAAGTCATACCACTTTTCAAATCCGGGGACAGTAAAGATACTAATAATTATAGACCTGTATCCGTGTTGCCAGTTTTTAGCAAGGTGTTTGAAAAGGTAATGCTTAATCAAATGCTCAATCATTTTAACACAAACAAAATTTTACACGATCAACAGTATGGTTTCACCAAGGGACGTTGTACGACTGACGCCGGTGTAACCTTATTAAAGCACATTTTTGCTGCGTGGGAAGAGTCCCAAGACGCAATTGGAATTTTTTGTGACCTCTCCAAAGCATTTGATTGCGTTAATCACGATACATTACTTTTGAAACTAGAGCATTACGGACTAGGTAAACTTGCACTTGGTTTGGTAAAATCTTATTTGAGTGACAGGCAACAGCAAGTTCAAATAAATGGAGTTAATTCACAGGGTTTAAAAGTAAAGATGGGGGTTCCGCAAGGCTCAATATTGGGTCCTTTCCTCTTTCTAGTATATATAAATGATCTACCCTATTTATTGAAAAACCAACCTAAGAATATGGTTTTATTTGCTGATGATACTTCCCTAATTTTTAAGATAAGTAGACGGGCCCAAAATCTAGATGACGTGAATGATGCCCTACTTCAGGTCCATAATTGGTTCACAGCAAACAATTTAGTATTAAATGAAAAAAAGACTAAATGCATAAGATTTGCTTTACCGAATGTTAAAAGTAATGATTGTGAGATAGTATTGAATAAAGAGAAACTAGATTTCGTCGATAAAACGGTTTTCCTGGGGATTACGCTGGATTCGAGGCTACAGTGGGGTTCTCATTTAACATCCCTTGCGGGGCGACTGAGTTCGGCAGCATATGCTGTTAGAAAAATTCGTCAATTCACTGATGTAGATACCGCAAGACTGGTCTATTTTAGTTACTTCCATAGTATAATGTCTTACGGCATTTTGTTATGGGGACGGGCTGCAGACATCGAGTCTATTTTTATTCTGCAAAAAAGAGCCATCAGAGCCATATACGGCCTCCGTAGGCGCGATTCTCTAAGGGAACTGTTTAAAGACATTAACATTATGACGGTACATAGCCAATACATTTATGAAAACATAATGTACGTTAGAAAAAATCTGCATCTTTTTAAAAAAAGAGGTGACAGACACAATTACAATACTAGAAATAGGGACCAATTAGTTCAGCCAGGCTTTAGACTCGCTAAAGTAGACTCATCTTTCATGGGGTACTGTTTGAGATGCTATAATAAAATACCACAAAGTATTCTTGAACTTAATGAGACGAAATTTAAAACATGCATTAAACGCACACTGTGTAAGCAAGCTTATTACAAGTTGGGCGATTATATCGCTGATAATAATGCTTGGCTCAATGCTGGTCCTGCTCCACAAGGACAGGGGCGCATAAATTGATAGCATTAAATAGTATTGTTGGGGCTGCTGAAGATTGTTCAACTGTCTTTGCATTGTATAAATTCAATCTTTTTAGTATTATATAGCAGCATAGCCTATATTGTGTGAGTACTATGTACTAGAAAGCTATCAGTCACAGGAAACCTACTTTTTTTTACTTTTTCTCGACTTGAATGTGCCCTGGCGGTTAAGAGTATGTCATGCTCACTCAAATGTCTCGCTGATGGTGGCGTGTGTGTCGGGTCATTTAGTTACCTTCAAAATGGTTGAGTTGAATGATGGCTGATCCATGCGTCATGTTCGTGAACGGGCGCTGTCAGTTGTGACTGGTCATCTCTTGGTTGCCACGGTTTATTTGAACTAATTATTTTGTTTTTTTAATTGCCTTTTTTTTGTACTGTGGACACTTTTAACGTGCACGTCTTGCTACATCGTTCTCACATAATGTACCATCTCTACAAGAATGATGTATCCAAGATTTTTTGTAAAAACATTATGATTTAAAAGAGTGTCCATGGAGTTTCTTGCCCATTCTTCTCCATAGAGATCCACGCTTTGGAATGGGCAACTACAGTACTTTCACAGTTATTATGTCTTGTGACTGGGACTGTAGCTTCATTTTTTATTGCTGTCTTTGTTTCGACAATTCAAAAGTGCCTGTAATTGGCCTACTTGAAATAAATGCTTTGATTTTGATTTTGATTGATTTTGATTTTGAATTGCCACGTTGGATGGCAATGCTGACTCTTTGGCGAAAAAAATATCCGAAAAAATACAAAAAAAAAAGTGGAAAATAACTTTACTTTCGGAAGTCGGTGACTATTGTTTGTTTCATTGACTTTTTAGTTATCGTATCACACACAAATCCTTGTCAAGTATCAAGTTCGCAATTTCTTTTACTTGGATGATATATTTTTCCAGCTATTTTGATTTAGAAACCTAACTACTCAACCGATTTTGATGAAATTTCTATCGAATCAATCAAGAAGTATATCCTTTCAGATAAAATTAGAATTTTTCAAATCAAGTCATAAATGACGAAGATATGAGATAACAAACAGTCAAAAAAAGGCCAGCCCTATGGTAGATACTAAAATTATATTTTTGTTTAATATTGGACTTGTGGCATGTACCAAATAAACGTATGTTATTTCTATCTTCTTTTCTTTCTTATCATCACACTGCAGGGCAAAGCTCGAGGTTGATTGGTGATTTGAGACCTGTAATAGTTGCAGGTCCACGTTTCCTCACGTTGCTGTTCCTCACAGACGTCAGTGATGCCCTAGAAAAGTTGAGAAAGTACTTCCATACAAGGTGTAGTTTTGCAACCTCGTCAAAATTCAGAAGGTTGTCATAGAAGACGTAAATAATCAATATAAATTACGGTACCTGGTCAATAATAATAAACGCTGCTTTTTTTAGTTGTTTTAATTTGACACTATTTCAGAATGAAGCTCTTTTCAAAACAGAAGAATCACCCGTTTATAGAATAAACGTCTGCGTTTCTTTGTGTGTGTGAAAGCGCGGTTATAGGGCTAGTATTAGACGGGCCGCGTTTTAATACGGGTGGTGTACAGTTATCGATTTCCGGAATTAAGAAAAAAAATATATATCACCTACCCATTTTATTATTGATTCGGGTCGAGAATCATTAGCATTTCCTGCTTGAATTTGACGAGGATGCAAAGCAGCACCTTGTATAAAAAAAAACCAAGTCACATTGGTACTTGCTCGGATTTGAAACGTCAACCACAGAGCTGCCACAATACTTACCCCACATTAAATCTGAACTAAATCTACCGTTAACCACCTATTAATAACATCCAAAATGAAACGTATTTGTTCCTACGACCATTAAATAAATGGAAACTATTTTCGGCTTTGATAATGTTATCGAATAATTATTATCTTTGTGGATCACTGACGAAGTAATCGCGTTCCCTCGAAGTGATATCCTGACCTTTCTGAGATGTGGTTCCGCACACAGGAATATATCTATACGATGAGGTTGATTTATCTATCAGTTCAATATTGGTGTAGGTTGACATTTGTGAAAATGTTATTTTAAGTAGGCAATCAATCAAGATGCTATTATCTTAGTGATTTCCGAGTTCGCTTTATTAAGTATTTTGCCTAGCGCTGGTTTTAACTGAGCGTAATAGTATTAAATTGTTGAACGTACGTATTCGAGTGCAGGGTAGTCGCGGGCTGCAGCTACGTCAGAAGGTAGGTATTAGCTTGTATACTGCTTGACATTATGCCTAAGCCTTTTTGGTACACGCGTTATTTGTGAAAGTACTTGTAACATACATAACATCACGCCGGTGACTCCCAAGGGGTTAGGCAGAGGTGTACGTAATAGTACACCCACATTTCGCCAGTTATGTTTAAACATTTACATGCGACTACCACATGGACTAAATGCATACATACATACAATACGGTGCGAGCGTATTGCCATCAAACGGGCACAAATCCAGACTCAGTGGCTGCCACTGAAAAATTCCTGATGTCCAATAACACTTTGCCCGACCCGAGAATCGAACACAGGAATAAAAAAAGCCTACTTTTTAATAAAAGTTACTTGTAAGTTATATTATTTGTATGTGAGTATGCCAAAGTACTGAGTATATTTCTATCAGATTCAGATGTTATTTGTATGAAGAATTTGAACTGAGTACGACTGTGGTATGGACTATGGATTCCAACTTAGATTCTAGACTATTACTGGCTAAAGCCCTTACGGTGGTTATTGAAAGGACCGGATCTTCAATGGAAACACCAGTCTGTACCAGATCTTGTCTAATGCTTAGATGGGTATATATCACAGAATATGCAGGCACCTAAAACTCTTTGCTATACCTTGGATTTTACCCTTTTGACGTACTTAATTGTTAGTTAATGTTTATTTATAAACTGAACACACGGATACGTAATTAATGGTTTGGTTATTATACTGTACTCCCACTCAATATCAATTAACTTGGTATTTAGATTTGTATTGGTAAGATTGGTATTTATGTATAATACATAGGTACACCCACGTAAGTTTAATAAGACTAGACTTAGATAACAAAATATCATGTCTGTAATGGCCGAAGGGTTAGGCAGACGTGAACCTAATAGATATCCCCAATTCCAAAGTCTCATGTAGTAGAGGACGAGCCTATTACCATCAAACCAAAAAAGAACAGGGGAGAGAGAGGGAGGAAGAGGGCTCAGTAGCAATTCAATAATTTATAATAATATTTTTGAATTGCTACTGAGCCCTCTTCCTCTCTCCTAGTGTTGCTGTGCCCGACAGGGTCCATATTGAACTTTTATCTTGTTACACCATCTATGTGATACATATGGAATGCAATATAGACTTGAGTATTTAAACCCGGCGTAAATCAAGATATCCCTTATAAAAATACCCACTAACAATCTGCCCGAGTTGGAAATGGAATCCAGGACCTCATGTGTAGTAGTCGCGCTTGTGACAACATGACAAACGAGGCACTCAGAATAGATAGATATTTCATAATTATCCGTTTCATAAGCTTATCTGCAATAACAAAACTGAAGATAACTATTACAAAAACGTAAAACAGACAATAAGTAACTAGCCGATTATGTATATACAATCTCTGAGAAAAAAGAAACCATTACAGCTTTTAATTGTTTCGGTTTCATTTAAAATAAATACTTCATTTACATAATCCATGAATAGCCAAATTTTTCTTGAAAGAAATCTAGCATAAATGAGCCAAAGTCGAGACTTATTCTTACCCTAAACAATTTTTGAAGCGGTGTCAGAAAGAGCATATTAATTCCAAGATTAAGAAAACCGTTCCCGCTCCCAGAAATTACTCCGAAAAATTAATGAAACGAACTCCTGCCATCGGAAACGTACTTACAGGAAAAAGTAATTAATTATCAAGGAAGCAGATTACAACACGAAGATAGCACCGTACCTACCTACCGCCTACAAACTCCGGAGATTTGAATCTGTTAATTAAACCGACCAAATTGAAGACGTTCCCGAGGTCAACTATACTGAGATAATTTCTGTACATCTAACTTTGGTTGGATAAACTTCAGTCAGATGATTCGCGGTGTCTTGTTATAGAACTTTCGTTGACTTTATCTATGTAATTATCGAACATGACTCCGATATAGTTAAGGTAATACTTGAGACAGGTTGAGATTAATTGTTAGGTATTGTTTGAAAATCATTACAATGTCTGGATATTCCTATGTTACTTTTTGCCCACAGTTTCGCTTACGTGGATGTTGAATAAGTACTAAACCAGGTTTTGGTCTATCCAACTACAATTATAGGCACGAAAGTTTGTGTGGATGGATGGATGTTTGTTACTCTTTCACGTAAAAACAACTCAACGGATTTGGATGAAATTTGGCACACAGATAGTTTATAATCTGGATTAACACATACGATACAATTTTATCCCGGTACTACGTTTCCGTGACATAATTTTCGACTTCCACGCGGTAGAATACTTTCGTATTTTACTTGTGTAGTATGGACATCAGATAGAACAGTTGCAAACAGTTCTGGGAATTGTCCGAAACGGTTGATGGTTCTACCTGTGGTCGGTTTTAGTTTGAATGGAACCGTAATTTATTGACACTAATTTGGTACAAACCACATATCAATGTGGTTTAGGAAATTAGGAACAATTTAGTTTCATACGTAACCCGTTTTCAGAAAATTGTGGTCAAATTTTGTACCTGAATGTATGGATCATTATGGGCAGTTTTCAGGGTAGGAGTATAATGAATATGTGTCAACATTTTGATGTCTCTTTTTGACCTTCTTACATCTTATTATAAAAAATAATAGCTTTAATTCCAAAAAAATAACTCCAGTAATACCGAAAATACTTATGTTTAAATATTATAAATGTCCAATACGTGCCGAGACCTATATCGGTTGAACCCCTGTTCCCATTATACCTTAACCCTTTTTTTTTTTTTTTTTTTTTTTTTTTTTTTTTTTTTTTACGCTGGGAAAAAATGCATTACGCATACCCTCCCGTCGGGGGACGGCAGGGGTATGTGGGACTCCCCGGGCGGACCCGGTATACCCACTAAAACGACCCAGCGCATTCCCGCTTCGTCAGAGTGGCGGGGGACTGGGAAACCGGCACAGCCTTTACTTCCAGTCCTCCGCCGACGATTACAAGGCGGACCCCCTCACACCCTCACGGGTGTGGGGGGTCGGGAATGACCGACGAAGGTGACGGGTGCAATGCGGGCGGAGGCACCCCCGCGCCTGTCGCCCGCCCGTCACCATGAAGAGGGAGGGCACGACGCCTTCTCCCCCTTCTTCGTCTGCGGAGCGGCGCAGCGAGAGGGTCGTCCTCCCGCGCGCGCTCCGCCTCCTCCTTTTGCGACATCACGTCCTCGCAAAAGGAGGCTACTGCCGACCAGGCCTCCTCACTCCCCAGCATGGCGTCGACCACGCCGGGAAGCGAGAGGTCCGGTCCGACCACCGCGGTCAGACCGCGGCGCAGCTCGGACCACGCCGGGCACACCTCGAGGGTGTGCTGCGCCGTGTCCTCCGCCGCGCCGCAGTCGTGGCACGCCGGGGTCTCCTCCCTCCCGATCCGGTGCAGGTGCGATCCGAAACAGCCATGTCCGGATAACACCTGCACCAGACGGAAAGAGAGGAAACCGTGGGACCGCTCGAGCCAGCCCTTCAGGACCGGACCGAGCGCGTCCAACGTCCGGCGGCCAAAGGCGGCGCTGGCGAGGTCCTCCGTCCAATGGAGGACGATGGCGTCCTTCGCCTCTCGCCGCACCGCCTCCCGCTCTTCGCCCGTGGGGCGCTCCCCGAGCGCCTTTCGGCGCGCCGTCCACTCGTACACTCTGGCGAGCACCCACGCCTCCAGCTCCCAAGGAGGGGTGCCGGCCAGAGCGCACGCCGCCGAAAAGCCCACTGAGCGGTAGGCCCTCGCCACCCGCTGTGCAATAGCCCGCTGGGGCCTGCGGATGGCGGTAGCATTCTCCCTCCTATGGAGGGAGTCCGCCCAGATGGGAGCCCCGTAGAGGGCCATGCTCCGCAAAATGCCGGCATAGAGGCGCCGGCACTCTGCCTTTGGTCCCCCCAGGTTTGGGAGGAGCCATGAGAGGGCGTCCGCGGCCTTCAGCAGGCGCGTCGACAGCCCGCTGAAATGCGGGCCGAAGCGCCACCTATCGTCCAGCACCAGTCCCAGATATTTCATCTGGGGCTGGACCCCTATACGGACGCCCTCCACGACGATGTGGGCGTCGGCAGGGCAGCGCTGCCGGGGACCGCGAAAGAACACGGCCTCCGTTTTGTGCAGCGCCACCCTCAATCCCAGGCGGCGGATCCTTTCTGCCACCAAGGACCCGCCAGCCGAGGCCAGAATGGCCGCGTCGGCAAAGTTCCTCCCCCGGGCAGTGAGCAGAGTGTCGTCCGCGTAGCAGATGACACTCGTGCCCGGGAGGAGGGCACCCCGCAGCAGCCAGTTGAACCCGATGTTCCACAAGGGGGGGCCTAGCACCGACCCCTGTGGAACACCGGACTCTGCATTATACCTTAACCCTAAATCAATAGTATTCAGCATCTCCCAATAAATTATACCAAAGGATTACGCTGGTCGCCCAGACCCTGATATTGGCACACAGTGTTATCATGACCAATTTATCCCACGTTCACGCATCAGGCAACACGGATGATCGAAGTTAGGAAAGCCTCTCAAAGGGCAAAGGCAAAGGTCAAAGGCCTGAGAAAATCTTACAATTAGGACGAGGCCTAAAAGGCAGGAAACGAAGCGTTGAACATACCGATCAAACGCGAGTCGACGGATAACTAGGCGTCTATACAGCGTGTACTGGAAGGAAGACGTGGTTACATTTCAGGGTGTGGTTCAGGCCATCAAACTAAACAACTTTCTCCATGCGACCACCATCAAAATCTCGAAAAATAAAACATTTGTGTCGAGTAGGTATTGAAGTTTTGTACTGGACTGCTGATTATGATTTTCGCGATCCGATGTTGGTCCCATTGAGAGAGTGGTGCAGTTTGAGGGCCTGAATTACACTCTGTAACAGGACCACACTTTTCTGGTACACGCTGTATAATGCACTAGCCGCTTCACCCGCGTGGGGATCGGAAATTATTCTTACGATTGTTCTATCCAAAAGTTTAAAAAGTTACATGTATGTCCTAACCAGGCCATGTGCCATGGTCTGTGTGACATTTTTATCCAAATCCCCGCAGCCGAAGGATAACAGACTTTCCGGTAGGTATAAAAATGTTCTAAGTGTGATAGTGAAAATCGCATCAAAAACCATTACGTAGTTTCGATGAACAACGTCGTTTCGGTCACACACACAGACGCAAAAAGCTTTGTTTTATACTATGCAGGTATAGATGTGTACACGTCTAATAAAATCTGGTAATTCGAAACGCCCGTAAGCAATCACTCGATCAATCGTAAGCTGAAAAACGTTTCGTAGGTATATCTGCTAAAATGGGATGAATAAGAATCAAGGTTGAAATCCAATTCACAGAAGAAACACTAATTTGCCGTATCGTAAACGGAAAAGGAAAATCAAGCACGGCTAATGAATGTGGGAACAAAAAGGGCGAATCGGAAAATAGTAATACATTTACTTTATTCGTTAACGATCATGTTAGGAATAATATTGCGTGGGAAGTGTATGTAATTGTCGGGAATAAGTGGATTAAGGATCTCTGAAAATACCCCCGTTTTTATAGAAAAAAATGATCGAGGAAATACGCAATATTCCTTATTTTTCGTTGTTCAAATTTTCTCCTGTTTTCCTAGTTAAAGGTCAATTTCTATATTACTTAGCATTCTTTGAACGCGTTGCTGAGTCGTTAATATTCTCATTTTCTTTGTGCTTCGTTTACGACGAAATCTGTTTCTTATCTTTTGCAGCATGTCGTAACTAAAAGATAAAAGGCAACATTTTGGATACAGTCTTGCTAACACATGTTTGATTGTGGGTCGTTTCTTTTCTTTGTTCCAAATTGAGAGGAGTTACCGTAGCGCTTTTATATTCTTTCGGAATTATTTATTTTATTATCCTTTCGCCGGGAATCCACCTAGAAACTGTGAAGGGAAGCGCTCTGTATCTAAATATACCAACGAGGCCCTTAGCGGTCGGTGACTTTCCGAATTAAGGTACGGTCGGCCAAGAAAGTGGTGTACCAGTTTTGATTTAGTTTCCCGGTCATCGAAAATTACAACAAGGTTCGTTATAAAAATATATTACTGAAAGAGACAACATTATCATGACGTAAACCTATGTATTTAGGATTCATACGTCATATGTCACATATAAGTACATGACATTTTAACCTTTAGTATAAATGAAAAGGATATTAGTTTCTACAAAGCAATTGAAATGTTTCCAAACAAAAGTAATAAAAACTATTTAGACAACCGAATTCCATTTGAAAAAGAAAACTGACAATTGACATTTTGTCAAATATATGCAAAAAATCGATATATTTTCCGTGTTATTTTTCAATCAACTGCATATAAAATCATCTCAATGCCTGCCAACTTGACCATTGCCGAAAGAGCACAAATAATTGCCCAATTTAATGAGGGAAGCAGTATCAGTGCGATATCCCGGAATTTGAATATATCGAGGAGTTCTGTCCGCTTTTGGATTCGTCGTGAAGGAGAGGAGGGAAGTTTGTTGGATCACAGAAGAAGTGGTCGCCGGCCTGCACTCTCCAATAACGATAGAGAATTCATGAGACGGGAATATGAAATCAATGGTTTTAAGCCCACAAAACATTTTGCGGAGATGTTCGATGTGAGTGCCCAAACAATAAGGAATCATCTACGTTACATGGGGTTGCACCACAGGCATTACGCCAAGAAAATATATTTGACGGATGCTCACAGACTTGCTCGTCTGAACTTCGCCAGAGAGCACTTAGAGTTTGATTGGTCTAATACAGTGTTTTGTGATGAAAAAACGTTTAAATCCAGTCAGCATGGACGTCTTCACCTTTGGCGATATAATTCAACACGGTATAAAGATGATCATGTAATCCCAAATAGAGAATCAGGTCGAATTTCCGTAAATATTTGGGGCTGGATGAGTACGGATGGTGTAGGAGAATTGTGTTCTCTACCTCCTCGAGCGACGGCTGTAAATTATATCGACGTGCTTCAGAATGCAATGCTACCGACAGTCCGTAATGTTTACCCGGAGAACGAAGTGCCACAATTTGATTTTGTTCAAGATAATTGTTCAATTCATAATGCGAGGATCGTAAGAGCCTGGTTTCGTTCACACACTGACGTAAGGGTAATTCAGTGGCCCTCAAGATCGCCGGACCTCAACCCGATAGAAAATCTTTGGGGCCTTATGGTCCAACGATGGTCGCATCAAAATGAAAGAACCAAACAAGCTCTTATTAGTCACTGTAATTATATCTGGGAGGAAATGCGGGGAACCGATATTTGCTCACGGCTTGTTGGTTCAATGAGGTCTCGTCTTTTAGAGGTTATAGAGGCCAACGGCGGTTACACCCGTTTCTAATTTTTAAAAATTTTCAATATCTTCTAAATATTACTATATATTATGCTATGTTTTTGTTTGTTATAAGTATTTTAAAATTGATTGTAGAAATTTAATAAAAGGATAAATCTATTTTTAGCTTGTTTTTTTATTGATATTGTAATTACAAGTTTACAGAAATTGTAGGTTTGTGGACTCGCCTTGTGCCTTTACAATTTTATGTAACTTGTTGATTACAATTCTGAATTTGTAGATACAATTTTGTCATCAAAATCTACAGCCCCCCGCCGTTGATTTTACGACGTCATTGGTTCCATCAAGTTCAAACTAAGAACAGCTGTCACGTTACAAACAGTAATAGTCGTTATCAATAATCAGATAAAGACAGCAATAGAAGTTGTCAGATCGATCTGCAAGCGAAACTAATCTTTATCACCTATGAATCTGCAAGCGATATTCAACCTTAGGGTGGTACACCACTTTCTTGGCCGACTGTACCTCAACCTACATATAAAATACTCCCCGGCTTTTGTATTTATCTCGGTAGGCGGTACCTACCTACATCACAACTACAAAGGTCTAGGTAAAAAGTAACTACCAAATAATTAATGAAATCACCAGAAGTTTAACAACAAATTCAGACCTGTAATTAGGTACGCACTTTCACAAAATCCAAACAACAATACATTTCTATTTGGGTTGGTAGGTATACCTATTTCCCGAGTTTTAACAGAAAACTTATCCATGATTCGAGTTCTCGAGCCCTTTGTTTCTCTTCGCAATAGAAATTATAAATCAGTCCTGTTTTCCATACTTACAACACAAAGTTCATTGTATTAACTTGTGGTTTCAACAGGAATTCCCGACCATGTTCGTGAATTTAAGTGGATTAAATCTTAAGTTTGTGGAGGAGACCCAGTGTTTATAGTTTGGGAAATCTTTGGAAATTATTCCGTTGTTTCTTAGAGTTTGTACTTAGCTGTAAGTGAAATGTCCTTTGTTAACACGCAGGACAGTATGTTATTTAATTTATGTACTTACAAATTGGGTAGGTTTATTATGGGAAAACATTAGTTGATGGAGGAAGTTAAAACTGTGAACTGTTGCAGCTGTCTTTATTCTCACAGTAGTATCATGAGAAACTCTTTTTGAGCTTTCTTGCAGACTCGTAAGGGCAGAGAAAACCAATAGAATAAGAGATAGAGAAGAACAGCTGTCTCCAAAAGGCAAGGTAACATAACTTTCGCTTTGAAAACAATATTTTGATAGTCACTGAAAATACGACCCACCAAACCACACGTAACCAACAAAGGTCCAAAGTAGAACCAAGGCTGACAAAAGTATTAACAAATAAAAAAAATACAAAAGATGAAGACTTCCTTCATAAAGAACTCATGTGACATAACATACACTTTCGATCGATTAATCTCAGAACCGATTCGGTTTGTTCCTTATCAGGCTTACAAGGCCATTGCAGACCGCCACGACAATGATAGATGGTCTCACACTTGATGAATTGCAGGAGACGTATTCGGGGAACGAGATGGATGTGATATCGAAACGATAAGGAAGTGTGACTTCCTGACGTGTGTGGAGCTAAGAAGATTACGCGATAGAACTAAAAAGTTGTAAAAAAAACTGTTTGTTCTGTTCATATTCAACACATTTACTCAGCTATATTTAGAAGTAGGCCAGAAACCCAAATGAAAAACCAGGCAGTTTTTAATTTTAAGCAATTTATCACGTCTTCGTCGTCGTTTATCGCAAGCGCTGATTAGTATGAGGTCTTAGGCAGGTCTAAGGTTCTCGGATCGAACAAGGTTTTTTGAGGTTATCGGGAAAATGAAGAACAGGGTGTAAAGTTCTTCATCTCCCATAAACAAGGGAGAATCCGCCGACCAATCTGATGTTGTGTCTGGTGGGTTACTGCCCGACAGTTGCTGTCGGATTTTTCTATACAAGGTGTAGTTTTGCAACCTCGTCAAAATTCAGGAGGTTGTCATAGAAGACGTAAATAATCAATATAAATTACGGTACGGTTTTAATTTGACACTATTTCAAAAGAGGAGAATCACCCGTTTATCGAACAAACGTCTGCGTTTGTTTGTGTGTGTGAAAGCGCGGTTATAGGGCTAGTATTAGACGGGCCTCGTTTTAATAGGAGTGGTGTACACTTATCGATTACCGATATTAAGAAAAAAAAATCCTACCCATTTTATTATTGATTCGGGTCGAGAATCATTAGGATAGTTATCGCCTTCGTCTTAAGTATTGGATAACTTTAACTGCGCAATTTAGAATTTTGATGTTTGTTCTTTTTTTGTGGCAAAGATGACGCTGTAGTACTATTTTTTCTGTCTACTCTAGACTGATTCTTGTAATGAATCCAATATAATTTTTTTCATCCATGACGTCGACTTTTTACTTGCTACTCTTCAGCGTGGTAAATGTCACGTATCTTCACAAGACTCGCCGGGTTATCGTTTCCCAGAATAAGCCTTTTGTCGGAGTCTGTCCAACAAAAAACAAATTGATCGGAGATGAGCTCCGACTTTTTATCGTTTATCTTGAAAAGTGTGTCGAGATTGTCTCGAGATTGATGCGTTCATTCTACCATTCACTCTTTTAATAGATTTTAAGTGATCATTTCATTTACTTATAGTTATTTTGGAATGGCCTTGTCTGAAGGTTTTTTTTGTTGGTATGCGGGATATACTACATAGGTAATTGAATTCTGATTTCGGTTGGCGTACAGGAAAACTTTTATACCTGTTGAGAATGTTCGGAATAGTCGCATTTGTATTACCAGAAGAAGACTTTTCAATAATTAAGACAAAATGAAATAGGATGAAAATGCGCGCATTTTAGTTGTTAAAAAAACATCAGAAACCATTTATAATCTAGATTTTAATGATTTAAAAAATCCAGATCTCAGTATATATGTATATTCTTCTGGCTAAAACTTTTAACAGTGCAACATAGAAAATTCTAAATAACGTTTTAAACCTAACTAACGAACAACAGTAATATTTTACTTGTACATAATGAACCTATAGATATTCTAATTCTACGCAGTTTTGGAACAAATCATTTGTGAACTGTTACATTAATAATATTCTCTCGACTTCTAGAACTGATATCGCAGAGGACGCTGTAAATATCCTAACTTTAGACACTTAGAAGGCTGTATCTCATTCTGAACTAAAATTAGAGCAGACGTCGGCATTTATTTCTACTTGAAGGAGTTAATTTTGTTGTATTTTTTTTTTGTATAAGCTTTATTTAATACGTAACAATGTTATTTTGATGTATTTTTGTTTAGCTACGATGTTACGTAAGCGCAAGTTTTCATGTTTTCATTCAACGCACTTTATTGCATTTGTTATTTGCTGAGTTGACTAAAATAGGCATTGGAGGAGTTCGGCTCGTAAAACTAGTTTTTAAAACGACCTTCTTAGGTGTGATTAGGTTAACCTATTTAAGCTACACGTTAAATCAGAGGATTAAGAGGGCCAAGAAAAAGCTATATTCTACGAGTATAAGTGATAATGATGATGGTAAAAAGTCAAATATGTATTGGATTTAGGTGACGTACATAGATACCAAAACGGTAAACCCACAAGGCAAGCAGACTGTTCAAAAAGCTTAAATTATTCAAAGTAGCCACCAAGGGCAAGCCAACTTACCTTATTACCAAGTTAACTTACTTTATAACACACTAGTCTTTGCCCGCAACTTCGTGCGCGTGGTATTTAGAATCTAAAAAAAAAATGGTAAAATGTAGCCTATATTTTAAGTTAGGCATCTAGCAGTAGAGTGGTGAAAATCCATGCACTGCACGCATAAATTAATGAATTTATGTGTGATGCGCGTACAAACATACAGACAGTAAAACAGACAAACATTCTAAAAACTGTTGTTTTGGCTTCTGTTGCTCTAATAAAGACACGCCATATATTTTTTTTCAATATCTTCAATGTACAGACTGAGACGGCCTGTTACAATTTTATTATAATTATGTATAGATAAATCACACAGTTCTGAGGCACCAGAATTTTATTTTTCCAATCACTTCCATCCCGTTGGATCCACATCTCATCATTTTCTTCACGATTGAAAGGAGGGCTACACAGAGTATACACGCTATTTTGCACTACGTAAGGCCCGCGACTTCGCTTGCTTTTATGTTGAGTGGAAAAGTAGGCCTATTTTAGCCCTGCATCTTTTTCATCCCTTGCTTGTCTATACATTATGCTTTGCTTGTCATATGTATGCTTTGCTTTGCAGAGGTTTTCTTCGTAAATATATATTTTGGTTGTCTTTCTTTCTATAAATGATTTAAAAATGTGGATTGGTATTCATGGTTTTATCGGTCAAACGTTATTGATACACGTGACTTTCGGGTAATCGTAACGCATTTACAGTATTAACTTGAATATTATGTTAATAGTAGACAATTTCCAGAGATTGAAGCTTCTCTAAGCAGCTTCGGTACATCCAGCTCTTCCTTTTTGCGTTTATCATTACCCCCTTACCATTTTTGGGTTATCGTTCTTGTAGCTGGGTCGTTAGGGACTCTACGACCGGGTTCAATCATCCGGGAATACATAGGATCTCAACATTTAGGTACTTTAGGCACCTAAAAATACTGGATTTGGGTTCCAACACAGAAACTCCGTGTTTAAAAATACACAGAAAAAATATAATACCACTGATTTGTATTTTTTCTAAGAAATATTCGCTCCATTTCCTTTAAGGATATTAAAGAAAATTATTTTCTATTTCAACTCACCTTATACCGTGGGAAGCGCTAACAATCTACATAAATTAGGAAACTCTTCACCTTCTAAACTGAAATTCAGATAGCGTCAGGAGACGTTAAATTATTAAATTTCCAAGAAATACTGCGTTGATTTTGGGTTATTTAGTGGTGTTCGTGAGAGCGAAATGAGCGAAACATAATTTAATTTTCGTATAAATTATTTGGTTAAAACCACGTGACGTGTAATATGTCGCTTGCGAATTTAGGTGTCGAAATATAGGAAATAAATGTTGTAGTGTCACGTTTTTGCGTGGGTGCCATACGACTTTTTACGTTTATATTATTCAAATATTGGATATTTCAGATTCGAAACTAACATTCGGTTTCCACAAAAAGCCACGCATAAACGAGCTAAAATAAGTGAATGCCTGAGTTAAAAGTTCTAAAGAAAAGTAGTTTCTCTTAGAAACTGTCAGGTTGGCAATGCTTTTTAACCGACTTCAAAAAAAGGAGGAGGTTCTCAATTCGGTTGAATTTTTTTTTGTTTGTTTTTTTTTTGTGTTTGTTACCTCATATCTTCGTCATTTATGAACCGATTTGAACCAAAATTCTTCTTTTATCTGAAAGGATATACTTCCCGATTGATCCCATAGAAATTTCATCAAAATCGGTTCAGTAGTTTGGTTTTTAAATCAAAATAGCTGGAAAAAATATGTCATCCAAGTAAAAGAAATTGCGAAATTGATACTTGACAAGGATTTGTGTGTGATACGATAACCGACTTCCGAAAGTAAAGTTATTTTCCACATTTTTTTGTTTTTTTTTTTGGAAGTCGGTTATTTTTTTACCAAAAAGTTTTTAAAACCCTAAGTATAACAGATTTCGACAGTTTTTTTTCACATATATTTTACATCTGACATACACTAAAGGTATGGCGGCGAGCAAAAAGGTCACTGTGATGCAAAAACAGGAGTAAAGCAGGATTTAACTACTTTCTATCAGTTGGGCCATCAATCTGTTTATCAGCCTAGCACATAAGCTTTGTGTGAAGTCATACACTTGTTAGTGTTGTAAACACTGAAGCAGTTTCCATTAAGTACGGAAAGATATATGGCGGAACGCTGTGGCGTTTTAAGTGCTAAACCGTTGAGCACTTTATCAATTTATTTTTCAACCAAAATTAGCACTTATTTGCTAGGTATTACGGAAGGTTGTAAATATTTAAAGCGGAAAACATATTTATGCGCATTATGTCCTATATAGAACATAAAAACGCCTGAAATATATGCATACTTAATTTTCGCACTTACCTACTCCATTGCTGACCAATTTTTGAACATGTGGCTAGGTCTTTACGGTATATTTTCGCATATCATATTTTATGTAATCGTGAATATAAGAACATGTACATATGTGTGTTTCAATATCAGTCAATATCTCGAGATTGACAGTTCGTATTACATCAGATGTCATAAAACGTTCTCGATGCTTGTAAATATTTATGTGGTTATGTTTATTTTAATGGTAATGGCCTTATATTCCGAAATATAAATAGGTTAGTAAGATCGGTACTCGTGTTTGAATATAAAATACCAGAATTCACGAGTTATACTTAGGTATGCATGAAGATACATATGTATTTAGTTTCAGATACAACGACTAAAGCTCAAGTATCAAAGACTAGCTTTTACCCACGGCTTCCGCTTTCGGAGGTCGGGAATTATCCTCATGGAACTTACTGCCGGGAAAAAAAACTTGTGGTCTACCAATGTGCAAAATTTAATCGAAATCCGTTTAGTCACTGGAGCAAGAAAAGATAAACTGTTAGAGTTCCTCTTACATTAATAATATTTGAATGGGTTTAAGCCAACCTCAAAATAATAATGACGTTAACTTTAGAGAATAAATGTCTTATCAAACCCATCATATCATTTGAAATCTCTAAAGAACTAGTACCTACCTTGCCTTTTTTTCCACAATTTAAATGAACAAGAAAAACCCACCGACGTCTCTCGAATGCCATCTTCAAACCTCTATAGTTGCATTAAGCTGAAGCAATCATTTCAGCAGCGTATCCATCTGAGTAAGCCAGTGATCCTGAATTAGAACTCTTTGGTATTAACGGATTCCGAGGGGGGTGGTGCAGGGGAGGGGGTAGAGGGTGTTGATGGTTCAAGAAATGAGGGGATGTGGAATTGGGTACTTGAAGAACTGCTATAGGTATTGGTAAGCTTGTGGTAATTTATTTTTATAGGATTTAGGGTGGAAAGATGGCGATGGATTTAAGTCAATGGAAGATTTAGATGATTCATGCTGGAAACTAGATTGATTACTTGCTTCTTAGACTTACTTTATTTTCATCAACATAGTAATATGTAGTTTAAACTGGTGAAATGTGGGGGCACTACTAGGTTCACCTCTGCTAAATTTCCGGGGATATCAGGCGTGATGTTATGTTATGTTAGTAATAGTTTTCATCGATATAAGTATCCATTAGCCATCGCCCTACTGACAGTATTATTTTAGGATGGGTGTTTAGATATTTACGACACAGCATTTTTCTTGTGAAAGCTGAGTAAATAAAATACACCTTTTATCGATCACATGACTAGAGGCAGAATTATACAATATTTTTCTCTTCAATCTTGTTATGACTCCAAACCCTACCGCAGTTTTATATTCCTTTCAAAAAACAAGAATCACGACCCCACTCTAAAAGTATTTACGTGAGATTTTCTGGCCACCTATGACATTTTCCTCTTGGTGAAACAAACAAGTGGGTACCTAGACAAGTTCAACTATCTGCCTACCCTGTTTGTAACATAAACATGCTTGGATTAAATAATCATCACTCGTGCATTTGTCTGGTGGAAGCTACTGTCTGGCCAGGTCGACACTGAGATGTATGAAGGCTTTTTTCAGAAAAACTGGCTTTTCTTTTAGTTCAAATTGCGCTGAATGGCAATGCTGTCAGCCTTTTAGGCACTTTTCAGGATGACATTGTTCTTTTTTTGCCAAAATTTGTTTTAAAATGATTGTATCAGCTTATTTAATAACAGTTAGTTTCGTTATCCATGTTTCAGAATCAAAGGAAAAATTGTGTACAAATAGCATAGGCTATAAGTGGTTTGATAAAGTATATTTCACTACAGTTATGGTGAAAATTGATGAAAGCTTCACCATGCAATTTGTGTCAATGAAACATTTTTTTTTTCATGAAAGCAGTACTAGTCACATACAGTTTGTGATTGGATTTCGCTATTGGAAAACAAAACAAAAATGTAGATACTTGGAATTGGATCCGCTGTATATATGCCGTACATTCCAGGAAGGTTTCAGAATCCCTTTGAAACTCTACCCGTCACCACTGACCACGTAAAATCCTTTGAAAGCTTTCAATATTAATACCCACCGTTGGCCGTCACTACACCGAATTCAGCTGAAACTGTAATTACATAAAAATAATCCGCTCTCTGAATAAAGGCCCACATATTTCCAGCATAAGAATCATGTAGGTTATCCAAATATTATCCTTTAACTTAATCTCAAATATTAACCTTTTGTTCTATTATCCGAGACGAAAATTAATATTTTAAGCACATATGTACCTTGATTTGAGACCAGCACACACAAAGGGAGTAAAGACTCGGAAATATTAAACGTCTATAAATCCGTAAGATTTTGCACAGTTACGAGGAAAATATTTTACGACGGTCTCCAAATGTATCGGATTATATTGGTAAAGGCTTGCGGAATGTATATTGTTGTTTTACGGAAATCGGAGCTGTTGAAAACTGAACTAGGGGAAAGTTAAGTACCGGAAAGTTCCTGATGCCTTTTATGGTGTTCGACTATGTTTTACAGATAGAGATATAACATCACTCTGGTTTTCTCTGGAAGGTTAGACAGATGAGAGCCAGTAGCTACCGATAGGCATGGAAAAACTCAATAACACTTCGGCCATCCCATTAAAACCAACACCCGAATTTTTACGTAATCACTACATAGTATAAAACAAAGTCGCTTCCCGCTGTATGTCCCTATGTATGCTTAGATCTTTAAAACTACGCAACGGATTTTGATGCGGTTTTTCTAATAGATAGAGTGGTTAAAGAGGAAGGTTTATATGTATAATATATGCATATTAGAGTAGAGAAAACATTAGTATCTAGATTGCACTCGTGCGAAGCCAGGGCGCGTCACTAGTTATAAGAAAATATAAAATTGATATTCCACTGCAATGACGTCCCATGTAATAATTATGTCGCATTCGGTACATTCATCACAGTTATTAATCAACAGTTTTCAATATGTTCGCTTAGTGTGAGCCGACTGATTAAAAGCCTGAAGTATGTGTCAGCTCAGGAAAGATATTCATTTACGTACATTTCCCATTTTTGGATATATTTGAGGGGATTTAATCTTTCTGGTTATAAAGGAAATAACAGTGACAGAACATACGTACATTATGTTCATATCGTTTCGTTAAATAATGAACTGTATAGGATTTAATCATGACAAATATGCATGTAATAAAAAATAACTTTAAGCACTATTATAAAGTAGATTAATCTTATGTTAAGTTTTGAATGGTAGTAGTAAAAAGGCTATTTTTATTTATGAAATGTGACAACGCACATACCTAGGTATTGCGCGGCGCTATAACATCGAATAATGTCGAGAAAAGTTGTCCTGAACTTTTTTGAGAACCTCCTTTTTAACACGTTGAGACCGGCGTGTACCACCGGTGGAGCACGGAGTATTTGCTGACACGGCGAGGTGTACCACCGGTGGCCACGTCACACTATACTTTCAATATACTAAGAAATTCGCGCCGCTTTGAGAGAAAGTGTTGTATTTACCGTCCCCGCCTAGTAAAATTGACAAATTTTCATAGTGCAGCTCAGGAGGTGGATATTATTTCGAAAAGTAAGCAAAAATCAATGTTGAATATTGTATTTTGGTTCATGGGGCGGTGATGTACCACTGGTTGCCATATGAAGATTTGCGCCGTAGGATACCGAGTACCTACTCATGAGGTGCCGGTCTGAACGTGTTAAATGTAGCCGTGTTTTAAAAGTACCCTACAGTATAAAAACCTGTAAAGGTGTGTTTTTTCATAAAAGCCTGGAAATTAATTGGAATCTGGCAATACTGGTTCTAGCATAACCAAATATGAATCACACTACTAGGCGCAACTCCCCATGGGAACTGAGAATAAAAAGCGTGTGATATGTATGTCAACGCCTGAAATATGTATGTACATTATACACAATCCTACATGACACACACACACATCATACATACAAACAGTCCCCAACATTATTGCCGTTATGTCTGCGAGTACATTTGTCTTCAGGCGACACGGAAAATGAAATTCCCTTTCTTTTTACCTTGCAGTATGAATAAATACTTGTATGTAGTGCCAGGTGATATTATATGTATGTTGAAAACTGTTCTGCGTTACGTGTTTCAGTTTCAGAGAGTGACGAATTAAGAGCATAAAAGCTTTTGCTAACTGGCTAAATGTTTATCCTAGCTCGGCAAAAAACTAAAAGGCTTTTTGTTAGCCGATTTTACTGGTGCACTGAGAGTCTGGGGCACTGTCAAAGGCTTATAGAACGCTAGAATTTTCTTGTAATCAAACTCATGCTTTTGAGCAAAAGAGGGCCGGACCCTGGCCTTTTTAATCGACTTCAAAAAACGGAGGATATTCTCAATTCGGTTGTATTTTTTTTGTGTTTGTTACCTCATATCTTCGTCATTTATGAACCGATTTGAAAAATTCTTAGGATGTACTTCCCGATTGGTCCCATAGAAATTTTGTTATAATCAGTTATTAGTAGTTTGGTTTTTAAATCAAAATAGCTGGGAAAAAATACATGTCATCCAGGTAAAAGAAATTGCGAAATTGATACTTGACAAGGATTTGTGTGAGATACGATAACTAATAAAAAAGTTTAAAAACTTTTTTGCAAAAAAATAACCGACTTCCATAAAAAACACAAAAAATAAAAAATAAATAACTTTACTTTCGGAAGTCGGTGACAAAAAAGTTAATGAAACAAACAATCGTCACTGACTTCCGAAAGTAAAGTCGGTTATTTTTTTAACAGAAAAACTTGACACGAAAAGATTTAGATGGCTTCACTGAAAATAATTTCATAGGACGTATATATGTACTTTACCAGATGTGTGAACGTACATATGTAGATGCAGTAAACGGAGTATGTAAGGAACGTAATAACGTGTAGTGGCATTCTTTAGTTACTGCCTATCTTATGGGATAAAAGTCTAATTATGCATGTACTTAATTGATTACGTTTAACATAAATGTGACATTTCTTGAGTACAATAACAACGAGCCGTCTTTTGGCTGAATTTTGATGATAATAAATATGCCAGTATCACGCTTTACGATGTTACGATGGCAAACTTTGAAATACGAATCAACACATCCGAAATAAATTTCAGTTACTGTTTCAAATGTTTGGCCCACAACGCATCTCCAGAATTTAATACCTCCAATGACAAGTGGCCCTATCTATCAACGCTTCCAGAACATTAAATTCGTTAGATTTTATGACGTGAATGTAAGCGTTTCTTTACGACATTTCCTTCATCATTGAAACCAGTGATAAATTGTATTTTACGCCCCCTGTTCCGTTTTGTTCATTGCCTTTCAAAGTAACCACATGAAATGAAAGGGAAGCCTGTAAGGACTTGTCACTTTTGTAAATCAAAACATCAAACTTGCTCAGAGAAAATTAGTTTAGCGTCAGCTTGCACCTATAACTGGCCAATTAAGTATAGGCCTGGAGTTCCTAGGAATAAAACCAGATTAACTATGTCATAGAAAAACCGATCATCATGACTTATATAACACAATCATCACATATGTAACCTACCCAATGAAAACACGGAAAAGGACACTGCCATTGTCATTATACTCCACATTCCCAAACCATCTCTCGTTTGATACAAAAACCAGTGAGCCTTTATCAGCCGAAACCATCTGCAAAAAAACAGAAGCGATATCGACACCGCACTATTAGGGGGCGTTCACATCGAATGCGCGGTAATCTGAACCCGCAGTTCCGGATACAACCCTAATATGCGCAGTAAATCAGCGAGATCGCGCGGATGTAACGAAAGTTATGGTGCCACCATAAATTCTGTGTATTGACTATACGGTTTGACCCATATCTGGGATTGTGTGTTCTGGGTTTTAGTTGTGGTCAGTGTTTGTTAGTGTTATGATGTATTGATGTTGGTATTTCCTTCCGATATTGGGTGGTTTGTGTGGGGTTTTTTACGAACGGAAGAACACATGACATTTAAAAATACTTCCGATAAGGTTCTCACTCAGCATTTAAACCGCCATATCGAAACCAATTAATTCAAAATTCCACTAAAGGCTCCGACATAGTTCATCACACTGCGTGAGTCGTAAATACAGGCAAAAGGAAACCATAGTCTACTAGATAGACATTGTGCTAGCATCCTGCCGCCATATTTATGGCAAACGTGTTTTCTTGGCCCCATTAACATTGCTTAGATTGCTCGCTTCGTTTAAATTGCCTTGCGAATTTAGGAAAGTGTTCTCTGGTGACATTTTGTAGGTCTAAAACTAAATGTTATAATATCTAGCGGCTATATTGAGACCAGAAACGTAATTGCGCAACATACTCTTTATGATAATTGGTGAAATGTGGGTTTAATATTACACCTCTACCTATGTGGGTTTAATATTACACCTCTACCTAACCCTTCGGGAATTACAGTCGTGATATGTGCTTTCAGTTTGGTAATTTTAACTCTATTCATTGAGCCTTACGTTTCAAACCGTTTTAAACATCACGTCAATAACCATCAGACTCACCCACTGCTTGGTAAAGACCTCTCCTTTCTCCTGCAATACTTCTTGGTTTTATGCGTACATCATCCAACTGTTTCCCGAGGCTTCACAACGAGTCAGCCAAGCGCGACTTTGGACGACTCTGGTTTGTTGGCCCAACCTTGAACACAAATCAATGCAAAAGTTGTTGTTGAACTGTCAAGATGAAAGCGATTGTCATTTTTTTGAATATACTGTTTGAAGAATCTGTCAAACTGGTACGGACAAATTGCAGATCGGCCAAGAACACGGACAGCTCCAAACAAAATATACTAAATGAAGTATCAGTCAGTGTCCGTATCCGCGGGCCGGAGCCACTTCCGCGACTTGTCTGTACCGGTATGACCAACCTTTTATATAGGTAATTAGGCTGGAGCTAATAAACGTACTTTATTACTAGTATGTATCCTTTATTCACTGTCTATCCAAAATCATCGCGAAAATAACAAAGAAAATTAAACAATAACACAATCTTCCCTATCGCTTGTACACGTAAAAGATTATTGAATATTTCGCTCCGACGAGGAAAATTCGGTATTCATTGCCTATGTTATATTATTTAGAGGAAATAGGGTCAGAAGCGAAGAAAAATAAAAGATATCTTTAGCTCCGGATAACGTCCAGCGTATACGAAAGTGGCATATCTCCGGAAAATTCGTTTACTTTTTACGAGGGTTAAAATGGCATGGCGTCCAAGAACGATGTTGGTGATGGGCAGATGACGTTTTTGACATCGGGGGAAACATGGATGAGGCTTGCACAGGGGCTGGAGATTAGTAGTGGGTGAATTTAGACTATTTTTGATGGATATCTGGGTAATGATGAAATGACATTGATAGTAACGGAGTGTGGGTGGTAATTTGTGGTGAGATTAAGGTTTGCTCTTCCTAACTGGACTGGTGCGGTAGAATAAGTGGTGCAGTTGCCCGGAACCTCCTTTTGTGAGGGGAAGCAGGTGTCTTACACTGCGGCGTTTAAACGCTGGGGATGGTAGACCTTTGAGAGTAGATCTGAAAAATCGAGGCTCAGGTCTACGATCTGACAGTAGATGTCATGAACTGTATAACACACCTCTAGTTCCCGAAAAGTTGGTCTGAGGTATACCTATCATAAATAACCACCAGATGGTATGGGATACCACCAGATAGGTAACTAGGAACTAAATATACGTTCTGAGATGATTATCGAGAACGCATTGATTTCCGAATCAAAACTACCCTTTGTTGATAGTAAACGCGATATTTAGACGTGTGCCATTTTCAATATAGCGAGCGGTATCAGGGTTGTTGAACCTTTTTGCATGAGCTTCAGCAATTTGTATCTAATATTGAAGGCACGAAACTTTTGATGACAACCTGATAGTTTCGGATATTAATAAAGCCTATAAAGTTTTAAACGACATTGTTTGTTGTAAATTATAATGTGGCTCCATGTTATTGTAATTATGTTCGCGTCTGTTTTGATGTTCGCCTGAACATACACGCAATATGGGGTTAAGCTTTGAGTACATGAATGGGGTTAGTTCCTAACTTGCTATTTTAACTGAAAAGAAATCATTACGTACCTGTTTTGGGAAAGTTTAATGTTGAATATGCAGATGTTTTCAAAATGCAACTTGTAGCACAAAATTATCAATCCATCCATCTTATTCAGATATTTACAGTATACTTACCTAATATCGTTTTTTTACATAATTAAACTTTTTCATGTCATTCATAATAAAGCCTCTGTTTATACATAAATAAATAAATTGGTATGTTTATATATATGTAACGTATCGTGATATTATAAAATGGACTAACAACAGACAGTGAAATTGAAATTGTTGCGTGATATGATGAATATAACTTGGCTTTGTTTGTTAATTGTAATGGTTTGTCTAAGGTAACGAGGTACATGTTACATCTAGGAATATGGTAAATTATTGTGTTTCTATGCTGATGCGGTACACATTGTACTGGAGCCACAGTGAGAACGAACCACGAAATCCAAATACGTAATATACGTGTGCTTGCAAAATGATACAGATTTAGTAGTACCGATTTGTAAGGACCCGAAAAACGTTATTTTATTATTTCAAGCCCATGTTTCTTTATGTGCGTGCGCATACATAAAGTATGGAATTATTTTATACGCTCCCGTCGCGCGTCGGTGGTAATTCATTGCGACTTGTCCGAGCTGAAAGAATGTAGCCAGATATGGAATCTGTGTCCTTAGGCTAGCCCCTAGACAGATTCCACCAGTGCCTTTAGCATCTATCTTTCATTAAAATGGCTTACGTCTTCATCACACTGTTCACAATCATCATTAATTCTGATGTCCAAGAAGGCCTAGTGAAAGGGACATTCAATCAAGGAAAACGATGATAAGAGTATAAAATGTATTGACTTGATGATTGTAATTGACTTTCAGCTACCGAAAATTTTAACATGTCATTCTTCGGAAAGTCGTAGGAGACATCGGAAGCAATAACCAACTGTCTAGACCCCAAGGGCATAGCTGAATTTTGGACCAATCTATACTTATAATTATATTATAAAGAGGTAATATTTGTATGTAAGTTTGTATGTAGGGGGTAATCTTCGGAACTACTGATCCAATTCCAGAAAAATCTTTTACTAATAGGAAGATACATAATAGCTACATAATCTCCGAGTGTTAAAGGCTGTACTTAAAACATTCCCGTGGGTGAATTTTAGTACATTACGGGAGCGAAACCGCGAGCAAAGAGCTAGTCATATATTAAAAAAAAAACATCGATCGCTAACATGAAAAGTTACTTTTTCGGTTCTTGTAAACCATCTATACAATTAATATACTAAGAGCCACATTTTATGTGCACAAAGTAACATTTTGATGACAATCTGTTTAAATTAAATTCGTGTCTACATCGTAAAAATAAATGTACACAGCTAGGCTTTTAAAGTAATTCTTTTGGGCTTTTAGTTTTCGATGAGAGCCACATAAACGTGTTAGCGAATAATCTTACGGTCTTGGAAGAATTGGCTTTTGCAGTATATTTAGACCGAATAGGTATTTGGACCGAAGATATTTTCAATGCGAACTTTTAGGCATCTTGATTTCACTCAATATACAGGCCAAGCGTCTATAGGCAAGGTTTTTGGAGCTTAGAATACTTCCATAATTCATATAATTTGGCGTAGCTTACAAAATTGGCGTTTTATAAGCACTTTATAGTTACTAGTATAAATTAATATTCTAGAATTACTTGGCCTTAAGAAGGCTTGTTCGCCTCCCTAGATATAACTACTGACAAAATGAAACAAATCATAGAATAGCGTCTTACAAGCTGAAATTAACCTACAGGCCAAACAAAGACAACAAACATAAAAGATGTGTCTGGCGACCGACAGCAAAGTTCACTTCGGATCACCAACCACGAAATCACAATGACTGGCAGAAGAAGGTACTCGTATATAGTATCTGAACAAAATGTATGTGATTCTTATAATTAAGGTCCCAGAAATCGATATCAATATAGCAAAGCCATAACCTGGCTGTAATTAAGGTCGATATTTACCGCCCACGCCCGTACGTTAAACGATAGAGTCATATTCTTTTATCAAAATAAGGGCTAGACTCCAATGAGTACTTTCTTTTTTTGTTTTTTGAAAAACGTTGCTCCACACTTGGTATTTCTCCTGTATCGTGAGTGCATTTACAAACATCTAAACTCGCATACACAAATAACCAGACCCGGAACAACTATCTGTAGGCCATACAAATATTTGATCCGTGCGGGGAGCGATCCCGCGACACGCAGCGCAGCAGTCAATCGCTCAGCCACTGCGCCAACCATGCCGTCAAACGAATTGAATGAATTAACTAGAATCGTTGTAGTCTTAAGATTTCTGGCTCACAAACAATCGAAGCTGGGGTCGAGTATCAAGGAACTCGTGACAACAGGCTCAGAGAATGAACCATGCATGGCAACGGACCACCCTCCGGTTTCCTAGAATCTGAGAAGATGATCACAGACGTTGAACGGAGTTTGCCTATCGGAATGTCGGAATGAAAGCCGAACATGGTACCTACTGCTTTGGGTCAGCTATGTTGTTCCACAAATACTGCAAATTTTTATGTGACGAATCGAACAAGGGCTTAGTACCGCTGATCAAGACTATAACATCAGATTTGCACACCAGGTCAATCACAAAAACAACAAAAGAATTTTCTAAACACTATGCAGCGTTACACCTAGGGAATACAGTGTTTTCGATGGGCTCTGGCACCCAATGTAAGATTTAACTTGTATTTAAGGGGCCAGAAATCAAAATCGTCTCATTAACTGTTGAGACTTATTAACAAATAAAAAAGTAAAGTCAATCAAACCACTTTCCCCCGAAGATTTTCGAATGTATTGCAAGGTATCACCTACCTACTTCCGTTGACTTCTTCAAGATTTTCTCTTAGAAAATTCGACGAGCCAATATGCTGCACGTGTAAGCGTTAACCACTGTGTTCAATACCTAACTCCGTCACTATTATCAGAGGAAGCTGCAAGCTGTAATTAATGAACAGCAGAGCTTAGCCACTAATTAAATTGCAAGCAAATAGCCGAGCATTAAACGAACTACCGGACACAGTAATTATAATTATCGCCCTTGTGTGTTTGCAACGTTCTATGCATCGACTAGGGTGTTATTAGGAGAATAGGTAGGGGAACATTGAATTTAGTTTGATTTTGATTCTTGCACACGGGTATGCACCAAAAGATTGCGATGCTGAGGGTGTTTTGTAGGTGGAGCGATATGTAAGTACTCCACTGGTAACGGCTGGATGAGTAAGTCAGGTCAGTGGGACTTAGTGATAGCGACTTGCATATAACTTTCGTGGATAAAATTCATATTTAGCGGCGAATTTTGCTTCATCGAAGATTGAGAACTTGCCACGTCACCAGTTCAAGGCTTAAGGACGAAACCAAACTTGAGCAAACTTGAGTACACGCTATGGGTTTCGATTCTGTTGAGATTTCGTAAACTGCTTACTAATAATACTGCTCCCGATACCGGCGGACAACTATTTTTATATTTTTTTTATGTTTCTTATGTCTTTTTTTTTTTAAGAAATATTTAAATATGTAAAAAAATAAGATGATTAATGAATAAAGGAGATAATAATACTACAATTAATATGCTTTATAATAATATATGTATGTATTACTACGTTACCTTAGCCTTATTTATGTGTCTTTGCCTGTCAGCACACCCAAAACCGCATAATGTAAACATCAAAAACGATTCAGCAAATGAAATGCGTTCTATCATTTCACACTGATTCTTTCTTCACTTGTTGAGAGATTGACAAATTCATTCCAAAAACTCAAATATACGGTAGGTGCTTGGAAGAATTTACCCAAAAAATATATTTTTGTTATTATCACAACAAAGTAATCAAAACACAGAAACAAGTGAACATCACAAACAATATAAGATTAAGCACCCTCCACACAGACAAAAGAAAACGTAAGTACCCGCCACACCACCCGAATAAGCCCCAATTACCGTATTTTCCCGATCTGGTAATACCCTGTTAGCTACCTCAGCACGTTAATAGTGGCCATATGTTACCAATATGGGTGATTCGGGCGAATTTGGTGCGCAAGCGGCGTGATAAACTGTGACCCGAATATAGGAGATCTTGATGATGTATGGGGACCTTTCTTTCGGTGATTACAGGGTTATTGTTAAGTGTGTATAATATAGGAGATTATGTAGCTTGTATGCACACTGTATGTGTTGATAAATAGGCACGTGAATGTGCGATTGTAACCATTATTCATCTTTCCCTTAGTTTAATAAAGGCTTGATATAATTCTGTTTTTCTCCATAATTGATTAGCCTCATCAAATATAACGTAACTATTTGAGCTTAAAGTCAGATTTATTTCATGTTTGTTTACGTCAGATTACGACGTGTTTTCTTGAGAGAAACTTCAACGGATAGTTTATTTAGTTTAATTCATTAAACGCAGTCATCCTGTCTTAAACCCTTCACAAACATTCATCTTATCTCTCGATTCCAGCTTCCATCATATTCGTCAGACTTAAATAAATATAAATAAGATATGAATGATCATGAAGACACGTTAATAGCAGTACCTTCTAGCTAATTACGTAGCGAGTGGTCACAGGACAGCCATCCAATCTAAAAACTAACCGATCTTGAGCTGTCTGTGCCAGCTCTCCGAGTCTTGTAGTCGCGTTGGTTTGTTACGCTTTGGACTCTGGAGTGCAACCTTTGTTAAAGTTGGGAGAAACAATTTTAAAATTAGTGAAGCGTGGGAGTACTATACCTACCTTCAGATCTGCCTCAATAATCACAGACTCAAAATTCTGCATCAGCAGTGATAGCCTAGTGATGTGGCCGTCGGACTGCCAAATTATAGGTCTCGAGTTCGAACCCAAGACACGCACCTCTGCTTTTTTTAATTCATGTGCGTATTGTGTAATTATCACTTGCTTCGTTGAAGGAATACATCGTGAGACCATACCAGCATGCCTGAGCGACGGCATGTAAAGCCAAGTCAGAGGGCCATGGGCGGCATAAAACTCTGACACCAGGTTATGCACTAATCACACGAAAAAGAAATATATATATATATATATATATCTGTGTAGTTAAAAGATAAAACTGATTATTGTCTGAACTCAAGCAAGACATAGGTCATGAAGATAAAAATAAAACATGTCTTTACCTAGACAATTAGGTCAATAAGTAAGTATCAGTTACCAGGATTAATAAACATGGCTAGTTAAAAATCACGACAGTTTTCTAAATGATTAGTATTCGTAATATTTTAATAAAATATCAGTCACTTTAAAATTTCTGATATGAAATACCCATTACATCTTGTTATGATTTCTATTTGAGTGACGTAGAAAACTTCATCGCAACAAAATTATCCTAGCTAGATAATAACATACGCACAAAAATGTACATATCGTTTGTTTGCAACAATAATGACATAACTCGAAAAATAAGAAATACAGGACAGCTTTTTTGTAAGTTCTAAAAATATTTTCAGTATATCGCCAATATTTTTTTTGCATAGAGAAACTTTTTATCAAAAGATTAAAGTTTTATTTTACGTATTTCGTTACTTAATTTAATACTTGCTTTCCTTAATTTTATATTCAACTACAAACAACATCGAAAAATCTAAATTTTTGAGTTATGTCATCCTTCTCGCAAACCAGCGATATATGCACGATTTAGCTGCACGATTACACCACATTGATACCTCCTAATTCTTATGATAATTATTATCTATGACATCAGAGGTGTGACTACGCCGCTAATGTATTCACCCTCTTCATTAGCAAGCAGTTGATTTTTGTTTCCATTTAAACTGTTTACACAATTCACAAGTTTAAAATAATATGTTGAGTAACAAAGACTTGTTTGTTTTGTTGAAAACTTGTTATTTTAACGTGTGTCGATGACGTAAAAGGTTTTGTTTCTTACATTCTAGGTTAGTTATTACAGTGATTTATTAATGAGATGGCTGTAGAAAACAGATGTTTACTAGAAAGAAAAGAGATTCAATGTCAGTTTCAGATCATTTGAGATTCCATGACGCATTGACTGTTGTTACACCGTAGGTTTTTAGGCATCTTCCACAAATGTAACCTAGTGTGTGGGTGTGTAGACCCTGCGGACTACTACTTACTGCGGACTACTACTATGTAAGGAATCATACAAGAGCAAAAAAAGATGTGTGTTCTCCTATTAAAAAAAGATGTATGTGTAACAATAAAATAATTTCGGGCGCCGTGGAGATGCACACTGCATTTAAAAAAATACTTGCCAGATAGAACGCTTCGAAGAGTCAGACCTTTAATCTGCCGGGGGTGACTAAACTAGGATAATAGAAACAATGGAAATACCTTTGTTAATACCTCGTTTATTTTGTCAGTAGCTTCCTTATTTTACTTTAAATATTAAATTACTATTTTCATACTAATGTTTTACTATTTATTTTTAATTAAGACTTCATAAGAAAATAAAAATCTATAAGAGATACCGGAAAACAAACTCTGTATAGGTGTATAAATGCTCATCTATAAGACCATACTGTGAAATGTGGCAGAATTTCAGCCGGGGCTTTCCTATGATGATCCTTTAGCAGCAGGTCTTAAGGTTCATTTTCATTCTATGTAAATAACCCGAGTCAAGACATCAAGAGATGGAATCATTAACCCATACCCACGTCACCACGTCACAGAAAACAGAATTTTATTCGTACAGCGTGTATATTCGGACCCAAGTGGATCATACTACCAACCGTATCTCATAAAAGCTAGCTATAGTATCGCAAGGTTGGTGCACTGTTAACTTGTCTGTAAAGCGCTCAGTAGCACTGAAGAGCTGTTTATCAGCGCTAGTCTTTACCTGCGATGTATTGCCTGATTGATATAGTGCAAGTAGTTAGCGATAGAGGAGACCTTAAACGTTTAGTAGTAGTAAGGTATTGACAGGAGAAACATTTTTTCTTTTGTTTATTATTTTCTAAATTACTGGGTTACCCAGTAACTGGGTTTTGGAAGTCTAGTAGATAGTCGCTCCATGTGAAATACTAGTATTCAGCTCCATTCGGTCAAACAAAAGCCTAGCCTAAACTATTAGGGAAAGGTAAGGATGATGATTTGCTAAATTACTTAACTTATCTAATGAAAACAAATGTATGCAAAATAATTCGACTACAAGCGACCAAACATTTTGATAGAATAGAAAGTTTCTGTAGAGCGGAACAGTTTAAATTTATTGCATTTTTTATCGTTTGCATAAAAATTATACTTTGAATTTTATTTTACTGACTTAAAACACAAACAGGTCACAGAAACAGCTAAAAATTGTAACACGCACATATATTTTAGTATTAAATAGCTCATTTCTGACCGATAAGTAATTGTATTACTATACCATCGCATTCATAACATCATACCTTACACCTGCAATTTCCGAAAGGTTAGGCAGAGGTAGACCTATAGACATTGCGGAAGTTATGTTATGGCTGCTACCGAGACATTTCAAATAAAAAAACAAATTAAACTTTGCCCTATGTAAGAATCGAACATAAGACCTCGTCATCTGCCTAGCCCTTTCCCAGCTATTTTGGATGTAGCTAAATATCAGTATCTTACATGGAGTGACTGCCTATCTGACCTCCACACCCAGTTAGTACTGGGAAATACGATACCCCTTGGTAAGAATGATTGTCAGACTTTCGGGCCACTGACTACCTGTAACGACTGTCAAAGATCTACAAATGACAGCCGGCACAAACGGTTTAATGTGCTTTCCGAGGTACGGAGGGAACTCGGTATGTAATGGGTGGTCACACATCCACCCAACCTTGGCAGTTGGCAGTAACTAGACCAAGTTTGGCGGTTGTTACTATCATGCCACGAGCTCGAACACAAGACCTCATGCACAACAAAAGCGCACAACCACTAGACCGACACGGCACTAAACAACCACAACCGAATTTATCTTCTAAATAAACACTGAACAACAACAGGGCAGCACAGACAACATCTAGCTGCACTAAATCCAACACAATTTTACGATGAACTGTGAAAATAAAAGTAAATAATAATGACAAACGTCCACAAAACGAGCTACGAATCTAATACCGATATATTATTCGTGAGCTTTCGTCCGAATAATGACGTCGAGCACTGAGTTACAACCCCAGAGGGGGTGAAATCTACTCCGTAACTTATATATTATTCAATCTTTCCTCAGGTATGAATGTTCATTAGAGCTAAAATAAATTCGTTGAGATCTTTTCATGTTCAGCGACCTTTTTGTCTAAGCATGCTTGTTTATAAAAAAAGTTAGGGATCAACGGATTGAGCGTGTCACTTAACTTACTGTCGAGAGTGGAAACCCCTTTTTAGAAATTGGACAGGCGTTTTGTGTTTTTGCCTTCATGTTTTTTTTTACCGATTACAATGGAAATTCCAACTTGTGGCGTTCTGGTATTCCACATTAAAAAGGAATATTCGCCTTTAATATTTGCCTTCTTGTTACCGTCGGCGTTCCAGCTATCTTAGAGCCCAATGGCTTGGCACGCGACGATGGCAAAAGACCGGACGGCATGTCTTTGTTTCCTTGGAAGATGGGTAGGCCTTTAGTGTGGGACGCAACTTGTGTCGATACTCTTGCGCCATCACATCTTCCAAGCTCATCGTGCTGTGCTGGCGCTGCCGCTGCGGCTGCGGAGGACCTCAAGCGGCGTAAATATAGTAACCTTTGTGGAAACTATATTTTCGAGCCGTTTGGGGTTGAAACTCTGGGGCCGTGGGGTCCTCACAGTGCTCACAGCCTTTTTAAGGAAATTTCCAAACGCCTAGTTGACGCTTCCCGTGACCCAAGGGCTGGCTTTTACCTTGGCCAGAGGCTAAGTGTTGCCATACAGCGTGGCAACGCCGCCAGTCTCTTGGGCACATTACCGGCTGACAGCGTTGAGGAGGAGTTTTTTGATGCTCTTTTATAGTTTGTAGTTAGTTAATTTTAGTCTTTTTAATTATTGTAAAAATTGAATATGAAATAAAATAAATGTTTTATTTTAAAATTAGAAAAAAAATGATAAAGTTATAATTACAAAAGATGTACAAACTCTTTTATACATTTTCTTCCTTCCTATAACCACCACTAATTAATTTACTAACCTATTAAAGATTTTACAGAAAGTTCAAATTCACTTGGGTTGAAGCGTGAAGCCGTTGAAGCGTGTACCTAATGTATGATCTACTTCAGCAGAATATTGCAACACATACACATGCAATTACAACGTTCCAAATTCTCTATACATCCCTGTCATGTTACGAGCACTAAGTTAATAATCCTGGAGTACAGATACAATACTAGATAAATCTAGATATACTACCTGCTACCTGCGGTTGCGCCCGCCTTTGAGACGACAGACACAAGCTTAATGCTAGATATAGCGATAGCTTTAGAGATTCTAATGGTGCAAGTCCGTTTGGATTATTTCAGATAGGACTTTTGGCATTGGCTTTAGGATTCATAGAGATAGTCTTAACATGCGCCATTTTGGCGAATTCCAGTTCTCCTTCTCAGAAAATTATGATCAAGGTGTCATTCGATTCGTAATTTCATCTACAAAGTTTTTGAAAAAGTTGAACAAACAAATTTCAAAGTTATAACTTTTGAAATTTGTTCGTTCAACTTTTAGAAATAACAAACAAAAAATTGAGTTTTGTTTTTTTACAAATATCTCAGAAACCATTGCAGATATCGAAAATTGAAAAAAAGATTCTAAAGAACAGGAATGTTTCTACAAAAAAGTTATAAGACCCAAACTTTACGACTAATATTTATCATTTTCATTTGGAACTAAAAATATGATTTAGACTGGGTGAAGACGCTACGACGCACGATTAGCGGTTCGCTCAGTGAAATGAAAAACTATTTTTTTCATTATTAAATGTGAATATTAAGAAATAGTAAAATTCAGGTACTTTTAGAATACATGAATGAATAAAACAACGTTGATTTTTTTCCCTTAAGTAATGAATTAATTATGCCATTGTTAATTAAGGGTTTTTTATAAGTTGGAGTTTTACATAAAATCCCTAATATTTTGCAAATTCAATACATGAGATTTTTTCCGCTCTTTGGATTTATTGTTATAAAGCTATTTAAAAGGTTCCCGTATTTTTTATTAACAATGGAAGTTAGCAAAAAAATGAAAACTCAAATAAACATAAATAGTAAAACTTTTTTTTCTTAAACATTCCAGCGACATAATTAATGAAACGATTAAGTCTACGTCTATGTTACGATGAAGTCTAGTTAGTCTAAGAGATGCTCACACGATTTACTCACAAAGAGATTAGACGGAGATTATCCAAAGAAACTGCGCACTTTGGAATACCGTAGCTTTCTATCGGTGAATGAATTTTTAAACCATTGGTACTTCCAGATAGGTAATATTTCCAAACATACAAATTACCTCTGAAAACAAGGACTACCTTTACACATGTATGTTTGTAGCTGTAGCTCGTAGTGTCAATCACATCCGAGGGAAACAACTTTATGTACATACGTGGAATATCGTCCGTAACCCAATTATCGGAAAATTGTGACAGATATCTCGAAGCCTGCATTTTCGCAGAGGTTTGTTGACGAATAGTCCAATGGGCCATCCAAGGAGTGACTGCAATGTTCCTTTGATCTCTATCTCAGTTTTAAATTTGCAGCTTGCGACTCTTGTCTCACTGAGGGGAATCAAACGCGAGACGCGGGACAGGAATGCCCGCGTCGATTGATACTATGATTAGGAAGTCACGTGAATATTTGCACTAATTTGAACACCTTCATGCAAGTTAATTGGCACCGGCATTTCGCCTCGTATCCCGCGCGGGATATGCTTTAGTTTGGCCAGAGCTTAAACATTAACATATTCTAACATAACAGATGAATGAGTTCACGAACTGTAGAGACAGAAGCAGCAAATTGTAACTGTTGAATATAAATCCCACTATAATTACTGAGTTCGGTTCTACAAATACCTACATGTAGGATTTGCACGGATCAGGTGAATACCAGTTCATGATCTGTTGTTTAATACATGTAATATTAAACTGTGTTGATGAAACTCGCTGTTTGATGTATGATAATAGTTTCGTTGATTGAACTTATGTTCAGTTTTGGCTAAATGAAAGTTACATATGATATCAGTTGATGAAAATATGCACTCATGAACAAAAATCTTGATTCTAATACTTGGTACAACTGGAAACTTGGCCAAATCAATTATGTAGCACTCGTAAACTTGAAGTAAGTTCTATACTTTAATTACTCAATTTAAAAACGGCTAATACGGGTCATTAAGGTGACTCAACCTTCACCTGCCCCATGTCTGAATGAAAATATTACCTAGAATAAGAAGTCAACATCAAAGTATTCGCTGTCTAGACTTCACATAGAAATATCCCTAACCTCCTTGGCTTGTCCGTAAGAGAGGATTAAGGGATCGTGTCAGGGGAATGAATATCAGCTATATCCACACTGATAGCATGCTTTTACGACAATCTGTTTTCTCCGACATTTTGTTGAACTACGTAGCTACCTATAATATTATCGCAACTAGCGGGATATCTTGAACCAAGAAAAGGAAAGTATGCAGTGAATTTGATAAATACTTTAACTTAAGATGAGGGATTCATATTTTCTTGCAGAATACTCACACCCGTATGTATAAACAAGTCAAAGTGTTTACTTGAGTAAATGTCATTTTTTAAGATACGATTTTTATTATTTAGTTTAGTAATTGCTTAAAGTTAGAACTGTAAAAAGTTAGAATTCTTAGCTTTGCTTTCTTTGACAGTTCTTACTTCGTTTAAATTCTAGTCTATTGCATAAAAAAATTGCATAGTAAAATTACTTTAACTTGACTATAGATACGGGTTTTAATCTTTCGAAAAGTCAAGGATAGGGATTGTTACAGCTAAATATGGAGGCTACTAAATGACTCGGAATACTGTTAACTCACGCCTTTTTTCCCATAGGAAGAAACAATCCTATTTACTTCAAATCTACATATTTCTTTTGCTTTCCACTCTAAAATTTCATTATGATCTGCAAACAAAAAACAAATAAAATAAATAGTAATATAAAGAACCAAATTCATGAAAGCGAGCATTGACGGAGCTTCGAGTAAAACATGAGTTGTGCAGTTGAATGCACTCACTACTGCAGTTGCTGAGTGCATCGACGTCGCCACTGAACTTGGCTACGTCACGGCTTCACTTTCATGGAACCATGGTACAGAAAAAACATAGAAGTTTTACTTCTCATCCTTCGTCATATCGACATACATCATGCTTGTAAACTCCGAAGGGTAATCAGCTTCGATCAGTAGTTTGCCACATCGACAGCATTTGTATTGGTTTCGGATAGTTCCCTCAAAGTGTAGGTGGAGTTGCACAAAGAGTAAAGTTATTTTCCATTTTTTTGCGTGTTTGTTTTTTGAAGTTTTTATTTTATCCTTTTTTAGTTATCGCATCATACACAATTCCTTGTCAAGTATCAATTTCGCAATTTCTTCTACTTGAATGACATATTTTTTCCAACTATTTGGATTTAAAAACCAAACTGCTGAACCGATTTTGCTGAAATTTCTATGGTACTAATCGGAATTTTCCAAATCGGTTCATAAATGATGAAGATATGAGGTAAAAAACACAAAAAAATACAACCCAATCGAGGACGCCCTCCTTTCTATGAAGTCGGTTAAAAAATTATGGCTGACGCTGCTAGTGATTCTAAAAAAAGTAGTTGTAAGCAGAAACTAATAAAAAATGTTTCAATTTTGTTTTCGTTTCTTTTACAAACCTTCTTTATTTTTCTGCGAGTTGCTTTAACCATGCCACGTTAGACGAATGTACTTACTTAATCTTTAGTGGTTATGCATATCTTTTTACTGATTTTGTTTCTGTTACGGTATGAATATGCAGAGGTAGATCCTTCATGCTAGATTATAAAGTTACGTGTTCAATTTATACAAGGTGTAAACGGACCCTTCACGTAGCCGTCAACCAAGTATTCTGTACAATGCTCTCTGTACGTGCGCACTTAGCTTATGGATGCATAATAATAATAGTACGGTCATGTAGGTATTTAAAGTAAAATACCATTAAAAACTCGTGTTAAAAAAGGTGTTCCATCGTCAATTTCATCTCTATTCTCAGGACAAGATTGAGGTCAAGAGTAGGCCCATTAAACATAAAAAAAAAACTTTTGAAAAAGTTGGAACTTTGTTAGTTACGGAGATATTGGGGGTATATCTCCGTAACTAGATGGTTCCCAGGTATAGTCTAGAATTAAAAAAAAAAAAAAACGGGGAAAACATGGATTAAGGATACTTTTACACTCATTATGTTTTTTGGTCACGGCTCCACATGCAGACTGTTTTGAACATCAAAGTCAGGCAGACTTTGTTCTAAAATATCAAACCAATTATTCAGTCAAAAAGGACGCGAATACTTACTGAAAAAAAAAAACTCCATTTCAAGAAAAAACAACCACAATGAAATAAAATAAAATCATTTATTTCAGATGTCTAAAATATCCATAATGGTGTTACACATTCATTAAAATTATAAAAATTAAATACATTAAAAACAGTCATACTTAAAATTAAACAGAAACTATCAATCATACGTATATGTACATTCAAAAATTTAACGGCACAAGATATCAAATAAACGTAGAAATATATTGAAATTAAGTATACATTATTATCAAATTATTAAATTAAAATACTAAATTACCCTTCTCACAAATGACCTCCAAAGTGGGGATGAGATCCTGTCCGCTACAGTCTCCAGGATTTTGATCATGAAATGAAATGTTTTTGCCATTTCTAAGGAATTAATACGGCTCTGAAAAGCAGATCGGTAAAGGAACACATCAGTTACTCGTAGGTGCACCTACACAATTTAACACCCCCAACTTCTGTTAAGGGTGATTTAATCACCCAATAACTTCTTTAAAACACCCTTCTTTGTAATTAAAACTAAACAATTACTTCATTGTGTAATTTAAAGGGTGGTCTTCAATGTGAACCACGTTCTTAAAATAAATTGTTTTGTCTCATAATAGGCTTAATTGGAATGTGTCCTGTAACTTAGTTTGACCCTTAATTACATAGAGATAAGAACTTTGTGTAATTTCAGGCACTATTGCTGTTTCAAACACGTACATATGTACTACGAGTATATTTTAGTCTTAATGGTCAGAAAAGTATTGTTGAGAAATCTTAGCAACTTTTTCTTAAGTGCTTGTAATTTTATTGGTTAAATAAAGTAAAGATTTTTTCCAAGAACTCAATCTTTAGGTACGTTATTATTGACTCGAGACGCGTTATATGTACTTAAAATTTAGTGATAATTCCGAAATATATTAATTTTTTTGACATTATTACGTGCTATTGCGAATACGATCGACGAATTTCAGATCCAATATTAACACTTATTATTATGATCTAATAAAGGAAGCAATCGCAATTCAAACCCAGCTGTAAAGAAGTATAAACCCACAATATTCTTCTACAAAGCTAAAAATTATCCACTTAAACTTAACTTACATTATTATAAAATGTTAACTTTACCTGCAAGTTATTACAGCACTGGCTCTTCCAATTTACTGAGAGTAACAAACTATCGCAGTACCTACATATAATACAGTTTATAATTTTCAAAGCAACTTCGTCCTTCTTAGTTGAGTCGCAGGTAGACAATAAGTTAAGTCATGAGTACTTATTTGGATAGATCACAGAGCAGTGTTTTAGTAATTTTAACTAAGTTGCAAGGAGCTACTGCTGCGAGCGCGTTTGAAGTTGGTTTCGTTGACTCCAGTTTTGAACCAATGTTGGTAGTGTTAGAGCCAATATTGGGTTGTTATGTTGGTACTATTTCTAGCTATTCAGTAGCAAAGCATATTGAGTAAGATAATTTTGTCAATACATTAATCTTGGGACAATTTTCAAATACATCAATATCATATACTCAAAAGGATCGAGTCAATTATGGCTCACACCGTTTTGCAGAAAGGAGATCTGTGTCCCAGCCGTGGAAACGTGAAAGGTTGATTATATATTATAACATAACATAACATTGCGCCTGTAATCTCCGAAAAGTTAGGCAGAGCTGTACCTATTAGTACACCCACATTTCGCCGGGCCGGGCACAAATCCAAACTCCTTGGCTGCTACTGAGAGATTCCCGATGGAAAAACCCAATAACACTTTGAACGACCCGGGAATGGAACCCAGGACCGCATGCTCAGCAGTCGCTCTTGCGACTACTCGACCAACGGGGCAGTGATTTTATATTGTATGCTCATAAATTTAAAAGATCGAGAATCGGTCGGATCAATTAGCGGCAAGAAAATCGGAATATTGGTGATCTTGTGAAATAACAAGGGTAGGGGGATTAATCGACAAGCTAGTGACATCTTCGGCCAAAGTTTTTCCCAACTATATTGGCTAAATTTAATTTCAGTGAACTAGCTGAAAACTTTTAACTCATTTCTTCGTAAAGTGCATTTAAGTAAGCAGCTCAGAAACTAGATAGCAACAGTGTACTAATTAGCGAGGGCCAGGAATTCCCTTAACAGTTGCTCTGTAACCTACATCCGTGTTTTACGAGCTGGGTTAATAAACACAGAAGTTTTACTACACTGGGATTAGCTTAATAACATATTAATTTAATATGGATATTATATAGAGGACTATCTTATGCCTGCGACTTCGCCCGCGTGGAATTCGGTTATTGTCCTACGGGATCGTACTTCCGGGATAGAAAGTAGCCTATGTGTTAATCCAGGTTATGAACTATGTGTACGCCAAGTTTCATTCAAATCTGTTCAGTAGTTTTTGCGTGAAAGAGTAATAAACATTCATACATACAGACTTTCGCGTTTATACAGTATTATTAAAACTACTCAACGGATTTGGATGAAATTTGGCACACAGATAGTTTATAACGTGGGTAGTACGATATTTTTATTACCTACCTACGTTCTTGTGGTACAATTAACGAACTCCACGCGGGCGAGACCGGGGGCATAAGCTAGTATTTACGATATACAACAAAATTGTAATACAGGTAACTAATCTAGTTTATTTATTATACACAGGCCGTGTGGCCCAGGGGATTTCCCATCGACAAAAACGACGAACTTCAATGCATCTTCTATTGTACCCCTTTGAGGGATAATATTTCAAAAATACTTTTGCGCAGTCCTCACCTTTGTTGTATAGAGAACTCGTGTACGTAAGGTGCTTATAGACTAGCGGTTTAAGCTGGTGTCTGGTGAATGTATGAATTTATTTTAGGCTTAAAAGAACATAACATAACACATAACATAACACATAGCATAACACATAACATAACATAACATAACACATAACATAACACATAACATAACATAACATAACACATAACATAACATCACGCCTGTAATCCCTGGTGTACCTAATACATACACATTTCGCCAGTAATGTTTAAGTCTCATGTAATATAGGGCGAGCCTATTGCCATCAACCGGGCATGAATGCAGACTGCGTGGCTGCTACAGAAAAACCCCACTTTTCCCGACCCGAAAATCGTACCCATTTAAAAAAGCCCAGTTCAAAAGAACTTTTTTCGTAAACTAATGCGAACTCTCTAAATTACGAGTAACGTAAGCAACTCCAATCAAGCATTAACTGATTTTAAACGAGGTGTTTATGATGTTTTGTAAAAAATTACTCAGCAGATTTATTTATCAGATTTATCAGAGAGAGATATCCATCGAACCTTCATTAGTTTTTCATATCGTAAGTGTTTCAAAACGTTTTGATTTATGATAGCGTCTAGATAATATCTATACGAATTAATTGGATATTTTGTAAAATGGTACGTTTTTAATGGCGTCTCAAAAGAAACGAGAAAAAACCTTTGGTGTTAGAATTTTGACTCAATGTATTAGGTGTTATTTTACTCAACATTATCTTTTATTTTAATATCACGCCTGTCAACCCCGAAGGGTTAGGCAGAGATGTAACCAATTATAGTACACCCACATTTCGCCAGTTATGTTAAAGGCCCATATAATAGGGGCGAGCCTATTGCTAACAAATCCAGACTTAGACTCAGACTTATTTAAAACATTTATTTCTTAAAGAGTAGCGACTCCATATTGGCAATACCAATACACCAACGTTGTTCCAAACATTGGCCATCAGGGAGCACATATTAGACTCGTCTTTTGTTATATTTTATATGGAAATTGTATCTACAAGCGTAATTTACGAGAATACGCTTTTGCTTTGTGAAAATATTCCAACTTTGACGAATGGAAATTGTTGAGACAAATGTATGGGAGCTTTTGTAAAATATTTAAATTAGTTTGAAAAGTACGATTATAGATATTGATCAATTATCTCATATAAATAGATATCCTGAATGATATGTTTAACTTGGGAAATTTTTCCTTAATAAGGAGTACCATTTTATAGGACTCAAAGAGAAAGTCTATCAGAACGAAACACTAGAAGGCTTTTCAACTTAAACCCAGTTTCTGGAAGCCTCATCAAATCATATCTGGTTTCGAATAATATTTTGAGGGTTGTGAAGGGTTGATTATAACAAAGACCAATGTCATAAGATTTAACGAACTTATAAACCGTGCTCTTTATTTGATTTACCAGCGCTAAAAATGACGATCTTCCATACAATTTTTTTTCTCGCAAAAGGGGTATACCCTTTTCAAATAATGAATTTCTAAAAGTCCTTCTTGTTCAGTATTTCGTGTTTCTACAAGACGTAAAGACATTAGTGCATGTAGATAACGTTTTATGTGTGAAATTGATATACAATGCAAGTCTTAACAGTACTAGCGTGAATTAAATTATATTATATATCCCCTTAATAGAAACAAGTCAATTCATGAATTCTAGTAAGCAACCTTTATGTGATATATAAAACCTCACTGTACCATACTTTACTCAAAAGATTATTATTTTATAACAGTAAGTTCGGATGGACTATTGTTACTTGGTTCAGTAAAAACGAAGGTAAAACCTCTTCGTACCTTTTATTCTTGTTTACTCTACGAAATCATTGTCATAGTTCCACCAGAAACTCTTAATCACACAAATGAGGGGTGTATAAATGTGTATGATTATTTTTATTGCGGCGGCGAAAGGGGAAAGAGGAGATATTTTCGTAAAGGGCGGAAACATAAGCAGTTATTACTTGGGATTTGGGTGATCACAGCCGGGAACGACCACTTTCGGTCGGGGTGTTATGTTTGGTATCACTTCCCCTTTGACGTCATCATAGCGCGGTGGCTTTCGTAATTTTCCAGCGCGATTAAATCTAATTTTGTTAACATTTTCTAGTATGTTTTATTGAAAGACGTGGTTGTTCAAGTTTCGGATTTTTGATTATGCTCATCTCGAGCACAATCAAGAGTGATACCTGTTTTTATTAAAGATAGAGTCAAAACCTAAAGTGATGCTTAAACAATGGGCGCTGTTGCACCTACTCAACATTCTGCTCAGCACTAAGAGTGGAAATTCCAAAAGTAAAGTCATATTAAGATATTCATTTAGTTATCGTTTAGTGTAAGTAAAACGAGCACTAGTGAACTAAGTTATTCTGATCAGTAAAACGGTAAAACGTATAATGGTAAACATACGAATATAAAGAGTTTATTACACACATACTTTTTTGTAACAAAATCTGCAAAAACACTTTTGACTCGGTCTCAGAAAAGAACCCAACATTCAAAATCAAAAATCAAATCAAACTATTTTATATCACATAGGCCTTCATGGGCACTTATAAAACGTCGTGAAAAGGTGCACGGTTCGGTTTGGTCGTTTCCTATGGAGAAGAACCGGCAAGAAACTCCAAGGTTACTGTTTTAAAATCATTTGTTTTACAATATTATGCATTTGAAGGTCTTGAGTACTGCAAACTACAATAACAATGACATGACGATATTCGGATATTCTATTGGCAACATTCCACTTGCATTTCACTTACGATCCTCCTTTAAAACTCCAACAAACATCTCTGCCACTTTAAATATCCAAGAAACGTATTCGACGCGGTCAAAACAGAGAGCATTCACTTACAGATCAAATCAACTGCCAAGGATGGTCACGAAACTAACTTAGTATGTATCTAAGCGTAGTTTACATAACACTGTATAACAATGTCCAATGCGGGCTCAATGCACTTAGAGACCATTTACATTAAGTTACAGGGGAGTAAAGAAGATTTGTAGGGGCGTTTACTGGGATATAGGTTTTTAAAACGATTTCATGAGACTAGTCTTGTGCTTAGAATATAACTTACAATCTTGCATAGGTTTTTAAGTCAGACCTGCATTGAAGCTCGGCTTTTACGGTTTTGATAAATACCTTGACGACTTGGTTGGCGCAGTGGCTGAGCGATTCGGTGCTGCGCTGCGTGTCGCGTCGATTCCCGTACGGAACAAATATATATGGCCTGCGGGTAGTTGTTTGGGGTGTGGCTGTTTTTGTGTGTGAGTTTAAATGTTTATAAACACACCAACGATACAGGAAAAAATCAGTAGTGTGGGAAATGTTTTTTTTTTAAGGACCTAAAATGATGGCCCCCTCCCTGCTTATCTGACTTGACGTTACTAGATGGTTGTCAAAAGGTTTATTTTTACTATAACCTGAACTATACGAAAATGACGTTTTTGTAAGTTGTCCTTTTAAGGCATTGAATTTAGTCTTGGTTCCATTTGATCTTGTTAAGAACAGTTACGAGCTAGAAAAATTAACAGTTATGCCATGGAATAACAGTTTCCCATCCTATGACTACCCTTAAGAACGATGATGCTGCGCCCTAACAGGGTCATGTACAGTCACGAGCACCAATATCTATACACTTTCGTAAATTTAAAAGCAATTTTTGCGAGAAATAACGATTGTAACTTTCAGATAGGATCTAATTCATAAAAATATGAGTTCCAAAATGCTATGTTCGTAACAACATGAAATTTTAACCAGAACAGTAGCAGAAAATCACTTTTAAAAGTTGCTTAGTGTTTACATATTGGTGCTCGTGACTTTATGCACTAGTTTTAAGCAAAGCTCTAACTCTATGCTTGTGTACATGGTACATTAAAAAACTAAAATAAATATTGTTTTTTTTCTTAGCTACAAGTGATTTTAGGTAAGCTAGTAGCTAGGATTTATGTTATTTATGAGTGATATTAAATTCAAGTTTTATCTAATTTAGTGATAGAAGTGTAACCAATTTAATTTCATTTACGTATGTCGCTTCTAACGATGCTATTATAACAACTTTGTGCCTTCTGTATACTACGAATAAATTGTCTTTGTCACATTTTTTTCACAGATATTATACCCCTGATAAGTCTTATAGCTACGTCACTGTGATGCAAAATGAGAGGGAAAATTATAACTACGAAAGGACATAGGAAGATTCTGCCATTTTGTGTTTATTCCGTCCACCAATGTGAATACTTCTTTACTCGAAGGTCGCTGGCCCTCGGGCAAAGCACTCTTACGTCAGTGCATAGAGATTTGCTTTGTTATAAAAATGCACCTTTGTATCTTAATGTGATGTATACGGTGAACTTTGAGTAGAAAGTATGTGCAATACAGTTTAGCTTGTTTAGAAATAATAGGTATTTCAATTATGTTTTTTTATTTAAACTGTAGGGGTTAGTGGCTGAATAGTAGCAGCTGCACAGGTCGATCTTCCAGGTTAAGCAGTGCTTGCTGAGGTCGGCCCGCGAATGCGTGACCATCCGTACAAACCGAGTTCCCTCACGAGGTCTCAGAAAACACGTTTTTCCGTTGGTCCCGCCTGTTATTTTTAAATATTATAGTCGTTACGAATATTCAAAAGCCCGAAAGTCTGACAGCCAGTCTTACCAACGGTATCGTATTTTGCACAGGTCAGATAGGCAGTCGCTCTATGGGCAATGCTGGTATTCAGCTGCATGCGGTAAGACTGGTTGGCGACCCCAACATAGTTAGGGAAAAAGTCTAGACAGATGATGACTTAAACTTTCAGGTGTGTTTGTCATCGTGATAGAATTACCATTTCATGCAGTAACTGGATTACTCAGACTATGATAAAGTATTAACACCCTTATTTATAAACAAGTCAAAGTGTTTATTTGAGAAGATGTCATTTTTTAAGGTACGATTTTTATTATTTAGTTTAGTAATTGCTTGAAGTTAGAATTGTAAACAGTTAGAATGTTTAGCTTTGCTTACTTCGACGGTCCTTACTTCGTTTAAATTCTTGTCTATTGCATAAAAAAAAATTGCCCAAGTAATTAACTTTAACTTGACTATAGATACGGGTGTATGTGTCGCCATATGTTGAAAAAAAAACTAGTAAAGTATAATCAAATTAACAATCTGGCCAAGAAAATTACACATGAATTCTCACACAAACCGCTCGTCCGCGCGGTCAGACGGAGGTGGCGAAGATTTGAAAGGCGGCGCGCCGCGCGGAGAGGCGGTGCGCGCCGCTAGTCCGCGCGGTCGGTCGGTGAACATGTGTTAGGTATCAACGTATTTCATACAAGCCACTGCAACGCGAGACCTGCTTCACCGCTCGACCGCGCGGACGAGCGGTGTCATGTGATCACCGTTTAAGTAAAAAAGTACATATGTGTCTACCTACAATAATAGGACGGGCCGCCTCTGTACATTGTGCTTGAAGTGTTCAATACATAAATAGGACTTAACATAATTCAGGTTCTCCTATATTTAGTTAAATTTTGTGAAGATAAGTGGTTCATATGTCTCTCATAATAACTGTACCTAATTAGTGCTGAAACTGTCTAGGTTAGGTTACTAGGTTAATCCCCTGAAAATACAGTCATTTTCCTCGAAAAAGCTTAATATAGACAGACGGTACTTGTGTTGCTCTAATTTACACTTTATCTTGTTGAAAGTTGAAGGAACAGCTTAAAATGTAGACTATCTAAAAGTCCAAAACCAAAGACATATTTATAAAACCTTTTTATCTTAAAAAACGAATCTCTCTTCAAATATATATCTCTGAACGACAGACATTTTTCACGACATATCTAAGTAACGATCAATCCGTCTTGCCCTCGTCTTTTCTAATTTAAGAACAAAATAGCGCTTTTAAGTAAAGTCCCTGAATCCCCAGTATCGGTTACATCTCGGTCCCACCCCGTACCACTTGGTTTGGGGTGAACAAACGTTTAACTGACCTATAAGGGAGCTGTGCCGTTGACGTAGGACCCCACTATCGCCGCATCTAATATACACTGAATGCAACTGGCATTTCAATGCTTTATGCTGTATTTTTCTGATGGAAGGTCGACGTTCGGGATATTATTCCGTTTAAACCGAGAGCTGTTTTATTTTGAACCTTCGTAACTTTAACTAGCCGCTTTTCAACCGTCGCAATGGATTTTAGTATTATCCCACTGCTGGGAAGAGGCCTTTCAATTCTGGCCACTGGTTTTAATTAGCTCATTCTTATCTCAAATTGTAATTACCTTTCATACACAGATACTCTTCTCAAGCATGTGACTCGTATAGTACTCACGTACCTTGTTAAAACGAAAAATATACAAAAAAAAATATATAAGTGAAGTATCTTTCGACACGGCTATTCGAGGTAACAAGCAGTGTTTGTATGTGGCCCAACAAAAAGCGAGGGTGGAATACAAAGAGGCCCACATTCCAAAAAAAAGAGGTCGCACTTTCTATGTACGTACGTAGGTATATGGCTTTTACCCGAAAAACCTCTTTGTCAACGTGTGAACAGAAAACATTTCACAGCGTATTTTTGCTACGCAACGGGAACCAGTGTATTTGTCAGTTTTATTTTTACAAGCTTTTTTATAGTTAGGTACCTTTTCTTTATGTTAAGTTAAAAAAAAATTAGATCTGTAGGTTCTACTCACCTGTACAAGCAGATATGCTATATTATTTTATATTTATAGCATGACTGTACTGACGCTGAAGAAATTCATAAATAAATAATTATACAAGCATTGCACAAGCATTGGAACAAAAAAGTATCAAATTGGAATAGTTACTTTATACAAGTTGTAAATGTTAATGCTCGCTTGATAAGAAGGGGTATTCCTCAAATTTTTAACATTATTGCCATTATTGACCAAAGTTTCTTAAACACTTAGTTCCAGTTAATTTCTGTTGGCCTGGTTGTCCGTTTTAATAAATAAACAATTAGGACAGCTGATTTAAAACTGTCTATCGGTATCATTAATGAATCCATCATACCCATAGAGTATATAACCACTAGAGAGCTTATAGGCCGATTTCTCCTAAGTACACGACTCACTATCGCGGGCCGGGGGACGAGGAAGAACGCGTGGCTGCAATTGGTCAGTTCAAGGTCAACTTGCATAGGTATGCCTATCGTTAGGGCTGATCTACTTGATTAAGGGAAAACAGTCGATATCGATCAAATGAATTTTAACATTATGAAAAATACTTGGTCAAAACTAAAATGGTTACTAGTACCGTAGCTTATAGATAGGCGACAAAACGCTAACAGTTTTCGAGCGTCGGGGCAATGTATGCGCAGTCAAGTGGTTATATAGTCTTTGATCATACCCCTCTCTATGTTTCATCATGGTTGCGCTTTTAGGAATAAAAATTTAATATTTTTAATTTGAATATGTGAGCGCAACTAATAGGCTGCGCTTCGAGGAATAATTTTGTTGCGATTAGTTGGTTGCGCTTAAAAATAGTTGCGCTTTGAGGAATACCCCGATAAGAACACACACACAACACAACAAAATAAATTCTCAAACCTTTGGTATCAAACATCAGAGTGACTTTTAAAATTATGATGTTACTTTTGAACAGATGCCTAATTTTGATTCTTGAAAGCCTGTAATCCCAGAAGTTTTAAAAATAAAAATATTTTATTGCAGACAAAAGATATTTAGTTTTGTTAGTACTACACATTACTTATAACTATGTTAGTAAAAAACTTATTTGTGTTGTTAGTACATACTAGTTATAGGCTATGTTAGTAACAATAAAATACAATAATAATTATTTCACATATCGGCTGCACTCACCTAACGCACCGGGCACATGCACATAAATTCTGAGGCCGTTGTATGTCCTTTGCGTATTAAGCAGAGGTGTACATTAGGTTGTAAATGAGCCACGAACATGCATTTTATTTGAAACAAATTTTAGAAACATTCGACCTAACAATGAGGTGGTAAAATCCATAGCAATCTTTGAAACTATCAAGTACTTTTTGCTTATTTTTTTTTTAAATAAAATTGACAATCTGCATGACATTCTACGACATCAAAAGAATTTCCTTTGTCAATTCGGATACGAACACAAGCTAATGAAAAATAGAATAGAATAGGTAAAAATATTATTTTGTGGGTTTCTATTTTTTTCAGCCAAAATGTCTTCTGACGCGAAAATTAAGAGAAGTAAGAGCAGGGTAGCAATGAGCCCCTCTGTGGAGGTGACCACCGCCCACGGAAGGTCTAACGTAGGCTTAGCAACGAGGTCTCTGAGCCGAATGAGGTTTCGGAAACAATCTTATGGCTTCACTGCAGTTCCCGGTGTCGGAGGACAAACTCGACGACGGAGTTCACAGGTTAGCAGCTTCTAAGTCATGTTAAGAGCTAGCCGAGGCCGTAGGAGACAAATTAAATACCATGATAATTATCACCATCATCATCATCATCATCATCGGCCTAGCATTTCCGTTTGTTGAGGTCGGCTTCCAGTCTAACCGAATGCAGCTGAATACTAGTATTTTGCATGGAGCGACTGCCTATCTGACGCTCACAACCCAGTTAGAACTGGGTAATACGATACCCCTTGGTTAGATTGCGCGGCTTACCATGAAGATCGACCCATGCGATTGTACAAATACAAACCGCACTACTAGTTTATTTTTTTTTTAACGACCAGAGACAATATGTTTTCTACAGAAGTAATATAGAACCCAGTAGTGTCGGTGCGGTCTGATTGGGCGGCTTTGCCGGTGAGGTTTATACCTTAAAATTTGTTTAGGCAGAGATGTACCCATTAGTACGCCCACATTTCGCCAGTTATTTTTTAGTCCCATGTAATAGTGGGTGAGCATAATATTGTCATCAAATCGCTTTCTATTTGGAAGAGAGATTGGACCATAGCCAATCATACGGAACTGGTGTCTTCTGTATTTTGCCTCTAGGTCATGCCGGTTTCTCCACGTTGCTTTCCTTCAACGTGTTGAGACCAGTGGTTACGAAACAAATTACACAAATTAAAGTACTTGCTTGTGTTTGGACACGTAAGTTTGGGCCTTACCACTGGACCAACACTGCTCTCATTGCACCACTCTCTCATCGATCTTGACGTATTTTTCCAGCTCGGATTGGAATTCAAACGGCCCCCACTGGTATACTTGAACACATACCAATTGGAGCCTCGTCACAGGTTCCACGTGGCCAACGTAACAAAGGCCGTCAATACTATACTGGATGCGTATTACAACGAGGGCAAGTACAGTGTTGCGGTAGGTACTGCAAACAAAATCATATTCAAGCTTGTAGTCCCCAAAGGGTTAGGCAAAGGGATACCTATAATACTACACCCACATTTCATCAGTAATGTATAAGTCTCATATATTAAGGGAGAGCCTATACCTATTAACTGGGGCACAAATCAGGACTTCAGGCTGGTACTGCAAAAATCAACCCAATAATCCTGACCTGAATATGGAACCCAGGACCTTATGTTCAGCAGTCGCCCTTGTGTCCACTAGACCAACAAGGAAGTCATGTAAAATGAAGCAAAAAAAAAAACACGCTAATTCAAAACGCTACATCCTACAACGAGCGCTGTTGTTTAAAAAGAAGCGAAGGTAAATGTTTCATTACATTAATTTATTAGAATAAAATGCGTCTATAGAAATAATTCACTAATTTTAACTGCTGCTCTCCCCAGGAATCGCCCGGAAAAACAATGCTCATAGCTGATGAAGTGATGCGAACGGTGAAGAACATGAACTTCGATCGCTATCGAATCCTCTCTATTGTCACTATGGCCCAAAAGAGAGCCCAAAGCTACAATAATGCCGTTGCCTTTCTCTGGGATCACGAGTTCGATTGCATTGTAGACGTTCAAAGGGAGGACAACACATCTTTCATTCAAGTCACTGTTTTTGGAGTGTATCTTGACTAGGTAATCATTTTGCATGCTGCAGATAGCATAACGTCCTTGAGTTCCTTGACTCCTATAGTAAGCGCCAGATAAACGTGGAATAACGGTCATTGACCCACATACATTTATTGACATACTTAATTCCGAAAACAATAATACCTAATGACATAACGCTGCCCTGAATCGACATCTATCGTGATCCTTTCCTTTTTTTAGTAATGAAAAACGATTCATAAATAATTTATTGTCCGCGTACCTACGCAGAGAAATTAAGGAAAGGGCAATGAACTTTATTCCACGTTTATCTGGCGCTTACTATAGTAGTGGATTTAGAGTCGATATTTGAGTTATTTTTTCTTATTTTGGCTTCTAAACTCTCTTCGAATATCTACGTAGTTTTTAGAGATCTTTTTGCGGTGTTTTTCATTGATCATTGGTTAACTTATTGTCAATGAAATAAATATATTTTAATTTTAGAATAATTCATGTCATTTATTTTGTAGTTTTGTCGAGGCAGTTTCTCAGGAATTACCTTCACCTACCTTCAGGAATTACCCATTTATTGCGTGGATATGTTAAGCCTTCAAACAAATGTCCCAGACATAGATTTGACACAATCAGCCCCGGTAAACTGGAGATTACCGAACGCTTTCGTGTATAAATGTGCCTTCTTGAAGCGTAGGCTACGAACGTAAAAAACGACTGCCTTTAGTTGGGTAGGCGTCCTTAATAATACTACTGACTTAAGTAAAAATCAGACTAGTTTGTTTTCTAAATCTGCTTCAAGAAGTGAGCAGTTATCATTTCATTATATTGCATTGTTGTAGAGAACTGAAAAATTTACTAATTCGAATTCCACACTGAATAATTTCTACGGGAAAGTACAAAGACCTGTCACTATACGGTTGATGAAAAGAATATACTCTTGTTACTTCTTTAAGTAAAACTAACAATTATGTTTTCTGGAGGACTCTATCCAGAACACTCATAACTGGAATAGAATTTCTAAAAAAAATTCTGTCAGTCCTAACCAGAAACATGATAATTACAACACTACTTTCACCAATGGTAATAATTATAATTTTCTCAAAGATCTCTTCAATACATTGCTCGCTATTTTCTCATCTCTTACACAGTGGTATAGTATTCATGTTAATAAAAGTAGGTTGAAAGTAAGTGGGCGTCGCCTGTCAGTTGGGGAGTTATCGCGAAGCTTTTGTACTCTCCTGGTATCGAGAACGACATTCAACGGGTATTATTAAATTAGATGGGAGGTACGTGAGTTTTTTTATCAGAAATTATAGGATAAAAATTGTCAAGTTATAGAATCAGGCGTTACTTTGCGGATATCCATGACATTAACCCCCGTATCTATAAACAAGTCAAAGTGTTTACTTGAGTAAATGTCATTTATTTAAATACAATTTTTATTATGTAGTTTAGTAATTGGTTGAAGTTAGAACTGTAAAAAATTAGAATTCTTAGCTTAGTTTTATTTGACGGTTCTCACTTCTTTTAAATTCTTGTCTATTGCATAACAATTTTTGCACAAGTAATATATGCTTAAGCTAAGGTAATTTCTTTAACTTGACTATAGATACGGGTTTTATAATGTTATACAAAATATTCAGTTTCAATGCCGCGAAAAAAAGAAAATAACAATAAGAATATGAACATGGTAATACAAGTTATCAAAGCATAACATAACGTCAGGCCTGTAATACCCAAAAGGTTGGGTAGAGGTGAGCCAACAACACACCTACAATTCACCAGTTATGTTTTAAGTTCCGTGTAGCAGAAGGCGTGCCTATTGCCATCAACAGGGCATGAATCCTGATTCCGGGAAGAAACTGAGAAAAACTTTATGGAAAAACCCGATAACACTTTGCCGACCTGAAAATCGAACCCAAGAGCTTGACACGTTACCATTCATTCTAAAGAGTTCCAGTTGTAACGATCCCGTCGAGTCCCAACACGTGGGTTCAAACCCGGGTATTAGTGCACTTGGTGCATTTTTTTTTTCATAACAGTTAATTGAAGAAATGATAAAGGAAAACACCGTAAAGGAATTCTTCAGTCCAAGAACCTCTACCAACCCGCATTAAGCCTGATTAGTGACTAGGAACTATTCGCCCACTATCCGTAAAGGAGACCTGTGGTGTTTTATTTAATGAGTGGATGTATGTGAATGGGTATTCATTTGTGCAATGATTACTGTGGAATGCTAGCCCCCAAAGGTTAGATGGACATGTGCCGTTTAGATTAAAACTAGGGAAATGGCGAGACCAAAATCAGTTGTTTCTAAAAATAGGTTGTGGAAAATATCTAAGTTCGATTTATACTTGATACGTAGATACACATTTAATAGAAAAAAATAATGACGAAGTGTAGGTAACTATTTATTTCTTTATTTATTTATTTATGTACACACAAAACACATTAAAGGAAAAATACATAAAGACAAAAGAGCAAAAAGGTACCGCTTATTTCATTTAGAAATCTCTTCCAGCGGACCTGCGAGAGGATAGATATAAAAGAAACGTAGATACAGTGTGTAAGAAGAATAAATTAACTACAAAATTAATAACTTAAATAATCATAATTAAAGAGATAGTAAACACATAATAAAATAAATACTATTTGACTTTCAGACGACTAATTCATAAATGCCACCTCTAATTGTGGTATATTGATCTGAATACGAGAACTTTTTGGCAAATTGAAATAGGGCGCTTTGCAAAACAGTACAAACAAAGCACAGAATCCACTATCGATTCCCCCTCACCCCCAACCACACACGTTAGCAAAAAATGCAGAGATTTCCATAGAATTACGATTGGAATAAACATCCCACTAAATTGTAACTCAACAGCGCACAGTCACACAGCAAATGAAAGACTTAACTGTAAGACCAATTCAATTCAAAATGGCAGAAACTCTATTTCAATTTGGTTCCTTTTAAAATTCATACCTTCGTTCTCGAGTACCCTCTATTTCTTTTTAAATGTTACAGGAGTTTTTGCTGGACTTGGTAAAAAGCTTTCTTTAACAATGGCTTTTAGAGGATTTTATTTTTGGTAATGTATTAAAAATTAAGTTACTGGGGACGGGAGGGTTTTGAATGTCAGGAATGAGTGTCTGATTGTTTTTTGGTTCTGTGACCTTTTGTCAATGCTTGGCTGTAGACTTGGTACTGATTGTTCTAGATTAAATTCAACGTTTCTCTGACAACCCACATCTGTTGAGTTACCATGATCTGTTAGTCCAGGAATGTTTTAGGACTATTCCGAGAGTGGGAAAGTGACAGCGCTAGACAGCTGTGTAGCGCCATCTCCTACCCACTCTCGGAATAGAACTGAATTTTGTCATGTGTATATTTGTGGCCGTAACATGAGTAGTTATGAAAATACTTTATTTCCCCTACAAATTTCAGTTTCCGCTACAACTTTAAGCATTTCGACGACATTTTCATTAGTACTTACTAAGTCATTATATACACTGTATTAAGTTTATATTTGTGTAGGTGGAAACAACATAAATTGCAGACAAACTTGAACATTGATTATACAGCGTGGAACAGAAAAGGTATAAATTCAAATTCATTTAATCATTCTGTGAACAAAGGGTAAAAAAATACACAGATGTTTTATAAATAAATGTTGATCCGGCCAGAAGGCATACAAAATAGTGTTGCAGATCAAAACTAAAAACTGAAAAATAAAGTTAAAAACTAAGTAGTAGATGTCTAGTCTTATGAAAGGGTATGCTACGGACCAGACAAAAAATATCTGCTGCCCTATATATTTGGGTCAACTAGGCATTGAAATTTTGTATGCATACATTGAATATTTCGTTTTTAATCTACGAAATAATTTTTTGTACGTATTCTCTAACATTCCAAAAATATTTTCAGCTCACAACTAAAATATAGACGCAATATTAGAGTTCGCACAAACCGTGTGCAATCAACTGTATAGTTTTCTATGTTCCTATCTATGCGAATTTCAATGACGTTTCCCTAGAAATAGGTTCCCATAGAAACACTAGTTGCCTGAGGATTTAATAGAAATAAATGCTGGTTTTCTAAGAAATACCTTTGCACCAGTTCAATCTGTAGTTCATAGAATTGGAAATTATCCTGAAAGAAAAAAAAAAGCAGGAAGCTTTGCGAATGGTTTCTATCCATTGCATGTACAAAATGATGAATGCGAGCGGCTTACAACAGATCATTGCGGCGGCCTTTGTCTATTAGTGAACCAAATATGACTGAAATGATTATGATGATTTAAATCAAGTGGCTGCATGCAAAAAGTAACTCCTCGTACAAACAAAGCGTTTGGTTGCACATATTCGCAATCGACGTGTTCTCACACTCATTGATTGTTCGGAAAACTAGAAGGCTTCCTCTGTAGGCGCGACCGCGCGTTTGGTTGATGCCGCGCCTTAACCAAAGCTTTTTGTTCAGCGATCGCTTTGATTAGGACTCGGGGAAGAAAATCATCGCCGGGGTCACGTGTCACGTTCGTTTCGCTTAGATCGCGTTCCAACTTAACGTTCCATTTTTTATAGCCACAATTTCAATTTCAACGTTTTTTTACGAGTTTAAAAAACAAAATTTGAAACATGCAGATACATCTTATTTGAGAAACTGCTTAGTAATACGTTTTCACTTTACGCCACATTTTATATTAGCAATATTTTATACCGACGAGTGTCTTTGTGGTTGTTATAAAATTTATATGACCTCTCAGGTGATTGGTCGTATGAAAATATCGTTAAAAGACTTGTGGATATGCAATGGCACGTTTGGCTTTTCAACTTTTTAACGTTTGCTGACGAAGCTAGTACGATTGTATCACCGAAATTTTAGATGAAAAACAAACATGTCGTATAATAGTTTTGTGCACTTTTTTATGCTACCTACTTAAGTTTAATGAAAAAGATAATGAGGACCATCGGGTTGGGAAGACTGTCAGGCGTGTTTGCCTAAAAATACATTAGCTTAGCTTTTCTAAAATCAAAAGTATCTAAACATCTAAGTGTAGGAAATTAAGTTCAAAAATTCCAATCGTCAGCTATTGCTTGTTTGTAAGTTAAGGTTTATTTCGTTTTGTGCAACTAAATTCGAATTCTCTAAAAAGCCTGCTAATTCAACAGCCATGCAAAATTAATTATCAATATTAATATTTATTCTCCTTAGTTTATTTACAACTATGATTGTCGGCTTTCACTTACCTAATACTGCTAAATATCATAAAACAAAACAAAACAATGCTCGTAGGTAAAAAAAAATTGTTTAGTAAAAAAAAAAATCTGAAAGAACATACCATATTCCCAGAAACTCTTATGAAAGTAAATATTTCATTACAATCTCGCGTTCCAATACTCGTCGGTAAATTGAACATGGTTCGCAGAACTTTCGTTTGCGGAAACGTTCGTAGATTAAAATACATACCTACGTATACGTACTCCTAGAAATTCGATAAATCTTCAGATAATTCCTTCTTACAATCTTTGTTACGTTATCTTTAGGGTAGTACTACACCAGCGGGATCGACGTTGATCCATCGCATCGTTCTTTGTCAACAGATTTGTGATATTACACGAAATCGATCAGTCATCACCACCGTCATTGAACAACGGCTGATCAGACAACACCCTTCCGAAATCGATGCACGCTGGGCAAGTGCACAAGGGTTCCCTTTGTAACAAAGATGACCACTAAGTAAGGAGAGAAAAGTGTCTGACACTTCAGACATCTTTCTCTATATAAGATTGTGCGTTTGTCAACCAGCACCTGTAATTCCTGATGTCGAGATAAATAAAGATTTATGATAATGATTAATGGGCCTTTTTAATTGGTCCTTTATTGGACGGTTAGTTTGTATGAAAATTTGTCATTTTTCCTGATGAAGTAGATCTTCTATCGCGCACACGTAATATCTCAATCATATAAATCAATAGTAGACGAGCCTGCTCCATGTGTTTTCCGAGCATCAATCCTAGATAACATAACGTTGTTAACCCTAACAAGCAACGCTGACCGAAGACATCAATGCGTCGTCGGTCACGTTTGTGTAACATCACCCTTATATTGGATATCAGCAGAAGCTATTGTTCGTTGATGGTGCTTAGGGAACCACTTAGTGACCTTTAATGTTTGAGGTCGCCTTGTGAAAATTAATTTATCGGTTAGAGGTGCTTGTATAGCTGTTCTATATAATATTTGTATGTGTGCAGCTCAATAATAAATTAATTGGATTTTGGTTTTCAGTTGCAGGATATTTGGTACATTCAATAATGTCAAAGGAGAGGTGTTTTGTACGTGTATAGTAACATAAAAGTAGCACTCTATGTAAATTTTATCTAAATGAAATCTAATTTTGTCAGGGTAGGAGTCTATCGGAAAATGTTGCCCGATGAAAGTTTAACATTGATTGATTGAAAGTTTTTCCTCCAAGAAAAAAGTAGCCTTAGTGTTTGGTCTTTGCTCGTCCTATTTATATTTACTTCAGATTGTATTTTCATAATCGTATACTGACTCACCCACATATAAGCTCTAAAATACAATCTGTATTAAAAACAAATTCATATTTTTACAATTTAATGGGGCATTAACAGTAATTGGAAATAAGTTAAAGGAAATAGAAGATTTTTCTCTTTTCTTGCAGTTTTTAATGATGTTGATCTTTTTGTTTTCATTCCTCAGCTTCATGGCTTTCAAAATGTTTGATAAATACTATTACACCGTAAGTAGTTTATTTAAATACACAACAATCCTGTTTTCCTTACTGCCTGTACGAAAATCGTCTCCAAAACACACTCTGCTTTTTAACCTTAAATTATGTTAAAACATAATCAATATACAAATTCGTTCAACAGTCTAACTCGTACCGAATCACGCGATTCTAAAAACGTCAAACAATACAGTTTCATAAAAAGCTTCGATATTATCCTTTGCGAATTTCTCGCGTCAATAACTAAAGAAAAACGAATAAAACCGTTTGGCTGCAGTATGTCGGATATCGCTACCTACGGTTCGTTTGCATACGAAATATTGGAACTGAAACAACACTTACTAGACTGAATAAACTGAATAAATAATCGAACCCTAATAACAAATACGGTTTGATTAAAAACTTTATTGTTTACAGTTGGAGTTTAATTTATTTAGTTGATGAATAACATTGGTTTTAGGTATTTGTTTTACTAATACAATGTTTTTCTGTCTGTTTATTTCTGTACTTGTTAAAAACTCTAGATACAAGTATCTAATGTAGCTGTTCTTATTTTTCTTACTTGTATTTTCTACCACGTTATAGTAGCTTATTGACATTAAAAAAATGTGTGGATAATTGAATCAGCAAAATAACGACAATGTTACTAGTTATTAGGGAATAAAATCTCGTTAAAAATAATAATCGTTCTGAGAGTCTGGAGCACTCTTACAGTACACTGACAATCCAAAATGATTACACGGTCTTAAGAAGAAGGTACTTTTTTGAATCAATTGTTGAGAAAGAAAATGATGTTGTGTCCAATCTCCGGTGTGTCTGTTCAAGTGTTATTCGAATATGAAATATTTACACAGAGTTTTCAGCTACGGATTCCATTAAACTCAAATATATTTACTGTATTTTTTTGTTCGTATCAGACATGGGTTTCAGATGTCCATAGGATTTTTTGGATTGCTTTTCTGCTTACGCAATGTAGTTTTATGTTATACATACAGTTTTGTTCATTTTTAATTAATTAATTCATACTGAAAATCGAGGAAGTCGTCTGTCTTAGTATGGACATGCGATGAGGAGGAATGATATGAAGGAAAAGGGGAGTAAATGATAGCGCGACGATTGACAGGGGAGTATGGATGAAAAAAACGTGTTGCAATGACCCCAAATAACATGGGACAAGGGCAGGAAGATGATGATTGTACTGAAAGATCATGTCTGAAATCCGGCGTGAGACTAAAAGTCCAGGATGTCAGATTGCGGGTAGTGGCTCTCAAATGGAAGAGGGGTAAGACACCCGACAAGACGAGGTGATGGCAGGCGGAATAAAACCCTCACTGAATGCTTATCGAAGGACGGTGGGAGAAATGTTGCCATACTAACAGACAGACGGGTGGATGCAATTCAGAAGATCGCGGGTAGGATCTGGTGAGACTCGTTCACATCAGGGAGGAATAGTTCAACAGGGTGGAGCCCTATTCTCAGCAGTGGGTGACATAAAGCAGCCAGTAATGACGATGGTACACACATTGATCAATTCCTAAAAACGGCGAAACTAAAGAAGTAATTAGCGGAATGAGAATCAAAGTGTGGAATGAATGGAGTGTCGAAAAAGGTTAGCCGCCAGACGTCAGACGTGACAAGTTCAATGTTATCCGACAGCCAAAATTAGAAGCTAAATGGCGACAGTCACGAATACCAGCTTGATTTGGGGAGAATATAGGTCAAAGGGGATGCTACACAAATATCTATAGTAGGCAGTTGGCAAAAGTTAAATAAGAATTGTTTGTAATCGAAAATTTCAAGGCTTCTGCTAAAAAATGAGTCTGAGCAGTGCTCGTGGCAACATGCTGGTCACATGAAGGTTGTGTCCATTGACACGCAAAGAAGAAGTAGAAGGTAAAAAAAATTACTCAATAAAAATTCAATGATACTAAACTTGACGGAAAGGGTCCTTGAAAAATGTCTACGCCTTTGTCTAATTTTAAAATACATTTTCAAATAATAAATTATTAACGAACATAGCATGGGCATGTGATGAAACGCATACGACCAAAGAGTGATAAATATGAATTTTGAAGGATAGAGATGGAGAGGGAAGTTGAAGAAAAGATGGATGGATTGCAGACGGCAGACAGGAGAGAACGGAAGAAAAAAAAAAAAACGTTTTGCACCGATCCAAAGTAAGATTCAAAAGCAGAAAGATTAAGGAACATTCAGGTGGCGTAAAAGATACGGGGGCGAGTCTGAAAAATTTCGGGATACTTGAAAAACAATAAAACTTTGCTCGACTTGGTTAATCGAACCCAGAACATCATAATAAAAAGTATGCTTGCAACCATTATTCCCAAGGAATTGTATTACTTCTTAAGCCCAAATATAGTAAAACCCTTTTCTAAATCGCAGCTATAGTATTATGTCTATTCTAGGTACTTTAAACTATAACTATGGTGCCTATTGTCAGCCTTAATACAGGTCGCAAGATTTAATTTATTGATAGGCACCGTTATTATTCGGGGTGACCGCAGGTAAATTGGAAAAGGTATTATCCTCGCCATGGCAGGTACTGCGTCTATTGTTATGTCGCGATTGCTTCTTGTGGCCAGTTTAATCCTTATTGAGAAAGGGGTTTCGAGTTAGCTGAGTTATTTTGAAACTTGCGGTTCATTTTTTTTTCAGTTATTCTATAAATTTTCTATCGGTTATAATTCAATCATTTATAATAATAGTTCATTCCCACGTAATGGTTGACAGGGGAAGATGATGAATATTAAATACCCACCTATGTTGACCGCTTTAGAATACGCGTACCATTTCATACATATAAAATATGTCGCTATACTCGTTTGTCGTTAGACAAAATGTCGCCAAAAACTGCCTATTTTCAATGTATGTATTCATATAAATGCTTCTTAATAAGTATTCCCTGGTACCTATGACGTTAGTATAAGTTCTCAAAAAGCTCAGCTATCTTTCTGATTAATTCCACCCTTGAGACAATGTCAATTACGGTCAACACTTCATAGCAGTTTTATTTTCTCCCAAACTATTCGTAGAGAAAGCGCTATCGCACTATATAACAGATGCGTAAAGATTAGACATCTCTGTCTGGGTACATCAACGGTACACACGATCACATCCCGGTTATACATTTCCAGTATTACCTGGCCTTTCAGTGTACGGAAAGTTGAAAGGGGTGGAAAAACGCTTAACGCCTGCAGCATTTTGTTTTGAACCATGCCTGGGCACCTTCTGGTTCCATAGAATATTGAAGGTCTAAGTTCCAACCTTTTTAGACTAAATTCAATATTGTTGGATTAATGCCCAACTTATGATTTTAAATGCCCCTACGAGTCTACGATTTGCACCATTGTACTATTGCATGCATCCAACATAATCTTTTTTCTCACCAAAAAATAAAAGTCGTTTCCCGGCAATTACTTAAACTCAATGTTATCTTTGAGTTATATATGATGGCTATATAATGAGTGTTTTTACACTATGTGTGAGAGATTATAATAAAGGCCAGCTTCTACTGGTAAATACGAGTATATGTATAGTTTGTTGTGTGGTCGTGTGTACCCAGACACATTCCACAGCTCCCACCGAACGGATCAGCCAGTTTTATTTCTTCACAAAATTGGAATACGAGACGAAACTGATAGCGTAAATGTAGATACCTACGTGTTACAAGTCTGTAGCTGATAAGATTGTTTCCAAACATGCGATAAAAATAAATAAGACTTTTTGCTTTAGTGATATTTGATTGAAAATGTTGCCATATTGGTTTCCGCTTTGATTCACCGGCAAGGGCTTTGAATTATTTGGATTGCCTAACTTGCCCCATTTTATTTTATTTCCCAAATAGTGGCCACACATTAAACCAGTTTTAATAAATAACTGGCATCAATACAAACAAGTTTTGTATGAGACCAAATCTTCTTAAGCGTCACGTTTCCGATATATAGGCCATCAAGATTTGCTCTCATACAAAACTTTTTTTTATTGATGCCAGCTATTGATTGATACAGGTTTTACGTGTGGCTAATAAAATGACAGTTGCACTGATTGTGCCATCTGTGAATAAATTCTAACTTGGATAGCTAATATCTCGGAAACATGACACTTTAGAAGAGTTGGTCTCATAAAATACTTATTTGTAATTATTTCAGCTATTGATTAATACAAGATGTATGCCTGGTCGCTTTTTTGAAAATAAAGTAAAATGGCGGAAGTTACGCAGACCACGCTTAATACAAAAATCTTCCAACCCCTTTGATATTTTTCGTGATATCTATACGTACATCAGAATTCATAGTAGTTATATATGTACGTATGGCCGGTAATATAATATTTTTTATTTTATTTATTTAGGTTAACCAACAATTGTTTACACTATGTACATTTCTGACTTAATGACTAGAGTAACATTTATAAGTGGAACAATTAATTACAGGTTAACACCACATGCACAAAAACGGTTTAACATAACATATTTATATTATTGACATTACATACACAGAAACATACATACATACAACATACATACACAGATTCATTGATTTTTACATACACAGAATATTATTAAAACAATAATAAAGTAAACTATCAAATCATTCACTCAATGCTGAACAACACTATACAGAGAAAGACATTGGGATGTAAAATTACTGAATAAAATTATAATTGATTAAATTGTGATTAATTGATTGGATTATAAATAACTATAACGACCATGAATTGATAATACAATAAAATATGGTTCGATGTTCTTAAAATTTCAGTGTCAATTTCACAGACTGCTTTGTTGGTGTAGCGGTTGCACAGGCGACTGCTGAGCACAAGGTCCTGGGTTCAAATCCCAGGTCGGGGAAACTGTTATTGGGTTTATCTATCAGGAATTTTTCAGTAAGAGCCACGGAGTCTAGATTTGTGCCTTGTAGATGGTAATAGGCTCGCCTCCTATCACAAGGGACTTAAAACAACGGGCGAAATGTGGGCGTACTATTAGTTTCACCTCTGCTTAACCCTTCGGGGATTACATTCGTGATGTTTATGTATGTATGTATGTAATAAGAACATCTTCTTTGAAGTGCAAAGCGTCTTCGTCAGATCGTCACTATCCCCGAATGAAAAATACTCGCTTTGGACTTCAGCTTATATTTTGGAATTCAATTTGGTGTTAAAGTTAAAGGCAATGAGAATCAGATTTATATCAATATCAATAACAGTAATAATATCGTTTTACCAAACTACAAAGGCTTCACCAATAATTTCTAGAGCTTTACCGGTCAAAATCCTGTGTCGCAGTCTAATTTATATAATAACAACCCACTAATAATACCTTTGTTCTAAATCAGGGTACAGAAATTCACTATCAATAATTCCAGACACTTAATAAATCTCGAAGCCCGAACAATTTCAAATTAATCAATTCACAAAATGGTTTCGCGGTGAAAATTTATTAATGACTATTGGATTCCTGAAACAATTTGGGGCACTTGATGAGTAGATAGATGTGCCAGAGAGGTCAGGGCTCATCAATCTAAGGATACCGTTGAATCCAAACTTTGATTCGCAAGTCCCTAGAAATGAAGCACTCCAATTAAAGTTGGTACTCGATTCAAATTACAAACTACCGCTGCGTTCGACCTAAATAAATATTTTAATGAAGTTTGTGTTATTGAAGAAAAGAGGAGTCTTGTTGAACGAGATTGAAGTTTAAAATTGAGTGAAGTTTTTTTTTTTTAAATTAAGGTGAAAGCTTTTTCTTAGAAACGTAAGTACACTTAAGTGCTATTTACTTTATTTCTTAAATACTAAAGTGTAGGCAAAACATGCCGTAAAGCAAGGTAAATTAGAACTACGTGGACTAAAATACAGCAAGCACTATTTGGGTCTCTAAAGGTTGCCAATCTAAAAAGAATTTATTGGGAGCCGAGTCAAAAAGGGGCCCATTCAAGAAACGCCATTTAAAAATAATCACCGAAGGAATGTTTACAGTACCGTTAAGAAACATAGAAATGAAAATGCACGTTATACCTATTAAAATAAAGTTTATTTTCTGTTACAGTTGTAGTCGATTTTCTCTCAGTAAACGAACAAAAGAAAGCGCTTGTAGAATTTTAAGCTTAAGCTTAACAATCGGCTAAATAAAGGACTTTATTATAACGAAACTGGTAATTACGATGGCGCCTGTTTCTAATATTTTCATTTTAATTAAAGTAAAAATATGGATTCAATTCGGATCATTCCATAATCACATAACACTACGCCGGTAATCTCCAAAGGGTTGGGCAGAGGTGTACTTACTAGTAAGTACACCCACATTTCGCCAGTTATGTTTAAGTCCCATGTAATAAGGGGCAAGCCTATTGTCATCAATCGGGCATAAATCCAGACTCCGTGGCTGCTACTAAAAAATCCTGATGGAAAAACCCAATAGCTATTTGCCCGACCATGGAATCGAACCCAGAACTTCATGCTCAGCAGTCGTAATTGCGACCAACAAGGCAGTTCGGGTCATTGTGTGCTAGAGATCTAAAAAGCTCTCCAGTCTAAAAAAGTGTGCATCCTATATATTTCGTATAACTTTAAAATTGTAGCATAAATATAATAATTGTTGGTTAAATATATCGGTTTCGTTACGCATTCTAGGAATATAATATTCCCTTTTAAGGGAGGGTCTGGTATTCCTAGCAGACCATTACCCCTCGATGATCTACTGGTTGCAAGCGTCACTCCTGAGCATAAAGCACTGGGTTCGATTCACAGGTCACGCGAAGTAATATTGGATTTCTCCATCAGGAAATTCTCAGTGGCAGCCTAGAGTCTGCATTTGTGCCCGGTTGATGGCAAAAGGCTCGGCCTCAATCGCTTAGGGGGCGAAAGGTAGATGTACTGCTTACCCTTCGGGAAAATACAGGACTGATATTATGTACCCTTCCTTGTTCCGTTGTGTAAGGAAGGTTTCTTTGTAAAAATAAGCGACCATGAGCGGAAACATCATCTGCCGAGCCTTTTCCGAACTATGTTGAGGTCTGCTTCCAGGTTAACCGGATGCAGCTGAATACCAGTATTTTACATGGAGCGACTGCCTATCTGACTTCCACAACCGATTTAGTACCGGGTAATAAAATACCCCTTGGTAAGACTGGTTGTCAGACTTTCCACTGACTGCCTGTAACGACTATGAAAAATCTACCAATAACAGCCGGCACCAGCGGCATAACGTGCTTTCCGAAGTATGGACGAAACTTGGTATGTAATAGATGGTCACCCGTCCACGGATCGACTTTTGCAGCCGCTGCTTAATCTTGAAAATCGATCCATGCGGCTGTTATTATTTAGCCACGAGCTCCTCCGCGTCATACATATTATGTACTTTTTAATATGCATCACCGAAATTAGTTACTGCCAACCTACACATACGTTGAAATCAAATCATAATTCCACCTACATAACATTTTCTTAAACAGCGGTCTTTATTAATAGAACTTCTACGAACTTTAAGCAAATTGAAATTTAGTTTAGCGTACGTGAAAGTTACTGTAAAACTTAATAAAGCGAGAACGTATCATATTGCTATCTTTCTCTATTACATGCTTTTAAGATAGCAATACTATTCAGAATCTAATATGACTATACTGTCTTCTATAACATTTGCAATATTGTTGCACCTGTTGGTATTGCCTGATTCTGCATTCTATTGCTTCAAGTCAGAATTGTAAGGAACTCGTTGGTTTCTTAGAACTCTAGGGAGTAAATTGGCGGATGTAGGCAATTTATGTTGTATTGAATGTCGCACTAGAGTCAAATTGGAATATTGCGTATTCTGAATTAGCTATACTAACGCATAATTAGAAGACTCAATTTTATTTACTGCAATCTGTAATAGCACCCCAATTGCGTTACCCAGTTACCATCGAAATCATAAGGATTTTGAAGAAAATTCGTAATCCATTGCTGCATGTTTTTTGGAAGTTACGTAAGCGTGAAAACGTAAATGACGCAATGAAAACTGTTGAGTTGGAACGCGCACTGAGTTTTCAGATAACAATATTGTATGATTTGGTGAAAAGTGTGGAAGAAGGTACCACAAAAGTCAGATGCTTTAATTTAGTTAAGTGAAAAATGTAAAAGACAGTGTTGATGCCATCAATTTCTTAGAGAGCTCGAAATAAACATGTACGATGTATGTATGTTCCATCCTATTTTGTCGACACCTAGCTCCGTAGCTGCAAATATTTTAATTATGTTTGTATTACTACGTTTTACCTTATAAGGTCCGATGGGACTGGCATATACATACATTTGTATAAAGTCCCTTATAATAAATAAAGAGAAAAAAAAACACCATCAATAAACTCAAAAACCCTAGAATATCTTATGTGCTAAGAACATAAAAGTAAGAAAGTAAATGAAGAAGTATATAAGCTTGAAAGTAATCTGTAGTAGTTTTATGCGACGGGTCAAGGAGTCTTCGCAGCACTTATCTTTAATACAAGTAAAGCCATATCGGCTGGACGATCATAACATAGAGTAGTGTATAAAGACAGAGAGCTCATAAATATTTATTGTTAAAATTTATGTTTTATTTTGGAATAAACCATTTTATCTGATGGTCGAATTCGGAGAAAAACAAAACTCATAAAATAAAATATGCTTTGTATAAAACAAAGTCGTTTTTCGTTTATATCTGTGTAACCGCTTGGATCTTCTAAACAATTGATTTTATGAGGTTTTTTAGAGCGTTTATTTCGGAAGGTTTATGTGTATGGAAAATACACAACAACATAACTAAATTCACATAGATTTAACTAAGGTATAGGAAAAAATGCTTTGGTTTTGTTTTATGTCATGTCGCTATTGCACTCGTGCGAAGTAGCACTCGATTACTAGTATAAAATATAATATTGATCTCTAAATAAATGTGCAAAAGTCCATATTTCGTTAAAGTCCAATTAAAATGTCGTCCACAGACGGTACCTAAACTTCTAACATAATGTGACCCATTTAAAAAGTCCGACTTAGCATCTCATTTTTTACTCAAACCACAAAGTACGTAGACTATATGCAATTTCCTTTTTTATATCCATTGGGTAAGATTTAGAGTGGTTGTTTGTATCTTCAAAGCTTTCGAGGACAAATTATTTTCATTGATGAATGAGGATCAAAATTGGGCTGCAAATGATACTCATTTTAATTTTGATTAAAAGAAATCTGTTTAAGATGTTTCAATACGTTAAAAAAAATGAAATAATTATATAATAAATCATGCGTGATTTTCTTTTAGAATAATCTAAAAGAAAATCACGTATGACGTATAATTATTTCTAACTTTTTTGACACAGTGCCTTTCAAAAAGCAATCCAATATTTTCGATATTAGGTTTCATTATTCGACACACGCAATATTAGGAGAAAATTCCAATATGTTTAACTTTAAATGAAAATTGACGCATGTAATGTGAAAATGTAATGTCACACAGTTTCATAAGATGTTTACGTTTTAAAGTGAATGTCAATTTAAGTACTTAAACACATTGATCGATTTGATCACACATTTTTATTGATTAGTACGACTAGATGATAGTAATAAGCTTGTAGATTTCAAGCTTCTTTCATAAATACTGACTTGATGGACAGTTAATTATAGAAAATGTACATATATTAATTGGAGAATAAACTTATGAACCTTTAAAAAAAAACTAAAATCATCTTACCCTGCCCGGGTCTATTGCCATTAGGTACTAACCAAAAGGCCAAAGAGCCAATTCCCCAAAATGAAACCTAAACAAATAAAGAAAACATACAAAATTCATTAGTCTGTGTCCCCGTAAAGGGCGACTTGGCAGAAAAATCTCCGATGAGCTGAAAACTACATTCGAACTGGAATCACTCGTTTTTTTTCTCCGACCAACTAATGGATTCCCCAACGAATAGAGAAAACAAGAAAATATAAAACTGGGTATAGAACCGATGTCTCAAATGATTTGTATTGGAATAGAAAGCTGGCATTCGCTGGGAATTTTTAATTTCCTCTATTATGTTCTCTGTGTATTTATGTATTCAAAGAAAACCCGTGATTGGATTAGAATTTATTTATTGGAGGAATATTCTGTTGAGGAAAAATGTGGTGTAATGAAGTGTGAACAATTTGAATCTTCAGATTCCTTGGAGTAAAAATAACACTTTGTGCAAATATATTTCCAGTCTTTCGTTTCGGTTTTATCTATATTTGGTAGCAGCAATGGAAGGTTGATGGTTGATGTCCATTGTACAATATACAGGCTGATAACATGTTAAAAAAAATGATAACTACGGTCCGTACACTACTTTATCAACACAGACCTAGGTATCGACATTTCTACCTACCAAAAGTACCAACATACTTCTTGATTACTTTAATATTCTAACACCCCATCCCTATCCGTCTAAATCAAACACAAACGAATTTGATCGCCTAAATATGTAAACACCATTTATTGGCTCTAAAATCAACAAACATTGGATGCAAATGAACACGATTTAAATCTCCCTTGTGAATGCTGTTGTCTGATTGGAGGATTCCCGCTTTGCCTTTGTAAAATCTTATTTGCTTGATGTTATTGCATTTTGAACTATTGATGGACTTTCAGAAGGGTTTGTCAAACAAAAGAGGATGGGTTGTTTGGTATTGTTGATAACTCGAAGGATGACTCTAGAGGACTAAATAGTGTCGTAAGGGAAACTATTTTCTTTGATGATTTGACAAACATCGGGGAAGTTAAATTTGTGTTTGAAGAACAAAAACAACCTTGAATCGAATCACTTTTGGAATATCCTTTCCTAAAAAAATTCAAAAGATTCAAATAATGTATTTTAGTTAAGTAGGCATCTTCTGAGAAAACAATCCAGTTTGTCGCTGGAAAAACAAACAAGTAAGTGTATACAGAGAGAAATAAAACTAAGAACTTTTGAAAAACGGAGTGGTTATCGCAATAATCCGCCATTCAAAACTGCTTAACCCTTCAGGTAAATACCAGGCATGATGTAAAACTGGTTATTTAGCGCTTAAGCTGCTGCCCACCCTGCGGACATAAAGCTTTAGACTGCCTGAGCACCCTATCGGAAGGGAGACGGGGGCGTCAACAATGGCTGGCTCTAAATAATTGATAGTCCTCTCCACTATTCGACTACTGACTCGAACTGGATAACTACGAGTGCTTGATGTACGTATACCTGTGTGTTGCTATCGATTTAAGCTTGCAGGATGCTCCAATTACCGACCTATGTGAACAATGCTTGCCTCTGTATGTTATACTTGCACTATTGACATTTGTTTATCGTACGGGTCCGGTGAAACTGGAGCGATTACCGCGCGGATAGCGGGATTAAAATTAGTTCGCGCCGATTGTGTCAATTGAATAGTATGCAGATGTTCAAAGTGGACCGAACAGTGTGCGACTTCCTTATCATTCACTAGCGACCCGTCCCGGCTTCGCACAGGTATTTAACAAAAAAATTACGGGATAGGACGGGATAGGACGGGATAGGACGGGATAGGACGGGATATCCCTTCACAATAAATCTCCGGTAGTTATTCGTCATCATAACTTCATCCATAATTGCACAGACAAAACCTTCGGTTTCTCCGAAGAGGTTGCCGGAACGTAGCCAGGCTACGGACGCTGGTAGGTCCACATCGGGCCCATGCAGGCCCGGAAAAAGCGTCTGTGGAGTTCCTTACTCTGCCATACCTCCCTGCGGTCGTTAGTGTCAAGCACTACAGGTTTGCACCAGTTCACACACAGTCTCATAACCGAAGATCGTGGGTGATGCATTCGATATGCCATCAACAATGTACGGACCTTCCTATCCAGGGCGTCTAGTTCTGTTTGTGTCCTTTAGAGTATGCCGAAAGAGTACATCAAAACCGGCATGACCCAACCGTTGAAGGCACGTACCTTATTTCCGCCCGATAAAAGACTATTGAATACTTTTCTCAGGCGACCAAAGAAGCGCTCCTTCAGCGATTGCTTCATGTCAGCTACATTGATGCGCTTCCGACATACCCAAATACTTGTAGGTTTCGGTTGCCGAGAGGGATCTAAGATTTATGGAATCCGAGAGCTGGGTTCCCACAGATTCCACAATCTCCCCTCGCTTTACATGCACGACCGCACATTTGTCCACACCAAATTCCATTCTGATGGCGCTACTGAAAGTTTCAGTTACCTTGAGTAGCTCCATCAGTTGCAAATTGTTGGGGGCAAAGAGTTTCAGGTCATCCATGTAAAGGAGGTGAGATATAACCTGACCACCTCTCCTCAACCGATAGCCTAAACCTGAATCCTCCAGCAGTGTGCTAAGAGGATTCAAGGCTAAGCAGAACCAAAGTGGACTCAAACTATCGCCCTGGAATATACCCCGCTCTATCCTTATCGGCTCGCTATTCCTCTGGATTTGCCGACATCCTGGACTGTCCTCCATTGCCCCATACACGATATCAGAAAGGTGTGCAGAGTTGTATCAACTTTATACAACTCTAACACCCTCATGAGCCTTGTATGTGGCACCGAGTCATAGGCCTTCTTATAGTCTATCCAACATGTTGACAGATCCTTTCGGGACATGCTGACAGATCCTTTCGGGTGTTATTATTGTATTATTATTAGTAGTTATTTTTTTTTTGTTATTATGTTTTTATATATTTATTTTTTATATTCGAATATTTTATTTTAATTTCAAAATTTTGTAAAAATATCATAACTACAAAAGCCATTAAACTTATGTATTTAATTTTTTGACCACTGCGTAGGGAGCCGAATTTCTTAACATCGACTCCCCTCCCGTACCTCAGTGACGCCTACATATATCGCATACTAAGCCGAGCGGAGTGAGCGGCGACCACGCGACTTTTTTCTAATACTTACATTTTTGAACTCGTGATGTCTTTCGAATGGAATGTCTGAATTGAATAATTCAAAAAGTTATATAAAGGTACTGAAGCAGTCTTGAGTATGAAGTAATTTATTTTGATAAGAATCACTACCAAGGTACAAATAAATAGCCTTTTCTAGCAGCGGCATTTCAATTTTTTTTTTTAAATAAAAGAACAATTATTGTGACATATACATAAAAGTTAGACATATGCTGTCGCAACATTTTTTTTGTAGGTATTGATGTGTTCTGCAAAGTCGTAGTACATTATTTTGTTATATCATCAATAGTTAGTAGGGTCATTTTTTACACCTTGGGTTACATTATTGGAGTTATATGGAAGGATCCCTAATTTTTTTGAAAATATAATATAGCTTATGTCACTCGGAGATAGTGTAGCTTCCCAACAGTGAAAGAATTTTTCAAATCGGGCTTATAGTTTCTGAGCCTATTCAATGCAAACAAACAAACAATCAAATCTTTCCTCTTTATAGTATTAGTATTGATAAAGCCTCGTTGGTGAACTGGAGTTGGTGGAGTGTTCGCAAGCGCGACTGTTTAGCATGAGGTACTGGGTTCGATTCCCGGGCCGGGCAATTTATTGGCTTTTTCCATCAGGAATTTCTCAGTAGCAGCCACGGAGTCTAGATTTGTGCTCGGCTGATGGCAATAGGGTCGCCCCCACAGATATAGATAGACCTAGATAACGCAAGTATCACGATCTATATGAAAACCAAGCGTGCCATTTTTTGACTACCTATTATGACGTCACGAGCACTATTTAGTGATGGGAAAACGTTTACTTTATTATTTGTACAGTTTTTACAATTTATAACAGCACAATTAACCATTTTAATATTTTTAACTGACGTCCGACTGGCGCTATACACCGATGCAGATGAGCGCGAAAGTGGCCACTTACGATTTTTGTACGTAAGCTAGGCACGCGAAGTAGTTGCTCTTGCGTTATCTAGGTCTATCTATATCTGTGGTCGCCCCCTATTACATGGGACTTAAACATAACTGGCGAAATGTGGGTGTACTATTAGGTAGGTACACCGCTGCCTAACGTGTGATGTTATGTTATATTCTACTTACCTACTTGTAAGAGAATTCAAACCTACGAGTAATTCATTAAAAGTCAAGTAAAATATACAAATACATCTCAAATGTCTCTTCATTGATAGTAATGGTTTTGTATCCATTACAAGGTATTATTCTCGACGACAATTGTATTTGACTTGACAGCTTTTATTTACATAGAACTGAAAAAGATACGGCCTTTTATAATGTTTCGACTTTAATAAACTTTATGTATTATTTTGTTTATCAGTTTGTGTTGAAAATGTTTTCATTGTCTGGTTTCTGTATTTGGAAAGGAGACGTTTGGCTGACACGGTCAGTACGATTTTGTAACAAGGCTTTTGCTGAAAAACAACGCAGTTATCAACCTATCAATGTACTGCATTTCCACGATAGAAATTCTAAATCTGTGACTTAAAAACCCCTAAAAATAAGGTCCAAATTTGATTTCTCCAACAAGAAAACACTGCAAAAATAACACCATAATCCAATATAATAAAGTAAACAGTTGCACATTGAACATAACCCCCGACACCATCATCGGCAAACATCGGCGGGCACAAAGAGCTGGCTTGTGACGTAATAACAGCCTCTGACGTCAGAGCTTGCGTGCATGTGGGTCAATGGAACGGCAGCTCGGCCCGGGAAGCACCCGCCAGCTGAAAATAGGTCACCCAGCTAAAAATACGCACCTCTATTCAACAACCTCTCCACATTGGCCGTGTTAAACCTTGAAAGATTCACCCAATACCTTTTTCTATCTTAAATGCCCAAATACATCACCTTAATGGCGGCTGAACATAAACTTGGGCAATAAGGAAGCTTTATTTCTCCGTGTTCCCGGTGTTCTCGGCCATTTTTCGAACAAAAGCTTTCCCACTTTCTTTTGACGTATTTGTAAATAATATTTTACCGAAGCTCTAACAGAATAGATATGTTACAGCTTTCATATTAATACGTTTTCTAAATTGAATTCGGAAAGGTAACTTTTCCTGAATATGATATGCCGAATTTAGGTAAGCAGTTTTCTGTATCAAATAACATGTGGGTACCACGATACTTTTTATGTAATTGATATACGTACACAATGAAGGTGGGTGGGCAAGTAATTGCTTTTTATATTAAAGTTTACCTTTTGGTATGATAAGGTAAGGTTACATTAATCCGAGTCGGATCCCGTATCTCAATAATCAGGCCTAACATTTTTTCTCATTTCCGACACGGGAACAGAAATTGAATTTGTTTACTAGGTCGCACATTTATCTATACTATCAAAGTAACGTTTGGTTCGTGTAGGAAACCACTAGGTATATGACTGTGTTTATTTCACAGAAAATCATTGGACTTAAAGAGCATGGCTGCTCCAAATGCCAAAGGTATTAGGTGGAACTAGTGAGTGGCCTGGCATTATGTACCTTTACAATGCATTGATGTTGCTCCCGCTATCTTCCTTAAATTCCTCATTTATTAAAGGCTAAACAAGACCTAATAACGTTAAGTAAAGGAACAAACACATAACTAATTTTGTGTCCTTATCTAATATGATTATATCTAATTTCGTAGCTAGTTCCACTTATGAAGGAGGCACAAGATATATCGCGGAGCCTTAAGAGCAAAAAACAGTCGTTTATTTTCTTAGTAAAAGAAAATAAATGATCAAGGAAAATGTTAGAAATAATAGAACTTTGTGTTAGCCCAAAATATCGCGTTGTGTGGAAACATTAAATAGCTAGTACGCGTTTTATGGTTTTGGTGTTCAAGGTCACACATCTACCTACCCAGTCTATGCGAAAAGAAGATTTTCCTTCCAAAAGCCTAATTTATTTTGTTTCGTTGGACGGAGCTCTAAATATGCTAAAAGCTTGGGGCATGGTGAGAATGTAAGGCAGTCAGTAGGAATGGTGGTCCAGCTGACCGCCTAGGACGCACTCGACTTTTGTCTATATTTTGCCAAAGCCTCTTGTAGTGCTCAAATCTTATTAAGCTTGGTGATGACCAAAGAAGCTACTTAGACTGATTGTTCTACCACCATTTTACGCTTACGAGAGCATCATAGTAGGTGTATTGCGTAGAGGGTGTGTCGACGTACACTTCAGAATCATTCAAAAACGTTATTCCTTTGTCATCTAGTAGCTGAAAGACATATTTCCCTGCACTGTGCACACAGTCCTTTGAATAGATAACAAAGAAAGATCGCACAATCGGATTAGGTGTCGCAGTATATTGTTAGAAACCTGCTGACAATCCTTTACAACATACAATACGGTTTGATGCTACAAAGGGTCGACAGATCACCGAATACCTTTGTTTACTAGACTTACCAAACAAATACCGTTGTAAGCTACAATTCGGCTTCCATTGCGCATTCATAAGAGGTAGTTACTCTGTCAATATTCAACATGCGCTGCGTTGGAACTGCTCTGATTAAACACACACATTATGAATATGCATGTGTGTAAGTATAGGCCATACGGGCGTGTTTCGCACGACCTAGGAATCCCGGGATGACCTAATTCTGATAGCTGACCTTAGTGCTCTGGTTTTTCTGCGAAAAATGTAGCAAAGGTGGAAAAATATGATGGACTTTTGCGTCATTTAATAAGTGGGTTGAACATAAAAAAGGTTTAATGACAAAGTGGTTGTCGTTTTCGACAACCACTTTTCGGCAAAAAGCTCATTGTTTAGGCCATTTTGTCACAGTTTTATTTTATTTTATTTGAATAGGTATCAGGTAGTAAGTAATCTGCACCTTCAGACACATGTAATACAGTCTAAGCTGCCGTTTATATTTACATCTAACAGTGTTATGTTTTCTATTACACTCTGCAACTTACATACTCTAGCCAGCGTCCTGCCAGGCAACATTGTAATTAAGGACCCAGTTTCCCAATAAACGTTATCAAGTTGTTCACAAAGGTCCGAACATTCACACTATAAGTTATTATAGGGGACTTTGTCTGTACATAGGTCACTTCCTTTGTATGCTTTCAGCTTAACTATTTGGTCAAGTTATGTAGTGGAATGATAATGTTTTGTTTATTGTTATATTGTGACTTGGTTTTGTCTGGTTAAATGGGCAATTACTCCATTTAAAATTTTGGTATTTTATTATCTGCATCCGATTAAACTGGAAGACAACCCTCAATTAGCTGGGGAAAGACTACTTAGTACACGATGATGATTGTGGCTTAGTTTTATATAGAATTGTAGGAAATCAGATGTAAATTTTTGTAATGATTGTTGTTTGATTACAAATTAATTGATTTAAATGTATTCTGAATTATTTTGTAGCAATCAAGATTTAATAAACTAGATTTATTAGACCAAACAACGACTCTATAATCCCTTTAAATTAAATTTAACAAAACAAACAACTCTGATATCTAACAGATGGATAACTTTGTATAAAACGAAGCAAATAAGCCGAGCTTAGCGCTGCTAACAACAGTTCCAGTTAAGTGAGTTAAGTATTTACTTAATTATCCAGTGCACAATTCGCTCAAGTAATTACTAAGTTAAGTCGGCGGGTTCAAAGCAATGCAATTATCTTCAAACACCTGGGTATGAGTGATGGAAAATATCTGTTAGTAAATGTAAGATGGAGCGCAGAGATACGATTTTACGTTGTGCTTTTAGTTTGGATGGCAATGCATGGGAAAGTACCAGTCATTCTAAATCAAATATGGCGAAATCCTAAAGATGGCGGACTAGTTATTTTTTATGAATTAGAATTCCCATGATATGAGTATGAAATTAAAGGGTTTGCTGAGAAGAAAAAGCGTGTTTTTACTTTTTCTAGCAGGATCCAATGATCGGAAGAAGTGAAAATGTTTTTCAAGAGGTCCGGTTATCGACAACCAATTTTTTAATAGGGTTGACATCAACTCTTCGGTTCATCCTCGTTGATAGAAAGTTTCGTTCGTTCTTTCACAAACAAAGTAAGGTGCCTAATTCTTTAAGTATTGCATAGAAGATTTTGATTCACCATTGAAAATGAGCGTTATTCAAACAGATTTAAAAGACTTATAGAGCGGACATTGGGAATAATTTTATCCCGAACATTTTCGATTATGACACACGATTGCTACCTGACAAGCGGGCGTATGGCACTAGACAGAACGATTTGTTACTAAGTAGTAACAAGTATTGGATTACGATTTTCTTCGTCTGGTACCGCCTACCGCTCGTAAATTTTTGAATACCTTTGACGTTATTTAACGAATTGCTACACGTTAAAATCGCACGTCTGAGAATAATTTAGTTACAATAATTTTCTGTTTATTCTACTTGATGTCTTTGAAGTTCTTATTTAATATTAGTCAAAAGAAAAGTTCATGAAGCCTTTTCTAATGGTGTGAATATGGCATTTTCATCAAAGAAAAAGTGTTAAAAAATCAAGTTGCTTTTTCGGAAAAACATTCTATATTAAACTTGTATCAAAAAGCACATTCGGTTTTCCGAGTTTTGTTTGTGGTCTCCCTTTGTTCGTTTGCCGCAAAGTAATAAATGATTCGTAGGTGTAACGCAGGTTATATAAAAATGAAGCTGTATTTGCCCTAGCCAGTCCACGGCAAATACACACATCAAAAGTGTCTAGGGATCAAGCATTTTTATGCGGATTTCTTGAGATTGAGATGTGGCTTTGTAATAAATTTATGATTTTATAAATTTATATGGATCCTTTTTGGTGCATTTCATAATTTGAATCAGGAACTCTCAATCAAATTCGAGTAAAAGATGAAAATAAGCTGTCAATATTTTCCCTATAAAAACATACAACGCATTGAAGACATTATTAGTGCTACTGTTTCCCTACTACTGATTAAAACCAACGTTATTATGGAGCGGCGACGTCATTTAAGCAGGGAAGAAATGCTCAGAGCCGTGGGAATGATAGAAGCTGGTTCCCGGCAACGTACTGTGGCCTTAGCTCTGAATACAAGTCAGAGTGTTATCAGTCGACTTTGGACACGTTACCGAAGCACTGGTACCGTGGCTGAGCGCCATGGAGGACGGTATCGCTGCACCACACGGAGACAAGACCGATACATTCAAATCTTAACTCGAAGAGCTCCAACAATAACCGCCATGATGTTAGCCGTGAGGCTTCATCACTCTTCAGGGAACTTAATTAGCGACCAAACAGTCAGAAACCGCTTGCATGAAGTGAACCTTCATTCCCGAAGACCGCTACGGGTACCACCTATAGCAATGCACAATCGTAGGATTCGATATCAATGGGCTCTTGAACACAGAAATTGGGCAGAAGAACAATGGCGTTTCGTGTGCTTTTCTGATGAGTCTCGTTTTGGTATGAGACCGGATACAAGACGTATACGACACTGGAGAACCCCTGGACGCCAACAGCGATTAAAATCCTGCCAGGAAGTCCATCCTTATAGTGGTGGAACCATCATGGTATGGGCGGGTATTTGGATCGGCGGAAGAACTGAGTTGATTTGGATCAGAGGCAACCTCAACGCTCAAATTTATGCTGAGACGATTGTATCAGACGTCATCGTTCCTCTACAAGTGCAAATCGGTCCCTTATTTCAGTTAATGCATGATAATGCACGACCGCACACCGCAAGAGTTGTAAGACAGACTCTCGCCGCAGCTAACATCAATGTCCTGCCCTGGCCTGCTCAGTCGCCAGACTTGAACCCGATTGAGCATGCATGGGATATGCTACAGAGAAGAGCTCTGCCGAATATGGAGGGTATCCAGTCGCAAGAAGACCTTTTTTTGTTGTTGCAACGAACATGGGCGGCCATTCCACAGCGTGATTTGGATGAACTCATTTTGAGTATGCCAAACCGATGTTCTTGTGTTGTTAGTGTTCGCGGTAGAAACACGGATTATTAATTGTTTAAGTTACCCAATAAAATTTTAAAGAAAACTGTTATTTCAGTCTTTTTTTCGAACTTTAATGTTAGTGGTTCAAATGTCAAAAATCCCTTTATTAGGAAAATGGCAAATTTCTTTATTAATGCAAAGGTGACTTGGTTTATCGTTACTGTGACAAACGAAAACACTTTATTTGATGAATCCTTAAAGAAAATTTTAATTAATATCAATCAGGAGAAAAGTTATTGCAAAAATATATGTTGATCCCTAGATACTTTTGATGTGTGTATTAGCGCTGTAACGTAAAACCGTCGGTTTTATATATTTTTCAGCCCTGATTTTTTCAGTAAGTTACGAGTGCGCCAATTCATTTTAGGGCAGTTTTGCTCCAAATACTGCGCGGAGTTATTTTTATAACTTTTTCCGATAAATAGGCAGCAATGCGGCCAAGCACCTCACCCACACGTCGTACATTGAAATTGACCAAGTGTACACAAAACAATTCGTTGAGTTTGTCGAAAATTCAGGACCTACAACCTATATTTATCTGAAACAACTATTTGAGTTTATTTATTTATTTATTTAAACTTCATGTACAATAGTGGTACATAGGCGGACTTAATGCCACAAGGTATTCTCTACCAATCAACCTTTGGGTTAAATTGGACAAAAATTGTGATAGGGTACAAAAAAAAATAAGAATACTACTTGATTTTTGTTGAGTTCATCTCAACCACACTATAACTTCTTAGGAATATAATGTCGGTACTTAATGTTGTATTGTATATGTGTATTAGTATCTATATAAGTATGTACATACATTTTCGAAAACAAGTAGTAATTTTTTTTTGTACCCTTTCAGTATTTTGTCCAATTTAACACTAAGGTTGACTGTGTATGTACCACTAGATATTGTACATGAAGTTTAAATAAATAATAATAATGCATAGCTTACATCCTTCTTTACATTTTTTTTTTACAAACAGATATCTTAGTGGTATGACCGGCCGGTCTCAAGTTCGAACCCAAGACACGCACCTCTGATTTAACGGATTAATGTGCGTTATCGCTTGCTTCGGTGAAGGAAAACATCGTGAGGAAACAAAAGCAGTATGCCTGAGAGATATTTCTCGATATATAATATAATATATAATATGTAAAGCCAAATTAGGGACCCATGGGTGGCATAAAACTCTGACACCAGGTTAGGCCCTAACCACACGAAAACAAGATCCATTTTTAACAATAACTACTTGATGCCCGCGGCATAGAGTTCGGTTATTATCACAGGGGATTGTACTAATGGTATAAAATGTATCTTATGTGTTCATTCAGGTTATTAACGACCTTTGTGCCAAATTTCATCTAAAAACGTACAGTAGTTTTCGCGTGAAAGAGTAACAAACATCCATACATACATCCTCACAAACTTTTATATTTTATAATAGTAGCAAGATTATTTCAGATATTATTAACCGTAGTTTTTTTATACTTTTCACTTATGGTGCCTCTTCTCTCTATCCGTAAACAAACAGAAAATATTAAAAATATAACCGACTTCCAAAACAAAAAACACAAAAAAATATTAAAATAACTTTACTTTCGGAAGTCGGTGACTATAGTTTGTTTAATTGACTTTTTTGCCAGCGACTTCCGAAAGTAAAGTTATTTTAAATTTTTAGTTATCGTATCACACACAAACCCTTGTCAAGTATCAATTTCGCAATTTCTTTTACTTGGATGACATATTTTTTCCAGCTATTTTGATTTAAAAACCAAAACACTGAACCGACTTTGACGAAATTTCTATGGGACCAATCGGGAAGTGTATCCTTTTTTCAAATCGGTTCATAAATGACGAAGATATGAGGTAACAAACAATAAAAAAAGAAGTCGGTTAAAAATAAAATAACAGATGATCACAGCATATTTCACACACATTAAACACCCTCGAACAGCATCAGGCGTCGGCCATTGAGCAACACTTAGCTACAGAGCCATAAATCATAAGTTATTACTTTGCTTGCTCCTGCGAATGGTTCCGCTTGTGCCTTTGAGATTTGGATGTAACGTTTGGATAACGGTTAGGTGTGTTTTGAGATGATGTGTGGTTATCAAAAATGTACCTACATTGTTAGGTTTTAGGTTACTGGGGAAAGTTACATTATTTCTAACCAAGTACTATCATTAGTGCCGAGACTTTTAACGACCATGTTAATGTCAGCTTCCATGCAAACCTGTTTCAGCTTAATACTAGTATTTTAAATGGAGCGACTACCTATCTGACCGCCACAACTCACTTCCTGAGGTAACCTTTGGTTACATTAAACACCACACAATATATTTTATAGCCTATCCTGCTTATGTTACTTGTTGTCTTACTTCAAGTTTTTTTTTATATTAATGTAAGTTTTTATTTTTGACAGGATCATGTGTTTCCATCCACGCGACCAACTGCCCAATTACCTTTAAATAAGCATTGCTGCCCGTAGAGACAGATTTACTGGAACAGCACGATGTCACATCGCATAACTCGAAAGTACTCATTTAAAATGCTTAGCTCCTTAAGTGAAATTTCGTGTAAAATTCGACTCTATTGACCTACCACAGCTGTCAAACATTACATAAGAGCATTAGGTAAGCCCATAATGACGTTTTTCGTAGGCTACCCACTGATTTTAGTACGCCTAGCGTCACTAAGTACTTAAAAGCGTCATTATGTCCAGTCTCCTCGGATGTTGAATTAAGCAATTTAGGCGTAGGGTAGATACGTATACTGAGTTCATGGTTTAGCTTCCAAACATGCCAACAAAAATGACGTGTATTTGGAAAAACAACTTGACACCCCAGACATAAAGTTCAGTTTGCGGCACAACTTCATTTTATTTATGTCTTTTGCAACAATAGTCATTCTATATCAATACTAAGGCTGAAATTCGTTTTTAATGGACATAACATCAATTGGAAACAAGGCTTCGTATAGACTTTACGTAAGAGTAGATACGTAGTTCGAGCCAGCAGATTATCGTTAACCCACTTACGTGGCGTGAGGATGTCCCTTAGTCCACTGTTAATGGACATGTAATAGGATTTGCTGTTTGATGTCCATTTTCTATGGTGATTCTCGAATGGGCTTTGTGTAGTGTCCTGTCCCATGTTGTTCTATGCTTATGAAGGAATATGTATATTTTCAACCAATAAAACACGGGAACAAAATAATAGAATGTGTTAATTGTATTTGATAATACTAGTTAACACCATTATATATTAATGTTAGCTATACAATGAAATCCCTGGAAAAGTATCTGTCAAGACCAAATTTTTCTGGGGTTTTTAAATTCTCCGCCTTTTGTTTTTACACCACATAGTCTCTGGTCATAGACTACCATAGACTAGGTGAGTGTGTAGTTTGTCAGCTAAGACAGAAACTCCGTAGTGAGAATAGAGATATAAATATTATTTACGCTATAATGTCTTGTCTTGTTGTCATGTCTTGTATGTTTTTTGTGGAACACTTGTTTTGTATGGTTTAATTCCTATCCTGGCAGGGTGGCCATGTAAGTTGGTGGGTTCGACGAGAGATGAAACAAACGCGTAGGTTAAGACATGATGTATTACTAAGCTTAAATACATGAGTTCAAACAATATAAAGGAAACATCGATTATACACACAGATATATCTCATACATTTATTAGTATTTCCACTAGTCTGGTCTAGAGGTCATTGACCAACCTTTGCAGTGTTATGATTTAGGAAATTATGTGTATCTAATTAGAGCTTTGAAAACCCTCAAATAAAGTTTTGCAATAAATAGGATGAGAACAAAGGAAAGGTAGCTGTCGTTTTGTATTTTCTATCGGTAGGCAGTAAGTAACCATCACTTGAAACCGTAAACGCATCCTTTTTTCTCATGGATCCGAGTCCATGTCAAAAGGGGTCGCGTGAGTTTATAATTTACAACGAAAACATAGGTAATACAACACCAAAAAAAAAAAAACAGAAGAACATAGTTACAGAAGAAAACTGTTCCCTCAACATTAATTTACGTAATTCTTCCCTGCTTTAAGAATTCCAGTAGCTACCTTCATACAAAATATTACATAAAACTTTGAAAGGAGTAAAGTAATACTTCAAAAGAGACGACGGGGTAGGAGCCGGATCCCGGTTATTTTAAATACTCCATTAAAACGCTTTTTCCTTCGTAATTTTTCAACCAACTACTACCTACTTCCATTTAGAATAAAGCTGGAGTAACTTGATAGAGTTCGTTCAACGAAGTAATCGATTTACTTTTCTGTATTTGTAGAATTTTATTTTTCTGTACAAATGAACTTGAATCGGGGTACTGGGTAGGTAACTGTAACTATCTTCACGTATTCGCGAAGCGTATTGAAAACGATACCTTTGTTCTGTGCGAGGAGCTCGTGGCTAAATAATAACAACCACTCGGATCAATCTTTAGGTTATGCCGCGCTTGCCTTAATTGGTCTGTAGATAGGTGACCACCCATTACATACCGAGTTTCCTCCGTGCCTCGGAAAGCGCGTTAAGCCGTTGGTCCCGGCTGTCAATTGTAGATCTTTGACTGTCGTTACAGGTAGTCAGTGGTCCGAAAGTTTGTCAACCTTATCAAGTCTTATCAAGGGGTACCGTATTACCCTATAGTAACTGGGTTGTGGAGGTCAGATAGGCAGTCACTCCATGTAAAATACTAGTAGGTATTCAGCTACATCCGGTTAGACTGGAAGCCGACCCCAACATAGTTGGGAAAAGGCTAGAGTAGATGATGACCAATGTTCGGTGCAATAAAAAAAAAATGCAAGTAAAAACCGAATCATACATTCGACTGCATAAATGCATACCTACTTTGATAGATTAATTATGAATTGATATTTCAGTGTAGAGGCCGACGCTAGGTGTGTCTATAACTATAAAGTGAAATTTTGCCATAAATGTACCAATCCATCATATGAAAATACAAACAAAGCTTCCAATTATTTGTTTTTATAACATTCTAAAATATAATTATTCTAAAATAATCTACGTTTTATAGCATAACATCACGCCTTGTTATCCGCGAAGGGTTAGGCAGAGGTTTACCTAACAGTTCACTCTCAGTTCGCAAGTTATGTTTGTAATAGGGGGACGAGCCTATTGCCATAAATCGGGCATAATTCCAGAGTCCATGGCTGCTACTAAGAAATTCCTGATGGAAAAACCCAATAACACTTTTCCCGAACCGGAAATTGTACCCTGCACCTCGTGCTCAGCAGTCGCGCTTGGGACCACTAGACCAACTGAACAGCCGAACCGACCTCTACAAAATATTTCGTCTGCAAAATACACTACCTCCATAAAGTTTAATCTAATCTCCTGCCCACTATAACCTACTTCTAACGCTCAATTACTTTACAAAAGAAAACTCCGCCTAAGCGTTTCTTGTCCAGCTTAACCCTCAGTTACATTAACAAAAGACAATTTGCGGGATCGTAAGCTCTCTAAAGATCGTCTATTACCCCCTACCGGTGGTTGGAGGGTTAAGTTTGCTTGCGGTGTCTACCTGAGGCGTCCCTGTCGTCTTAAACTTGCTCCTAAGTCACTATTTAAGTCCACAATTCGTAAGGAAAGCACGAAGTATTCAGACCTTAATATTTTAGTTTTAAAAGGAGTTGTTTTAACTGACAGACAGTTGAGACAAGCTAGTGTAGAAAATAAAAGTCTTGTAAATGTCAGGTGCCTTTGTTGCTGACCGAGGGGTATATCTTGGATTTTACTTTAATGTTTTTGTATTTTAGGTATATTTGAGTGTTCATTGGTGAGTTCTACCTGAAGTTTAGAATAGAATAGAATAGAATATACTTTATTGTACACCAAAATTGAAACAGAACGGTTTTACAAAAACCGGTCAAGTGCGAGTTGGACTCGCGCACCGAGGGTTCCGTACAAACCTGTGGGTATATAACTTTTTTTTATATGACGAAACTAAAAATTTACGGTTTTCGTAATTTTTCCTATATCTGTATAATAAGACGTGACTTCGTACAAAATTTCAAGATTCTAAGTTCACGGGAAGTACCCTGTAGGTTTTGATTCCCGTGCGAGTTTCGAAAATTTGCGGAAATTTGCGGCCTAAGTGGCTGTATCTTTTGATTGCGTTGACTTAGAAGGTTGATTTTTCTACAGCTTCCAGGGACAGTAGAACTAAGTATCATATAGAAAATACATACAGAAATAAATTTCAGTTTGATACCTCCACGCGTTCCTGAGAAAAACGGTCTTGACAGACGGACGGACGGACGGACGGACGGACGGACGGACGGACGGACGGACGGACGGACGGACGGACAACAAAGTGATCTTATAAGGGTTCCGTTTTTTCCTTTTGAGGTACGGAACTCTAAAAATTAAAATAAAAACATTAAAATATTGTTAAGTATTGTTGTTGTGTTGTTTATTAAAATATTTGATTCTAATTTAAGTTATTTTACGTAAACGATTTTAATTCACACAAGTTGTGTGAATTAAAATCAGTTTTGTGTGACTGGTATTATTGACAAAATAATATGTTTATTGAAGTGGTAGTGTAGGTAAATTTAATGTTGAGAGCATAGGTATGATATGAAAGTATTTTTTTCCAAATCTCCATATTTGTTTGCTTTTTTGAAAACAAAATTGTGAACTCAAAATAGGTAGGTAGGTACCGGTATCTAAATATTTGACCCTTTCACCCTTACGAAGCATTTCTTCTGAATCTTATCAAAAAAGGTAATGGTTGGGAATCCGACTGATTTCGGTTTTGTAGGATCCGATCATAAATTAATTAATTCAGTTTGGACAGGTACTTAATGATATCTGTTACTAAAAAATGTTGCTCTTAAAATGTTTTTGTTCTTACCCTGTACTGCCCCACTACCGGGCATAGCCCCCCCAATTCCTTCCCCTTCTCTCAGTGTCATACCTCTTCGCGCCAATTTGAACGCAAGCCACCCAAGGCGTCCCGCCATCTTCTCCTTGGTCTGCCGCGGCCCCGTCTAACTGTCTCAGGACTCCAGTTTTGCGATATACAGGCCCAAAGCTGTGACGACATCAGGCAGACATGACCTGCCCAGACCCATTTCAGTCTTGCAGATTTATGAGCTACGTCGGCATTTTGGGTTCTGAAAGAAATTAAGTTCAGCAAATTACCTTTACACAAAATCCCATAGACCCATCAGCTGCATTTTCTTAACTAAGTAAGGGTCGGCTTCCGGTCTACCTAATAACCAGTATTTTACATGAAGCGACTGTCAGTATGCAATTTATTTATGTCAGAAACATTTATTTTCCGTGTACCCTCGCAAAATTATCAATTTAATAAATAAAGACAAGTGATTCTTTAAATTGTTTTATTCATGACCCTACTAACAACACACATAATTTGAAAGGTTTTTATAAACTGCGACATAAATTAAGTACAAAAAACCACATTAATGTAGGTTTTATTACATTACTTATAACATTTGCTGATTTATTGCCGACTCTGGAAAAACTTAACGTATTTTCTTTTATAACCTACATATATTAAGATTATTATTCAGCGCATAATGTATGGTCTTCCATACATTCATATTTTTGCTTGTTAGTTCGTGTTATTATTGGACTAAATGGATTAATTTTCTCCATGAAATAAAGTGTGTTCATTTTAAATGTAACAGTCGTAATGTTTTATCTTTATGAGAAATGTGTTATAAATCTTACGTTATTGGTAAATATTCAATTGAATAATCGCACTAATATTAATTATAAGTTTTTATGTGTGAATAATTGAGACTCTGAATATAATAGACATACAATTCTTAAAACAAATTACTGAATGTTAGTACTTTAATAACTATAAGAACTTTAAACTTTTTTTATTTGACTACGAGCTTTATACTAAGATTCACCTTCAATTTTCTTATCCTTCACTTAGTAAATCATTGTTATTTATTCCCAGGAAGAGCACAAAACTGCAGTCTTAAAAACCTTTTTGTAAAACAAAAGCTTCCAAAGAACCCGGGTTGTGATCATGTTTACCCATAGCTCGAAAAAAAAACTTCAAACTGGTCCTTTTTTACGGAGCTGCCGGCAATTGTTACACATAATAATTACTTTGATAAAAACAATAAAGAGAAAAAATGAAAAATATTTTACAAGACTTTCGTGATATTTTCAAAGAATGTCTATTAAAAGTTACGTCGAACACCCCCTGGGGTGCGGCCGCGTCCACTAAAATGTCTGAAACGACACAGATAAGATATAACTTACCGTACAATGGGTAAAATATACGTAAGATACGATAAACAGACTATTAAAACTCGTTAACTCGTTAACGTACTATTTCGTACTTACATACTTGATAAAAAGCTCTGTCAACGTATGGTGAAATCACGGATTCGGAAAATGCTTTCCCAAGTTACAAAAACTATCTGTAAAGCTGTAAAGGTCAGTCTGGAACAAAATATATTACATTTCAAATATTTATTTAAGATCCTAAACAAATTGTATATTCAACAAAGTTATCAAAGAACAAACTCATCTTAAACTCGTGACATTTACCCAGAAAATGATGAGAAACAAACAAGCGTGGGTAGAGCATACAGTATACTATAAGCTTTAGATAGATCCTAATTATATAAATTGATATTGAATCTATTTATAGCACATCACAATCTAATTTTGTATTTACACAATAACGCCGTCTACCCATTCAACAAAGTAACTCAACAATTCGCTCCTTTAACCAAAAGTAAGAGCAGCCATTATTTTTTATCCTGCAAATAAATTTAGCGTCTGCAGACCGAAAATGGCTAGAAATTCTTGTTCTTAAAAATTCTCTCAGGCGTCTGGAATGGGGATAGTATTCCAGCCACAATTGTGACGAATTCGGCCCAATTTCTCCGCCAAGACTTTTGTGTATAGACGAATTCGTTCATTGGCAATAACTAGTCCTTTGATCCTTGACCCAAATTTGGCTCACGGGGACTTGGGTCTTGGCACATGTGTGTCCTAAGTAAAAGATATCGTAGAGCATACGTGGGGCGATGTTTTTGTATGGAACTACGGAACAGCAAATGTATTTGCAGTATGCGTATGCTATAGGTAGTACATATTTGTTTTTGTGTGGGAGTGAGTGAACTTTGAATGTGTGTTATGTGTTGCTTATTTTGGGTTGTGTTTATTTAGGAGAGTGGGCTATCAACATGTTACGGATTGTGCAGTTAAAGGCAGCGTTACAATGGCTCCTATTCTGCTCTTAACTCGGGAAATCTTCTGCAATGAGGCTGTCCAATAGTACATTGATTTCTCCTATAATGAAAATAGGGACATTAACAGTAAATTGAGTCCGACATAAATTATGTAAGTAGGTTCTATTGTATCCTAAAATATATCGCAAAAGCTTCTGAAATCAGACAGAATCGTACACCATCTATTTTTCCAAGATTATCGGAAATCTTGACCTAAAATCTAAATGGCACCAATTGATTCTTGGCCTGGGGGGAGGGATTACTTGGGTGCTGGATATTACAAGGCTTTTTAGCTTTAACTTAGATTTCTCTTAATTTCTGCGTATGTTTTTTATGTCCTCTCCATAACAATCCATATACCTAAATGTGAATGTTACTCTGTTCGTCTGTCACAAATTGTCACGAATAGACCTTGATTTGGGTTAGAACATAGGATACTTTTTACCCCAATAGGTAACAATCGCTTCCGTGGGACACTTTCCAACTTCCAAGCTGGCGAGGCCACGTGCAAAATCGTGCAGTGTTTTATACTGCAAAGGCATGCTCGAGAAACTCTTGTGACGTAAAAGAATGACTAGAAAGACAATGAAAAACGATGTTTTTAATTTTGCTTTACATTCCATTGCGCGCTACCATCAATCTTTTCAAAGGCGGTGTTGCACAAACTGAGCAGTGGATATTGTTTTGCATCTTGCGTTGTTTTGATTCCATATGACTACGCTTTGCTTAAAAAGGTTGCAAGTGAAATGTCCACTTATAAAAATGTAAACTACATGGATTGAACTACATAATATATAGATTTAGTTTGTGTAAAATCTACTTATTGCAGATGGAAAGGAACGATCTGGATGTCTTCCTTAAGAATCGGCAAGACAAACCGCAGAATCACGACCGATAGATGGAACGGAAAGAGGCATTTGCCCAGTAGTGGGGCACTACGGGCATATAATTACCACCAACTCATAACTCAACTGATGAACACTTGCCTTATACCCATGCCGTCACATAGAAAAGTAGACCATGTCATTTTATGAGGTACTGGCTTATGCCTAGCTTATGAATCATTAGCATAGGCTAATGATTCTCGGCCCGAATCATTAATAAAATGGGTAGGTAATTTATTTTTTCTTAATATCGGAAATCGGTAAGTGTATACCACCCGTATTAAAACGCAGACCGTCTAATACTAGCCCTATAACCGCGCTTCCACACACACAAACAAACGCAGACGTTTTTTCGACAAACGGGTGATTCTACTCTTTTGAGAGGATTCCATTCTGAAATAGTGTCAAATTAAAACAACAAAAAAAAGCAACGTTTATTATTATTGACCAGGTACCGTAATTTATATTGATTATTTGCGTCTTCTATGACAACCTCCTGAATTTTGACGAGGACGCAAAGCTACACCTTTTATGTCAATCCAGGTTATAAGCTACCTGGGTGGTAATTTTCATCCAAATCTGTTCAGTAGTTTATGCGTGAAAGAGTAACAAACATCCATCCATCCTCACAAACTTTTGCACCATTTATAATAGTAGCAATGCTTGTGGTACTCAACCTTTTTTAGGAGGATAAAGTAACTGCTAGTATATGCATAAAATGAGTGGGAACTGATACAGGATAGAAATTACCTGAAATAGATATCTCTCTCAAAATGTCTGTAAGAAGTTTACTTTAAAAGGTTTTTTAAAGGTCAGGGAAGAGGTCGCCCACCATTCAATATGTATGCAAGATGAATTTTGCAGATGATAGGTTTATTTTAGGTTTTACGTATAATATGTAAAATCTTCCAGTTGTTGTCCAAAGAAAATGGCAATCCGATTTGTGATTTATATGAACTCAATGGCAGTGACGTACGGCTTTTCATGAATGCGTTAATAATACGATTTATTTTATATCATGACTTCAGGTTTTCATTCGTATTTCCGATTGAAAACTATATTGTAGTTTATTTATTGTAAGAAAATATTGTTAAATCGGAACCTACTCGCAATCGGCGTGCGTGTATGGCCGGATGTATTGACGAGGACGAGGCGAATGGAGTATAGTATACAAGGATCGTAGCAAGTTTCTTTCTGTAGTTTCTACCTTCTATATCTATGAAAAAAGGCGTGAATTTATGTATGTATGTAAGTCAGTTCGTACGTACTTTCTTGGTGGAGCTCGTATCTAAATAATAACAGCTGCTTGGCCTAAGCCGTTGGTCTCAGCTGTCATTTGTAGACCTTTGACAGTCGTTACAGGTAGTTAGTGGGCCGAAAGTCTGACAAACAGTCTTACCTAGGGGTATTAACCAGTTCTAACTGGGGTAAGGAGGTCAGATAGGTAGTCGCTCCATTTAAAATACAAGTATTCATCTGTGTAAAGTTAGACTGGAAGCCGACCCCAACATGAACTTTCTGAAATATTGCTGAAATTAATTTACCGACTTAGGGTGAAATTCACCGATTTTTTTACAGACCGCGTTTTCAGAAACTAGATTCTGCATAAACCCAGATCTCATGTCGATATTAATATCGGATTACTATTAACTGACTTCAAAAACTACACTTGGATCGCGTACGCGTTTTTGCATGGCATAGAACGTAATGTTGTGAAAAAAACGCAATGCGTTTAGATTTGTAACATCCAAAAGCGACCTACTGCGACTTTGATAACGAAATATGTCAGCATCTCAAAACGCAGCTAGTTGTCAAAACTGTCTTTACAGTTGTGTCAATTTCTATTTCGTTTCGCCGTATGTGTTGCGTGCTTATTTCTATTCGTTTTTGTAAATGGTATGTCTTGGAAATGAAAAAGGGACTCTAAATTCGCTTCCGGCGAAAATGAGACGCTTACTATTAAAGTTGGTGGATGAACATTTTGACGTGGTTGACTGGTTGAACGGGGAGGATTAAAAGAAGATTTCACATGAATCAATGTGATCTAATCAAACGATGTGATAGCGCTTGTGTTTTATTAGGAATTATTATATGTTTTAAAATAAAAAGTTTAAAATAAATAGCGTATTTTATTCAGACAACTATGTATATTATTTTCTAGTTTTCAGCCATCTAGTAGCAGAACGTTGAACTAACTCCCAACTATCCCTGATTTTACAATTTTTGACAAAGGGGGCTTCAAAAAGTTTGTAAAATAGTTAATAGATGGAGTTGTTTTAAAATTTGGGGTGGATTTCACCAATTGAATGACAACGCGATTATGTCGAGTGGAATCCGAGTTTAATTTTTGAAAATTGATTTCACCAACACAACGTAAACCTGTTTTGAGATAAAACGAGGTTGTCATGCGAACGCCCGAATGTGGGCGTTTAGGAGCCAAAACGACATTATGAGCTGTCAGTGTCATCATTATTGTATTGATTTTATTGCTTTTCAACAATATTTAGCTTATTTATATACAATGAAAGGACTTTTATATCTTTTTTGACGAAAGCTGTGACGACGATGAGTGAGAGGAACATTTTCAAACCCTGGATGGCCATGACTTTTTCAAAATATTTCGACTCAAGAAACCAACAGTTTTATCTGTGTTGGAGTCTATTGAGGACTACCTACTACCAAGAATGCTGAGCCTGCAAAGTGCGCTCCTCGTGCGTCCCGGTGCTCCGCTCCCGTCCCGCTGGCGCCTCCCATCGCCGCCGCAAGACCACACGACTTGCTGCCTGTTTCTGCAGCTTCTACAAAATATCGACATGTTCCTGGACATTTCGCTAGCGTAGTCGCGGGCATAACTGCTCCTGCTGGGAAGGCCGTGCCTGAAAAGGCACCGATTCGGGCTGATGATGGCTTCGTGACAGTTTTGAGGAGGAAGCGTGCTGCGAAGCCGAACTTTCCGGTGTATATCTCCCGCCTTCATTACACCACTACAGCGGAGGACATCGTGAAAAACGTGCGTCAGAAGGCTAAGTACGTGGTGAGAGTGCAGCTACTTGAGTCGCGCGGCAACGTCAACTTTAAGGCGTTTGTGGTGCTAATACCAACGTATTATCTGCACCTCGTCTTGGAAGAGGACTTTTGGCTGCAGGGAGTGGTGTTCCGTCGCTTCCACGGTGCCACATGAACACACAGTGACATACTGCACAAGTGAAGTGTTACTAACTTAGTTTTGAGGTTCTATTTACCAACACAAGTTGTATATTTTTATATGTATGTTAGTCTGTAAGGTACGAGGGTGGATTGAAAAGTTCGCGGCCTCAGCAAGAAAACAATATAAAATATAAGCAAAAGTAATTTTATTTTTCCACTTAATCTCCACTTAACTCTATGCACTTCTTCCATCTGGTTTCCAACGCCTGTATGCCGGTCATAAAAAAAGTTTCTTCAAGGCCTTCAAAAAAGTCACCCACCGCAGCTTTGACCTCCTCATTTGATGAAAATTTTTGACCTCCAAGGTGTTTTTTTAGGTTTGGGAATAAATGAAAGTCTGAAGGTGCCAAATCAGGGGAATAGGCGGGATGGGGCAGTAATTCAAAGCCACAATCACGAATTTGAGCCATAGATTCAACAGACGTGTGAACGCGTGCATTATCCTGATGGAACAACACTTTCTTGCTGAGTAATCCTCTTTGATTGTTTCACGCAAGCGACGTAAGAGGGTGCAGTAATAAGCTGAGTTTATAGTTTCACCTTTTGCAAGGTAGTCCACCATGATGACACCCTTAGCATCCCAAAAAACTGACGCTATCACCTTGCCAGCTGACAAAATTGTTTTGGCTTTTTTTGGAGTCGGTTCATCAGGTTTTTTCCACTGCTTGGGTTGCTGTTTTGACTCTGGGGTGTAGTGACCCAAGTTTCATCCATTGTTACAAATCTGGCCAAAAAATCTTGTGGATCAGCCTCAAACATTTCCAAACAGTCGCGAGAAATCGTGAGGCGTATTCGTTTTTGTTCGACTGAAAGCAATCTGGGTACCCACCGCGCAGAAACCTTAGAAAATCCAAGTTCATTGACTATGATGTTTTGTGTTCGTTCATACGAGATGCCAATAGTGTCTGCAATCTCCCTGATGGTCAATCTCCGATCTGTTAATATCAGATCACAGATTTTCCCGATGTTTTCTTCAGTCGTAGACGTCATAGGCCGGCCAGAGCGAGGGTCATCTTCAATACTCTCTCGTCCGCGTTTAAATTCAGCAACTTTTTCACAGTCGTATACTACGGAGCAGATTCCCCCAATGTTGTTGACATATCTTCGTGAATCTCTTTTGGAGTTAGTTTTTTTTTAAACAGGTATTTGATGACCGCACGTAGCTCAATTTTCTCCATTCTTTAAAAACGCTGCACAAAGGCTCACAAAATTCAGTCTAATTTAAATACAGTTATTGCGATAGAATTTTACAATTTGACAACCAGAGAGTAAACTAATCGAATGAGGTCAGTTACATTAAAATAGTTTAAGTATTTATGTGTTAGGCCGCGAACTTTTCAATCCACCCTCGTATATATATATCTATGGGCCAAATTTGCCTGAAAAATATATGAATGTTATGTTATGTTTAAAACAACTACTCAGGTCTAATTCATTATAATTTGTATTTAAGCAACAACAGCGCATCTCCAATAAATCAACTTCTATGTGCGCTACGTTTCTACGTGGGTGCTATCAGATGACTGCTGCAGATTTATGTGGATTTAGCACCTTTACTGCACATACAATTGTACACAAAGTCAATGCTGCTATTGCTTCACTCAGACCACGCCACATCTACTTTCATGAGTTACCACATGATATCCACCAAACTCAAATTGGATTCCGTAGGAGAGCTAAAGAAGATCGGTGTTTTGGGGCTCTCTTAATTTCAGAAGCGTTCACCAATGAAAGTATGTACATTATATGAATCTATTACGGGGTTTTTCTTTCCATGTAATATCTTGTTTTAATTAAGCTGCACAACTAAAAAAAGTAGAAACAAATATTTGGAATTTGGGAGAAAACAGATCTTTGCTAGGTGCCCTAGTTTTTGATATATGTATAAATGTGGTCAAGCTGGGGAGATTCTCTACAGAACGGCCGCCTATAAACCCTTATAACTTTTGAACCAATGACCGAAAAATTCTGATATTTGGCGACAAATTTCTACAAATTACCAACAATTTTTTTGTGTAATCAAAATTAAAATCCCTGATGGTGGCCATGCCAGTGTCAGTCACACTCCAGGACGGTCCATTAAGGTTGACAGGAGAGTGTGATCCTATTTTGCAATACATTTGTCAAATGTATTACAAAATAGGATGGCGGCGTTAGTTCTTATTTTGCCCACGCGACAATTATTTTATAAATTATGTTATTCTAACCAAATCCAAAATTAGAAAAAAATATGCTGTAATTACCTTTCATCTTAATTTGACCGAGACCTATCTTTTGAGAGTATTTTTAAGAATGTACGCGAGCTCTAAATGTGGTCCTCAGATTGTGTGGCAAGCTGCCTTTCTTCATTCCGTATGTCATAGGTGCTATAGATTGCACTCATGTAAATTACACCAAATCACCAGGTAAAGTATTGATGTTATTACAGATCTTACCGTTTAATATAAAAGTGTATAAACCAGCTGGGGAGGGGTTCATACAAGATATTGTGGATACAGATTTAATACAATATTTTGGACACAATTTAACACAAACATATTTTAGGTCTGGAGGATCCTGAGATTTATCGTAATAGAAATAATACTATTTTTCAATCAGTGTTCACACGATAACGATCCTTATCTACTTATTTTGTGGTTTAGCGCAGTAGGTCGCTGTCGCATGTTATAATACTAAACGCAATGCGTTTTAGTGAAAACATTTACATTGTATGCTAGGATGAATGCTATGGGATCTTTGTTTTCGAAATCGCTGTCCAAATGTAGCTGGTGAAATCAGTTTGACGTGAATGGAGATTAATATGGATATGAAAACTGGGCTATGCAGAACCTCGGTCGTGAAAACGATTTCTGTACCAATATCGCACGGTGGTACCGCCTTAGTTCATAAATGCAATAATTTTATCATCAATTACCCCCAATTTAATTACCTAATAATGATATAATATAATGATTTACCGATAAATAAGCTACCCAAAAGTATAAATATGTCACCATTTTACCTAATTATCAGGTCTTCTCCTGGGATCACTTCATCGACCGACTCACCAGCCATGGTTCACCTGATGTGGGTTTACCGGGTTGGCCTCGGATGTTAAATTTCTTCTCTAATTCTGCTGTTTCAGCTGAAATTACTGGCTTAAATAAAGATTTGATTGAACGTTGTTCCACAATTTGACAAGCCTTGTCCTCGGGTTTTAATATTGATTCGGATAAAATTAATGAATATGCTTTGGAAACCGCGCGACTTTTAATTCAAGAATATCCGTGGTATAATCTTCCAGCTCCCGTTCACAAAGTTCTTATCTATGATGCTGAAATGGCACAGTATGCTTTATTATCTATCGGGGAATTATCAACAAACATTATAAGGCCTTCAGACGGGATCACACGAGCAAAATGTCGCAAGTACTTACGAATACGGACTTACCTAACGGATTTTTACTCAGCTCAGGCCCATTCATTACTAGTCTTCGGAAACTTCCCCGTAAGAAAAAGAGCATTATGTCGAGGCAGGTTTTAGATTTATTACGAATTTAGTTTAAATTGAAATTAGATTGGTTGTTGTACTATTTTAACTTAGTTGTGGTTGTGATGACGTTTGTAAATAAATTGTAGTTTTTTGCTTTTTGTTGTATATAATATGTATAATATTTAAAAGAATACATATTTAATGATAACCCCTTCATGAATAGCGTTAATATTATATTCAGGTGTATTTCCGAACGAGGGACAATAAATCTCAAATATTGACTATTAAAATTTGTATATAAACAGTACATATTGTACAGTTTATTGTATATTATGTATTGAATTATGTAAATAAAGCATTAATGTACATTTGTGAAGTATTTTTTATTATTTACCCTTCAGAAAAAAAATCCATTTAACAAATTTAATAAAGTAAGGTATTTATGACCGCACTTGTAGGGCGCTTGTACCACCGTGTGTCGGTGACATTTTATTTGAAATTTTATTTTATTTTATTTTATTTTATTTTATTTATTCGGGAAAATAAACAGTTATACATTAAAATCTTACACTAAGTTATAAATATACAAGGTTTATAAATGTATAACCTACGACATTTTCCACAACATATTAAAAGTTATATCTAACAGTGCGCTATTCTAAGATTTAAAATCAAAAATACAGTTAAAAGTGAACTTACAAATAGACAGTCATGCAAACAACAGAGAGAGAGAGAGAGAGAGAGAGAGAAGGAGCAATTATTAAACTAACTATTATATTCTAGAATTATTTTGTTGGTAAGATTTCTAAATTTTTGAGCAGAGACAAAGAAGAAGTCGATGTCTACAAATATGTTATTGTACTGGTTGGTAAGGCGGCGTAGGGGTGCTCGCAAGCCCGCGTTTGTGCGACAGGAACTGACTGCAAATAAAGGTCTTGCACGCACCCCACGGCATATTGTCGTTCTGGGTACTACGTAGCTGATTTTGTTGCGAATATCAATACAGTCATAAGTATTACACAGATCAAACAAGAACGTTGTTTCCAACATAATTCGTCTAGATTTTAAACTTTGCAGATTATACTCCTGCAATAGGTCATTGTAGGGTGCATAGGTACGATGGCAACGAAAATGCATGGCCTTTAAAAATTTTCTCTGTACTTTTTCGATCATATCGGAATATTTACCATAGTGGGGATTCCATACAGAAACAGCATATTCTAGCTGAGAACGAACCAACGACCGATACAAATACAAGTAGGTAGAGGACCGGGTAAATACTGTAGCTGTTCTCATTATAAAACCGAACATACGGAAGGCATTATTAACAATTTTGTTAATATGGGAATCTAAATGAAGTTTGTCGTCCAACAGGACTCCAAGATCACGAACCAGGGTTTCTCTTTTTAGATTTTCATTTTTTAAGGTGTAGGGATATAATAAGATGTTTTTATTTTTGGTAAAACTAATAACATAACACTTGGATACACTAAGTTGAAGTTTATTGCGAGTGCAATATGCCGAAAACGCATCTAAGTCTTCCTGTAAGAGAGAACAGTCACGGTTACTTTTAATAGACCTAAATATTTTAATGTCGTCAGCATACAGCAGTAATTTTGAATTTTTAAAACATTTATCAACGTCATTGATGAATAAAATAAATAGAAGAGGTCCCAGAATGGAGCCCTGCGGTACTCCAGAAGTAACCTCTACAGTGGTAGAGCAGAAACCATTTATTACAACCCTCTGTGTTCTGTTGCAAACATATGAATAAAACCATCTCAGCAGGTCCCCACGTATCCCATTGAACGCAATTTTCTGCAAAAGCAGTTCATGGTCAACCTTGTCAAAGGCTTTCTTGAAATCAGTATATATGGTGTCAGTTTGAACGCGAGCATCTAAGTTATTAAACAAATAATCTGCGAAAGTCACCAGGTTCGTCGCGGTTGATCTCTTTTTGACAAAACCATGTTGCTGTGGTAATAAAACGCTATGAAGTAGAGGGTACACTTTATCATGTACCAGTCTCTCGAAAACCTTTGACAAAGCTGACAATATAGAAATTGGTCTATAGTTCTCGACGTCATGCCTAGGCCCTGACTTGTAGACAGGGGTTATGTTTGCGAGTTTCCAAGCTTGTGGAAATATCCCCTTTGAAATGGATAAATTAAAAATGGTATGCAATGGCGCACAGAGAGTAGTGGCAGTCTTCTTAATAAATATCACTGGCAAACCATCTGGTCCAGGTCCCTTTGAAGGGTCTAATGACTCGAGCCCCCTCAGTACGTCAGCTATTGAAAATTCAATATCACTTATAAGCGAGCAGGTAGGGGAGCAGTCGATATGCGGGGACGGTACATCTGTTAACGTAGATGGTTCATATACCGAATGAAAAAAGTCCGAAAAAATATTGCAAATATCTTCTGGGTTATTAGAAGGCTGATTTTTATATTTCATGGTGGAAGGAATTCCAGTAGTGGATTTTTGTTTGGAAATGAACGTCCAAAAATGTTTAATGTTGTCTCGAATACCATCCTCTACAGAATTAATGTATTTCCTGTATGATTTTTTACACTCAGACTGAAATCTCGTGCGGTATAGTTTGAACTGCTCGTAGTCCGATAAATTCTTGTACATTTTCCATCTAACCCACGCTTTGGTTTTGTTTTTACATATGTGTATCAGAGATTTTGAAAACCATACAGGAAACTTCACAGACCTACTGCTAACCAAAGGTACATGTTTTCTTATTATGCCAAAAATAGTGTTATAAAACGTGCCTAAATACTCGTCAGGTGTTTGATCATTTAAAAACGTATCTTCCCAATTTATTTCTTTTAAATCTTGGTTAATGTTTTCATAATTGGCTTTATAATAATTATATTTTTTAACTGTCCTACGAACCATTGAACAACTGGGCAATGAAACAGATATCAACACACAGAATGGGGGATGATGGTTATCTAACTGCAGTAAATAATCTGTGGGCGGGTATGTAGTGCAGTCGTCATTACTAATGAGCAAATCCAATATTCTTCCGTTCAGATTCCTTGCATTATTAAATTGATGAGCGCCGAGAAAGGACATGAGCTGACATAATTGGATACATGTAGGAGAATTCCCTCTACAAGTCAGAGCCGTTTGTGAGGTACCCGCGCTGCACGCGATCCAGTCAATTTCGGGTAAATTATAGTCACCTAACAGATAGAAATGTTCAAAATTGTTGTGCCCAATTAGGGATTGTAATAAATCAAAATAATCAACATATATACCTTCAGGCGTTTTAGGCGGTATATAAACTGCAGCAATAATTAGATTTTCACCTCGACCCGAACATGGCAATTGTATTAATATGTGCTCAATATGCGTATGTACAGAGGAAAATGGAAGTAATCTAACTGAGCGTAGTTCTTTTAACACAGCAACAAGAACACCACCTCCGTCTTTCCTTTTGGTTGCAGCGCGATCTCTGTCACATCGGTGTACAGTATACCGTTCGTCAATGAACTCGCTGTCAGTAATATCGGGCACTAGCCAAGTTTCGGTCAAGATTATTACGTCATAAGAATTAGCAAGGATATTCATATATAGCGCATGCAGTTTCGTACGGATTCCCCTGCAATTCTGGTAATATATTATTAAATTATCCGCCATTGTAGCTTTGAACTATACGGAATAAAATAGTGCCAGCATTATGCATTGCGAATATAAAAATCAATAATGGTATTGTAGTCATAAGATATTCATTAAATATAAACACAAAATAATAATATAACCTCGAATGAAACATAGTAAATGCATGGTGCAATGTAAGTATGCAGTACAAAAGCAATATTACAGTGTCCGGGCAAATATGATCTAATATGCCACCAACGCCTAACGAGAAATACATTGCAATCACGTCGATGAGATTATTTACCACAAAACCATTCAATACCATTTCAAAAGTTGATTTATACAACACCGATGCCAAATACAACTGTATATGAAAACTGAAAAACGCATGACACAACATAAATTTAAATTTGTAGTTCATGAACAGTGAGTATCCTATTTCATAATCTAAGTAAATATCATGTGATGTGCCACCAACGCCTAGACAAAAGCGCATAGCAATTACGTCAAAATGAATAGAAGCAGAACATATTAAGACAAGGACTTGACATGTAATAATAGGTATGAATACAAGAAGTGTCTCTCTCTCAAAAACTATAACTATCATACCAGCGGATTTTATAACAGAAATGCATGCAATAATTAAGTAAAGTGCAAGTAAAGAAACAACATAATAGCATTTGCTGTAAGTAGCGTAATTATAGCAACTTTGTTTCTTATATTTTTGCAGAGCCAGGCTTGATTTTAGCGATGTCCTGCGGGATCCGAACTGCAATGGCCTTAGTGCCTTCTTTTTCACGGACAAGTATGGTTCCATGCTTGACCCAGACGAACTTATAAAATGAAATGAGACTAATATACATACATAAATTCACGCATTTTCCCATGGAGGTAGGCAGAAAACACAGAACGCCACCTGCTACGATCCTTACATACTCCTTCTGCCTCCACGTTCATTCATCTGGTTATAGACGCACAGGTTGCGAGTGCTACGCACCTGACCTGTCTGAAGAACCTCACCATTCCCTCTTGGCGTTGCCACTCACATCTGCCCTGTAAATACCTTTTGATAGTCGCCTTTCACTCATCCTCTCCTCATGACCAAATCATCTAAGCATACTCTTTCAAATTGTTGCCACTACATCTTCTTATAAACCGCAACGTTCTCCCTAAGACTAAACTAATAAACTCATATTTCGAAATAAAAATCACTGTTACAAAGAAAATCTTTAATAATACATGACATAGGTACACATAACATCACGCCGGTTGTTCCTGAAGAGTTGGGTAAACCTAAGTAAGTACATCCACATTTCGCCAGTTATATAATTTTAAATGAGCCGGTGACAAGAGACGAATCCAAGTACCTCGGTAGGTACCATTCTTACGTGGCCAAAATTCCTTCCATGCCACTCCAATCCAGTCTGTAGTTTGATGCAAATTATCTTGCTAATCTGAAAAGATACAATAATACAGTCTGTACTTATTGTTATATTACTAAAAATGATTCTTTGCTGTTAGTAAAATAATGGACTGTTACTGATTCATTGATAACAATATTGCTCAGATCCTCGAGGGCAAAATACCATTAGTTGGAGTGATGCGATAGCAGCACTGACTGTGTACACAATACTATGTGCAAAAGAGGTACTTAATTCTACGCAAATCTGCAGCAGACATCTGATATCACTCAGTCGCGTAGAAACGTGGAGCACAAATAATAATGGTTTAGGCTGTCCTTTTGTGCACCAGGTAGGTACATATAATTAAAATAAATAATCGTTTGGTAGGTACTTACATATTTGTTGGAAACTACTTTGTCGTCAACAGACTCCAATACAGACAGAACTGTTGCTTTCGTGAGATGAAACCGTGTAATAAATTCCTGGTCATCAAGGGTAACTAAATGTTCCTTTCTCTCGCGTATCGATCTTGGGCGACGAATTTCCTGATCCTAACATTCACGTAACATTAACAGTGTTCTTATTTTGCATAGCCAAATACCAACAAAATCAATATTTTTAGTAAAATACATAAAACAATATGATTCACAATATGATGACACTTGTGGATGACACTGACAGCAAAAATCGGGCGTTTACATGACAAACTCCGTTACGGTCAAACGGGTTTACGTTGTGTCGGTGAAATCAAAATTATAAATTAATCCTCGATTAAGCGCAAAAACGCGATCTCATTCAGTTGGTGAAATCCACCCTTAATCATCGTCCAATTCTTTTCAAACAACTCTTCGCAACTGCTGTACTGCAAATGGCATAGCTTGTCTGATTGGAAACTGCAGATCTAGGTCAATCCGAGGGGATAGATAATGATCATTAATAGCGAAGTTCACTGGACCGACGCCTTATAGATTAATCAATGTTACTGGCGTCACTAATTGCCACGAAAACGCTAGAAAAAGCCCAAAATTTATATTCGTGAAAATTAGATATTAGTGTGGAGATATTGAGTTTTTTTATATCACTCTTACAAGTATTATTAATGCAATACAAAAAACTGTTTATAAAGTGGATTTTATGTATCTTATTACCTTACCATGCATTTATTTGGCCTTTTTATTAATAAATCTCAAGAACAGCCATAACCAATGCCAAAATATTAGGAAAACCGAAACCAACAAACGACTTTAAATCACTACAACTCCCTGACAAGATCCTGAAACAAAAGCCGACCCAGCTAATGGCCAAACAGATAAGCGAAACAGCTATATCTCCTCATCTCTTCTAAAACAACAAAGCGACACCAGTTCCCGGATTAATTACGGAGCTCCTCCAAAACGTAATCATAAAACTCCATACAAAAAACAATAAAGGAAAGATCTTCAAGATTTGAATGAAACAATTGTAGCGAACGTTCACATCAAGAAAACTTCCATCTGCTCTACTTTTGTTCAGTGTTAAGTGTTATTATAAAACTTCGCTTTAGGGCTGATACTAGTGCTCGACGAAGCAATAAAAATGCTAATACAACGGGCCCCGGGGCTAACATTCTTACAAATATCTTGGAACCTTCATGATTTGGTGCACTGTGCAATGGATACACAAATCAATCTTTGCTAGAGCCGGCATTGTTAATACTTTCCAAAGTAAACAAGCGTGTCACCTCTACGACACAAATTACTTGCTTATAGAAATTGGTTCAGTTGGCGTCATGGCCGCAAGTGCAATTGCTAAACGTTGTGTTCTATTCTTAAGTCGGGCAAAGTGTTATTGGGTTTTCAGGTAGGGATTTCTCAGAGTAGCCCGGAGCTTCGGAAAGCACGATAAACCGTTGTCCCTACGCCTGATTTCCCTGTGGTCGTGTAGGCTTGCCGTCCTTTGCAGGAAGTCCAAGACAGAAGTTTTACGCTCAACGCAATTTCGGCGCTATAAACGCCGCCGCGACGATTCCATACTCTGTGGTGCAGTATATATTAAAGAGGTCTGCAACAGACTGCATTCAGAAAATTGCTGTGACTGTCACCCCACTGCAGAGACTGGTGGAAATTGAATCAAAATAAACTCATTCCCCTCGGTCGTAACCCGGTAAGTGCTGGGTTAAAGATTATGTCATAAGTTAGTTAAGCGGCAGTGTTCTACGGTTAAGGCTTTCACTGGAGAAATTGTGTGCTTAGAGACTGTAGACTTTATGTAGTAAGAATTTGGATTGTCGTATAAAGGAGATTACGAAGATCAGTAATTTACAAAAGAATAAAATAAAATGTTTCCTTTATTTTAGAAGCGATGATGCTAGCCAATTACGAAAGACATTTTTTCAAATAATATGTTATCTCCTGTTACAAACGCCTACGCTAATAAGTTCAAAGGTTGTAACATTGGATCGTTGAGAATAATTGGATTAACGTTAGGGAAGCTTACATTGTATACAAGGATATTTCACATTATTTTTCACAAATAATAAAGCAAACAAAAGAAATACCTTGAACATTACATTTATTTGTAGGAATTTCAAGATATCTTCGGTCGCCAGTCGTTACGGTAGTTAGATGCCCGAAAGTATAACAACCCAGTGGCCGTGGAGTTCAGATAGGCAGTCGCTCGTTGCTTCATGTAAATTACTGGTGTTCAGCTTCATGCAGTTAGACTAGAAGTTGGGAAAAGGCTTAGCAAATGATGATTCTTTCTAAAGAATCATCTCAACCCTTTAGGGTTGGACATGGTGTAAGTTGTGTCGGGTGGGCTACTGCCTTATGGTTGTTGTATATAGGCTGCACTCGCGGATAACTCTGATAGCGCGATGTATTTGCGTTATAGATGTCGCTAGAGTTCTTTTTTTATTTGATCATGTTCGCTACAATACACGAAAACACCTTAAAGAATGCGACAAACGCTAATTCACATTTACAACGTACTCTTTGTTTCTCTTTTAAGCAGCCCTACATCTCGATGGATGAAGCTTTTATTTAATAAGCCGTCTTTATGAATCCCAGTATAAGAGTAACTTTGTGTATATGGGTTGAGAAACTCGGGAAGCAATTCCTCAGGGCGAAGTACCCATACCAGTACAATTAGAATCTTCAGACAATCTTTGTCAGCGTCTTTTGATGTCCCATTTTAACAAAATGATAGGTTATTTTCCCGTAATATTATGTCGTTTTGTGTGGAGAATTTATCTTACATCCGAAAATATGTTTTGTAAAACGAAAAATGCTTCCATAATCGATTGCTATTGCTATGAGCGGGGTTTCGGTTTCGATTCTCAGATCAGACTAACTGTTTTTCTAGTCGAGAGTCTGTAAATATGACCGATAGCAACAAAATATATGCATGGACTGTATGTGGCGGTGTGTTACTAAAATCTTTTACCTAACTTACTTTTTAGGTCATTTCTCGCAAGTTTTTAAATATTTTGAAGAATAAAGTTCTGCTTTAAGCAAAATGCTTCTACTTACGGAATAAAAATGAAAAAAAAACCGCCTCATAACTAATTATCTTGAGTAAAACTTAATTTCTACTCGTAACTTACTTTCTGCTTAAGCATAATGAGAGTTTTGAAAACTTAGCGAATAATAAAAAAGGGTCGAGTTGGTAGAGAGTACCTACTATAGGAGCATAAACATATTTACTCTCATAAAATATTAGCTGAGAAAGGTGCTTGTTTACTCGTATAAAACCTACACGGTGGTACGGTTAAAACTTAGTTAAGTAGGTACCTAATTAAATTCGTAAGTTAAAATTTTGGCTTCGTCTGTTTTTGTTATTTTCTACCTTTTCATAAGCCTTCACTAGAGGTTTGCTTAGCTTAAATTTTCCATCTCACTCTATGATTCATCCAGGCTCAGCATCCACCATTACTGTGCCATCAAATGAAGGAACATTGACTTTTAAAACATGGGCTTTTGGCCTAGGCCATATTAAAATGCGAACTTCTGCCTCCTAAACTAGTTTAGGATTATCATTTTAATATTTCTTCACTGTACAACTTTATTCAGTGTATGTTATGTAAGTTTTCTTTTTATTTATTTATTTAAACTTCACGTACAATAGTGGTACATAGGCGGACTTAATGCCACAAGGGATTCTCTACCAGTCAAAGGGTAGAAAAAATATAATAAATAACTACTTGTTTTCGAAAATGTATATACTTATATAGATACTAATACACATATACAATTAAAATAAACTAATAAATATTTTAACAAATACTAAAATAAAAACTATAAACCTGATAATAATTAGTATGACTAGACTTCTAGGTAATTGAGAGTCTGACTTACATAGTGGTTCCGAACTTTTATTTTAAAAGTGAATCTGCCTTTGCCTTTGCGTTTTTCCTTGTGAACAAATAAATTACTATTACACTTAGGACTCTTCTTTTTTAACTTTTCAACCTAGTTTTGTTTCGTAATTTTATACATCGCGTATTAGAAATGTGTGGTCATATTCAAGGCGTGGCGAAACTTGTCCAGTTTGATGGTCTGCACTACGTCCTTAAGATCACTTATTATTCGGTACACACTGTATAGATATCTTATAGATGTTAGATCTCAACAGAACTAGCTGTTAAGGACACAAATTCAACTAAACTGACCTTGATTTGATACATCAATCTTAATACACAGTTACTCCCACCGCAATCATGTACCCGTAAACCTCTCTGCGAAAAAAAAACTATCGGAATTTTGCACAATTAGATTTCCTATAATGGGAGCACGGTAACAATGTTAACCTTTATGCTCCGACGTTATTCAACTTACCCGAGCCTAAACCCTGCCTTGACCTATATTCACCCTAATTTAACCCCTCACCGATGTTTCGTTCACGTAAATATTCGTAGGCGAAGACGGCTTACCTTGTAACGATCAATTTTGAACCATATCTCAATAATGGCATGATTGAATTTTGAATGATAATTTTCATGTGATTTATCGAATCGTCGAGTACGGTAACATTTTGAAGAAACTCTGATCCGGTTAGTGAGATAAGCTTCTTAATAGTTTGTATTGTACTGTTTTTAGTTACGCTTGAGTATTAGACTTTTTAAAGAGTTTATTTTAGACAATAAACCCACAGGGACGTTTTAAATATATGTTTTAATAGCCTATGACACTCGGGGATTATGTAGCTTCCTATTAGTGAAAGAATTTTCGAAATCGGATCAGTAATTCCGAAGATTGCCCCCTGCATACAAACATACAAACAAATTTTACCTCTTTATAATATGAGTATAGATGAGTAGGTACCTATTATCTTATAATTATGCAAAAACTTTTGATTACGTCTCTAGAACGTGGGCGGTCAAATAATTTGCTTCTTATCTTCCGTGGGTGTTCACCCACGAAGCATCTGGAAACATACATATTATAGAACGTATAATATATACGTTTAGTTGAACGTACGAACAGCTGTTTTGAAACATAATCCAAGAACCTATGTGTAGCGTAGTGTAACTAATTTGATGGCTAAGCATTATTATTACGAACTTGGAGCTTTGACTGGAAAGATCTGGAGTAGACATAAAGGTACCTACTGGAATGGGATGAGATCAGAAACATGCCAAACTTTCAACAGCCTCCACGTGTAGTGATACTTAAAAGTCGCTTAGGATGCTGCGTGTCGCGGGTTCGATCCCCAATTAACTCGGTATTTAATCAACTCGAATGTTCTGCAGTAGTTATGTTATAAATGGAATGATTTTGAAACAATAGTTGCTGAGGAGCTGGTGGCTAAATACAGCCGCTAGGGTCAATCTTAGTTAGGTTAAGCCGTGCTTGCCTACCGAGTTTCCTCCGTGCCTCGGAAAGCACGTTAAGCCGTTGGTCCCGGCTGTCATTTATAGATCTTTGGCAGTCGTTACAGGAAGTCAGTGGCCCGAAAGTCTGACAACCAGTCTTACCATGGGTTGTCGTATTTCCCAGTACTAACTGGGTTGTGGAGGTCAGTCGCTCCATTTAAAATGTCGGTATTCAGCTGCATCCGGTTATACTGGAAGCCGACCCCAATACAGTTGGGAAAAGGCTAGGCAGATGATGAGTTGCTGAAAAATACATTAGGCACATCATAGTTTCTCATGAGCCACGAGAAACGACAAAATAACATGTTCAAAAAGAAACATTATTTCCAAAACATTATCCACATTCATTAAGAATATAAAACATGTCTACAGACAGGTGCCTACAAAGCGAAAACCTTCAGCAGGCGTTTAGGGTTTAATAAAGTTATATTATATTAAAGCCCAAATAGCGCTTTGTGACCATAATAATTTATTATTATTGAAGTAAAAAAAAACAAATTTTGTTGTAAAGAATTTCTTACATTATATCAGTAGCTTGTGCTTTACATGGCTTTGTTCTTTTGAGGGTAGGCAGAATAATTAATTGCTTAAATTCTTGTGTAATAATAGGACGTACCCTGTTTGGTTTTTTAGCTTAATGACATAACATTTATAGGTCGTGATTGAAGAATGAAAGTTTTGAAGTGAAACGTAAATTATGTAGATGAATGATTTGTTTTTGTTTAAATGCCTTTTAATTTACAACCGACTTCTCAAAAAAGAGGAGGTAATTTATGCGGCTAGCAGTTTTTTTTTTCTTTCCAAATTAAATTTATAGATAATAAATCATGATGATAATGTTGATGTCTACAAAATCTAATTAAATTGGTATAATAACGATTCATTGATCTTATTATCTTCCATTCGGGTAATAAAGTACCATATTCTTATAATTTATTTGCTACATACTCATTACAATTATCACACAAACGCACACACGCACACATACTGTGTGTTTTGCTGACAGTATAATCTTCTATAGTTTGTTCCTTATAAAATTCGTTAGACTCAAGACTCAAGGCGAGACATATAAAAACTTCAGCTGATAAAGTATAAGAACAAAAACGGGACCAAAAAAAGATGAAAATTTCTCCGTGGCCTAGTCAATTATCTTTTTTTAACGTATATTAAGTTTCGTCTAGACTAAAGGATCAAAATTTTTCAGGCATTTAATATTCATAAAATTTTACCACAAAATTAACAGATACCAAACTATGTCTAGTACTTTAATAAATGTTGGTGGTATCTTTTATTACAGGCAAAAAACTAAAATATGTAAGAATCTTGCAAAGTTACCTATTATTTTATCACAAAGACTGAATTTCCCAAAGGAACTTTGCACTTTTAAAGAGATTAATTAATTATTATTATACCTACAGCATCATTCTTTTATAGGAACAAGCCGCGCGCCTTATGGTGGGATACTCCTTATTTCATTGGTAATAAAGACGAACTTCAAATACAAACTACAACTTTTATCTGAGTTATTATAAAATAATTATTATATTTTTTAATTTTTTTTATACAATTTTGTTGATAAGAATATTTAAAAATATAATTTAAATGTAAGAAAAATGAATAAAGGATAATAACAAATTTTGTTTATTTCTCTCATCATCATAAACAGTACAGAGACACATTATCACTACATAGAGACTGGTGTCTGTTTTAGGTGAAACCTGTATTTCAGATCACCAAACCCTACGGAGGGTTTGGTGATCTGACATTTATCTTATGACATAATTAAAACTGCATTAAATTAACATACATGATGAATAAACATTATTTAATTAAGTCAACAAACAAATTAATCAAATCAATTAAAGCATTATCAAAATGGTAAAATAAAAGTAAACATTTCAGATGACAAGAGTGGGTTATTTTTGACTTGGTGGAGCGTATGTGTGTGTGAGAGTGAGAGTGAAATTATTCTTCACACCACAATCCAATAGTGTGAAGAATAACTTGTGTTTGTGTAAGTGTTTCGTTCCATGCATTAGTTTAAAGGTATCAACAAACGTTCTGTTGTATTGTAGGTAATCAATGCTTGAAGCCAGGAGAACGCATTCTTTTTGCACTCTACCCTGGTGATACACTCTACCCTACATGAACAAAATATTGTTCATCTATCTCAGATGAACAAGAAAATTATTATTAAATAAATACGAACCCAAAAAAAAACCATAAAAATTATGTGCCAGACTGGTGTTATATCTACCTAGTTATCGAACAGACAGAGGTATTTCTCCTTTTTCCTGCGAATGCTTTTGAGTCGTAAGGATGTTCAGCATGCTTCTTAGTTACTGTCACTAAAATAAAAAGTTGTCGAACTGTAGGATATCGCATGGGAAGAAAAGAACTAACCTTTAATAAGGCTCTCTGGGCTCTCTCCAACTTTAAGGTGCACTTTACCCCAGGAAGTTATACAATAGAACAGCAAAGATTGACACATTGCGAGATAAACTGATTTGATTATGGAGGTGTCAGCAATGTGTCGATGAGATTTAAATATATAAATAAGCTTACAAATTCTGGGAAAATAGTGTACCGTGCCATTAGGGGTTAGACTTATTATTATTTAATGTGAGTACACTTTTATTTGTTTTTATTTAATTATTATTTATTTATTTTTGTCTATAAGGGGAAAAATATGAAGTACATACATAGAAATACTACAACACAACTGTAACTGATCGGTATTTACATTTGGTGGTTGTATTGCGAAGAGTAATTAGGGAAACAAATTTTTTAAGCACCTAAACATAAATAATCCATTTATCTTAAGTGCTCATCAAACTAGTGAAAATTCGGTATAGTTTTTCTTCAACAAAGCATTCATCCTTACAATGCCAATAAATCGATAAACAAAAAGACCTTATTCAACAAATAAGTAGGTCAGTAAAAAACGTACACACAGAGCGATAATCAATATCCATCCCGCACCAACATAAAATTGTTTTCGGTTCGGCATTTGCAAAGTTTCGCGCGCACCAGATGTTATTTATTGGCAGAAACCACGAGGACGAGTGAACCGAAACTGTCGTAAAAGCAGGATTCATAACCCACATTTGTGTTGGTTATGTTGGACATAACTTGGGGGAATGTGGGTTATGTACTGTCACGTTTTCGTCTGGCGTCTCTTCATTTCGTAATGAAGGGTTAAGAGGTCGTATTGTAAGTAGGGTCGTTCGATTTTAATTCTGTATAATATTGAGGTTTAGAACCAAGTTTATATGTCTATAATAATTTAATAATATTAGTAATGTATGATAATTTGTGTGTTATGTTCCTTTCAATATACAATGTTTTGTATTTTCATGTTTTCTAAACCTGACATGTAATTTAGATAATTATGAACAAATAAACTAAACTAAACTATAAATCTAAGAATACTCCTCAATAATCACGACAAATAAAATTCATGAAAAACAAAAGTAATGCTGTTTCTAAAAGCCTAACACCCTAACAAGTAAAATCTAAGCATTCGGTAAAAAAAAAAAACAGAAAATCATCGTAACAGCAGTTTTTCCGTGCCCTAAAGTAACCTCTCAGAAACTTCACTGATTCTTACAATGTACAAAAGATAAATCCTACGTTTTCCCATTAATCCGGACGGAAAATCCGCCATTACACTTGAAATGTAAAGAAAGAATTCTCATAGCTTACACATGACTGAACAGAAACAAAAAAGATTTGACACGAGTCTTATCCCCAAGCTGAACTGTCCTTATTGGAAATTGCTTCGGGTGTCCCTTGTCAGAAAACTTGGATGAAGGATTAAAACTTCGGCTACTGATTAGGATCGTCCGGAATACGTACCTGATGGCAGCGTCCCTTTGGTGCGGAAGTTTTATGTATGTAAAGACCTTTTATTCAAATCTTTTCAAGATAGAAAGTGAGGTCAGTGAAGGTTTAAACAATTTAGAAGGTGCCTACTAAACGCAGCTCGCAGATTGGAGCTGCATCGGAAGGTAGCGTATTTCCAAACAAAACAGTGCCGTTCCGGCCGTCTGTGCGATGGTTCATACAAAATGTAGGACTGAACGTGGTGGAGGGTTTTTTGCATTGCGTTGCGGCTGCCCACATGTGTACCAGTTCTAGTTCTAAACGGCATTATAATGTAATAATGGGTGAAGTAAAATCACGTGACATTTTTAGTAATGTTAGAAAAGGTATTTTCAGGTGGACGTATGCCAGAAGATCTAGGCAAGTGCTAACACGTGGCCCATTTCTCTTCGTTAATGTTTTTGTAGCCAAAAACTAGGGACCATTTCCAGACCGTACTGTTCAACTTTATGTGGGTCTTTATAACTTGTGTAGGTTTCGTGTAATCTCAAGAGTTAAATTGTTAGTTCCCAAAACCTGAATAACATACAATGTTTTTAACTTCTCTCTTGGGGCGGAGTTAGGTGGCAGTTGAGCTACATTTTGGCAAAAAATTTCATAAGATCGAGACCCACTTATGTCGAAATAACACAATGTTTTGGGAAACATTTTATCTTTGTACCGTCATACTTTCATATTCAAGTCTTGCCGAGAATCCCGAGAAATTCTTCTTCCACGTGCAAATAATTTAAGACGCCGGGATAACTTTAGCGGGGCTATAACTCAGGCACGTGTACCTACCAAGTAAGTACCTTTAATTTCGTATCCCTGACTGTTAATTTAAGCAATATATTAAATATTATCAACAAAACAACGCACCATTTGTCAGAAGAAATTGGTTCATAAATATTAAGCAGCATTAAAGAAGCTTATAATGTAAGCGTTTGGTTTTATGCAAAGTGGACCAAAATAATCGTGAAGAATTTTTCATTGTGGATTTTATTTATTGGTTGCTGGTGGCTCGGTTAATTTGTTTTTGTAGTCGATTATTTGTTTTAATAAAGCCTTGAAGATAGTCTTGTTTATGAAAATAGGTGGTCTTAAAATATTATTATTTTGCCAGCTTTGCCAGGCGGCCAGCTCAGTTATTTAGCTTTTTCGTAAGTCTACTTGTTTCAGATTAAAACTAAGATTTTGCTCTTTGTACTATATTTATTACACATCACCAGAAATAAACCTAGTATTGTCCGAATACATATTCTAGTCGTGATTTCAATTTTTATTACCATGTAGGATTTTATACGGGGAATAGAGTGTCAACCCACTTAAGTGTAAAAGAAAACTAAGAATAAACTGCTCATGCTTGACACACACTTTTATTACTATAGTATGTCTATCCATATAATATCTTCATCATCTGAATGAACCATTCAAGATAGAGGAGTTTCATTGGCACGTACTTATCTAATTTACATTTGACCACAAAGGAAAACTTGTATTCAAGCATAATCGCACGCACGGGTATAAAGTACTGGCTCGCGATTTTCAACCTTATAAGCACTTATTTACTGTACGAGATTTACAATCACGACGGAAAACCTTAACTAAACCATAATACTTGGAACCCTAAAGAAGGTAACCTACATGGAACCGCCTTTTTGGAAAACAATGAATATCGCGTCGTTGAAAGGGTATTGTGGAAGAATGAGCGTTCAAAAACCACCGAAATACGCCAAAGCTGTTTGTCTATCAATCCACTGCTGGCCATAGGCCTCGCCCAATACCCTGTGTTACAACACCCTGTCCTCCGTCTTCCACTTCCAGTCTGACCCAGCCACCTCATTAAGGTCAGCGGTCGATGTCGTTGGTCGTCATCCAATAAGCGTTATTTCAGTCTGGGATTCATAACATAACATAACATCGTGCCTGTAATCCCCGAAGGGTTAGGCAGAGGTATACCTAATAGTACACCCACATTTCGCCAGTGATGTTTAAGTCCTACGTAAAAGGGGCCAGTCTATTACCATCACCCGGGCATAAAATCCTGAGAAAAATGAGAGAAATTTGTGATGAAAAAACCCAATAACAATTTGCCCGACCCAGAAATCGGAACCAGAACCTCATACTCAGCAATTTCGACCACTAGACAAACGACGCAGTGGGATTATTATGACAACGTAATTAATAAAGTTCTTAGTTATGAGCAGTGATCGGAATAGGTAGAGCTAATGTACCTAAAGTTCAAGGAACACAAACGAAAAGTGGGGACTTCCGTACGACTAAAAATTTTTTTCGGAATATTTTTTTCTGAAACTCGTAAATGTCTCGGAATCAGTTAAGTACATTTAATAATAATGTTATTAATTAATCAGTACAGTGAACTAATAGAATTAATTATTTTTCTTTTTTAACCGACATCGACAGCAAGGAGAACGTTCTCAAAAAGCCAGTAGATACCTACACAGAAATAGTAAGCAAATTCGATAGTTGTTTTACTTTATTAATTTTAGTTGTACTTAAGTAATGTTCCGACATTCGGAACAAATATTCCGAAAAAAAAATATCGTAAGGAAGTCTGCACTTTTAGTTTCTGTTGCTTGAACTTTAGGCACATTAGCTCTACCTATTCCGATCACTGGTTATGAGACATACAATAAAGGTAAAAGTTTTATTACCATTTTTGTTTACTCTGCCTTCTTACATTATTGGGGTCGTAGACACTATTAATAAAACTAATAAAAATCGAACTACTGGTTGGCATACTTACGAATGGTATGTTTTCATATAATATTTTAGTATCTTTTATATCAACACCATTAAGTTGTCGGCTGAAAACAGTATTTATGGAATCAGCATCCTGTATGGTCTATCACAATAGGTATACACATGACTTGATGCTTATCATGGTTTCAATAGACTCTTGTGTGGGTTAGTCCAGTGTATTTTTTCAACCTATCAGTTTAAGTGCTTCACCTCTATCTATCTATAGCAACGAAGCCCTTATTGCTTTATTTGGTGTGTTAATACCCTTTCTAAATGACTACTATAATTATTGATAAAGACTATGATATATATAAATATGTATAAAGAATTAACAAAACCGTGGGAAGAGACATTATAAACTAAACATAGCAATTTTAGATGTCTATACCAAAACAACTGTGAAAAAACTCAACAACGTTTAGACCAGTACAACTAACTTAATAATGTTCAAATATAATATATTAAGAGCAGGTAAAAAAAAAAAAATTAGCATCTTTCTTTAACTTTTGTTATAGACAGAAATCCACTCTACACGTCTCATGTTAACTTGTGAACATTATTTTTTGTTATCAGACTCTGTCAACTCATATTACGAGTCGTATCAGTATGAGTCTCTGTGAAACTTTTATCTATTAGTCGATACTATTAGGTAAACTTGTGATCAACATTAGTACCGTCCTTTAAGTCTAGACTTCATGGCTAAAGATATAATATCTAAATAAAGAATTACTGGGACAGAAGTTCCAGTTTTCAGTCCATAAAATCTACCTACTGTTTTATTGAATCGGGCTTGGAAAAAAAGTGGAATGTTTTGCGCTTGCACGTTTTGTTGATCTCAACCAATCAAAAAAACAAATTCATAATATTTCATTCCACATAAATCGATATAGGCACTTCTGGAACGTCAGAAGCTAGATGTTCGGTTTCGATTGGTTGTTTTTTTGTTGGGAAGACACGGCAAGAAAATTCCACGGCAACCTGCCCGTGCATGTGCACGAGCAGGTTACTAGGGGTAGGTTAGGGTTTGGTGACTATCTACGGAATACCAAGTCATAGGTCACGAGTTTGGACCCAAGGCACGATTTTTCGGATTCATATGCGTATTGTATAATTAGCTTCGGTGAAGGAAAATATCGTGAGGAAACCTGCCTGAGAGATATTTGTCGTCGGCGAAACAAAATCTTTGACACCAGGTTATAAAGTAACCACACGAAAACGAAAAGAAAGAGTACTCTTTAAAATTGAATTTTTGATCGCTGTTTTGGTGCTAGTATTAAATACTAGTATTATATGCTGTTACTCTAAACAAACTCAGGGGTTTCGTCAACTTGCAGATATTGTGTGCACAAAGTTTATATTGTTATGCTTATTGTATCTCTGCCACCTTATTTTGAACTGTGTCTGTGTGTATTATTTGGATAAATAAACAATTTTATTTATTTGTATTTATTGTGGGTGTGTCCTGGATTCTCAATATGAACGAAGCTTCTGCATATTCCTCCCCAGTGTTGCCTATATATTATTCAGTCATACATTAGCCTACGGTTTTATAGGCGTTGTTGTTTTTGTCTTTATAATTTATAAGACGAAGTGAAAACATCTTTAATGGCGAAGTATAGTCGAAGTCAAAGATTTATCCATGTGGTCAGCATATATGTTATGAGTATCAATAATATCTGTTTTGCACAAGCAATAGTCGTATTTTGTTAGGAATACAATAGGAAACTGTTGATTTAATGGCAGCAATATAGTATTGATTCTCCTATTTTTTATATTGCATAGTTTAGCTTTTGCAAAATGTCTTTATGTTATTTAGATGTTTTGCCATGATATTCTATTGTTTGACCTGGATATTGGGCAGTAGGGAAATGCAATGATTTGTGACCATTGGAATAACATATTATTTATGTGATGTAGTTCAGTGAGTTTTAAGTCTTATCTTCACAGAGTCACTCTTTATATTCCCTTGAACTAATTGCCTTCAACAATATTTAGTCATTTAATATCCGTAGTTTGAGTAAATATAAACAACGAACCTTGTTCGTCGTTAGAACAAAGCCTTTCAATAAAACCTAATTATAAACTTTGGTAATTAAACACGTGGCTTCAGCGATAAAGCTTACTTGTAAATAGAAAAGGTAATTAAGGTCCAAAATCGCACATTTCACTCAATCCATGAAAATTTTCGGGGCAGTCAAATCTCTTAATCATGGATTCACTTTATAGCTCAACTTTTCAAATATTCAGTCAGTATTTATGAGTGTAATTAAACTGCCAAATTACGGAACATAAAATACTGAAGTTGGTAAAAGATTAGCGTTATGATGGCCTGTCATTGTCTGGGAGTCGAATGCGGAATTAAAATTGGAACAGGATCGTAATGAAGATATATTGGTGAAGAGTTTTGTTAGGACAATTACGGCTTCTAATTATGTATTCTGACTTTCTATGGGTGAAGGCATTTACGAGACATATCCAAACATATGGCGATGTATGGGAGCGTTTACGGAGAAGCGACTTTATGCGTCGAGCTGTGCGTTGCGCGGCACGTAGAGCGGTGCCCGCTGCAAAAAAAGTTTGCGATCAGTTTGATCGATTTTTCAAACTGATCGCAAACTATTTTTGATTTGTGTGCGCGCTCCACGTGTGATAACGAGGGCCGCTGCACGCGCCACCTCTCCGTAAACGAAAAAAAAAACGCTCAACGCGCCGCGTCTCCGTAAATGAGCCCTAATTCAAATAAAAGAAACACTAAAGCAACAGTGACTGTCATATATTCTAAGTAAACAACACATAATATGCGTACACGTGGTTAATTAATGTAAGTAATTTAATCAAGTAGGATAAGAGCTTTCGTTTTTCGGGTTACTTAAAATGTATCAATCAATATAAGGCTTTCATTTAATGTAAACTCATTAAAGTATCGATCGGTGGTTTACGATGTGTTACGATGGCACACATTGATAACATTACTTAGTATGTGGAACCGATGTTATGTTTTAAGTTATTAGATTGTGTGACGAAACTTATTGATTATTCCTGTACCTGTATCTTTGTATCGGCGAAGCAACCAGCATCGTTATTCACCTGCCCTTACCCCAATTTATTTGAGGCAGAATGTCTTCTGCTTCCATACTTCTCTGTTACTCGTCATCTCAGCAGTCACTTCCTTTCCAGCCATATCATCCTTCACACAGTCCATCCATTGGCGAAGCAACGATTACTGCTCTTAACTGATAAATGATATGCATGGCTGTAAGTTAGTTACAAAACACGTAAATTTTTATAATTATATTTTTTGATGTCGTGATGGCCCAGAGGTTAAGACCTCGCCTCTCATGCATGAGGTTGTGGGTTCAAATCCAGACAAGTACCAATATGACTTTTTCAATTCATATGTACTTTTCTAAGTTTATCTTGGACATCACAGACATCGGTTAAGGAAAACATCGTGAGGAAACCTGGACTTATAGTTAATATAAGTCTGAATTCGTCAACCCGTCTTGAGCAAGCGTGGTGATCAATGCTCGTGCCTTCTCTGTATGAGAAGAGGCCTTTGCCCAACAGTGGGACAGTTACAGGCTGGTATTGTTATTTTTTTAACTAGATGAGGTGTTCCTTTCCGACTAATCTGAGAAGAACCGAAACAAACTCAGAAGTTGCAGTTAAAGTTAAATATAACATCACGCCTTTTATCCCCAAAGGGTTAGGCGGAGGTGTACCTAATAGTACCTACACCCACATATCGCCAGTTATGTTTTAAGTCCCATGTAATAGGGGCGCGCCTGTTGCCATCAACCGGGCACAAATCCAGACTCCGTGGTTGCTACTGAAAAATTCCGCATGGCAAAACACAATAACACTACTTTTTTTTCTCCGGCCGGGCCTGGGAATCGAACCACCACCCAGGATCGCTCAGCAATCGCGCTTGTTACCACTCGATCAATGAGGCAGCCAATTCAATTTTAAAATCCAGACATAATCCTGGTCAAGTCACATAAGCACCATGAAGATTAAACCCTTTACACACATCAACACACTAGAGGAACGCTGTAACATCCTCCCAACCGATTTTGGGTCACTGCGTCATATTCCAAAAGAGACTAGCTAGTACGCAGAAGATATTTTAACACAAGTATGTGCGCAGACACAGGTGCACTCTCTGTTCCTTTACTCTCGTAATCCGGTAGAACGGCAGTAGGACACGATCGGGGAGAGCACATTGAATATGTAACTGTTCAATCTTTTTTTGAAAACTAGGAGTACGACGATAAATAAGAAGACGTAGATAAAATGACGCTGGAAAACAAAAATTGATTTAAAGCGATAGCGTGGGTAAACTGCCTGCTACGGACGCGTAGCGGGCGCTACGGTCGTAGCACTCTTTGCTACGCCTTGCTACGCACTGCTACGCTGCTACGATTAATTGAAACGGTAACGCAATAGCTTTCAATCTCAGTATATTTACATTGCATTACATGCTAATTATACGTATATTAAAGTTCTTTTTCTTCTTTGAATTGATGGTAAATAGATATATCAATATTGTTTAACTGAATGAGTATAGCGCAGTTGGGGTCCTCTTCAATCACGGCATCATCAGTGGTATTTTAGGTCCTTAGAAATGCAGGTGGTTGGACACTCCAACATATAGAACATGGTTTGTTCACGACCTCAGAAACCGGATTGTAGTCTAGTGGGGTCTAGGTAGGGTCTACTGTGGTCTACTTATAATTGTCCATTACGTTGGATTACAGCAATAATATAGTTCCTCTGTAAACAACCTATGAGTTTAAATCAATACATACAAATACATTAGTTACCCCTTCCATGGTTAAAATCCATACACCTAGATAAAAATAAACAACAATATGTTGGAACCGTGAAATAGAACGTCAAAGCAATATTAACTAGCGATGCAACAATAGAACTGTAACAAAGGAATATGATGACAATGCTTACTGATATACATGGATATCCTTACTAATAATATTTATATATTATATATATATAATATTATAAACGCGAAAGTTTGTATGTATGGATGTTTGTTACTCTTTCACCCAAAAACTACTGAACGGATTTGGATGAAATAACATAATATAGGATGCTTTTTATCCCTGTAGTAAAATCCCGTGGGACAATAACCGAACTCCACGCGGGCAAAGCCGCGGGCATAAGCTAGTAGGATGATTACTAAAAACATCGTATATCAAGGCAATTTATTATGGATATTTCAAAAGCTTATCTACGCATAATAACATAACATAACATCACGCCTGTAATCCCAGAAAGGTTAGGCAGAGGTGTACCTAATAGTACATCCACATTTCGCCAGTTATGTTTTAAGTCCTATGTAATAGGGTGCCAGCCTATTGCCATCAACCGGACACGAATCCAGACTCCGTGGCTGCTACTGAGAAATTCCTGATGGAATAAGCCAACAGCACTTTGCCCGACCTGGGAATTGAACCCGGGACCTCATGCTCAGCAATCGCGCTTGCGACCGCGAGACCAACGAAGCAGTCAATAAATAATAAGGTAAAACTGAATTTGTATCGAATTAAATAAATAAATAAATATCGCTGGACATTACACACAGCGCCATCTGGTGCCACACTAAGCAACGAGGCTTGTGTCGTGGACACCAGATAGTTGATATACTACATAGATACTTTTTTGTTTGTAAATACATACTTATTATACATATAAACATCCATGACTCGGTAACAAATGTCCATGCTGATCACACAAACACTTGCTCCTACCGGGATTCGAACCCGGAACCCTATGAACGTAAGGCAGCCTCACTACCGCTGCGCCATTCGGGTCGTCGAATTATCAGCCAGATAATATATTCCCGTAAACTGGGTCTTATCTATACTAATATTATAAATGCGAAAGTTTGAATGGATGCATGTTTGTACTTAATCACGCCAGAACGGCTGAACTAATCTGGATGAAATTTGGCACAGAGATAGATTATAGTTTGGAATATCACATAAGCTGCTTTTCATTCCGGTAGGATGATCCCGTGGGTCAATTATCGAACTCCACGCGGGCGAAACCGCTGGCATAAGCTTGTACATACATAAAGAAACTCACACTTACAGAAACTACATAACGACACTATCCTTACATACTCCTTTCGCCTCGTCCACCTTCACTCGGATCTAATACGGTTACCACCGTAATATAAGGTTAAAAAATATCGTACTCCCAGTAGATATTTACATTTTTTTTTTCTTTTTCGTATGGTTAGTGCCTAACCTGGTGTCGAGAGTTTTTGTGCCGCCCATGGGCCTCTGACATGGCTCAACATACCGTTGTAAAATATTAATCAGAAATGTGACTATCGGACTACCAAGTCATAGGTATTGAGTTCGAACCCAAAACACGCACCTCCGATTTTTCGGATTCATGTGCGTAGTCTATAATAATTATCGCTTGTTTCGGTGAAGAAAGACATCGTAAGGAAACCAAATATTTACTATTAAATTTTCTTATAAATAAAACCTGTTTTCACTAAAAACTTTAATCTATAACGCAGCAAATTACAAATAAAAGCCAATATAATCCGTTCATAGAAAGTAAGCTAAGCGCTATGCGGACTGTATTCTGTGAATTCTCTGATCCCATTATAAAATATGAAAACCACATTGGAGAACAACAAATCCTCTTACCACGGAAAACTGAAACCATTCACGAAGCTCAATGTAACAAAAAAACGAAGAATTTATTTTACAATTACACGCTATTATCGACTTTGTATTAACTTTGATAAAGATAACAATGGCGTGCGTAGTTTACTGCCAGTTAGTTGGGAGCGAATATTTTATTTGTCTTGTACTGAGAGTTGAGTGGTGTTCAAATTGCACTGAAGCAACTTGTAACATGGGAATGGTACAATCCAAGTATAACTTGACCCCTCTTTACCTATCCGCTCTTTGTAATAGGGGTCAAGTAATAAATGACACAGTATGTACATCCTTATGAAGACATTCTATAGTTAATATTATTCTTTGCTTTTTTGTATTTACTTACTAGCCTTTGCCCGCGACTTCGTACGTGTGGTACTTAGAATTTACAAAAATATATCATTTCTGTGGTAAAATGTATCCTATATTTTAAGTTAGGAATATAACCGCAGAGCGGTGAAAACTGCGTTCAAATCCATGCAGTAGTTTTTGCGTTATGCGCGTACAAACATACAGACAGAAAGACAGACAGACAGACAAAAATTCTAAAAACTGTTGTTTTGGCTTCTGTTGCTCTAATAAAGACCCCCCCCCCCATTTATTTATTTGTTCAATATCTTAAATGTACAGACATCGGCCTGTTACAATTTTATTATATTATGTATAGATATTGTACTGCATACTCAGAATTAATTATTCTTAAGTACATTGTCTAGTCTCAAAGATACCTACTTACATTTTTATTTCAAATTCACAATGTTTTACAAACTAGCTTGGATTTAAAACTCTTGGTAATTAAGTTTGGTAACTAACTTATAAATAGGCGCTCTATCTTATCATAGAATACATAGATAACAATCCAAAAAGTCAGAAACTTCAGGTAAATTAATAACCTAATTCCCAATTCAGTCACAAAAATAAAAATAATTTAAAAACAAAAGCCGATTAATGCGACGCGCAAACAAAAAGCTAAAACAAACGACTATTTAAATTAACTAAATAAAGCTACTTATACTAATGAATAACCTTAATGTACAATTTAAATGCTTTTAAACAATTATAATTGTTCTACGAGTATTTTATACGTCGCTGGCACGCTCGTCGGAGATTCATTAGGATTCCTTTATCAAAAAATGGGCTAACTCATCTAAAAGATATATTACCCACTCTTAGGTTCATGAAAATATATTAGCCTCCTTCGATAAATCAGGCTGAATGCTTAGCCAGCCCAGTTTTTGTTTTTAGGTCATCCCAGACCTACCGGGCGGCAATATATGTACACATTTCACAGTAACTAGGTACATGACGTTTCCAATTTACCCCAACGCATACTACGTAATATCGATTTGATTCCGATCCGATGACGGGGGACGCAACAGGTCAGGCATGCATGGAAAATTCCTTCCTAGTTGCAGTTATTGTAGAAGCAATAAAGTTTAGAATCGTTTGCACTGGTTCCGCCAACTGTTGTGCATTCAGCACTAGGTATCCCGTTTTGCCCGGGACCTGACGAGCGAGATAGATAGCTCGAGCTGGGAAGCAAGCTAGCCCACTTTGCAAATTGGAGCACCCTGGGACGCATCTGACCTTTCGCAGAAATTCAAAATTGGATACAGCGTTTTACAATTTTAATACTTTTTTGTTATGTTGGTAGTACCGGCTCTTTGTTTTTGTGTTACTGAACAAAGAATAGTTTTACCTGGTTCATTTTGTGTAAAAACTCTTTGTTATTTACAGTTCTTTGTTAGATCAAAGTTGCAACATTTTTACACAGTGAAGCCAGCTTTTTATGTTAAATAATGAAATTAATTGCATCCGAAGTACCAAAAGATGATTTAAAATGTATTTAAAGTGTTTAGTAATTAAATGTGTAAGACATGATGCCAGTCAAAAAATAAATAAAAAAATTAGAATTTTTGACTTTATCTTATTGGATATGATCATTCAATAAGATATTATTATCATCAATATCATTAAACTCCTTCAGCAATAATGAACTCCTTGCATAATGCAGTGTTTTTTTCTTTCTATCAAATGGGCCACAATTTGTTGACGAACTTCACTCAGTCAATAAACTGAAGCTGTCTACTTTTTACTTTTCTAATACTTATACTCATATTTCTAGTCAGAAAACTAATAACAATTCCATAGGTTCCTTTTACGAAACTCGTAAACGATTTGAATGTGAATCGGAAGCCGATAGTAGGGACTTGCCCGGGCGAGCTATTTATAGAACCAGCGTTGCATTTACCTTTGCACTTTACGGAACTGCCCAGCCCCTTATCATGAGCTGTATCGATTTTATATACTATTGTATTAGTTCTACATTTATCACTAATGATGTATGGCGTTGTAGAGTTAGATTCGTATTGTTTGATTCCCGCTTGGGTGATTTTTAATCCATTTGCTAGGAATGGTGAGGGGAGCAACGGTGACCCAGCGGTAACTCACACGACTTCCGGGTTGTAGGTGTGAGTTCGAACCCAGGCAGGCGCATTAGTTTGTGTATTTCATCACCAATGCTCTCAAAACGGTGAACGAAAAACTTCGTGAGGGAACCGGCATGTCTTACACCCGTATCTATACTCAAGTTAAAGTAATTACTTGAGCTTAAGTAATTACTTTTTTTTATGCAATAGACCAGTATTTAAACGGTTCTTACTTAGAACCGTCAAAGAAAGTAAAGCTAAGAATTCTTCCTTTTTACAGTTCCAACTTCAAGCAATTATTAAGCTACATAATAAAAATCGTATCTTAAATAATGACATTTACTCAAGTAAACACCCTGACTTGTTTATAGATACGGGTGTTAGACCCAAACACTCCAAGACTTGTGAGTTCTATTATCCTTGGGCTCGTGAGGTGGATGCCCATTGCCTCTCAAAGAGAGGAGGCGTGACTTGAGTTCCAGAATTGGGAATAATTTAAGCTGATTATTCTAGGAATCGTGTAAGAACAACCACATGTTTTTAGGTATAACTAAAAATTTCAAACTCCCTCTTTTTCACAGAAGTGGGATTGAAGAGACAGAGTGAGAAGTAAGAATGAGATAGTTAATTTCTACTTTGTACACAATATTTCTTTTGTATAGTCAAATCAACGTAGTGTACGTTTAAATTCAACAACAATATTCATAATACGAAATGCCAAAATTTAATGGACACTGAAATATTCAATTCCACGAAATATCTGTCCTTTGATCAAAAAACTACGGGTCACGTGTATTTAAAAGTATTCCAGAACAGTGAGTACTAATTGAATGTTACAATTCTGTTTCGAGAACAATAGCATGTACTTATGACAAGTTTCACCGGGATTTCAATCTGATTGGGACATACCATGATAATTCTATTATGTCAAAGCATTCTGGTTTCAATTATTTGAGTACTGTACTCGACATCAGAAGCGGGATGTCGGTCGGATGTACCAATACCAATACAGAGAGTTTTGTACATCTCCGACCTTATGTTTCTGAGCATAAGGTAGGACGTACAAATACAGTGAGCATTGTACCTCCAACCTTATGCTTCTCATGTCCAGTGTTCTCTTCTTGAATGACTCTCGTATTTTCAATATGTAAGAAGTAAATTGGTTAAAAATTCTTATGTTAACTTGTAGTATTTTTAAATGAAAAAAAAATACCGCCCATTTATTAATCACATTAAGAATTGGATTAGAAAAATTAACAGTTATTTGTCTACTAGACGTTGGTTTGTGTTCTGAGGATTGCAGATATAGAAGGTACCTTCTTTAAATGTCATCTTCACGTAAAAAAACAAAGTATAGTATACATACGGGCACGACATTTTAAAGAGGTATGAAAGTGAATACACATACAACAATAACATGTAACACCATATTAACCATAGTAATTTTTATAAAGTCATATTTAAACTGTTTTGCATGCAAGCCCAATCAAATAAACAATAATGTGGCCAGTGTGGAAAATATCACTGAAGTGTACTGACACTCAAAAAACATTATTTGAATAACCATCGAATTTAATTTATAACCGCAAACAACATTATTGAAATGCACCAGTGAGTTACATTTCTGCGAATATTGCGTTATTACAGCTCACAGAGTGCTCAGTTCCTACGCCCGATGCGATGCTTTGTCCGAATTTCATATTAAATGCGAGTAGTAAATGTCATATTTTGAAATGAATTAATTCCTGGAGTACTTCTGTGTTAATTAAATACACAGCGTGAAAGCTTTTACTCAGTCCTAAGCACATATTAGGGGTTAAAGTATGAAATTGCCGATTTATACTGCAAATTAAAAACTCGTTTTTTTTCCAAGATGATATTCATTATCCATACATTGCTGCCATCTAATCGGAATTTCATTTATGCTTTTGCGATAGAACTCTGCGGATCTAGATTTGACAAACTGTATGAAGGCATGTTGTATTGCCTCCTGAAAGAAATTTTTTTACCACGTAGAAAATTGTCCAAATTACGAAAAAAATGGTAGTCAGTTGGAACTAGGTCTGGCGAGTAGGGAGGATGACGTATAATTTCTAACAGTTACAGCGCAGTCCCGTGCAGTGTGAGGTATTGCGTTAACATGCAGCAATAATGGTGAAGATCGATTCACGAGTCGGGGCTGTTTCACTGCCAGTTTCGCTAGCATTGTTCGATGTTCGGCACAGTAAAAATTTGCTGATATTGCTTGCTTTTATTGGAAAGCTTTGCTTTAGGGCACTGTTGGGGCATTTGACTGGGGTCAACCATTGCATTTTTCGCTGACGGTTATCGTAAAGAATCCACTTTTCGTCACATGTCACAATTCGATCCAATATTACTTGATTTCTGTACCAATTCAACAAGCCAGCGCAAGTTTCAACATACGTTTCTTTCTGCAGATCAGCATCATGAGATGAATGATTGATGATGATGATGATGATGTTCAGATTCATGAGGCACCTTTTTTCATATTTTTTAATCTTATTGATTTGATGCAAATAAGTCAATATTGTAGGTAAGGTAACGTTAAATCATGCTGCTAATTCCCGGCTAGTTTGATTCGGATCGGCTTCCACCATTTCCTTCAATTCCGCGTTATTCACCTGTGTGGGCGGTGTTCCACGTGGTTCGTTCTCCAAGTCAAAGTTTCCATTACGAAAGCGTTTAAATCAAAAACGCACGGTGCGTTCATTAGCAGTCTCCTCTCCAAACGCAGCATTGATATTGCGAGCCGTTTCTGTCGCGTTAGTTCCGCGTCGGAACTCGTATTTAAAAATTACTCGATTTTTCGAAGTATACATCTTTTCCGTCTAAGCTGAATAAAAAAAAAACAATTGAAATTCGAAAATCGAATGCTGCACATTTTTTAAAAGACAAATCTCATCGGTATAATGTAAAAAAAGTTTCACTCGAATATCCACACCATGAAGATTTAATGTCAATTCAAAGTAGGTATCTATTACTATAAAACGGCAATTTCATACTTTAACCCCTATTTTTAATTGGTTTACACAAAGTAACTAATTGGTTTGGTTTTTTGTACCCACGAGTCTCTTCGTATACTTATCACAATTATATCATAACTATATAACAATATATTGATTGTTATATAATTATGGTATGATTGCTGGGGTAATTTTGGCAAATTATTAGAATTTACAAGTTTGGCCAGTTTTGAGTATGAATGTGGATGGTTATAAAAGATGGATGGACTGTGTGAAGGATGATATTGCAAAAAAGAAAGTGTTTGATGAGATGACGAGTAATAGAGAAGTACGGAAGAAGAAGACATGCTGCGTCGAACCCAAAAAAATTGGGTTGGGGCAGGAGAATGTGGATGTTTGGCAGGTGGAGTGGTAAGTACTCGAACCAAAATTGGTACCGTTAAACAAAAGGCCGTTAAAACAATAATAGTTTTTTCTGAGAAAACCGACATCAAATAACCTCTTTTACTATTATTCAGTGAACAGTATGCCGGACGTCAATGCTAACAAAACCAGTATAAGTTGGCCTCTTATTCTGCTAGAACTCCGTACTACGCTAGGCCAGCTCAAAGTCAGTTACCACTGAACCGAGACGTAGTGTACAATAACAAAGAAACATTTCTGTGTAGCTATTGACATGTAACTAATGTTAAACCGCTGTTTATCTATTATTTCAATTACAATAATCCGTATCCTCTGACAGCCTTAGCGCTTGGTGGTAAGCAGCTTATAAATACATGGTGTATTTTTTTATTTACTTCTGCAAAAATAAATAGAAAACTTTATTCCATCAAGCTGTTTTTATGAAATTAATTGCAGGTGCTTGGCGTAGCAAAAGCAAATTGGGAAATTGATTATGATATCAAGAAAGAGTCTCAAAGGGTTGTTTTTTTTTCAAGTGTTAAATCCACGTATTGGAATAACTTTTTTGAGACTTTCTCAAAATGCGTTGGCCGGACGTAACGTTTTAAATGGATTTTAAAGACGATCCATAACCTTAGTATGTAACTACGTATTCAATATAGGTACAAACCTTAACGACCCAAAACTAGAACAGTTCTAACAAACATATAGTTTTTATTCATGTATCACAAAACCATTGGCAACACAGCGCTAACCTAATCCACCACGTACCATCGTCTGCTTTATGAAACAACAAAGAAAATATATAAGACTTTATTAGAGGCTAAATTAGAAGAGAATATAAATATTCTGGTCAGTTTGTCAACGGATTCGGTTAGGGAATTGATTGCGGGCGTCGCTCGTAGAGCCTAGTTAATATTAATGAAGGTTGACTGTGGTATAGGGCTTCTGTTCCCATACATATTATGATTACTATATGTGGGTATGACCCGAACTGGGCGCGATGTATTGTAATTTATAACAGCTGTTGTGCTTCGAAATTATGCTGATGATCGTCAGGCCTCTGTACTCAAGTTTGATACTCCCGCTTGCAACGCAAATAAATTTGTGTTTAGTAGTAAAACACTATTTTTTTTTTTTTGGCAAAAATGTTTTTATTTTAACCTTTTTAGTTGTGGTATCTCACACAAATCCTTGTCTCAGTGTCAATTGTTTTTTTTATATTTGATGGGCTTACTCTTTACCTCAATCTTGTCCTGAGAACAGAGATGAAGTCGACGATGGAACGAGCTAACCCAAAAAAAGTCTATTAACTCGCGACTTAAATAGATTGGGGTCATATGAACTCGGGAACACCGACGCAGGCAGGAGATTCCACTCCTAGGCAGTGCGCATAATAAAAGACGTAGCAAAGCGCTTCGTGCCAATGTGTGGAACATCGACGAGGTATGGGTGATAAGCTGCAGAACGTCTGGGCTCCCGATGGAAGAAGGGAGATGGTGGAATGAATCAATTGTACATGTAACGAGAAAATATCAGCACATCATCCACATACACGAAGATGAAAAATGCATATAAAAAAAGAAAACTCATAAAATACCTAAGCAGAGTTAATAAAATTTATATGGCTCCACCGCGCGAGCTTCCTCTACCAAATGAAATGAACATATTTAAATCGGACCAGTAATTACGGAGAAATCGTTGAACATGCATGGAAAAAAAGATGTTGGTGGAATGGCATAAAAAGTGAAGAAACCGGACCCTGTGATGTCCGCTGGTCCAGCGAGGCCTACGATTTGATTATTCTTGATCAAAGAATCTGCTATTCGTGATGTAAAAACAGAATATCAATGAAGTTTAATTAAACACTTTATATATATATATATATTTATAAACACATCAGCCGACTTGTTTGGGAAATGCTAGGCAGGCGACGATGATGACTTCATGTCTCAACTCAATCAAATCGATCGCACGCATTTTCGATGCAAAACTGTCTAGTTTATCGCTCAAGCTAATAAAAAAAGCAATTAAATCAAAATCAATAGCAATCGACATTAGCCTACGATAGCAATATATTATATGGTATCTATTTAGAAACTTAAAGAAAAATATGTTTTAGTCTATAGTAGACAAAAAATATAAAGATTAAACAATATTATAGAATACCACATCTGAAATTTAAGGAGTGTATATATCTTCTATTATTTGCAAAAAGAATATCCTGTTCCGTGAAACTTTACTACTTCATCTTTATATTTTTTTTTTTGTTGATAAGTAGGTACTCTACTTTCCATAGAAAATTACATTTTATTTACTACGTGAAATGTATAAAACATGGTTGTTTACAATGAGTAGCGATTGTTGACTCGGAAACATCTCAGTGGAAGTATCCTATTGTACAAGAGAACGTGCCAAACGTCCGTTCTTTAAAACTTGAGTACTGGAAAGTATCCAATAGTCACAAAGCACTACCAAACAATCAATTTAAAAACGTCTGCAGCAAGAATCTAAGCACAATCACTCACCAAAACCAACCATTAGAATCGCGTGACAATTCGCTAGCACCATAAAGCAAATCGTCCAACTAAATCAATAAACTTGACCTGCCTGAACGCCAATGTAACAGTCCCATAAAAGGTTTATTAAAGCCCTACTCAATAGCGTGAAAAGCTATAAATTCCTTTACGCACACCCCTGATTCAGGAGCGCAGAACATTAAGCTGCCGAGTTTAATATAAGTAGGGTATTGTGACGTAGACGCAGTGTTGTGTGCTCCGCGATCGAGCCAGGTAGCCCGGACTGCGTAGTCGCTATGACGTAGGCCACGCGCGTGTGCGTCATCGCGGCTGTGTGAGTGCCCTACATTCGTAGGGCTGTCTCCCGTATTATAGCAGATAATACTGCCGACGTTAAAGGTTTATACGCAGCTTGACTGATGGTTACATTTGAACGTTTGCGTTCCGAAGGGCTGGAATGTACTTCGTTTTATACGTAACCGTTTTATGGATGACAATAAACACTTCTGTTATGTCGTTTCGTATATTTCAGGGACAACGTATTCTGTTTCAATGTTAAAATTCCTATCTTATTGCGTTCTTTATCTCAATGTAGAAGTAACGTCCCTTTTTTAAAGGGTACATTTTCTTTATTTATCTTTTGTGAAGTGCTTTGTATCGGTATAAGGTATGAACGGGGCTTACGGTCGTCCCTCAACGAGCGGGCTGTCTTTCATTTAATGTCAGGGGTCGCGATCGATGTAGCGGCCGCCTACGCCCGCATCCGCATCCCTAGATGCGGCAGGAACTGTAGGAGACAGCGGGAATTGTGAGTGAAAATTGTTTTTATTGCTTCTGTTCACAATGGGTAATGGGACATTTTTTTGCGCAAAATATTGGTCTTTCTATCCGCAGAAAAGTGAATGGATGATGCTTTTTTTTTACATGATTACAATAAATTTATTGGTTAGTGGATTGGTAGCACGTTTTCTGGGAACGTTTTACATTTGAGGCAAATTACATTTTTTACTTAGGCACTGCATAAGAATGATAATATCTTCATTGAACAAAAAAAAGATTCTTTAGCACTAAAATAATAATAAATGGCATATGGAGCTTTCAATATAGGATGGTTCTGTTCCAAAAGTATAGTATACGAAAGTACAGCACTTTACAAATTGAGTGCTTTAATTTGAATATTTAAAACATAAAACTACAATTCCAATGTTTATAAAAGAATGTTTTCATTTGTCATGTAAAAGTTATTTGTATAATTATGTAATAATGTATGTTGGTATGTATGTTTATTATGTTATTATGTGTCTATTTATACCGATATAATTAGGTGTGCTTTAGAATAAGGTCCTCATCTGCCTAGCCTTTTCCCAACTATGTTGATGTCGGCTTCTAATCTAACCGGATGCAGCTGAATACCCGTATTTTAACATGAAGCGACTGCGTTTCTGACTTTCACAACCCAGTAAGTATTGGGTAATACGATACACTTTCGTTAGACTGGTTGTCAGACTTTCGGCCCACTGACTACCTGTAACGACTGTCAAAGATCTACAAATGACAGCCGGGACCAACGGCTTAACGTGCTCTCAGAGGCATGGAAGAAACTCGGTATGTAAGCCCATCACAACCCGTCAATGGACCTTAAATAAATAAAAATCAATACTTTTAAAACAAACCTTATCATCGACATGTTTAAAGGCATTCCTAAGAAATTGAACTATGGAAGCATCCCGACGAGAACTTAATTATAGTGATTGGAAGTTCAAAAGGCAACAAACTAGCCATATGGAAGCATGGTGGTTTTGCTCGCATACAAACTTCATCTCTTTTTAAGTCCTTCCTCGTAGTTGTTCGCAAAATCGTTTCCTAGAGCAATTCTGCATCTGATAAAACAAAATACTATCGAATCTTAACTGTTTTTATTGAGTTAAGCTACTAGTTACACGAATGATTGATATCACTCACTCAGCGAAATAAGAAAAGTGTAACCAAAAATTTAAACCTCTGTACATATAAATTTAAACCTCTGTACATATAAATTTAAACCTCTGTACATATAAATTTAAACCTCTGTACATATAAATTTAAACCTCTGTACATATAAATTTAAACCTCTGTACATATAAATTTAAACCTCTGTACATATAAATTTAAACCTCTGTACATATAAATTTAAACCTCTGTACATATAAATTTAAACCTCTGTACATATAAATTTAAACCTCTGTACATATAAATTTAAACCTCTGTACATATAAATTTAAACCTCTGTACATATAAATTTAAACCTCTGTACATATAAATTTAAACCTCTGTACATATAAATTTAAACCTCTGTACATATAAATTTAAACCTCTGTACATATAAATTTAAACCTCTGTACATATAAATTTAAACCTCTGTACATATAAATTTAAACCTCTGTACATATAAATTTAAACCTCTGTACATATAAATTTAAACCTCTGTACATATAAAACCGACTGCTTCATTCGTGTAGTGGTCGCAAAGGCTTGAGCTTGAGGACTCGGGTTCGATTCCCAGTCCAGTTCCAGTTAGGATTAGTTCCAGGTTGTTGGCAATAGGTTCGCCCCCTATTACCAGTGACGTAAACATAACTGGCGAAAAGAGATTTAGTATAGGAACACTAAAGCCTAACCCACCAGGGATTATTAAGCGTAATGTTATGTTAACTAAAGAAGTAATAACAAAAAAGTCATTTTTAAAACAATAAATTTATTTTTTAGAGCAAAGCTTGGCGCGATATTTACCTGTGTGTTTAATCTTAATTGATACTTTTAGCGTGGAGGTGTATAAAAATAACTAGTTCGCCATCTTTGGGAGTGTACCATATCGGATTTAGAATGACATCACTTAGCTAAGCATGCATTGTCATCCAAACTAAAAGTGTATACGAAACTTCAGCTCAATCGATTGGGGATAGCTGTTTTCAAATTCAGTTGCAAGATTTCACCTGGACAAACATACATAAAAACATTGCAAGTTAAATAAAAGCTTGTAAAGTACATACCTTCACTCTTTTTTGTCCCCAAGAAAACCTGCGCCGATATCAACGACAGTATAAGTACGTAGGTACTTTAAAGCTGTTCCACTTAGACTCTCAAACGAGGATTCCCAACAGGATTTCTTCTATACGTTCCATTCACCTCAGCATAAAAGATTTGTATACCCACATTTGCCGTATCAATGTAGTTCTGAGAGGGAAGACAGTATTCCCAAAGAAGTAGGTTACCGTTAAGAAAATAAATTAAAACGAGAGGTAATAATGGGGTGAAAGTTGTTTTAGAGGATTTTCCCTAAAAGCTTTTGGAGAAATTGATATTTTCAAATTAAGGCGACACGGTCGTTGTTTTTTTTTTCGTGGGGTGACTTTTTAAGGGATTTTTGAGTACTATGCTTTATTAATAGAATTTACAATTCAAGTTATTATATTAATAGAAAATATGTTTTTTCGTTCAAGGCTTTCTCTGTAATTATGGAATTCTTTTATTTTCTTTCTTAAGATAAAAGTTAGTTAGACAATAAGTTAGTAAGTTGTATACAACCATTTTGTATTAATCTTCATCCTCAAATCTTTTTCGATGTTAACAAACATACTGTATACACAAACACAAATTTTTGAGTAACGTAATACGAAAAGAAAACATTATGAGTTTTATTATGAGAATTTAAAAGTCATATAAAAGTATCTCTCGCCATATAAAAGGTACCTTCGGATGATATTACAGTCGATGTCGCCGGTGGATTTAACGATTTCAACACTTTTAAAGCGTACTTAAACTTAGTCACCTGCCTGTTACCTAAATGTGTTTTTAAGTGCTTAAGTAATACCTAGGCATTGAACTTATAGAGCGTTAGTCTTTAGTATTTGACCTGTGGTCAAAATAATTCTCATCGACTTGTGTAATGGATGATTACGAGTATAAGGGCAAATTAGCAGCAATATTCACCGTTATGTCTAGAGCAAACGAAATGTTCATCAGAAGGTATTAATAAGATAAAAGAAAATAAACAAACGAAAGAGAGAAAAACTTCTGAGAATTTCTTAGTGGTTTATTCCTCACGGAATTTTCATGTAGCACAATGATTAGTTGAGTTTGAGAGGCGAGAGGATTCTTGAAAACTTTTTTTTTTTCCGATGTGGCCTAGCAGCAAGCAGATTTTCAAGTAGTGATGGTAAAAAATTACATGTTGTACAATTTGTACTGTGCGAAACACCGGAAAATTGTTAACTTCATCAACATTCTCTCATTTCATTAAAGAATTTTCCTTTACGCCATGCCTTCGATGTTAATTTATGCGGTACAACATTATTCAATTCCGTGTCAACTTCCCCTTTTATGAAAAAAGTTACCCCTTTTTGCAGCGGCGTCGATATAAACAGGGATGTTCCAGGAATTCATTTGATGTGCGAAAAAAAATGAAAATAAAAACCGACGGTGTGTAAAAGAGATGTATGTATATGCCTATCTCAATATTTAACCCTCGAGAATAAAGTAACGACTAACGTCATTTATTTTAACCAAGTAAAATGTATCAACAAAATTCGCGCGACGGTTTTAACCCATTTCACATCACGGATGCCGCGCATATGTTATTTTGTGCGCGAATTCATCCCACACTGAAAAGGCTTTACAGATTTCATTAGTCTCCATCAGATGTTTTGTTATTCCTGTGCCAAAAGAAAAATCTGTTTCTGTTCGTTTATTTAGAATTAAATTATCCTGTCTAGCTCGTGGATAACCATCTCCACCGAGAGCAAAATCACTTTGAACATAAAAAAGACATTGATATATTGAAAAAAGTTTAATATGTCCCAATGGGAATTGAAGTTTAGGTCAGGCGTGGATCGAAGCCAATTACAACGATAAAAATAACGTTTTCACGCACGCGTAAAAAAGGACCAAACTTGAAGAACGCGTTATTAAAACACGCTATCGAAAATTTATTCCAGTGGATTGTATAAATTTTCCAAGGGAATATTTTCGGAAAGTTACTGGGAATATAGCTGGGTTACCTATTCATTAAATCAAAAAGTATTTGAAAGAAACTGTGGGTGCTGAGCGGTCGCCGGCGGCATTTCTAACTAGGTTAACAAGCGAGCCACGGTTCGCACTAATTAGGAACAGCCGAGGTTTCTCCAGCTTCTTGTAACTCTACTCTCCTGGTACGTCGGATTAAATTCTCTTCATCTCCACACGTTTCAAGGGTTGCATTAATATGTGTGATATGGTTTAACACGTCCTTAACTAAGGTTTTATTCAAATGGAATATGTTTCGGATATATTATTCCTTTGGTAGCCGTGGTGAAAAGTATTTCAAAGCTTCTATGTTGCATTACTGTGAACACATAATCAGAGCCATAAAGTACGGATGCCTTACGAGGGAATTTCTTATTACATAGTTAACTTGCTACTATGGATTCTCGTATTAAACACAATACAAATAACTGACACCAAACCAGGAATTTAACTTACAAATTCAGAATGCCACACTGCGTCTTCCGATCAGTATCGAAATGGCGATAGGACAAAATTACCGGAATATTTGCGATAGAGAATTTGTGACATTGTTCGTCGATACCATTGATACCGTTTGATATTTTATTGTGAATTTTGGCACGATAAAGGTCTATTATAAACTGTTTGACATGAAGTAAATTATTATACAGGAATATGATGTGTGTTTTGTTGTTGTTAACATAAATTTGGAGCACACGTTTTTGTTCCCTACCTATGCCTACGTTAAATAAGAATTCTATTGTTTTGTTCATGTATAGGAGTTTGTTTGTTCATGTTTTGTTTTTGTTTTCATATAGCAAATATGTGGTGGAATGGAAACAATTCATTGAAATTCTGCGAAAAGATGTTTTGACGTTTGATATCTAAGCATTATTTTGTTGAATATTTCGTTAGCTTGTGTACGGGTCTATCGTAGAATGCATTGAGGGCGTTTTAAAATTACACAGGGCCGTCAAAATTATTGTAAAAATAAAATTTAATGTGACACTCATTTTTCCACCGATCATTTACCATAATTCATTTAAAAACATAATAATCTACTGAATCTAGAGACCATAGCATAGAAAATTCGAGAGAATCATTAATTTTGCCTCTCTCTCTTTTAATTAGATGTCTTTAAGGAGTTTAGTCTCTTTCGCCCAACAAACGCGTCCTACTTTCCGTATTTCGCAGCGTTACCAGCAAACAAATAAATCGTGTTACAGTGAAAATCATTGCGCTCAACTTTGCTCGACTTTGCCCGAGTTTGGAGACATCTTTGCCTGTTTGTTGCGAGTTTTTAAGTTATAGCTCCTAGTTCTTTAACTACTTTATAATTACTGGTAAAGAATGATGTGTTGAGAGGCTTTTTGTTTAGTGATTTATTTCATGACCTCTCGAAGAACAATAAACTGATTAATTGTTATGGAAAATCTTGAAATAACTCGGTATTACATTCTTAGATAAAAACAATCGAATTTTTGTCTTGTATAGCATAAAGAGTCACTTAAAGAAATAGCAATAACGAAAGGCATTTTTGATTAATCGAAAGCCTGACCACCAGTCTTACCAAGGGGTATCGTATTACCCAGTACTAACTGGGTTGTTTACTATAGGTCAGACAGGCAGTCGCTCCATGTAAAATACTGGTATTCAGCTGCATCCGATTAGATTGAAAATCGACCCCAACATAGAAGGGGAAAGGCTAGAGACGATGATGAATCGCATTTCTGATTAATTGGACTAAAGGGTCACTTTCATTTACACAGCACTACGAACACACTAGACTTTTAAATCCTAGTTCTTAAGTAAACACTTTTCATTCAAAAACCCGTCACTTTGGCTTGTATTTAATTTATTGCTTTTACTACGAAATGTTTCTGTCATTTCAATCTCAAAGCAAGTGTTTCGTAATTTAAAAAGTGCATTTTATTGAAAACCTCGAAGATTGAAACTGCTGAGATTTATAATGAAATATTAATTGAATTAAGTAAAAACTGCGCTGCAATTCTTCGAAGTCTTTTCTTCGAGCCGTTACGGTATAGAAGTTTTAATTACCGACTTTCAAGAACTTTTAACTTTTTTGTTACGCTCTCTAGTCGGGGAGAAAAATAAAATGTAGGTTTCAGGGCCTTACCTACCAATAAAATGCCAGCAATCATTTTTTTACATTTTGAATTCACTGTTATTGTTACATAGCATAACGTCAAGCCTATTATCTCCTAAGGGTTTGGCAGAGGTGTATCACGTTTCACAAGTTATGTTTAAGTCCTTTGTATTATGGGGCGAGCCTATTGCCATCAGCCGGGTACAAAATCAGGTTTCGGGCTGTTACTGTTATAAGACCCTATGCTCAAGACTACCTGTGAAAACTTTCAAACATATTGAAATGACAGCCGGGACCAACGGCTTTACCATGCTTTCCGAGGCACGGAGGAAAATAGGTATGTAATGGGTGGTCACCCAAACACGACCAACATAAGCAAGCGCAGCATAACCCGAAGATTGACCCGAGCGGCTGTTATTATTTAGCCACGTGCATAATACTTTTGTTTCACCTAGAAAATAAATCCGTCTTAACTCAGCCCCTTTATTTCATCCTGATTAAATTCTAGGCAGGTTCAAAGCTAGTCTAGTTTCCCCGAAACACTGGAAATCGCAGTTCAGCGCTTTCCTTTGTGACGGCGTGTGTCTAGCTTACAGGACTGAAAATGTGTGGAGTGGTACATCGCAAATCTTTTTTCGCTTTTGTTGCAATTTTTGCTGTTTCTTTTCTACAAATTGTGTCTACCAATAGCATAGATGACCGTTCTAAAAAACGATGTTATGTTACTGAAAATGGTGCAGGTAAAACAACCTCAAACTTAAGTATGGTAAGTCTTCGCCATTTCTGGAGACAGCGATGAAGATCAATTTTCCTTTCTGAGTGAGCTCTATGATGAATAGCAAATGACATGCCATGCCATGTTTAAAAAGCCCGGTTTGGGTTCAATCGGTTTTTTTTAATCGTTCCTACTGATGAATAATATGGATACCGGAGGCTTTTTAAAAGTAAGTAATCTTAAGTAAGAAAGTCTCATATTAAGATTTTATATATTTTTTTTTCATATTTAGATCTTTTTTTTCCTATAAAACACACAAATCATTTAAAAAAACATCTCAAAGCAAACGAAGTAACCAAGTTCTAATTTCCAAAGCAGGATTGATGCATGTCTGCGCCCTCCTACCCACATGTTCTAATTGTTGAAATTGACAATATACTACTTAATTGTATAAACTGTAATAAACCAGCCATTGTACTACACACTCGTTTGTTTGTTTCGTGCTCCCCAAGTTAAAGACATATCATTGGCGACGAGATCGGTCTTAATTACCCTCGCGTGTAGAAAAAAATGGCGAAGGCTTTTTTGGGAAATTTAACCACTTTTGATTATAAATCATGCGAGTGGTTAATTTATAAAGGTCCGTTGGCGCAATTTTTGAAAGGAAGAAAATAAAAGTGTCATATTGATCTCGCATTTGTCAGATGACTCATATCGGTTAGTGCGTAACCTGGCATATCCGCAAAATTAGGAGGAGCTGGACTTTAAGAAGCTGGTGGCGTTGCTCGATACTCACTTTAAACGAATACTTTCTTTTGCGGACAAAGGGAAGTTTTACGGGGCGAAAAGGAACACAGGCGAATCGCTGGGCGATTGAGCGGTGCGATTGCGAGGTTTGGCGAGCTACTGCGAGTTTGGAGCTGCCCTAGACACGAACCTTACTGATCGTTTCGTCCTTGGCCTGGGATCTGGGCCCGAGCGCGACAAACTGCGCAGGATGATTCTGCGTTGAGTTTTTCAAGAGCACTGGAGATAGAAGAGCGAGCGGATTGCGCTAGGGAAGCTAAGAATGTGATATCTGACACAGCTGTGATTAAAGAGGAGGCAGTGAAAAAAATATCGTGCAAAGGTGGTTACAAGCGGCCGAGCGAGAGGTAAGCATGCAGCTGGGAGCGCCACCAAATTCACCTAATTCCATTATCCATAGTAAATAAGAATCTATTGTCGTCATCAGCAATCGATTGGCCATTGATACCTTTATCTGTGACGTCATAAATATCAAGTTTGGGTACCGCTGCACAGGTGGGAGACATTGAGGAAAAACAAGGGAACTTGGGAGCCCGGGAGTGTCGGGGGCCTCTCCATTTATCTTAGCTATTGTTCCAGAATTGGGTGCGTTTGAGTAAAATGCTTTTGTACTTCGTAATCTCATCCCAGTTATTTCACTTGCGTACCTATTTCCTTCTTTGTTTTGTACAAAATGGTTCCAGTGATGAATTTCGGAGAATTAATAAAAAGACGTTTCGTGCATGCTTCTGGCAGTCTGTCTTTTCTTTGAGAATACGTAAGTATTTACGTATGCTACTTTCTAATTAAAATGAATAAGGTATGTAGGTATGTAAGCCCACACGATAAATCTTTTGAACCTAAAGAGAAGTTAAATGAATGGAAAATACCTCGTGTGGGGCCTGAGGAATGTATTAATTAAATATCGACTTTTACTTCGTTCCAGTTTTACATTGGAATGGCACTAATAGGTTTTTTACGTCTCGCTATGTCTATAGAATATTTAATGATAAGTATCGAGTAGAAGGAAGTTTCTTGCAAATTTATATTAATTTGGACCTTTATTCTCTTACATTAGCAGTTTTATGAAACCCTGGAAGACCTCTTACTGTAGTTAATTTAAGATAGCACAATGTTAATAGGTGGGTCTTAAAAACCTTCTTGGACCATGATGACTAACAATGATGAACAGGCCTAATCGAATGGGATGAGACCTAATCAAACAAACAGAATATTTTCCATGGAAAAGGATCAACAACCTTAATGACGAAAAGAGTGACTAAAAACAAGTACTTTTATCGAAGTTTTTATATAAATAATTGAGGAAGAATCCCTTTGAAACAATGAAAAATTTTGACCCAAGGAAGGTCTTTTTGTGGGCCCCTGAAATCAGATCCTAAGAGAGAGCCAAGGTTTTTTTACTTCAAACAAAAGATATTATTGTAAGGTCAATTAAACTTTTCAAAGGCGCCAACGGTACGACTTTCTTAATTTATTAAAGATCTTGTACCCACTCCGTTTTATTAATTTTGTAAAGTAGACCTTACAATTAGTGGGTAAGTTTTGTTTTTGCTCAACGTTCATTTTGTAATTAAAACGCGTTGATTTTTTTGGTCCTTTGAATGGTAAACTTAATTCTTATGTTGCTGTATGAGTGTGGTCTTTATCAACACCATTAACAACTTCAAGTTATTTTATATGTAACTTGTCGCAATTCACTGGTTTATTTATAAACTTTTGCTTATAGGTCCTATAAGCAACTGGTGCACCTACAAATGAGACCCTAACACGAACGCGCGGTGTAAACGTAACGTAAATACGTCGACTTTTTTTATCGAAAATACAATTATCCTAAAGCATTTTAGGTAAATTGTTTGCAACAAGCACAATCAGTATCACCCATAGACTGATTTAAATAAATTGTTAAAATTTTGAAAAAAAATCTGTGAAACGTGTGGTTTTAATTTCAAAATCGACGTATTTAAAGTACGTTTACACCTGTGCGCTCGTGTTAGGGCTCTGGTCACGCCTACACGCACGCTGGCATGTCGTAGGTACTACATGATCTTTCTGCAGAACGTCGAACGTCCAGATAGGTCACTTTAATCAATAACCGCGTAACAGAATTTGTATACTACAAATAACACCTATGTACATGTTACAAGCTGTCTATTTAAACCCAGGTCAGAACATAAACGGATGAAAATACCTTATAAAAGTCTTATTAAAGAATTGGAGGAATTGGATTCAGTGGTTGATAAGAAAACGCAACCCTGAGGTTCCGTACGTATATAACTTTCGTGTTAAGTCAATTCTCCCCAAAAAACCTTCTTTTATGTGAATAATATCGTTACAGGGGAGAAAAAGATTTTCCGTTGGCATTTTCTTCGCGAGGTGAAATGTCGGGAAATTCAATAAAGTGGTAATAAGTGGATTTCTTTGCTAGAATCATATTTTTGTCAATTCCCGAACTCAAGCTTTTATTATACGACCTTTTCCTGCGGATGTTAGATTGAAGTTAGCAACTGGGACACGGTTGATTGTGTACAAGTAAACATAATCAAGTACTTTGCTTTTGAAATAGAAAAGTAATGTAATATTCTGGAAAGGCATTTTTTGAAGAAGTCTCTAACAAAGTTGTCAATTGTGATTATACGAACGCTTGCTAATTAACATTTCCGCGAAACAAACGTAGGTGTTTGAGTTCGTAAACTTATTTCCAAAATATCCTATTACCTGTACCTAAGTATTCAAGGTTGCTCGTCATTTGGTTAATTAATAAAGGGTCCTAAACAAACAGTTGAGGAGGCGCGCTGACCAAAGGATTTGATCGTCAGAAACACGGATAAAGGGTAATGAACTCAACCCTTTGGGATCTCTGAATACCAGCTGTTTTTACTACTGTAATTTCAATTTAATTTAACCTGTTCTCTGTAACTGTATTTTTATTTCAATGTAGATAGCTACTTCTGTTCAAATCATATTTAGAACAACACTAACGAATCTCCGTAACTATATGGAACGATTGTGCCAATGTGCCTTGTTTTACTGTTTATATAAGACCTACTTAAGCACTGACATAAATAAAAAATACTAGAGTAAAACATTAAAACAACTTAAATATTTTATATAAACAACCCATTATTCTTTTGAGCAGCTGCGAAACTCTGTCACACGTAATTTAACAAAAGAAAATCCGTTAACACAAAGCTTTACAAACACATTACAATTACTAACTAATTTAAAATGCACACACCATGTTATGCCATCACCATCAGCAAAAAATTAGCTGAAAGTCTTTTACGAAAGATTGAAATCTTCAGATTCGCTCGACCGAGACAAAAAATGATCAACTTTCTTTTGCTGAATTTAATTGTCTCGCTTACTTATAACAATGGTAATAACAATATTGTAAAACCGTTCTGTTTCAATTTTGGTGTAAGTACAATAAAGTATATTCTATTCTATTCTATAACTAACAGCTCCCTCCAGGACATTGAATGAGGCAAACGATGGAGCTGTTCAGGTCGCTGCATACTGATTGGACTATACCCAAATCGATTCGAGAAAAAGAAGCTTACTCAGTCTGAAAGTGTATTTATTTATTTAAACTTTACGCACACAAAAAATACAAAGGCGGACTTAATGCCTCATCGCAATAAGCCTTGGAAAATTATACTTATGGTTTCTTGCTGGAGCTCACTCTTTTCAGTATCAATACTGTTCTGCGTGACCTAAGTACGCTGGGGGTGTATCTAACGATTTAAACCTTTGCTTTTTACTATGAAACTAAGTTAATTAAAACTTAAACTTAAGTGTACACATAGGAACGGGTGTAGACTTGGTGGATAGAGCCGTAACATTTGGAGCTGAGCCAAACATCCACTTTGTAACGCTGTGAGAAAGCTTGACTGCTTAGTATTACACGGACTTTCAATACAATTGCTTGTTTTTTTCAAGGTTGAGAGATATGGTTGTTTTGAAATTGTAACAATTGAACAATAAAATAAAACTCGGTTAGTACGTTTGGAACCTACAAAGCAGAAAAGCCCCATGACGACATTGAAATAAATTGGTTGGTTAATAAAGGTTATTTTGAAATGAAAAATTCACATGTATTCCTGATAAAACGAGCCAATAAACGCGGAAACGGAATATTATTATGAGACAAATTCATGTTTAATTTGGTAGAAAATGCTTGTTCAATTGAACTCCCTATACTACACGCCCCATAACCTTGATGTAACTGAAAAACCATAAAAAAATTAAACACGAATGGGCCAATGGGAACACATTTATGGTAAAAGGGCTGGAAAATTACCGGGTTCCTTACACAGAAAGGGATGTGATAGATGTGACCATTACAGGGTATATATGGCCCTAGTAACCCCGGAAATTTACTCCCCTCTGTATGTTTTAGGGAATTCCACTTTTGACACATGTTGTACTCCCAGCTATGTAAATATTGAAGGACAAATATGTACTTCAAAGAGATTTTTTTGGTAGGTACTGCATATATCCTTTTTTTAATTTGAGTTGCGGTATATTTGTTTGTTAAGGGATCGCTGAACGTTAAAGAGGGAATTGGTTTTAAATTCTTTAGAATGTTAAATTCGATTCAGAATTACCAAAAAATTATCTGAATTTTGGCTCAGAAACAGTTTGTAGGAAAAAAAACTGTAATTCAACCCACTGTATTTTATACCTATCGAAGTGTAAACATGGATAACATAATGGAAACTCCATTGTTTTCATGTCTTTTATGACGGCACATAAGATAAAATATGTCAGCTAAACTAACCGAACAAAACATGAGCACCTTACTATGTCATTGTCTGGATGTATATATGAATTTCTCAGTTTACTTCAGTCAAAACTCGAAATAAATTCCTACCAGGTTGAAGCCCGTAAAATCTTTTCTAGAATGTGCTAAAAGTCGGTAGGTTTAACTAGATAGGTATAGCTTACACTTCAAACTAACCCAAAAAGAAGCATTTCCGGCGTCAGTTTGCGACCTCACGTCCCAAGTTATTTCTCTTACGTTATCGCGACTCCATCTACGTTTGTCAGTCCCTGGCGGGGCGCCAACTAGCGCCCTGATTGCGCTCCGGTGGCGCCTCTGCATTAATCGTAATTCACACTACACTTGCGACTTTTTAGCTGCAAGGCTGATTGGCAATGCTGTAGAGTATTTGTCGAGAAAAACTGTTTCATGCGAGATCTGTGGCTTGTATCAGATAAAGTTACATTACAGACTTCTGAGCAGAAGGTTCTGAGGGGTCGATTCTCAGGTTGAGCAAAATGTTATTGGGTTTTTCCATCAGAAATTTCTCAGTAGCAGCTGTGGAGTCTGGATTTGTGCCTGGTTGATGGAAATAAAGTTTCCCCCCCGCCCTCTATCCCTTGGGACTTAAACGTAACCGGCAAAAAGTATCTGGTATCCTATTTTGTACTCTTCTGCCCAACCCTTCGGGAATTACAGGCGTGATGTTATGATATGATATTATGAAGATGAATGTACCTGCCAGTAAATTATACTCATAAGGTCAAGGTCCTTTAAGACCTTTCTGTGTTAAAAATTATAATATACAAAACCTTTTATTAAACTGTATTCTTCGCAAACCACAAAATACTTCGAAATTGGTTCAAAATAACCATTTTGAACCAATATCAAAGTATTTCGTTCAAAAGCTTCTGTAACAATTTATCCCATTACACGATCATTTTCGGTCAAAGCAAAGACTCTTTCAACGTATCCTCTTTTAGAATCATCTCATCATACCTTGTTTCACCTGTAATAAAAAAATATAAGTACAGACCTTTTATATTCTAATCGTGAATGAATAAATTCAAAGGCAATAGCCTAAAATAGATATTGTAACAGCTAAGTAGTTCATTGCTTCAAATTTAGCCGTTTCATTTTGTACTTATGTACCTACTTACCTACATTAAATAAGAGTTGGATTTCAGTAGTAACACTAAATAATTTAATATCTAAGTTATTATGTGAATACCCTACGTCCTATTTGTAGGCATTTTTAATAACTTCGTTATAATAAATATTAATATATCTATAAATATCTTCTTTTGGATGTAAAGTTCCCAATCCGATCATTAATTATTCTCAGAATAAAATGACTGAATCTAGTAGTGAAGGCATCGATGAGTGTAATTAATTAATTGAAAATCTCTTTAAATAGTATTAATATTTTTAATGGAAGTAACAAAAGTACCGGACAAAGGGTAAATACCTCACAATTTAGTGACGAATTTAGACGTTTCGAATCATCAAGACATTTCAGATAAAGGATAATAAAATAACAGAAAACTCATAAATTCAAATAGATGTGATGTTCAAAGTACGCATTTATTCATTTCAAAATCTACAAAATATATTGTATTCTTGCCAACGAAGCGGTATATAAAACCTAGTTTAGACAAAAGTATCGAGGACGATGATATTCATTGAATGCCAATGTGGGTGGGTGCTTAAAATATAAGTGCTCTCATGAATTCTGCTTAGATACAAGCACCCTTATGCTTTCAAAGCATTTCTAAGTGTTCACGAACAAAATTCAAACTTGAAGTTTAATACAGAAATAAGACCTTGTCAAATAGGCTTAGCTTAGTGTTTTGGATTTTAAAGGACCAGGATTAGGTGCTCGAGTTTATTTTTGGTCCTTTTCAATAGCGTTGTTCATTTAAGGTTAAGATCACTCTAGGTTTTAAAATATGGCATACATTATTTGTGTATAACATAATCATCATTCTCATGCCCTTATCCCAATTTATTTGGGGTCGGCGCAGCATGTCTTCTTTTTCTATATTACTCGTCATCTCATCAGGCACCATCTTTCTTGACATATCATCCTTCACACAGTCCATTCATCGTTCCTTTGGTCTTCCTTTACTCATAAACCCATCTACATTCATAGTTAAAACTTTCCTCACGACTTATTAATATGAGGGTACTATACCTACCTAGTGTTTCTATAAATACCTAAAATCTAGGTTTACGAGAATGCGAAGACGTGACGAAGTGTAATAAATTAGTAAACACAATTCCTTGTTATTTGACTAACGTAATCACCTCAGTAAACCTACATCAGTTAACTAAATAAACAATGGCACATAAGCAAAATTAACAATCACAGTTGTAACAATTATGGAATTTACAAGCCTTGCTTTAGGTATATTTTTGAATATGAATTTACTGCACACTAAGCTGTTTAGACCTGCTGAATACCCTGTAGGAGCGTTATATTGTTAGAAGAAGACTTCAGAAGACATGGCTGAAAACAGTTTATAACGCACTAGTAAACTCAACCCACCAAAGTGACCTCAAGAAACAACAAGATAAGCGAAAGTCACTAATCCCCAACAAAAACCACCAATGTCTTATAGCAATAGACGAAATCTAACTAATACTTCCACAGCAAAATGGTGGCCGATTTTATACAACTTTATCTAACACAACCTAACCACCCAATCGATAGATTGGTGGATAGAATGGTTAGGTCGATTGGACAACGTTGGAAGCCTAACACAGAATTAACTAAAGCAATTTTGTTTCCACGACCTTTTTATATAAGTTATTATTCATGCAAATTATTACTTTTACTCAATCCGGGATTAGTTTTCTTTGTTCTTTTGTTGTTTACACAAAGATAAAATAATTTGTAAGTAGGATAAGCGACCATTAATCTTATTGTATGTATAGCTAAGTGTCGTAAAGGCCAGATTTCTGTCCTACTTTCGGTTTAGGTCTGAACTTAGAGTAATCGCTAAGTTTTAATGTTTGGAGGCTGTACGTAGAAGGTCTTTAATAATTTTAGAAAAATGTAATTGGGAATAATATCTAAGCGACCTTATGTAGAAGGAATAAGAAACGGCTTACTGTCTCGTTGGTCGAGTGGTCGAAAGCGCGACTACTAAGCACGAGGTCCTGGGTTCTACTCCCGAGTCGGGAATAATGACATTGGGTTTTTCATCAGGAATTTCTCTGTAGCAGGCACGGAGTTCAGATTCGTGCCCGGTTGATGGCAATAGGGTCCCTATTACATGGGACCTAAACATAACTGGCGAAATGTGGGTGTACTATTAGGTAAGTACAGCTCTGCCTAACCTTACGGGGATTACAGGCGTGATATTATCTACGTATGTATGTTTAAGTTTGTCAGTAAATGCAAACCGGTTAAGTAATGTGTCTGGCTTAAAATAATATCTGTTTAAATAATTTCACTAGTACCAGCTAACGCTCTTTCAGGTTCAAGATTCAGACATTTTAAGTACGAAATTAAGGCAAAATAGCCACCTGGCGTTCAAGCAGACTCATTCAAGAGACAATTTGACTCGCTAACACAGTTACAAATTAGACCAGAACAGTAAAACACGTAGGTCTCCTACAGTTTCATAACGTGTCGACAATCGTGGCATACGATTCCAACCCGGACTCGATGCAATAACACTTGGCACTGTTCCAAATGTGTCCGTGTAGGCAAATCGATTGGGAGTTCTCCGTGCTGAACAAAATATAATTGTGAAGGCGGAAACTTCCTACGGTTGAAATATTGAACAAATATGGCTTTGTAAGCAATTTGTTTTCTGAATTGATCGGTGGTGTTTTATAAAGGGAAATTGTTTGGCCTCCCCGATTTACGGACTTCATAATTATGCCTTGAGGTACCGAACTGTTTAGATTGTTTGGTTTCCAAATAAGAGTCTATGGGAACAAAATTACGATAATGGCTGAGAAAGTTAAGTTGTTTATTAAAGTTATGCACTTTTATAATGAGCGGAAAGTGCAAATTCATTCGCTTTAATAAAAACAACAACTTTATACGATCGCATCACGTAGAATCCATAATATCACATTACGATTCTCGCTCCGTTCGTGATAGTTGCTATTTGAAAACATTTTCCCTCTGAATTGCAACAGTATAATTCTTACCATATTTTATATTTTGCCCTTTATCAAAGAAAAGAAAAAGACGTTTAAATATTGAAAGCACTATGCGTGAACCCCTAACTGGTCCCTTTCTGACTAGAAACTATGAAAGATTTTCCCAGAATAGCTGCTATTTCAATTTGATGTAGAAAAATCAGGCCTAAATCGAAAAGAAATAAAAGGAACCTTTAGGAATCGTGCATTTATTACCCCGAGTTTCTACACGAGATAAAATTCGACTCCCAAAGGGGACAAAATCGATAGCCTTCGACATTTGCGACGTTGAAAACTCGACATAAATAGTAGACATTCAAGATTATATGTCAAGTTAAGAATAATACTAAAGAAGCGATTGCGAACCAGCCATGTTAAATAAACTTAAAATCTTTAGAAAGAAAAAAAATTACTTATACTTTCAGCCACACTTTATTTTTATTTTATAGATATTATTTAGCACTTTTAAGTTAGGTTTTAAAAACGTTTCAAAGATACAATCTTTACAACTAGACACAAGTATGTACATATATTATTTACTGTAGATACGTCTGAGCAAGAATTGCATGCAGTTTCTAAAAATGATAATGTAATCAAAATCATGTCTAATACATATAAACTTATTCGAAAGTGTGTGGAACCCAGTTCTTTAAAAAATATTTATAGAAAAGCTACTCATTTTCTTCAAGTCTTCTAAACAAAACAAAACAACCTAAGATAAACAGCACCTCATTACCATTAGCTTTATATTTCTAGAGCTACTTTCACAACAAAATAATGTGATCGAAAACGCACTGAACAAATATATAGAAAGAAATGAACCAACTTGCTATCATCCGAAGAAGATACGACGGAAGGAAGCCAGTTTACCCGATATCCTTAAACAAAAATAAGGTTAGTCATGTTTGTCTTCCTATTTAGGTCGGAATAGGGGAAATAATTATATAAATACATCCCAGGCGATGTTTATTACACGCACGAACAGATCCATGGAATAAACACAGTTGGCACAGTTCCAAATTTCCGTGGACATCAGCCTGTTAGTGATGTACACTAAATTTGTCAACATGTCAACTTTAGAAGCAACTTTCTAGCGAAACTCGTTTGGAGTTTTGGAGCGAAACATTTTTTGAGTTACGTAATCAAGTAAAATTTACGCTCACATCGGGGAACACGGAAAAGTTAAGTAGTTCTGTTTTTTGCCGGAGAGCTCTGATTTTGCTGCCGAGTAAAATGCATGTCATTTATTCGCGTAAACAATTCGAGAGTGTTTTTCGCTAGTAAAATATGGTGCATTTCGTTCTTGTTTATGATTATGATTTTCTATGTTTGACGTAGACATAGGAGGTATTTGCTTGATTTAGAGGGAAGTTGAAATTGTTTTTGTCACTCCTTTTCATGATTATTTTTGATGCAGTATCCAAGTCAGTTAAGTATTTTTTTCCGGGATTGATCGAACTTCACTGGCTTATCACTTTTCTGTTAGTCGCCACTGGCTTTCATGAGTTGCAGTGGTTGAAATCATTGTGGAGGTCTTGTCCCATTAACAAAAAATTAAGGTGGATATATTTTGTGTTATTTAGTAGTTGCTTCTACGATTTTGGCTCATAGTCACCAAAACTTAAGCAACTCAATGTTTGTTACAAACCTGACTGTGTCAACACTGAATCAATGTAGTTCGGAAGACAGTTTAATCCAAATACTAAGTACCTACTTCATAGGAGGAGATCGCGTGTTTGAGCCACATTGACATAGAGGTGTGAGGTGTTTCAAATGTTTCTAATCAGGAACTGTAAAGCGAGACACACGTGTCACGACACGTTAAACACGCTACGTGTGTCGTTAACAACACTGGTGACGTGTTTAGAGTAAATATAGTCTCTTTTGTCAAGGAAAACAAGTACTTATTAATTGTGACAATAGATGTTTATTTATTTATTTTATTTAACAATTTATGTACACGTATTTAGTGATACAGAAATCAACAAGAGGAACAGAAAAGAGTACAAAGGTAATGTTTATTTCTAATGAAATCTCTTCCAGCATACCTGCGAAAGGAGATACTATAAAAACAGATGTAGACAAAGTGTGTAAAAGAAGAAGAGAAGATGTTAAATGCTTATGGAAATTATTTTTATTACTTATTTTTCCACAAATAGATCTAGGTTTGGATGCAGTATGCAGCACATCCCACGCGTTGTCAAAGAAATGCACATGCAGACAGTGCAAAAATTAACATGCAATCGCACCTATGCTTGACGCATGTTTCGCCCCACTGCGAGGCATCCTCTGGACATGTTGATTCGACGAAATATAAATGATTTTTAGATTAAGATCCTTTCATTGGAATCATCCGAAACACATTTTTTTTACTGTGCTTTCGCAATACTGTAAAATACTGTACATTTAATTTTGTTTAACCCAAAAAAAAAAGAAATATGTACAGCTGATATGCGTCTGAACCAAAGGCTACCAGCGCCAGCCTGGCTATTTAAAGGGTTAGTCGGTATATTTCAATTAAATTCGGTTAGGGGTTTTTGTATCTGCTTTCTGCGCACGTTTGCTCCACATACATTCCACATAGTTCACATTACACAAAGTCCGAATAGCAACGATCTGACAAATGTATGCAACATGCACTCAAAAGTGCATTTTAACTCGCATTATTTAAACTAGCATAATGTGCCACTACGTATAAAGGACAAAGGGGGAAATCTACAATACAATTCTTGCCAAAATTCATTCATAAAAAAAACCATCTTATTTTCTCCTATCAAGGTACGAAAAGCAGAATTGGCCTACATACAAACGTCGAAGAAGATAGCGTGCGTGCGCCGAATGTGAACGGATTTATGTAGGTAGGTGTCGCAGATAGTTTGGCAAATGTAACTTGTTATTTGTAAATTGGAAAAAAAGGGTTGCTCACTACCTGAAGCGTCCTAGAACAAAGGCTTAGCGTCACGTAATAAATAGGAGCTTACTAAACAAAGAGATAAATGACAAACTTTCCTCTGTGTGAATAAATACAGCCGCCTCTATCTGCAAACAGTCTATGTCACAACAGTTTCATTGCGTCATAAAATTTTCATTGACTCTTCCCCTTTTATTTTTGCATGGCACGGTTTCCTGTGTATACATAATTGATTCGTTCATTTAAAATACATTAAGCAGGGCATCAGTGCTTGGGTGGTTTGAAGGTAATTTCCGTGGCTATCCGGCTAACCGTAACGTGAATTTTGTGGTTCCGTGTACCTCCACGGTAATGATGGCACACGGTTTATAATTAATTTCGTGAACACTTCCAACGGTGTGTCCCGTTCATATTTTATCAGGTGATTTCGCTCTGACGTTTTTTTAATTAAGGTGATGTGCGGGCTTAAATGTGTTCTGTTGTTTCTATGTTGTTAATTTCCTTAAAGAGTCTTTTATATAAACAAGTTCATGAATAATTAATTCGAGTACCTGGAGACAAAAGATAAAATGAAATAATTTTTTCACCTAGGTACTGTTTTATCCCCTATAAATTAATTTATTAATTCAGGTTGAAGAGGCCAGGTAGTCAGTCACTTCATCTAAAATACTAGTATTCTGCTGCGTTCGGTGAGACTGGAAGTCGACCCCGACTTAGTCACGAAAGAGTCTAGGCAGATAATGATGAAATTGATTGATTAACTTACTAATGCATTACTAATTATTTCCAGACACGTACAAAAAATATCTAAGAACCTTGTAACGAATAATCAAACCCTGTCCATAAAATAAAAAGGCCATGAAAAATCGAGGTTAAGTTATCAACTTGAAACCAAAAGCCTTGAATTTGACCCTCAAATTCATAGTTCAAGTTCAACCGTCAATTCCCGAACTTGAATGCGCTGTAATGTATTTTATAAATATATAAACGTAGCGATGAGGGTGAGCTCCTTGACTGATCTTCGATATGAATCATTAAAATATTTCCTACTTTTACCTGACTGACGAAAAGAGACAGGTTATGAATCTCACTAGTTATGGCTATACATACGTGAGTAAGTTTTTTATCTATCGGTATTTTAGAAAGAAACAGTTTTATACACCGAATGAATCATTCACTTGTCAAAATCCACTTGGTTTACTAACCAACGATCTACGAACGCGCTACGGCGTAGCCTCGTAGCTCGTTTTTAGATTCACGTAGTTTCGTAGGTGCCTACGAAACTTATTGAGTGCTTCATTGCTCTTGTGGAAACTGAGGTAGGGCAAAGTGTCAAAGTATTTTCCACCCAAATATGCTAAGAAGCAGAGCAGAGTCTAGATTTTTGCGGTCGATGGTAACAGTCTCGACATTTGAGACTTGCAAAAACGTGGGTGTGTATTACAAGCCCTAGACAAAACACAATCTTCAAAGCTCGCAAGTCACTACTAGACAAAACATTATCATCAAATTAAGTAAAAAAAAACAACCACACAATTATAAAAACACCTGGCTCACATCTCCAAACAAAAAACAGTGACAGTGAAAAAGCAAAACTAAAATAACAACACCGCCATTTTGAGCACAAACGTTTATTATACTGCCACGAACAGTCAGTAGCCAGTAAAAGCTTATTCCACAGTCGCATTAAGATAATATGAAATAACAAAGCAAACGAACTTTGTGGTGCACTTGAAAAGTTCTTTTTTTTTTGCGATTATGGTAACGTCTGGGACAGACTTTAATTGATTATTTAGAATGGAAATTGCTGTTAGTTTAAGAATCTCATATAAGTACTAGCTATATATTTCTGTTCCGCCCAACACCTAGGGATACCGAAATCAAATGCCGAAATATTATTGCATTGCACTTGAAATTTGAACTCTCGGCGCTGACTTGAAAATCCAAAAGTTCGCTTTTATTTAGGGGCATAAGTGGTCATTGAAAAACGTTAACTGACTGTTCAGGGTACGACGAAGTACTTGACTTCACTTGTATAGACTGATATAATTGGAATTCATTATGTTGGATTAAAGAAGTAGTACTTTAGTTAAAAAAAGAACTTAAACGCGCAATAAAGTAGATTGGCAGCTACCTCTTCAGTACTAATTGATTCAACTTGACGGCACGGTTTGCTCAGTGGCTAAGCGATTGGCTGCTAGGCCGCGTATCGCGCGGGTTCGATCCCCGCACGGAACATTGTATGACCTACAAGTAGTTCCGAGTCTGGCTGTTTTGTATGTGAGATTAAATGTTTGTAAATGCACTCAGGATACAGTAAAAATTCCCAGTGTAGGGCAACGATTGTTTGTTAAAAAAAAAAAACTATTGTGTAAAGGCAAAGCTCCTTCCTATTGACTCTCACATGCAATATTTTTGTTGCAAAAATACAAAACAGCTTAAAAACATGAAATAATTTTGTAGGTATCTGTAAGGTACAAAGTTTACACACCATCGTTTGATTTTTATTAACGAACTTATCACGGATGCCCCATATTTCTATCTCCCTATAAATAATTGAAACATCGTATAAAACCAATTCGCTAAGGGGAGAGTTAAACCATTTTAGATCCCCTTGCACCCCTCATTACGTATGTACCATGACGATCTGTAAATCCCTTATATTATTGGTTTCCGTGATCGTGGGTAAATGAAAACCATTGATGGAATATCGGCAGAAAATTGGGGTTGAAACCCATTCAATCGGGAAAGGTTTTCTTTCAATTTTCTAAATTAAGTAAAGCTGATCGTACATTTCAATTAATTGAGTTTGTTAGGACTTGACGTCGGAATCTACTTGTGTCTAAATAAATATTTAGGTACATTACGAGTAGTAGTCTATTACCAGATCTTATTTCTTTTTCGTGTGATTAGTGCCTAACCCAGTGTCATAGTTTTGGCCTACGACTTGGCTTAACAAGCCGTCGAGAAATATCTCTCAGGCATGCTGGTTCCCTCACAATTTTTTCCTTCACCGAAGCAGGTGATAATTATACAATACGCACATGAGTCCGAAAAATCAGTCGTGTGTGTCTTGGGTTCGAACTTGAAACCTATGACTTGGCAGTCCGGCGGTCATACCACTAGACTATACACCATAAACCAGATGATACTATAGATCGAAAATATCTGCCAGCTACTGTTCTATCATAGACAATGAAGGAAAATCTGTCTATAAAGTGAAATTTCATGGCTCTTCCCGTGTTTTTCTTAAAACGTTTTAAGACTTCAGTTAATGGTTCTTTTATTCTCACAAAACTATTCGTACTCCAACAGTACCACTTCCGACCCTCACGTCGCAATTAGACCTATCCTGACTGTCATAGCTAATACCAAAGAGCACACTTAACAACAAAACATAATACGTGAGCTAATACCCACATTAAAATTCAACGCGTAATTTCTGAAACTACAACCTGACATAATTTATGAAGGCCATTTGAACCCAAAATATCGTCTATTTATGTACGAAGTAAACCCAAAGACCCATCCTAGATAGTTGATGGTATTTCGATGATTATAAAATTACGAATAATTTTTGGGCCATCGGTTTCCTTCAATATTTTTAGAGGGATCTCGGACGGCTTAGTTAATAGAATGTTTTGCTGAAGTTTGTGTCTGTGATTAAACAAGGTAGGTAGATTATTTTTTGGGTAAGATTATGTTGTAATAATTTTTTTAGCATAACTTAGCATCACGGCTGTAATTCATGAATGGTTAGGCAAAGGTGTATCTAATAGTACACCCACATTTCACCAGTTATGTTTTATGTCGCATGAAAATATAGGCGGCGAGCCTGTTGCCATCAACCGGGCATAAATCCAAACTCTGTGGCTGCTACTGAGAAATTCCTGATGGAAAATCCCAAGAACACTTTGCCCGACCCGGGAATCGAACCCAGGACTTCATGCTCAGCAGTCACATTATCTAAATAATAGATTACAGCTGTATTATTCCAAACATTTCCGATTTTCTAGAACAGATAACAGAAGAAACGTTTTCTTTATAATTAACTTGGAATCAGTTTCTTACTTAATTTTCATTGGCTATTATAAATAGAATATGCCTGTATATTTTTATGATAGCTGTTCTTCGAAAAATAGGTAGTTTCTAGAAATGTTCAGAAAGGTTTTTCTAAGAAAATGTTGCTTTGGAGTTCGTTTAATATTTAATTTATATTGCCTGTAAGGTTCACTGGGTTTCCCCGAAAACATTAAGGTGCTTCCCTCATCGAGAGCATTCGCCTGTAATGTAAAAATACAAGAGTCCATTTTTTACAGAAACAAGTGTATCTGAAGTGTTACATTACGGGCGAATGATCCCGGTCAGGACGCGCCATAAGAAGATTCCAAAAAAGTTTTTTCAAGATCAAGTTGGAATTTTATTCGTTTTTGTACTTTATTTACATTTCTGTCTGTTTTTGCTGGGTGGAAAAATAATCAAGTTTAAGAAAAAAGAACTATTACAAGGGTCCTTTGAAGATCCGCTCCTGAAAATATATATGTTTAGTACTAAAATATTTTATTTGTTTATCATAGTCCAAGGAAATTCCCAGAACACAAGAATAAAGTACAACACAATAGAAATAAAATTAACTACAACGCTACTGTTTCCTGACAAGTACAATTCGATTCCTTTTAATCATGGATATGTTCGCAGAACTTATTATATAAAGAAATAGAGTCAATATTTACAGTCAATATACAACTGATTGCCTCGTTTATAGTGGTCGCCAGCCTGACTTCTGAGCAAGAGGTCACGGGTTCCCAAGGTTCTATCAGGAACATCTCAGTGTCACGGAGTCTGGATTTGTGTCCGATTGATAGCAATAGGCTCGCCCCTACTGTATGGGACTTAAACATAACTTGCGAAGTGTGGGTATACCTACTATTACATGCATCTCTGCCTAACCCTTCGGGGATTCACAGGCGTGATGTTATTATACAGTTGCTTTATACAGCTCACGTAAAACACGAACTAATTAATACTTTACAGAGAAAGCTATTAATTCGTTGAATAATTGTTTGTTTTGTTTTATCTCTGAATTTATAGTGTCTGTTGTTGTCCTCGTGTATGTTAAAAGGATTCAGTAGTGTGTACAAAATAGAATAGTAGGAACCATTACGTCGCTTATCTTGCAATACCTACACTATCACTACATAGCGTCACGCCATTAACTCAGGATTCAATTTAGAATAAAATTTTATCTTATTTGACATAAGTGCTCTAAAGTCTCACCATACTTTCGAAAGACATAGTTAAGAAACATTACTGAAAATGTCTATCCCTAAGATATCTAAAAACGAAATAAACATTAAAATTGCACACAGACGAATATTCCAATCTTGCATCTGTGCGCACATAAAATAATCTACAAATCCAATATTGGCAACCTCGCTGATGTAATAAAACCAGTGGCACAGTGCACCGAAATTCAGCTCGCTCGCCAAAAATTCGCAGTCTGAATTCAAGGCCTTAACTAAAGCGAAAACACAGTGGTGCACTTAAATCATGCGAGCTATCTTTTGATTAGCATACATTGTTATGCACTGGCCACCGTCCTAGCGACCAGATTGCATGTATCTGCATAATTTTGTTTAGAACTCCGTGTGGATGGCAAACGCCCCAGTGGGCTGTAATGCCTGTACTTGTTGGTAGGACTGTATGTTATATTTTTAGTTTGGTGTACCGTTTTCTTATTTTTCAGGCAGCAATGAACAAATGTGAAGACTTCTTCGGAGTAACCATAAATTAGTTAATTATTCATAATTCTGAATCTGAATTATAACTTTACATCTGCTTGTAAAACACGTTTTCCGAGTTGAAGATTTTGTAACGAAACATTTTCCGCTAATTCCTATTTCGTTCCATTTATACTTTTACTTTATTTTTCAATCAAAAAGAAAGAAAGAGAGAGTTGTAGAAATCAAAATTCTCGGAACCTGCAGAGCCAGTCAAGCACAAACAACTAAAATTAAATCAAATTATACTTCATTGCCTGTGAATTTATTAAAAACTTCATTATCAGTTTCCTACAGCAAATATTGTAAGTAAATCATACCAAGTTCTATTAATAAACTTCAATATAAATGCTAATAAAATACTAAAAGAAAAAACATTTCTTTTGTTATCCTCTCTTTTTTGGAATATTTCATAAGAAGTCTCAAAAGTGAAGACTTCCAAAGAATTACTTAAGTAGCTACTCATTCATAATTTGAAATTTACATTCAGCAAATAAATAATTCATCAAATAGATCGTCCTTCTAAGGACAAGGACATTTTCTACCTTAAATAGACCTTTTCTTCGCAAATATAGAACTCAGATATTCATGAAACATAAACAAGAGCGAAACAATATGAAAAAAAAATCAGGGAGCCGTAATAAAAACTGAGTAAAATTTAAGCACCCGAAATATCAAATATTCACACTGAATCAAATGTCAGCAAACGGGAACAAAAGTAAACCTTGAGACAGAAACGTAATCCATTATGTTTACAAGAAAAACAAAACTTGTCTAGACGCACATACATTTCTCAACACTAATATGAGGTAAGGGAAATAAAACCCAAGCTAATAAAAGCTAGCAGAAGCTGAATAAAGCGACAATGGCGCAACTAGGCGAGTGCTGGTACATCCGGGAACGCGGTCGGGTCAAGGTCACGGCCCGCGGATCGATGCAGCTACGACGCCCGTGCTACGCCCCGCTACGCCGCCCTCGCCCCGCTACGCCGCTACGCCACTACGCCCGAATCTCCAAATCCGCCAAGTTTGCGTTCTCAGCGCTTTTTAATTCCGCAAACCTGGATTCGTTCGCTGTTATTGACGTCATAATGTGTCGAGTTCCAGCCGCACTCTTATAATTTATTTTCTTTGATGAAATTGGAGAATTACGGTAAGTAATAAATATTGGGCTTCCAGATTAAATTGAGCGAACGAGGTTGAAGTGCTTAGCTCGTCAGCGAAGCGAGGTAATGAATCTTTTTTTGTTGTGTCCACAATTGAAAGTCGTACGTCATTGTTAAAAGCACTGTAATTTGAGGCTTTGTGTATGTTGCAATCGGGGACAAAATAAAGTTCAGGCATAACCTTTATAATATTTTAATTTCATCCTGAAGCTCTTTATTCATAGCACCTATTGTTCTCGCGCGTCGTGCCTCACAGCTATCCTCTTTTGTCTACGGTTTACTTTTTGTGCAAACTTTTAAAGACACGATGTCTATAAAAGGAAATTGAGTAAAATTAATTAACAGGATACTTTAATGACGGCCGTTAATTTCATATCTGGGCTCTCAAAATCATCGTTAAAATAATGGGCAATTAGGTTTTTCGGTTGTAAAATGAAGTGCCCAGTGACCTCAAAAAATGTAAAGTACCTATGGACGTAAAACAGAATCGACTTGAATAAAAAAGCAGCCGCGAGCTAGAGATAACTAATGGCGTTGTTCCAAACTCGCGAAAACAAAAAAAAAACGGCACAAAAATGATATATAGAACACCCCGTACACTCGCACAGTCCAAACGGCCCTCGTTACATTAGCAAAACAAGTTTATAGGCTTCGAGAATTAAAAATAAATCTTGTTAAATAATAAACTAATGTTCTGTTTACAGAGCTGTCAGATGTTTTGTCAGGCTGTAATCTTCTATCGGCGCGAGATTACTCTGAATAAAACATTTGTTGAGCTAATCTTACGAGAAAAACGCAAGCTGATTAGTAAATCTCCCGTTACTTGGCCAATTTGTAAGCTAAATTAGTTTAAAGGAAGGATTTACGTCGTTAAAGTACTTATCTGAGTTTAGTTAACGTTTATTTGATAAATTGGAGAAGAGTTTCGAGACAGTAAACACCTAACTTTTTAAATCCATTGTACTTGTTTATGTTGAACGAAACTATGTTCATAATTATGAGCTCGTAAGTGTTTAGAGACAAATATTTACTGTTGGAAAATATTTATGTTGTAATCCTCTTAAAAAACGTGGACAAAAACGGTCATTAGAAATAAAAATTAAACGCCTTGGTCATATTAAATTTCTCGATTAATCATGAAATCAAGGGAGGATGTCCAATGACATCCATGTGTATTGTGTTTTCTATTTTATAGAACCACATCACGCCTACAATATTCCATACGTACAATCCCGTGAGTAATACAAATACCAAAATGTGCGTTACTACTTCTACTGACTTCCGGAATTCTAAATGCCGTTTCCAACATAAAGTTACAACGCTACTTGCTGACCTATTCAATAGTCCTTAGAGTACTACCCTACCGGCTTTCAGAATTATTTTCTTACCCATATAGAGTTACAACGCTATTTGCTGACAGATTCAATAGACCTTTGAATGGTCACTATCTATTGAAAGCCATAGATATATGTATGTACACATGGCTACATTCTGTAATGTCGTTCCTGATCACAGTCAGAAATACGTCACGCAAATACAGTTTAGCTGGCGTGTTCAAGATTCATTACCATCAATTCGTATTAGCTGTTAATAGTAAAAGCATCCGTTCCGTCATACAACTCTGTCACGTCAATTCGTACACCATGGCCTTGAGAGTGACTTTACTGCCATAGCGAGCGACAACCCCTCCTGACTCCAAACGGTCATGGTCGCGACGACCTCTGCATTATACAGGAGATGTCCGCTCACCTCCGGAGCCGGCGCTCGAATGGCCTTCTACACCGACGAGCTACCGAGGGGGGAGGGGGAATGTTTACCCTCCCACACGCCCCGCCCGTGCCAGCTGAGCAGCGGCACGCTATATTTAGGTTGTGCTGTAAATATTCGGTCCAAGTACGGAAAAGCTCCCTCCTCCCCCGGCGCGGGAGGGGCAGGGAGACGTAGGTACGTTCCCGCTACATAAGCGGGTAAAAGTTGAAAGTTCACCAACGCCCCGCACACGAGTTCGCGCTGTTAGGGAACTCTTCTTTATTTAAATTCTATTGCAACTTGTTCGCCATTGTAGTCTCGGCTGAATTCGCAATGCCGACTCTAATTTTTCAATGTTGGCCAAAGCCCGTTTTTCTGTTGTGGAAACTTGTGCAATTGTTTTCAGGATTTTCAATTTGGCGCCGCCGTTGAAATTCGACACGTATTTGGATGGGTTTTATTGTAATTGCAGTTGCGGTCCAATTCGGTTGAAACAAGCTTTGCAAATTATCATTGAAATGACGACGATACGTTGAACTGGCAACGGCGAATGCGAAATGGACACGAGTATCTCTTTACCGAAATTGAAACGGATTACTGTTCGGCTGATGGGCTGCTCGCGTGCCGATGTAACTTGGCCTATCATCATCATCTACATCTATCATACTTACTGTATATGTGGGCTGACAGTTTATGCAGGGTAAATAGTTCATTTAATTGAGGTTGTTCATTAATAGAAACAAAAGTATATATCTAATCAAAGTTACAATTAAATAGAAATTATAAATACATTTAGATACAAACTAAAAACGGAGATAAAAACAGTCAATGTGTTTTGTTTTTCTCATCTTTCACACCATCTGCTTTTCCCTCATTGGGTTTTCCTTCATCGGTTTTTCCTTTATCGGGTTTTCCTTCATCGGGTTTTCCTTTATCGGGTTTTCCTTCATCGGGTTTTCCTTCATCGGGTTTTCCTTTATCGGGTTTTCCTTCATCGGGTTTTCCTTCATCGGGTTTTCCTTCATCGGGTTTTCCCTTATCGGGTTTTCCTTCATCGGGTTTTCCTTTACCGGGTTTTCCTTCATCGGGTTTTCCTTTATCGGTTTTTCCTTCATCGGGTTTGCCTTTATCGGGTTTTCCTTCATCGGGTTTTCCTTTATCGGGTTTTCCTTTATCGGGTTTTCCTTCATCTTGTTTTCCTTTATCGGGTTTTCCTTCATCAGGTTTTCCTTCATCGGGTTTTACTTCTTCTTGGGTTTCAGGGTCCTCGCCTGCTACTGATGTAGTGGTACTGGGCTCTGTAGACGAGAACATGGTTTCATCGTCGTGGAACAGGGTGATGACTCCTTGACCGGGCCTCATGAGTTCATCGTCAGGTTCGATGCCTATATTGTACTTATCCTGTTCGTACTTAGGGTCGTAGAAGGAGACGATGTTGAATGCGCTGGAAGTGCCTCCGAAGGCGATGCGCTCCTCGTGGCTGGCGACAGCTATGATGGTGCCAGTGGTTGGGTACGAACAGGTGATATATCTATTGTGCAGGTTAATCACTTCCAGGCAATTAGTGCCACTTCCACCTATGATGGCGTACTTACCTTTGCGGTTGTACTGTAACAATATTAATTATGTTAATTATTAGCTACATAGAGCCTCAGTGAACTGTGATTGATATTAGGTCGTTATTGCTGTAAATCATGGATATAATTATTATACAAATTGTAATTGAGATAATTATTATGTAGCTTTGAGATAATTGTGATAGTTGTAGGTACCTATGCCAAAATGTAAGTTATTCAAATTACTGACTACATGTATTTATTACTTCTTAGTTTAGGTACCTATATTAATGTAGGAGAATGCTGCTTTCAATTACGTGTAGGTACATAGTTAAAACACCATTGTAGTCTTGATCTTATCAGTAGCACTCGTTGGTGTCTTACGATATTTTCAAACATGTTTTTTTTAGTTTGACCAATATTTATCTATGTATCTTTATTCATTTAACCGTTTTTTAAAATACCTGAAAATCGCTCCAGACTGGATGTTTAAAACGTAAATGGAACGAGTGGAAAATTAGTAAATTTAAAAGTACAGCCGTATAATTTCATTATCAAAGAAATTCTCGAAGCAATCCGTAACTCGCAGGTGTTCATAAACTAAATTTATTTGATTTTCAGCAAATCAGCTCAAACGATCCAGAAAGAATTTGGACTCGAAGTCTTTCATTACTTATAGAAAATTTAGTTTGACTTTCCTACCAAAATGAGGACGTTTTAAAATGTGCCTCTTCGGATTTGTTCTAGATAGGTAAAAACACATATTTCACAGTATTAAAAATACTATGCTAATCCATGAACCCAACGGAAATTAATGGTAAACTATTGAGGCACAACTGTCATACTAATGTAAAATTCTGTCTCACGGGTTCCAGTGACAGAGTCGCGGAATACAAAGCCGAACTTTTTCAAAAAATTTCTCAATAACCCATATTTATGGCGGGTAGGTACTGTACCAGACTTCATCTTAGTCTATTGGATACGATGTGGATCAGACAAATATATCTCCTGAAATGAGATAAAGTAATATGTCCACCGAATTAAGAAATATTTATTTCACCCAAGGTTAGGTTGGTTGGTTAGGTTATTTACTCTCGTCAGTACTGTTTATTACTATAGTGCGACCCATAACCAAAATGGCTCTTAGTAAATAGTCCGGTATTGATGATAAATTACCGTGAAAAGAAAAGAAAAATGACGGCGTACCGTCGTTTTTCTGTTGGCGGACGCGGCTATATATTGTATTATGATCAATGATTTAAATCATTAGATTTCGATTACTTTTTTTTTTGTTTCGTTGCGACGCCACTTACATCTCTTTTTGTCCACTACAAGAACTGATGGACGCTACTAAAGGCGCCAAACTAGTGGCTCAATTCTGGGCTGACACAATTTAGATTGCCATCGACATGCTAAGAAGAATAAGGCCATATATACAGGATGTGGACCTTTCCTACGTAAAAATTATGGAGAAGCACGTCATCTAATTTTTTTTCTTTTTTTTTTACTAGCCTACTATGTCCCGCTCGCTTTTCTTTTAATTGTCTATTTATTTTTTACATTAATCTCTTGTTAAATTAACCTAGCTTCGACTTAAACTGCAACAAACCCTATTTTACGTTTAACATAAGGCAGTGCACTGAACTTACTAAATGTTAAATATACGACAGCAAATTACATGAAATCCCCGGCATGAGTCGACTTTATTTGAGGGCAACGCTACCTGAAACCCGCCCTAAACGAGATATACAAGAAAAACATTACCTTCGCTCACATGTACAATGAAACACATAGATAAACTACTGTAGTTTACTGTTTAAGTAAAGTACTATAGTGGTGGTAGGTATGTTTTTGTCTTTCATATTATTATTTTATCGTTTTGTAGGTTCATTTTAATCACTATTCTCTTACAAAGTGGTGGTTATAGATATAATCTCGGCATGAATGATGTAACCAACATTTGTAACAACATATTGATTTAAAAGAGTGTCCATGGAGTTACTTGCCCATTCTTCTCCATAGAGATCTACGCTTTCGAATGGGCAACTACAGTACTTTTAATAAATTATTAGCACAGTACTTTTAATAAGTTATTATGCCCTGTGACTGGGCCTGTAGTTTAGTTTTTTTTTGTGTTTTGACATTCAAAAGTGCCTGTAATGGTCTAATTGAAATAAATGCTTTGAGTTTGAGTTTATAAAAACATAAAAATGAGAAAAAGATGATGCATGGAAGATTTTTTTTTTAAATACAGGGTTACTGTATTCGTTGCAGGACGTCATACTAGGGTTAAAATGCAACAAATTCAGCCACCAAATCTTCTACCGAAATTCAGTAGTTTTTGAGTTAATTCGATTTTTAGTTTTTTTTTATGAAAAATCTCAGTTCAGGAGTTCTCTCGTGAGGAGACGACCCTAGTTGCAGAATCAATTCATGTCATAAAAATGTATTGTCACCAGAACCAAAGTCGTGTTGAAAATTTTTGTGAGAACTTGTTTAAAATTCAGTTTAAGTTAGTATGTACTACATAACTAACTAACAATGTAAGTGACATAAAAGCTAATATAATAATAAAAGACATGCTGCGCGGCCTAAATATATGTAGATTTCCATAAAGTACAGTCGACCTGGCGACGCTTTAGTGAGTCCAATATTCAGCAGTGGTATTCTTTCTGATATAATGAGTTTTTAATAAATAAAGTGATGAGGTCTGGAGTCAAGCCCTTTCTGATCATGACCGACTGAACACAACATGTGGTAAAAACTCAACGAGCAAAAGCCAAACCCAGTCACAAAAGTACGAAAAAAAAATCTTTTCCGAATAACCTTTTGTGAGATCGAGTTAACAACAGTACCGACAAATGTCAAGTGTACCTGACAGGCTAGCAACCCCAAATTCCGAGATTTATTCTGCGGTAATTGTATTTTCTTACCAAACAGAAGTTTTGTAAGGAAATTTACTTTTAAGGATAAGTGTAGATGACTAAACATGTCGGTTTTGTATGCCTAGATTTTGTATAGAACCGAGTAAATATTGGTTTTACTTTGGCTGATTATTGAGAAGATAACATTAATCTTTGCCAATTAAAACTCGACCTAAATAAAAAGCTTAAAAAGTCTTTTTAGTTTCAAGCACAGTCTAGCAACTGGACTACAGTTGTGACTAAGCTAAATTTGATAGTAAAACACCGAAGAAAAGCCCTCTGAACGAACAACCGTTCCTAAAATTAAAACTAACAATGGTACTTGAGATCACTTAGAAAATTGTTCACGTCCTCAAATCAAAGATCCAAATATATAAATTTAACGCAGAAGGCAGTAGAGGTTATCCCAATATCTACATACATAAATTAAATACAAAATTACTGATAATAGCAAAATACTGATCGCCTTGTTGGACAAAGGTCTGCTGTCGGTTAAAATAGCCTTCAACTAATATAATAATTTCAACTAACCAATGTTTTGCTCACAAATATGTCTCTAATATTGCCTTTGTTTTGTTAATCAACGTTCTGTTCCAATTTCAGTACAGTATAGTAATTCCACAACACATTGCCAGCCTCCATGTTGGAAGTTTAGCCCAGATCTCGAACGATAGCGAACTGAAATGACAAAGCCAGCGTCATGACATTCGGGTTATCTAAGCGAAAGTTAAACTAGATCTGAACGAGTTGTTCATAACTAGGTGGAAAATCTCGCTAGAGAAACTCTGGGAAATGTTACTCGAACAAAAAATAAATCTAGGGTATTCTGGAAAATATTGCTAAAACGGATGAAACTTTTTTTTTCATTGGAAATTTTCGTGCACAACGTTGTTCCGGTTGAGATAACTGGGATTTGCCCATCCTGAAAACAGCCGGTTTTATCAAATTGGTCGTCATTCATTTAGATACACAGAAAATATGTTCAGTATTTTACGAGCTAAAATGCTTTATCAGTTGTAAACATCAGAAAAAAATGCTCGCTAAATCAAAACGCATTTTGATACTGTTTTAAGGGTATTACAGACTTCTTTGGGTTGCCACATATACCCGATTTGTTAAACAGAAAAGCTGCCCCAAATAATCACTAGGCTGGTTAGTGTCTGATGACTTTCGTTCGGGCCGTGCCGATCAGCAACCTCCGTCTACACTCGCTGAATCATGTTCTTGTCAGCTTGGCACAATTCGAGTTAACCCGAGCGGCTGTTTCCCAAACATCGACATCTATTCGAAATTTTCAACCGCCTGCACCGACAAATGCTGAACAGAACAAGTGTTTAACACCTCCATAGCGACAAAGCGGTCCGTAAAAAATAAAGCTTGGTTACGCCATCATCATCTGCCAAACCTTTTCCCAACTATGTAGGGGTCGCCTTCCAGTCTAACCGGATGCAGCTGAATACCAGTATTTTACATGGAGCGACTGCCTATCTGATCTCCACAACCCAGTTAGTACCGGGTAATACGATACCGCTTGGTAAAGACTGGTTGTCAGACTTTCGAGCCACTGAACACTTGTAATCTCGGTCAAAGATCTACAATTGACAGCCGGGATCAACGGCTTAACGTGCTTTCCGAGGCACGGAGGAAATTTGGTAAGTAATGGGTGGTCACCCGTCCACGGACTAACATAGGCAAGTGCGGCTTAACCTGAAGATCGACCCGAGCGGCTGTTATTATTTAGCCACGAGCTCCTTTTGATTGATTACGATAGTGATTTCATGATTTCAAATAATGGAACACGACACTACTTATATTCTGAAGCCTTTTCTACAGTTCTATAAAGTCGAGAAAAGACAGTATTATTAAAAACTTTTGAGGCTAAAAATAAATTCATTATATACATTACCAAAATAGATCTTAATTTACCTAAACTTTTCTCAAATCAAATCTAAATCCGAAGCAATTATATTCGCAAAACTTTTGTTCGTTTTACCGTACATACCTCCATTCATGTATTTTATCGATTCAGCGAATGTGTGCAGTAAAAGGAATTTTGTGTATTCGAATATGCGCCGTGCATCGAATCGATTTTGACAACATTTCACCTGTGTAGCGTTGGTAGCTTATTACTTGTTAGTGGCACAAACTACTAGTTATACCCAGAGGTAAAACATTTCCAGAAGTTGGCAGATTCGTCTCAGAATTAAGATGTAGTAGTTTTTCTTGTTTTTCTCTCATAACTCTATATATTTTGTTTTATGTATGTATATATGTATTTATTCTTATATTTTAGTTTTCTGGTTTATTTTCTGTTATTGCACCTACTGTGTATTTATTGTCTCTGCATTACCCCAAGGTAGACTGGTAGAATATGCCTAAGGCAATAAGTTCGACTTTGTACAGTTTTGACTTGTGCACTTTTGGTTTGAAAGTTTTCCTAAATAAAAAATAAATCTTTGGAAATAAATAGATGGTGTATGGGACTTATCTACTATTTATGCCTTTTATAAGCTTTTATTTATTATATGCTTTTATTTAACTTGCCTTGTTAGGCAAATCTTGCAACTTAATTTCAAAACAGCTCCCGCAAGCACTTGACCTGAAATTTTGCACCTTTGCTACTGGTGATGATACATTTTTATGACCGACATGACTTGATCCTGCAGCCAGGATCGTTTCCTAACGAGAGGACTCCTCGGTTAATAGCACGAACACGAAACTTAGTATACGCGTTCAATTTTGATGGATAAACCTATTTTTTTTTCTTTTCATTTCATTAACAGCTATTTTCTTTGGTTTAATTTATTCGAAACAGAGAAGTTATTAATAGCTAAATTGTTGGGCGTAACTAAAAAGCCTAGAAAAAGTCTTTTTATGAGTGATAATGATGATAGAGAAGCAAAAAAAAATATTGTATTGAAATGATTGGTTATTGGTCATAATTTTTTTACTAACACTAACTATATAAGACACACTTATATACTACACACACACACTTATACACTACACTTATACTTAATTATATATTTATTTAGATGTCGTTTTTTATACTATTGTAATTTGAACTATGAGCGTGAAAATACAACAGAGTGCTTTAATTTGGGCATTCAATTAGTTGTTGATCAGTGTAAGTGAAATAGGAATATTAAGGTATTACTGTTAGCCTGTGTCATCCCACTGCTGGGCAAATGCATCTCCCAATGACTTCCCAAGCCTTCGATCCAGGGCCAATGTGGACCACTAGTCGTTGGTTCTGTCCAGCTCGTCCCGCCATCTCCTTGAGGTCTACCGGGTCGCTTTCTGGCAGCGACAGGGCTCCACATCTCGTCGGGCATACGGCAGACATGGCCAGCCCAGGTATTAGGTAATGAACAAAAATATACGCACAGCTGTGGAATGCCAATATCGACAAGCATAGATATACTCTCCGTCAACATCGAGTCTTCGATTCTGAACCCTGATGATGTTCAACAACTTCCTTGCTGTGAGGTCCCACACAGTTAGACCATCAGTCGGCTGCCAGCTCCCGGCTATGCAGTGTTCTCTCTGTCAAAGGATTAAGTAGCTTTAAAACAAGATTGTAAGATTTAAATCGTTTTGGCTAGCTCTTTGTCTTATGCCGGGAAAAATTGCAGCGGGTGGCAACGTCGCCATCTATTAAGCGTTTTCACAGTTTCAGAGAAACCAGTTGTGACGGTTTCCATGTAACTCTATGAGAACTGCTTTTCAGCAGTTTTGCCGATGCGGTTCGCTGGCACGATCGCTTTCGGGGTCGTGTCTTGATACTTAGGTATATGAATTAAGGAACGGAACTACGGCAGCTGTTCGTCTAATGTTACCATCTATACTTTTATTAACATAATCAAATAACATAACATTACATCGCGCCTGTAATCCCCGAAGGGTTAGGCAGAGTTGTACTCAGTAGTACACCCACATTTCGCCAGTTATATTTAAGTACCATGTTATAGGGGGAGAGCTTACTGCCATCAACCGGGCACAAATCCCGTCTCCGTGGCTCATACTGAGAAACTTCTGATGGAAAAAACCCAATAACACTTCGCCCTACCTGGAAATCGTATCTAGGACGTCATGTTCAGCAGTCGCGCTTACAACCACTAACCCAACGAGGCAGTCTAGCGTAACATAATCAAATCACGTTTCGCTTTCAGGCTGAGGCTACAGTAGGTAGCGATTTGCAATGCGACTGGAAGAGCGAAACGAGATAAACATGGTGTGGCTACATTATAAGCGAAAATCCGGCGTATATTAGGCGATGACGTGGCTACAGTTCACATGCTACACAACGAATTAGCAAGAGCGATTCATTGGCTTCAATTTCGCTGATATGTCAATGTAGCCGATGCCATGATTACAGTAATGTTGGTCCTATCGCATAAATAAATCAAAGATCGCTAGTAATATTTGATGCACGGTGTAGCCATATACGTATGCATTCATTTATTTGTTTTAATCGCTCATGTGTCGCAGGTCGCGTCGCAGCCTAATGTAGCCTCAGCCTCAGCTCTCTTCAAATTGGCGTGTCTCGTTAGTAGTAGCAAATAATTATTACAATGATGTTAGGGAATGTGTTATTGTATGCCAGGTTCATCAATTACAGTTTGATTCAAAGGTATTGGGTTATTGTGTCGCCAATTAGGTCTCATGTGTTTCCAATCCGTTGGGAAACTAATTAAAATTTTAATGAAACGTACGCTTGTTTCTACCGAATTGAATTCTGTTAAACACAATATACCCTTGAACTTTACCGAGACAATACACGTGCTACCTACCTAAGCGTGAGTAGGTAGATACGTTATACCAGTACAAACGTAAACCTTAAACGCAAACCCGAAACGAGTGTAAATCTCCCCGCCGGGATTGAGATAAAAATGTGGCATATTACATTTGTATTGCACACTTTTCTGCTTTTACAACGAGTGAGGGGTGGAAGTAGATAACATAAGTTGTATAATATCTGATCCGGGATAAGTTGGAGCTACGGAAGACGATATCCGGGCAAAGATGGCGTTTGTGGAAGTATGCTAACAGTTCGCTATTTAACTTGAGATCTAAATTCATCATGTTTTTTATAGACTCTCACCAAGGAAATTAGTATCGGATTAAATCAAACAAAGGTGTTATGCCACCAATGAACTTGAAAATTATTTTCCAAATTATTCTCTCTGACTTCCTTCATTTTAAATCTCATTATGTGACCTCCACAACCCAGATAATACTGGGAAATACAAAAATGGGGGTGGGACTTAAAGAATGTTATCAAGGTTCCAAAAATACTTTTTATATTTAATCCAAAAAAAGCAAGAAATGTGTCCTATAACCTATTGAATAGCTGTTTTCCCGTCTGTCAAGTGTCAAAACGCAGTATAATGAATACTACCTACAAAAAGGTAAAAAAAGGTCCTATTATGTGTGAAAATAAGCAGATATTTCTATTCTAACAATTTCCCAGTAATCATTTAACTTAGCACAAAAGAATATCTACCTATAACATTATAAAAGCATTTCTATTAATGTGAATATCTTCCAAGGGCACACGTGTACTTAAATAGGTTGACATTGACAAATTAACTAAATTATTCATTCACGAAAACATGTTTACAACATTTATTTTATTCGTGCTAAAACATTTGTTACGACTTTGTATTGTGAACCTGATGTAGCACCTACGCGCACTAAGGTATCTATTTTTAAGTTTTGCCAAAAATAAAGGGTTTTGAAGTTTCTATTAGTAATAAGCAGACATGTTCGGATTATATGCACTCTAACGTAAATACAAAAAACCGGTCAAGTGCGAGTTGGACTCGCGCACCGAGGGTTCCGTACAAACCTGTGGGTATATAACTTTTTTTTTATATGACGAAACTAAAAATTTACGGTTTTCGTAATTTTTCCTATATCTGTACTATAAGACGTGACTTCGTACAAAATTTCAAGATTCTAAGTTCACGGGAAGTACCCTGTAGGTTTTGATTCCCGTGCGAGTTTCGAAAATTTGCGGCCTAAGTGGCTGTATCTTTTGATTGCGTTGACTTAGAAGGTTGATTTTTCTACAGCTTCCAGGGACAGTAGAACTAAGTATCATATAGAAATTTCAGTTTGATACCTCCACGCGTTCCTGAGAAAAACGGTCTTGACAGACGGACGGACGGACGGACGGACGGACGGACGGACGGACAACAAAGTGATCTTATAAGGGTTCCGTTTTTTCCTTTTGAGGTACGGAACCCTAAAAAAGGCGAAATATGCACAAAATATGCCAAAATAGAATTCATGTTTATTTTCATAAAATACCCTCCCTACTCTTTTGACTGGCTCGTTGTTCTAGTAATCGCAAGCGCGAACAAGAGGTCCTGGGTTCGATTCCCGGGTCGGGCAGTGTGCTATTGGGGTTTTCCATCAGGAATTTCTCAGTAGCAGCCACGCAGTCCGAATTCGTACCCGGTTGGTGCCAACAGGCTCGCCCCCTATTACATGGGACTAAAACATAACTGACGAAATGTGGGTGTACTATTGGATACACCTCTGCCCTAACCCTTCGGGGATTACAGGCGTGATGTTATTTTAAGTTTCACAAAATATATTTATTTATTTTATGAATGGTAGCTTCACAGCTGACAGTACATAAGCATAAAATTATTATTCTAAACATCACGCCAATTACGAAGTACACAGAAAAATAATAAAATAAGCAGAGAGTGACACTAATTAATTGGCATTAAAATATATATTATGTAAATATTGTTATATTTATAATTAATTGTCATTCTTGTGACAATACACAATTATATTTATTTTTCGATGTCTAGTAATAAGTTATACCACACCACATAATAACAATTTCGTAAGGAACTGGCGTCGTTGCTTATTTCAGACTGGGTAATAACAATTATTAACTATGTAAGTACAACGCCTTTTTCATACATTGGTCCTGGGTCGTTCTAAACGGAGAGAGGTGAAAAGAATAACACCCGTATCTATTGTCAAGTTAAAGTAATTACTTGAGCTTAAGTAATTACTTGTGCAATTTTTAATGCAATAGACAAGAATTTAAACGAAGTAAGAACCTTTAAAGAAGGCAAAGCTAACAATCTAACTTTTTACAGTTTTAACTTCAAGCAATTATTAAACTACATAATAAAAATCGAATCCTAAATAATGACATTTACTCAAGTAAACACTTTGACTTGTTTATAGATACGTGTGTAAGAGTTCTTTGCCCAGCAACGGGATGATACGGGCTAGTAAGAAAATACTAAAGTGGTTTCATGTCCACTATAATCAATCACTTTGGTGCTTCTAGTTCTTAAAAATATAAAAACAAAGGTCATACTTAAAAATTCTCGAAGCAAACCAATATCAGTACCCAGTTCACGGACAAAGTTGTACAGCTTTACAAACTAAAAATATCGAGAGCCCGTGCAATAATAATATTCTTCAAAGGCAAAGAACAACTATGCAGAAGCGTCAAACTTCATAACGAGGTACAGTCAAACACACGTTCGAGTTACCACTTGAACAAAGTAACACCCCTTACTGCTAAGAAACAAAGACGCTGTCAAAGTCAAATTTTTGGTATAGCCTTACGGTTGACTGTACCAAGCTACGACTAAGCTGTAGATGAAACACCGCAAACTTGCAGTACGACAAAGCGAGAGTTTTTAATTAAAGGGACTTGTACTGCTGCCTAAGACCTGGAGAGTTTTGTGTGAGATAATTTAGGAACAAAATTATTTTAAAATTTCAAAAGAAATGTGTAAAAGTTGTGTATCTCTTTAACGATATCTTGTAGTTAAATAAAACTCGGTGCTATTCAGACATATGGACAAAAATATCTTCGGACTTGTATCAAAAGAAATACGTCGCCCCATTTTCGAATGTGATAAAGTAATTTTCTGATGAGCGGAACGATTTTATAGGAAAGATGAAAAACAAATTGGCTTACAAGGGAAAGTGGGAACGGTGTAGAAAAACGTGCGAGTTAGAGCGTCCAGAGTAAAAAGATACAATGAAAACTACAACAATCCATGGCAGCTGCGAGATGACCAGTCCCTACTGACAGCGCCAATTCACGCACATGACGCAAGGATCAGCCATCATTCAAAAGAACCATTTTGAAGGGAACAAAACGACCCGACACACGCGCCACCATCAGCGAGACATTTGAGTGAGCATGACATTCTCTCAACCGCCACGGCAAATTCGAGTCAATAAAAAATGTAAATGGAAGCTTTATCGTACATTGTAATCACACATGTGCTATGCAATTATGTAATACTAAGAGATTAAATCTACACAATGCAAAGATATGTTTACAGTATTCTGCAGATTCCACGATAACTTCACATGGTAATCCATTAGTTTGTCCCTATGGTTGTGGAGCAGGACCAGCATCGAACCAAGCATTTTTATCATCAATTTAATCCCCAAACTTATATTATGCTTGCCTACATAAATGTAGTGTGCGTTTTATACAAGATTTAAATTTCATCTCATTCAGTTGTAGAATGCGGGGAGGTATTTTATTGTAAAATTTTAAACAGTACCCCATGAAAGATGAGTCTACTATAACTAGCCTGAAACCTGGCTGAACTAGTTGGTCCCTGGTTCTAGTATTATAGTGGTGTCCATCGCCTCTTTTACTAATTAAATTCAGATTTTTCCTAACGTACATGTGTTTTCATAGATGTATTGGCAAGGTACTGTCATGATGTTAATTTCCGTAAACAGTTCTCTTAGAGAATCGCGCCTACGTAGATTATATATAGCTCTGATGGCTCTTTTCTGCAGAATAAATATGGTCTCGATGTCTGCAGCCCGTCCCCATAATAAAATACAGTATGACATAATACTATGAAAATAACTAGACTAGCCTCGCGGTATCTACATTATTAAATTGACGGATTATTCTAACAGCATATGCTGCTGAACTCAGCTGTCCTGCAAGAGATGTTAAATGAGGCATTGTAGCCTTAAGTCGACCGTGATCCCTAAGAAAACAGTTTCATCGACGAATTCTAGTTTCTTTTGATTAAATACTATGTCACAATCACTACTTTTGACATTTGGTAGAGCAAATCTTATGCATATAGTTTTTTCTATATATATTTTCTATGTATATAATTTAATACTAAATTATTCGCGGTAAACCAATTATGGACCTGCAGTAGGGCGCTATTTACGTCGTCAAGATTTGCAAACGTCAAACCAAGTGACACCAAAATAAATGCCGAAACATTATTGCTCTCTTGGAATTTCGACTCCAGGCGCTGAGCCGAGAATTGAAGATGCTGCAATTGTGAGTGAAAACGTGCAAATGTTTTAATTCTAAATCACGTATGAATGTAAGTTGTAGATTATTTAGGCAGATTTCATAGTAATAACAAACATAGAATATTTAATATTTTACAGCAGCACTAAAGCCCATTATGTATGCATAATTCGGCTTGCATTATTTATTTACTAGCACTTAAGCGGTCTTTAATGGTCCTAATAAAATTATGACGCCCAAAAACAGTTTTTATTTTTCAAAGAAAATTAGTGTTTGAATACATTTTGAGATCTAAATAATTTCGTGTAGTTGACATTAGAAGACATTATACGAGGTTTATTAAATCTACCACTTAGTTTGTAGATTAGATAAATGCGTTTGTATTGAAGTAAACGTGATATGCATAATTATTATATTCTGCACAAGTGCAAAAAGAAATTTTCGTTAAAAACGTTTCTATAAAAATGCGGTTTAGAGAAACACTGTGAAATGTTTAAAATAAAACAGAAGAAGATTGACTTGAAGAATGTTTGAAGACTGCCTACAATTTTAAGATTTTTATTGTGAGATTTTCCTTAAAATTCAAAATCTTTAAGACACTTTCTTTACCTTCATTGCAGTGAAAGTAATTCACACACAGGCTGCATAAAGAGGAATATCTTTAATGACGTTCCTGTTTTTGTAATTGACCTACACCTATGACGAAAACTCGACGCTTTAGTATGAAAATAATGAAAAGCGAGCACACAAAAAAAATCACACCTTTTTAATCGGAACACCCTAATTTGATAGAAAATACCCATTCCTTACTAAAACTTTAGGGTAGACACGGTTACGATATGACATGTAAATAAGGAAAACAGATTCTCAGCGTGTGAACAAAAGTTTTCGGGTTTCTCTAACATGAATTTAAAACCATCAGGGAAAAGTTGCTGACTACAAAATAATATGTGTAGTTATCTTATTAATGTAGAGTTTTAGGAACGTTTCGTTTTCACGCGCGTATTTTTGTAGATTGTGGCCTAGCCTTTTCTCAACTATATTGAGGTCAGTTTCCATTCTAGCCGGATGCAGCTGAATACCAGTATTTTACATGGAGTGACTGCCTATCTGACCTCCACAACCCAGCTAATACGAAACCCCTTGATAAGACTGGTTGTTAGACTTTCGGGCCGCTGACTACCTGTAACGACTGCCAAACATCTACAAACGACAGCCGGGACTAACGGCTTAACGTGCTTTTTGAGGCACGGAGGAAAGTCGGCATGTTATGGGTGGTCACCCATCCAAGGACCAATCTAGGTAACCGCGGCTTAAGCTAAAGATCGATCTGGGGCTGTTGTTACTTAGCCATGAGCTCCTCTGTAGTATTAATGTGTGTAGGGAATAATAAATGAAGTCTAACTCACTGTTAGGACGTAAAAAGATAAACTGATTTTCAGTCCAGAATTACACACAACAATAGCAACATCATCATCTGCCTAGCCTTTTTCCAACTATGTTGTGGTCGGCTTCCAGTCTAACCGGATGTACCTAATACCAATATTTTACATGGAGCGACTGCCTATCTGCCCTCCACAACCCAGTTCGTACTGGGTAATACGATACCCCTTGGTAAGACTGGTTGTCAGACGTTCGGGCCACTGACTACCTGTAACGACTGTCATAGATCTACAAATGACAGCCGGGACCAACGGCTTAACCTGCTTTCGGAGGCACGGAGGAAATTCGGTATGTAATGGGTGTTCACCCATCCATGGACCAATCCAGGCAAGCACGACTTAACCTGACGATCGACCCGAGCGGCTGTTATTCTTATTACCAACAATTAAATAATAATTGTTCACATTCACAGACAATGTTGTTAGTTTTTTAGAAGGTGTCGTGGGTTAGTTCAAAGATAACAACACAATACACACACAACGACAATAGTTCTCAGATCATCAAGCGTTACCGTGGGCCGAGGTTATTTTTATATCCTTCTGCTGGGTCTTAACCCAAAGGGTTTTCCCCTTCCCAAGTCCTTCCAGGAACTCTTACCCCGCGCCCCCTAGAACGAGCCCTCACGGTTTAATGACCTCTTTCTGGGTCTCGAACGATGACGATTCTTCCAGGATAAACTGAGAAAGTGCATACAAATATTGAGCGGGCGTTCAAAACGCGTGCCCAGTGTTACAGATTTGCGGCTCGGGCTTCGACGTCCCACATGAAAAATAAAGCCTACCTATATCTGAAAACCTGTGGGTGTAAACCCTGACACATTATCTATTTGAGGGACAGGTAATCGAGTGGGTGTATTGGGTATGTGTGGACTACGGAGATAAAAATATACGAGGTACAAGTCTAACACTTAACTGAGTCGTTGCCTGAGGTGCATGCGTGGTGGGAGAGTGGTGTGGTGACGTGTCTTGAGAGCTGTCATTCCCTCGCTGTGACAACACCCTCCCCCCCTGCACCGTAAAGCTGCTCATCCACCGTCCTAGTTAAACGGTAGGCCTGTAGTATCTTTAACAAAATATACATACGTTCAGGTCAATCGAGTCGCTGCAAATGTTAACGCCTTCGAAAGTCATTACGCAGCCAACGGAGCATCTCACGTCCCAGATCTGAAAGTAATATAAAATAATGTAATCAAAACATAGCACCACGCCTGTTTTCACCGAAGGGTCTGGCAGGGGTGGACTTATAGGAATGCCTATATTGAAATGTTGGGGATAACCTTACATCTGAACTTTTTGGAAGGGATAGGCAATGTAACTTTCCAAGAGGGATACGATTAAACCCACATTTTAAACCTATGGTCTATTGCCATTATCTTTTACCAGGCACAAATTCCGACTAAAGACTGCTACAAAAAAATTCGCGATGAAACCCAGTACCCACTTCTCAGCAGTTCCGCTTCCGAACACTGAAATAACTAGGCAGCCATAGTTATAAAGGATTTTTTTATTAATATATTTACAAACATGATAAACTGTAGTACGAAGGGAAAAAATTAGAACAACGCGAGGAGTAAAAAAACCTCGAACAGTATTTTCTTTATGTTAGAAAATATTTTTATAGCGTGACTGAAACGTTGGATTATAAGCTGAAGTTTTATTAAAGGAAACATGGAATTGCAGTTAAAAAGCTAAAAACGTTAAGTAATTTTATGAATGAGTTTGTGCTAAAAGGAAATAATGTTGTAGCTAAATAATTTTGTGGCATAAATTCCAACAAGAAATAAAGCGCGTTTAATTTTTTTACATGTCAAAAATTATTTCGGTTCTTGTAATGTAGACCAATAATTCATGAGTGTATAACTTATTTTGGTTACACAATAGTATTAAAATGTTATTGGACAGCTAGCTAATTGCAGATTCTGACTATTCATAGAAGTAACGATGATAGGATGGGCAAAGAATGGCCGTCTATTCAGAGTCTATTGCAACGCCCACTAACTTAAGAAAAGTTCCAACGTTTTCCTCATTACCATTTTCTGTATGGACTCTTAAAAATATTAAGTTAGAACTAAAGTAGGAAGTAACATCACATCGAAGTAGTTATATTTTCATTTCAGTAAATTATTACTTAGTAGTTTTAACTGGCTCGTTGCTTTTAGGGTTCTATACCTGAAAAGGAAAAACAAACGGAACCCTTATAGGATCCCTTATCCTCTGTCTGTGTCAAGACCTTTTTTTCAAGAAAGCGTGGTGGAATCAAGTTGGTCCTATAAAAAAGGAGTTGCAATAAAATTAACCTACTTAATCAACGCATTAAAACTACTTTACAATGCATTAGAACTAAAACTATTTATGTCGCATATTTTGCTCATTCGCAATTAAATCACAACCTGTAGGACTGTCCGTTGACATAGGATCTTGAATGTTTTTTGTGTGAAAGGAGTAAATAATGACGTGACGGTTGGCGGGAGTGAATGGAAGAAAAAGAAGTGTACTGCCTACCCCAAGTAACGTGGAACAAAGGCAGGAAGGTGATGATGATTATTTATAAAGGGTGTAATCATATCAATTTGTCAGCATCATCGTTTCGCATTTAATCTATTGAAAATGGCTATTATGTATGAGGATGCGCACCCATCAATTCTTCTTTCTGCATGGATTCAGCTTTCGCGTTGATTTAATTTACAACATGTTATACATACATTTGGTTGGCCAAATGTATAACACCAACCAGCTTTTACGAGATCCCAACTTTATTAATGTGATCCGATGTATAAATGTCCATAATAATTTATTACGTAACTACTAAATAGTCATATCTACGTATCTATTATTCTATCATCTATTATTTAATACTAGTAACATCCAAACCCATTTAGGATTAAATTGAATATCCAGCGCAAATGGTATCAAAATGGGTTAGTAATCATAAAATTTAATTGGATACGTTATTACTTTTCTTCTGCTCATTGATTTCATCATTTCTTTGAATTTAAATCTCAATCTCTTATCATAGAAATAAATCCAAATGTATAAGGACACAACAAATATTCAGGTATAAATACCTAGTGAAGACATTATCAAATGCAACAGTTATACGACTAAATTGACTACGTTAGATCAACAACAACGCTATGGTTGGTGGTTGTTGAACGCAAGTCTAAATAAAAAACTACAAAACATCAAAGCAAAGCAAGAATAGAATATTCCATAAAACCTGCAAACAATAGGTACCATACCGTCTGTTAAAGCGCGCTTAATAAATAATTTGAACAGTTAACCGCCGAGACAAATATTTTAATCTCGACAGAGATGCTTTGAGTCTGTCCGCGGTCGTTGTCCGCCATGTTTAATTCAGCACGTGTTTACTAGCTTCCAGTAAGTTACTCGCCCCACGTACTTGCCGACAGCGCATTCGTACATTTATAGGGCGACGACAGTGCGCGTGGGGGTATCAAAAAACTATCACCTAAACTGATTATTGGAGTGGTGTTACCTGTCTTTATGACACATACTTGCACACCTATAAGGCGATATTTACTAAAAATATGTCATCTGCACTTTATAGTACTTCGAAGTTTTGAGTTGTATTTGTTTAAGGCTCGAACTCCACCAAAGCGGAGACGTGCAGAGATGTGCGAAGCAAAGAGGAGAGGAGATGCTTAGGAGCTAGGGTGTAGGTATCCATCGAATCTGTGCGCAGATGCAATCTCACGCTGAGAGCGGCATGCGTTGAGCGACGTCTCACAGCACGCCGCTCACCTCTCTTCTCGTCTCCGCTGTGCACTGCTGCCTGCTTGGCCGCCGAGGGCGGAGGCTGGCCTAAACAAATATGAGCTCCTCTCAGCGCAACCATTGTCACTAAAGCGGTGATTGAGGGTTTAGAACACATCTCTTTTCCCCTCGTCTCATCTCTGCTATGGTGGAATCCGGGCCCCAGAGACCTTTCCGTAAACGAGAACTTATGGCCTAATTTTTCTACCCGTTTTGGGCGATGTAGGTACTCCGAATATTGTATACTCCGATGTATTCCGAACCAACGAGTACGCCAACTCACCAACACCATTACCTACGAGCTATAAATTTTGACAACATACAGAACACCAAGCGAACAAAAATACACGTGCTATATAAGAGAAACAAATAAAGAACCGTGTATTTTGTGTACACAATGTTTACCGAAAAAACACCAAAATTATACTAATTTGTTGAGCTTAAACGGAGCATAACAACACTTTGTTCGCAGTTAATAGGCGTGGAGACCATATTACCACATAGGTATATTATGTATAACAGCTCTATGTTATACACGTTCAGAGTTCCCTTTCCACCTTTGGTAGACCCCTGCTTACATCCAGGGGGCGCCAGGGTTAAATGTTCAGCGGTTAAATTGCAACCATAATACCAAAGTTATCCACAGCTGTTGGTACTGTTATTTTTTGTTGTACCTCATAACAAAGTTAGTTTCACTGCAAGTATGCGAACAATTTTGTTATTTATAGTACAAAAAAGTTGAGGGTTGAAATCTGTTTAATTTGAGCTCACGTTTGTTTATGAATAAAACCACTTTAATTCATAAAGTTATAAGGACTAGTTTCATATGTGTAGATGAAACTAGATGCAGTTAGTCAACTTGTTGATTACGTGACCGCAAAACTTGACGGAAAGCAAAAATGTCTAGGTGTTTTCCTGGACCTAGCCAAGGCGTTTGACACTGTCTGTATTCCAACCCTTGTGACCAAATTAGAACGTGCTGGGATCCGGGGTAGAGCCCTGGGCATATTCACAGACTTCCTCAACGACCGGACACAAAAAGTGAAGATTGGTGAGGTCATTAGCAATGAAACCAGGGTTGATTACGGTGTACCTCAAGGTAGCTGCTTATCCCCCAGTCTTTTTTTACTCTATGTGAATGACCTGTGCCAGCTATCTCTTAGAAACGGTAAAATTTTTAGCTATGCAGATGACACCGTACTAATATTTCACGGAGAGAGTTGGGACGCGGCACGGGAAGCTGCAGAGATGGGCTTACGTAGAGTAATCAACTGGCTGGAAGCTAACTTGTTAACCCTTAATATAGCGAAAACCTCATTTTTGCAATTTACTTTCGCCAAAACTAAACCTACAGTACTGATTCTCAAAGCACACTCCTGTCATATCGCTAACAACAGTATGCCATGCTCATGTCTTCCAATCAAACAACAAAAAACATTGAAGTACCTGGGAGTGATCCTGGACGAAGGACTTAGCTGGCGTCCCCACATTGAACAGACATCCTCCCGTGTTAGGAAACTCATATGGGCGTTCAAAAAACTACGACAAGTTGCCGAGTTTAAGCTACTCCGTGCGGTTTATCTGGCACTGGCACTGGCACAGTCGATTGTGAGCTACTGTATTACTGCTTGGGGAGGTGCTTGTAAAACCCACATGATCCACCTCGAGAGAGCGCAACGATCTCGGTTAAAAGTTATGACTTTTAAGCCGTACCGCTTCCCCACAAAAACCCTGTATGGAAGCTGTCAAGTACTTACAGTGAGACAACTATACCTTCTCAATCTTATACTGAAACAACATGAAATCACACAAGTAAATCACGCAACCAAACATAAGAGAACTATCAGCAATGTATGTAGCACAGTCAAATGTAAGACAGCATCTGCTCGACGGCAAGGTCTATACCTATCCACTTATATATACAACAAAATAAACAACAATCTTAATTTCAACCCACTAACAAAAAATAAAACTAAAATAAAACTAAATTCATGGCTTCTAACACTTGATTACCTACAGACGGAAAACTTAATTAAAGAACAATACGCGTAAGCATTCCAAATCTCATATATACAACCGAAAGTCCAGCTACCAAGCACATTCACCCACCACACACACACAGACACACACACATTCACACACACACAACACACTCGTAAGCTCTTACCATACTCACACATTCTCACCACTCACACAAGAGCACGCATGCATTATTTTAATGATTAATAATTGTTATTAAATTTTATTTTTCAATTTTTGATACATACTGTTGTGAACTGTTTTGTCCAAAAACGGGTGAAGACACTGACTCCTGTAACACAGGTCTCACCTAGCACAGGAGTCAGGGTTTCAAATGGAAATGTAAACCTTATTTCTTTGTGTCAATAAAAATATTATTTATTTATTATTTATTTAAACTCAAAGGTCAAAATTCATAATTCGTAAATGATTGCTCTGTTCCAATCTTGTAAGCGTACCTAGTGTACCTACGTGACTTTGAGCTTCACTAAGTTTTTGTCAAAGCGATTGAAATTATTCTAATTGATAGGTCGTCATTAATAAGAGCAGCTTATACCTACCATTAACACTGAAAACGGGATATTCACCATGTTTACTATTAGAAAGAAAGAAAGAAAAAGTATTTATTAGTAGTAAAGTATTTATTGTTTTTTTTTATTTTTTTTTTCTGGTCATGATCATCATCATTATTCGTTTCATTTTTTCTGTTGTTTTCAGTGCTAATGATAGCGTTAGTGACCATGTCAGTTTAAAGGCTTATACCTAGATTTCCAATCTAATTAATTTTTAATAAAATACAGAAATAAGTGAGTAAGAAATAGTGCCTACCGTCTCCGTATTCTGTATTCTCTACAATTTAATTCTTATGCCAACTCACCCTAAGGGTCTGGTCCCAAGCTCCACTGGCGAACAAATTCGACTTCTGCGGATGGCACCTGAGTGCGACCACCTGACCGAAGTGCATCCTCTGCAACTTCTTCGGAATGTACTGGAGTCGCGACTTGTGTACTTTGTATGTGATTGTTGTCTAAATTTGAGAAACAAACATAATCAATTAATAAGAAGGTGGTAGGTACTGTGCTAGTCCAGCAAATTGGACTCTACTTAATTAATTGTATTGGGTTCATTTTGGCCGATTACCTTATATACGGGGTGGAAGGGACACCGACGAGAAAACGGAAACCACATCGGTCGAGAGGTCGAGGTCGAGGTCCAGACCACTCTCCCGACCCGCAGCAGACGCACCGGGCGTCGGCGGAAGGCGGACAACGCCCTCTTTCTGCCCCCCTAAACGGGTCCAGAGGAATGGCGGACTTGGGGATGTCCGCCGCCCCCCCATATAACTGGACCCGAGGCGGTGGCAAGTAGTGTGCCGCGCGCGCCCCTATCGGCGTCGCGGGGGGAGTTCTACACCTCACTCCCCCCGTGAACTTGAGGAGGTCGACGAACGCGGGCCGGCACTAGCCGGGGATCGTGGAAGGAGCACTAGTTCCCATGATCCTGGTGCAAGTGTGGGAAGGGAACACCGGGCGGTTTTTAGTCAGTTCGAGTCTAACAGACCCCTCCACCCGCCCCAGGGCGGAGGACATCCGTGGGGATTTTCCACACGGGAAAGAAAAAAATCTACATTAGTACTTCAACAGCATTCAACCAAACATTACCAACCAAAAGTCCGAAATCGACACGAAAAGAAATCCACTAAAAATATAACATACTGAAACATAACTGGGGAAATGTGGGTGTACTAAATATTAGGTACACCTCTGCCTAACCCCTCTGGGAATACAGGCGCTATGCTATGTTGAAAGCTTAACTTTCATTCGTATCATGTGTGGCAACCACTAAACAACCTAACGTTGGAAAATCAACATTTTTTCCATTTCGGTACAGCTTAAAGATTCATCTGTCCAATAACATTTAAACTCTCCGACCTAAATTTTAATGTCAAGGACATCAAAGTTATAATAAATCCAATGTAGAAATGTCAGTTTTATTACCACAGTTAAACGAGATTAAGCCGTAACCTTTTATTGGTTACATTTTATGCATAGCCGTAAGGGAAGTAACAGACTTGTAACCCGGTATGCCACGCAACCTAAATCTGGCGCACCCATTGGTCAAAAATTTAATTTTGACACTGTAACCTAACTCTTAACCAATCAATGTTTGCTGGCTAATGTTTCCAGTGTGCCCCTGGTCGCTTGATTTAAGGTAAAAAAATTAAAATATTTTTAGATATTGAATTATTTATTAATTGAATTTTATTGAATGAAGCAACACTTACGTAAGACTTTGTAACTAACGAGTCTGAAATAAATGTATTTTAATTATTAAGGATCCATCTATATCTACATACCTATAATAAAATTGTAACAGGCCGATGTATGTACATTCAAAATATTGAAAAAAAAATATATATGGGGGTCTTTATTAGAGCAACAGAAGCCAAAACAACAGTTTTTTAGAATTTGTACGCGTATCACGCAAAAACTACTGCATGGATTGGAACGCAGTTTTCACCGCTCTACTGCTAGATGCCGGAACTTAAAAAAATAGGCTACATTTTACCACAGAAATGATATTTTTTTTATTCTACGTACCCCACGTACGAAGTCGCGGGCAAAGGCTAGTATCACATAAAAGCCTTTAATTACAAGCTTTGCGTATCTAACAATTTGTAAGATAAACCTTATTGTTTGGTTTCGCAATTTTATGTCATAACTATAGTGTAACACAATATCTATCTAGTCTGAGTTCGCCCACACGATGCCCGCAAGAGATAGACGGTATCCATTGTTTGAAAGATAAACTTCAATTTCGTGAATTGGCTATCGGTTAATCCGTAAAGTTATTGTAGCATCTATCTCTGGTTTATATAGTTATTCAAAGAGATAACATTCCCTACATTCTGAGAACCTGATGAGTACCTCAAAGATTCCTCCAGACGGTACAGTGGCCTCTAATATATAAATATTTTCCTATAGGTACAATAAGAAAACTTCGAAAAAGCTATATTCGCTCGCTCTTCAATTTAGTTTAAAAAAAAAACACATTGTTTTGAAGCACATAAGAAACCTTATGATCTATAGGAGAATCAATTTTTAATAATTTCACTTTCCTAAACAACGTATTGACAAGAGGTCTCGCTTACACAAACATTGTGAAAAGGTTTAGAGCCAAAAATACATCATCATCGTCCACAGCCTGAGTTCACCCGCTGTTGGGTACTGTTACAAGCCTCTCTTATTTTGTGCTTTTTTTTCATTTGACAAAAACAAAGTCAAAGTCAAAGTCAAAATTATTTATTTGCGTTAAATGTGGTACAAAAGATGGTAAATATAAGATGTAGTGCAGTGACACATTTCGCCATAAAAATAGCATGCAAATATTAATAAACACTCACATTAAATTAGGTAGGTAACCAAATAAATACAGACATTAAATTAGGTACCTGAGTAACCAAATAAATACAAACATAAAATTAGGTACCTGGGTAACCAAATAAAACACATTATATTACGTAGGTAAACAAATAAACACAAACATTAAATTAGGTAGGTAACCAAATGAACACAAACATTAGATTAGGTAGGAACTAAATAAAGTAGGATATTTTAAGTTTAATATACACAACACAAAATAGAATTTTGCTGCTAAACACTACAAATAAATTATAACATAATAAACTATTTTTAACAAACAACAAATTTTTTGTATAGTAAAACATTAAATAACACAACATCATATAATGTAAGTAGGTTATTATCTACAATGCATGCCGGTAATGGTATGATTGACAACTAGATTGTTTGAGAAATTCCGCTATGGAATAAAAGCTCTGAGAAATAAGCCATTTTTTCAGAACTATGCAGAATTTTCTGTACGGGAGATCAGTAATAGAGTTTGGAAGAGAGTTAAAAATAAGTGGAGCCATATACACACAGTTACGTCTGAATAATTCAATCCTAGGAACAGGCATTGTTAATAGATACTGTGTAACTGTACGTTTATTAATATTGTTTTTAAATTCAAAAAGTGAAGGGTTAGTTTTGACAAATTTAGCGATTTCATATATATAAATACAAGGAACTGTAAGAAGGTTGTGTGATTTGTACACTGGTCTGCAAGAATCAGTCCAGTCCATATTGAAAATTGAGCGTATGCATTTTTTTGTGCTAACAGAACCCTAGTAATTTCAGAAGAGTTACCCCAGACAATGATACCATACCTGATGATGGAGCAAACATAGGCGTGATATACCATTAATGCAGTTTGTCTGGAGGTCTCATCTTTAACTTTCTTCAAGGCAAAAACAAATCTATTTATTTTAATACATATTTCGTCAATATGGTCCTTCCAAGTTAAATGTTCATCAATTGTAATACCAAGAAATTTAGTTTTATGAATTTGTTCAACTGTTTGATCTCTATGATATATTTTAAGGGGTAGATATTTACTCTTATGTGTTTTAAAATTTAATATTTTAGTTTTTTCTAAGTTGATTTTTAATGCGTTTTGATTTAACCATATAATTATTTTATTCAAAGTGTTGTTTATGATAGACTCCTGTGGTTCACCACTTTTACTATCTAAAATAACAGTTGTGTCATCAGCAAACAGAACACAATCTTGGTCTATCGCTTGAGGAAGGTCATTTATGTAGACAAGGAATAACGGTGGCCGTAAAATGCTTCCCTGTGGAACACCAAAGTAATTGTATCGAGGTTGGGAATCAAAGCTGGTGATACTGTTAATTTTGTCATCGAATTTGGTGATTCTCGTTATCTGCGTTCTATTTGACAGGTATGATTTGAACCACTCTAGGGCTGGGCCTCGAATACCAATTCTACTTAGTTTGTCGATTAGAATTGAATGATTGACGAAGTCGAAGGCTTTGCTTAGGTCTAAAAACAAAGCAGAAGTTGAAATTTTCGAGTTAATGTTATTTAAAACAGATTTGACTAAATTAAAAGCTGCAAGTGATGTGGATTTGTTTTTTCTAAATCCATACTGCTCTTTTGCAAGCATGTTATATTTATCCAAGAAAGAAAGGATTCTCTTGTACATAACTCTTTCGAAAACCTTTGACAGAATCGGAATTAGAGCAATAGGGCGGTAATTGTTTTTGTCCGATTTAGAGCCTTTTTTATGCAATGGTTTTATTACAGACTTTTTGAGTTTATCCGGAAAGCAGCCTTGTTCTAAAGATAAATTGATTAAATGTGAAAGAGGTTCTGAGATATAAGGCGATATTTGTTTTATAAGGTCCGTAGAGATATCATCATAGCCGGATGATTTAGTGTTTTTTAACGACTTTAATATGCTGAAGATTTCAGTGGGATCAGAAGGATTCAAAAATATGCTATTATCGTTATTTTTTACATTTGGGTTAGTTGTTTTAGGAGGGTGTTGTGAGGTGGCGCTGCTTTCAACAATATCAATAAAGTAATTGTTAAATTTATTTGCGATATCCGAGCCTGATGTTGCTGTAACACCTTTGTCAGTTAAACTATTAATATATTCTCGAGACCTTTCGTTACCTGTACAACGTTTAACAATGTCCCATGAAGCTTTACCCTTATTTTTGGAATACGCAGTGTGCAAACAGAAGATGACAAAGAGAGAGAATATATTTAGCATTTACCAAATAACAATAAAAACACCAACGGATCGTTTTACGCTTTCAGAGCATTTTTCTTTGCGGGGTAAGTAAATAAACGCCCCAAAACGCAATAAAATATACAATGAACATAAATTTACTAAAACACACAAAAGAAAATGTTTAAATCACTTCACAAGACTTATATGTGCCGCTAATGTATTGGACTATGCATATTCAGTGTATTTCAGTAGGCACCTACCTAATGCTTTCTGTACTTAATGACAGGTATTTTTACAATGAAAAAGCAAATATAAAAGTTTGCTTAAAAAATAAGATTTATAGTTATTTTGTTTGAAATGTGTTGCGAGATGAGAGATTAAAGACTGTAATTTGCAGACATCAATTATTTATGCATAATGGATATAACTTAGAGGAGGTTTAGAGTTAAATGTATTTTCTATCGTGCATGCTCTGATCTCCTATTAATAAGTGACGGAATACACCTACGTAATACTTTTGTAAATAATTTTTACTCATGATCTGTGTACATCCTTTGTTGGAGATTCTAAATAAATAAAGTCCCCGTGGCCATTGTGGTTAATGTTAATAATAAAAACGACAGTGAAGTCATGATACTGTCTCGTCGCTTGTTTTACGAGAACATTCTAGATTTACCTAATAATAAGAAAACTTGATAAATGATGATAAAACGCTACTAATTGATCAACGCACCTTCTCAGTTTCCATGTCGTAGATCTTGACTGACGTATCAGCATATCCAATGACCATTTTTGTCGAATTCGCCAACAAACCCAAGCATAGGGCTGGAGAACGTTCTGGCAGAAGATAATTTGTAATAATGTAAATATTGTTACAAAATACGCCTTTTTTGAGTGACATACTGAATTTCGACACGGTCCCAATTTCGAAAAACAATAGTTCGACAACTCATTGCTTCGACAGAACATATATTCGACTAGCATTAGTCCGACAGGACATACTTCGACAACACACCTTCGAAAAACATTACTTCGACAGATCCCTTCTTCGATATGGACTTGTTCGGCGGATCTCTAAACATAACTGGTGAAATGTGGGTGTACTATTAGGTACACCTCTGCCTAACCCTTCGAGAATTACAGGCGTAGATAACGTGGAGCCGTGATCTAGTGGCTAGTGAATTCTGACGTCAGCTGACAAAGTATGTACTTAACTACTAAGAATCAGATGTGACTTTCGAAGGAATCAACAAAGTTACTGCTAAAGTGGCGATTGACAGGTTCTCAAATTCTCAATAGAAAAACCGACAGTACATCTTAAGGCTTAGACTTTATTATTGACTTGCTGATAAACTAACCTGCTACCAACGGCGTGGAATGCAACGAAATTCCATAATTCCCATAGAACTGCATGTTGAGGCTGTCCAGCATCGGATCAGCTTTGATGCAGTACGTTGGAGGGTCTGTGACGGACGTATCTATCTTCACAAATAAACGGACAATGTTAATCGATAGGACAGACAGCCAATTTGACTTGATTTATGTATGTAGGTCTGCTCTTAAGATGGGGCTTTGAAACTAACGACTTTGCTTTGGCGATTGGCATTTACCTACGTTGCAGCCAAACTGTATTCGATAGAGTATCCACTGATATCTTTTGTTAGTATCAAGTATTTTAATAATTTTATTTTTTGTATTTTTTAGAAAACATTGAAATCAGTTGAAATCTCTAAGTCGCTATCTCGTCTCGATGTTGAAATCTGTATTTCACTCTCTCCTCTCTTAATTGTTTTATTTTTTTACCTACATCAGAACAAGGAGATTATACGTATCATAATTTTAGGTAGGTAACTAAATGTTATGTTCCGCCAGTGTGAACGCATTAGTATCTAACTTCGAAGAGTCTTACCTACCTTCAGGCACCTGCTGTTGCCGCTCACGCATCACAATATGTGCCTTAGATTTGGTTACAACTCAACTCACCCATCCGTAAACACACGCGAATGCGACGTGAGACAGCAATTCATCGCATCGCTTGTTTCAAAACCTCGCAGGAACAATTTCTGGTGAAAGGCTATCTACACACAAACCGCTAGGCCGCTAATACCAAAGGGGATGAAGGGTAACGTTTTAATCTTCGTTATTCCCAGTTGTTATTTGCTACATCGCAGCAACGGAAATGAATACGCGCTTTTGTGCTACGATAAATAATTCCATTTCATGAACGGAATCTTGCGTGAAAAATATGAGTATTGAATTGTGCAGGTACAAGGATAGTAAAAAAATGAAGTTTCGAATAGAGAGGTAGTTGAATTCGCTGAGTTATGCATAGATGTTTTTGTAAAATTATGGGTAAAAAAAAAGACAGCGATGCATAAAAAATATCAATTTTGATGAAACTACGTGTTGGTGTTCTACAGGCCGACGAATCGAACTTTCAATAATAGAGTGACCTCACAACGCGCGACGGAGATCTGAACTGACGTGAAGCGAACTGTGTACCTATCTACCCTCCAATTAAACTTGTGGTAGGCCACAGGGGGAAAGAGAGGGCGCTAGACATCCTCTATAGCTCCGTGTCTTTCCCACACTGGATTGACATCAAAAACAATACTGCTTTATGACGTCATTGTAACCCCCCAAGAGCTCGTACCGTACCTAGATAATACACTATGATACAATACTCTTATTCAATAGCCATAGTTGCTACTATTAATAGGTTCTGATTTCACATACGTGTGGTATCTCGATGCGATACACGCCTCCATCTAAGCAGGCCGCGTAGCAGACATTTGGTTCACTTTGACTGTACTCCAGAGCGTGCACGGGTTTCGGAGGGAACTGGATGTTTCGTAACGTGGCAAGGACCGTGCCCGTACTGCCGTGACGCATCTAGAATAACAGAAGAAAATAGAAAAAAATAAAACCGACTTCAAAAACACAAAAATGTGAAAAATAAGTTTAGCTTCAGAAGTCGGTGACTTTGGTTTTATTGATACGGTTTTTGCCACCGACTTCTGAAGCTAAAGTTATTTTTCACTTTTTTGTATTTTTGAAGTCGGTTTTATTTTTTGCAAAAAAGTTTTTTATTTTTCCATTTTTAGTTGTAATATCCTGTACAAATATTTGCCATGCATTTATTTTACATTGATAACAATACATGTCATGGTAGGTAATAGGCAAGGCTTATCCCTATTACAATGGAACTTAGCATCATACCTGTCGAAATTTGGGTGTACTGTACACATCTGCGTACCTCCTCAAAGCATACAGCCGCGATGTTATGTTATGAACTGGTGTAAACAATAGACAGACATGAGATTTCAGCAATCCCAGTCCATTTGCTTTCATTTATTGAGGAGTTCCGTTGCCTATCTCCGAAATTCTTCATCAGATCTTCACCAAATTGACATGGGACCACTCCGAGAAAGTACTCTTCCAAAAACTACCCAAATTCTAAAAACTGCCTACAAAATTTGAAGAGTTCTCTTTCTCTCTATTTCTCCGGGATCCCATCATCAGATGCTGACTTGATGGTCATGGGACCACCTGGAAAGTATACCCTTTTAAACAAAAAAAATCCACATCGGTCCAGCCATCTTCGAGTAATCGGGGAACATACATAAAAAAAGGTTCCGACGAATTGAGAACCTCCTCCTTTTTGAAGTCGGTTAAAAAAGAAGAAGTAAAAGAAAGTGAAATAAGTTTGCTGGTCTAGTCTATTTTAATTTATGTTGTCATTTTAAGTTTCGTATACCAGAAATAATGTAATAATGTAACACTTATGTACAATCGATCTACCCATATTATGCGAATACATTATTTGATTTAATTTGATTTGACCTCATTCTAATCTTCGCTTATCGGATAACTATCAATTACACCAGATTCCAAATATTAACAGACTGGTGATAGCAATTATTTTCAAATAGGTAATTCTAAATCAAATCATTTAGTATGTCGACTTACAAACTCTATCTTGAATTCATCTGAAACTCCTGACCAACCACCACTTAAAATATTCTTGCTACAATTTACTCAAATAATATTATTAATTATAAATATATATTTATCTACATTCGTACCTATTATTATTATCTTCGTATAAAATAAACTTGATTCTAAAGTCTTAAGCTTTAAACCTAGACCTACCACTGTGTCTGCATTGCCCAAAGGTTGACGGATAGAAAATGCCTATAGCATTAAGTACGCCTATATGTGCTTAAAGTGTTAAATAAATAAAATTCGACTGTCACCTACCTAGTAACCTTAATTTCAATGTTACATTTGCCTCTGTACTATGTGCTTAAAGTGTTAAATAAATAAAATTCGACTCTCACCTACCTAGTAATTTAAATATTACATTTATGAAATCAAATACCCTACCTATTTGATCGGGAAAAAATGAACTAGGTGTTGAAATTACACAAGGAAATCAGGTTTTGATGGTTACGGTCGTTTCAGTTCCTTGACCGCCCTTGAAAAGGCAGCCATTTTGGGTTCCTATGCTAGGTTGTTATTTTAGGTTACCATAAAATATCATCCTTCATTCTATTAACTTAGGAGCTTCAGTAGTGTTTGTGGAGCTAAAACAATAAGGTACCTAAGCTCACCTCGATACCGCCTGAGGCATGGCCGACAATAATATGATATCCATTTGGTGAAAATTGCATTGAAGTTATGGCACCCTTTTCACTAGCGTACCATCGGTTTTGCAAAATTTTGTTAGGAGTGTTTTCCAAGTACTTGTCATTATTCTCCTTTACCCATGCAAATACCTCATCTTTAAGTTTCTTTCGATAGAACATCGGATACCATGTTTTCGGAGGTGTTTCATTGCGATAATATTCTTTGATATTCTTAGCGTACTCCTGAAGAACCTCTTTTAGCTCAGGGCCTGGCATTTCTGCCATGGCCTACCTGTTTACCGAAAAATTGAACGTCTTATGTCATAGGTTCCTATCTAAACAATAATTATCACTAGCTTCGGTGAAGGAAAACATCGTGGGGAAACCAAACATGCCCGAGAGAATACATATATCTCAACGGCATGTAATGCCAAGTCAGAGACCCATGGGCGGCATAAAAACTCTGACACCAGCCACACGAAAAAGAAAGAAAGATCTAAACAACTAACTTAGCTATTAAGTACCTAGGTAGGTAGGTACCTAATTTGTTGTTATTTTGCGTTTTAGTTCCAGATAAATCTAAATCCAGACTCAAAACCGAAACAAGACTAAGCAGTTGCGCTCACCATCACGACATTAAAAAAAAAACATTGTTGCAAGAAAAATTACCGTCTTCCAAAAAAACACTAAAACCGACTCCCACTCAATCACAACCAGCAGGCGCGCACGCTCAGCAGCATTAGCAGACGTGTTCAATAGATTTTTCTGAACTACTCTGCAGAGCGGCACGTCCCACCGTCTCTGGTAAAATGAATCTTCAGTATTAAGTAGGTTGTACCAGTTCCGATTTCCGATATACATACCTATTAATGTTCTGTGGTCTTACCTGAACCAAGCCAGTTGAATGTCCCACGATGATATGTTCTCCATCAGGAGAATAAATCATAGAACAGATAAATCCACATTCTGACAAATAATGTACCTTCACTAAATTTTTATTAGCAGTATGATCAAAAAATCTTTCAGTATTGTCTTGTAGCCAAGATATATCAGCAACACTGAGTCTCTTTTCAGCAAATGACTTAAATTGATTTTTCGCACAGTGTTCTTCACGGTGCAGGCAGTTTAATACTCGTTCTCTAAATTCATTAACGAAGATCCTAATATCTGAAGTACTGCTCGAAAGATTGAAGCGGCTGTAGTTTGATACATCATAGGAGGAAATGCCTTGTAAGTTCATCGACATTTTGTATGCAGTGCGCTAGTACAATTCAGTAAATATCCAAGACCTTGCAGTTGTTCGCAGTCTTCGGTGTCTTTTTGAAACAGGTACCTAGGTAAGTACTTTATTTTCTTCTAAATTATCAATAAATTGATGATAGATCTTTTCGTAAACTACATAGAAGACAAATAGAATAGACAGCAGACATTGAATCAGCTGTCAAAGATATTTTAAGCCAAAAGAGAAAAATAAACATTTTAAAGGTAATCTAACGAGATCCGATACCAGTCATCTTTCTATTCGTAACGTGATTTTTATATATTTTATGGGTAAGTACCCAAAAAACTGTCGCTAGCACTAGGTGACGCAACGACAAGAGAGCAACATGCCCCGAGGTGCTTGAGAAGTGGAGAAGTATTTCCAACTACATATCAGCACCGACCGGGAACCCGGAAGTACCTACCTACAGTTTGAGATCCTTACCACAGACACTGAGATAACGATAGTCGGAGAATCTTTACTAACGCTTTTTGGAATAGGTATTTCCCCCTCCGAGTACCAAACGTACCTACTCTTGCGAATTTCCACTCGAGCCATCCATTAAAATCAACAAAGAACTCATTTACTTACTTCTAGATAGAATTTAACTCCCAAGTTATATACTTTGTCATTATTTCCTTTATTTGTATACTTTTTATATTTTTATAAAATAATATCAATATTCCTTTATATAAAAAAAAAAAATAGTAGCCCACCGGTATCGGGAACAGCGTCCAAGCTAGTAACCCCCCTAGTACTAAAACATTCCTGCACTAACAGATCATCGTAACTCACCAGGGCTCCATAGAGAGGAACCTCCTAAGAATACGAACCGTTTCCAGGAGTACCGCTTTCTGAATCAAGCCCGTGATCCAGCTGCCTAACGAGAGCCTCCTCAAATGTTGGTCGACGCTCTCGGCAATTAAGCACAATGATCGCTGAGTCCACTTCCCACATGTCGACAACCTCGCGAGCTAAGTCAAGATACTTGATTTGTTCATCTTTCTCGGCTTTGACGAGGTTTTCCTCATGCTGGATCGTTATGTCAACAATCATTATCTACCACCTATGATCTACCACCACTATATCAGGCTTGTTGGCCACAATAGTCCTGTCAGTGATGATGGATTGATCCCAGTACAGTGTGATATTGCCATTTTCGAGAACTGGGTCGGGCACATACCTTTAGTACGGCACTTCCGATTCCACAAGGCAGTATTTTAGAGCAAGTTGCTGATGGATAATCCTGGCTACCAGGTTTTGTCTATGCAAGTACTCTCCGTTAGTTAGACGAGAACATCCAGACAATATTTAATGTGATTGATTGATTCGCCCGGACGTTAGCATGACCGACATGTCAACCGTGCGTCCTTCACAATAAATCTTCGGTAGTTATTCGTCAACATAACTTCATCCATAATTGCACAGACAAAACCTTCGGTTTTTCCGAAGAGGTCCCCGGAACGTTGCCAGGCTACGGACGCTGATATGTCTACATCGGGCCCATGCAGGGCCCGGAAAAAGCGTCCGGAGCTCTTTACTCTGCCATACTTCCCTGCGGTCATTAGTATCAAGCACTATAGGTTTGCGTCAGTTCTCTTTAGCCAAGGAGAGTGGAGTGATGCCCTAGTCCACCGCGACCACATCTCGATGTATCCCCACGTCGGCTTCTAGGAAAAATTCCCTGAGACTGCATATCTCGCGATTGTGGAGAGTCTTACTTAGCGTTTAAAAAGTCTCGACCTCCGCACCCCCGCGGGATACACAGTCTCATAACCGAAGAGCGTGGGTGATGCATTCGATATGCCGTCAACAAAGTACGGACCTTCCTTACTATCGGCCAAGGAGGAACACCCTCCTCCCACTAATAAAGTAAAAATAAAATATTGTATCGCAGTAGTTGCTTCACAGATGTGATGTAATGTATGTGGTGGTACGCAACCTTTAATGCACGAGTCCTTCGCCAATTTGCCCATTTTTTACGGCCGATAGTTCATGACTGAGGTTTCTCCGATTGCCAGCTTGCCGTTATCCTAGAAAAATGCAAATATTACGAATCTCTGACACATCCCATAAAGAATCCTGGAAATTATTGCATATATGTATGAGTTTATTTAAAAAAAAAAATTTGGTTGACAGTGAGTTAAATTTCAAAAAGGTTTTAACGTAAAACGAAACGAAACGAAGCCCAGAATTATGATTTAGTTGGTATTTCTGTTGCTTTGATGACAGAAAAAGATAAACTTACGTTAGCACAACAAGTTAAAACGAGAAAGCACTATAGCAACCGATCTCTACGAGAACACCCGATTTTTAACGAAAAGTTACGATTGCATGGCCGCCATATTGTCATGTCAATTTTGTGACGGTGGTGGGTTCATTGTGCATCATTTTATCGGAATATTAGTGTAAATTAATTGTATTAATCTCTTGCAGCTTACGGTAGTCAAGGCAAGTATTACCCGCGTCATATTAGTTAGTAATAGAATGAAAAAAAAAACAAAGTGTAACGATCAATCGAATACCAAACATTTTATGGGGTCGGGTGTGGTATTGGTATTTAGTTCATGCAGTACTTGTTTGTTTTGTTTCATACGTTTCCTAGAGCCGTTGAATGCAGGAAACACGGTGCAGATTGAAGTGTTTATGTGAATAAAAGAACCCAATCTATTTGTTTACTCAAAACCTTAGATCGATAGTCATGGCCGCGTAGAGATCGGTAAAATCATGGTGTTTTTTTTTACAGGCGCAGGGTGCATTGTTGCATCCTCTGAACCATGAGCTATCAGATACCGTCGTCCCAGAGCCGCACGAGTAAGTAAAACATAGTAAAAAAACATATTCATTACTATAAGAATCAATAAGTATACTGGGGTAGATAAAATAGAGAAGTGTTTTAGATACTGATTATAGTTAGGTAGGTACTTTCGGATCGTTGTGACTGTGATGTGACTCATATCAAAGGTATTGACTGGAGTTTTGACATAATTATCAAATACATTTCATTCAATAAAATGGTAATGCTACACTCATGTCACCTTGAGTTTTTCACAAGTGTTTGTTATGATTTAATCTAAGTATTGTTCCTTTATCTAACTAGGTACCTCTTTCACACCATACAACCTTGGTTGAATTACTACAATAATTTCAAATTATACTGCATTCTATTTAATTCCAATCAATTAATTAAATTCTCAATTACCTATTTAAACAATCATCAAAATCGTTCTGGTGGTAACTTTACTAGTTGACCAAACTTGAACTATAAATGTTTTAATTCTCTTTTCCAGTGTCTCACAGCAACTATGCCGGCTCCGATGTGCCTATGGCGCCCAGCAAGGAGCAGCAGACCCTCATGTGGCAGCAGAACTCCTACCTGGTTGACTCTGGCATCAACTCTGGGGCTGCTACTCAGGTATTTTTTATAAACTTTCTCTTAAGTTGGTATATGACTGCTATGCCAGTTCAACAAAAGAGATATGAGCTGCAATCAGGCAGCAACTACAACTTTGTGGTTGTGTATTGTATACTCAAATCTTTGGCACTGTTTGTCTGAGTGACTTTGATTTGACAGACATCACGCCTTACACCTGTAATTCTCGAAGGGTTAGGCAGAGGTGTACCTACCATAAAATGCACCCCCATTTCACTAGTTATGTTTGAGTCCCATGTAATAAGGGGGAGCATATTGCCAGCAACCAGGCACAAATACACTCCATGACTGCTACTGAGAAATTCTTGATGGAAAAGCTCTAATACTCTTTGCCTGTCCTGGGAATTGAACCCAGGACCTCATGCTCAGCAGTTGTGCTTGTGACTACAACACCAAGTCAGTCAATTATATATATTGAATTAGCGATGAATCAGTGTAATGAGGTTTCCTTTGCTGTAGTGAAAGTTTTTATCTGACTGGTTACTTTTCCTTTGTTGTCAAAATCAGTAATTGAGTTTGTGAGAAATACTCTATGAAAATAGTATTGCAGACAGCTCTCCAGACACACTGAATAATATCAAATTTAATAATGAAAAAGTTTCCACAGTTAAAAGCCTTCATAATCCCAAAACCAACAGTATCCAAATACAACTTTTTTGTTTAGTTTGTTGACTGACTCAGCTATTGAGAAAATATAAGAAAGCAATAAAAGATTCTGTGATGTGTTGCTTGTTGTCAACCAAGTGTGTTTTGTAGGTTTTAGATTTAAAGGAAGTAATAGTAATAAATGTTATTAACCACTAAATTCTAACAATTAAAAAATAAATTACTTGTCACATCATTTATTTACCAAATTGAGTAATTTTATATTAGTGAGGCTTAGTTACGGAAATATTTTACTTCATTACTTGAAAAAGGCATAACTCATAGAATATTATCTTCCCTTCATAGGTCCCATCACTTACGGGCAAGGAAGATGACGAGATGGAAGGAGATCAGCTCATGTTTGACCTGGATCAGGGATTCGCTCAGGGTTTTACCCAGGAGCAAGTTGATGGTAAGTTGAATGATCTGCATTTGTATGAATTTTATTAAACATTTATTTCATTTGGAAGCAAATTAATTTTATCAAAATATGATATTCAATGGAGTCGAGTATTAATTGATTGATTCATCTGTAACATGGACAGGTTACTAATAAATAACACATTAGCTTTATGATAACGATATTTTATATTTTCTATGTAGTTGTCAATGTGTTCTTTGATATGAGAAATGAAATAGGATAGGAGCCATTTGCAAAGCAAATTTTTGACATTGGCTCAGATCAAACTTTCCAACACAACACAAGTAGAGAAACATTGATCTCTTAAATACTTGAGATAAGAGAAGTAGACTCTGGAGACATTATCTGTTCATTAATTTTGCTGAGAAATATTAGCTAAAATATCTTATCCTTTCTCCCAGACATGAACCAGCAGCTATCCCAGACACGCTCCCAGCGTGTCAGGGCTGCCATGTTCCCTGAGACTCTGGAGGAGGGTATTGAGATCCCCTCCACCCAACTGGACCCTGCCCAGCCGACGGCAGTGCAGCGCCTTGCGGAACCATCGCAGATGCTCAAGCACGCTGTCGTTAACCTCATCAACTATCAGGATGACGCTGATCTAGCAACCAGGTAAGCATATATCGCATTTTGGTTGAAGCTTTTACTCAGTCATTTTTGGATATCTTATGGAGGTGGGCCTATTGCTCCATGATGCAGCTGAGAAAATTCATATTAATAATCATCAATGACAGTTGCTTAGTATGGGGATAAAAAGTAATTTATCCTTTATAATACCTTGTCCAGAAGTCACAATTGCAACCACTAGGAAAATATGGTAAAAGAGGCAGACATCCAGTTTGGATTACAGCTGAACTCTGTAGTTAAAGCTTGCTAGCAATCAATTTTCTCAGAAAGTAAACATCAAAGTAATGATTGACAAATACCATTGTCATACAAAGCGGAATTGCCACACAGTCAGTCATGTGCACCTGTGATACCATTCTAAAGTTAGAGTTACTTAAAAAGAAATCATTGTTTGATCACACACTTTCATTCCAGGGCTATACCAGAGTTAATCAAGCTACTCAACGACGAGGATCAAGTGGTTGTCTCTCAAGCCGCCATGATGGTTCACCAGCTCTCCAAGAAGGAGGCTTCTCGCCACGCCATCATGAACTCACCCCAAATGGTCGCTGCTTTAGTGCGCGCCATTTCTAACTCCAATGACCTGGAGACTACCAAGGGGGCTGTGGGAACCTTGCACAATTTGTCTCACCACCGTCAAGGTCTACTCGCCATCTTCAAGAGCGGTGGAATTCCCGCATTGGTGAAGCTTCTTAGCTCACCAGTGGAATCTGTCCTCTTCTACGCCATCACGACTCTCCACAACCTGCTCTTACATCAGGACGGATCCAAGATGGCTGTACGTCTTGCTGGAGGTCTCCAGAAAATGGTGGCCCTACTCCAGAGGAACAATGTGAAGTTCCTGGCGATTGTGACCGATTGTCTCCAGATCCTCGCCTATGGGAACCAAGAATCGAAGTTGATTATTCTCGCTTCTCAGGGTCCTATCGAATTGGTCCGTATTATGCGCTCGTACGACTACGAAAAGTTGCTGTGGACTACCTCTCGGGTGTTGAAGGTAAGCTCACAACTAGTTGAATATGCTTAATATATAATAGTGGATGGATAGTATATATATAATAGTGGACTCATCAAACCAATATTGAGATAACGGCAATGCAATAAACATGATAATTGTCCCACTGTTCGGATTGTAACGTGTTTTTTTAAACTGTTACATGCTTTTCATATTTTAGTCGATTTCGGAACGATTTTTATACTGTCTTTTATTGGCTATGGTTCGGCAACTGTCATTTTTTGACGTTTCACTTTACGACCTGATTTCGTCATCGCGGCATTTATCTCGCCAATTTAATTTTTAAAATCCGGTATAATCACGGATATTTTTAGGCCAAACGATGCCATAATCGCTGCCTTAAACACCCAGGACGAGGTGTTCAGAAGGAGGGATCCTTAATTTCTTCGGATTTCAATATTGGACGATGCTCTAGTGTGATTTTCACCTACTTGGATTTATCGGTGCACACGGGAAAAGTCATTTATTAACGGAAAAACGCCCTGCTGTGGCGTTTTTTCTTCTACTTTTTCTTTTTCTTTCGTCTGATTATAATTTTCCATTTCATGGATTCTGGATTCTCTCATCTTCGACGCCGAAATCTTGAGGTCTAATTTAACATTTTTTTAGCCAGACATCTGGCCCAAACTTAATTTACTTTCTTCATATAAAGATGCAACAATAATGATAATCTCAAATTAGTAATTTAATATTTAAAGTATTATGGAAGCTACTGACGTATTAAACAGGGTATTAACAAAGGTATTTCAATTGTTTCTATTATCCTAGTTTAGTCACCCCCGGAAGATTAGAGGTCCGACTCTCCGGACTGTTCTATCTGGCAAGTATTTTTTAAATGTAGTGTGCGTTCCCAAGGCGCCCGAAATTCTTTTATTGTTACACATACATCTTTTTTTTAATTTTTAATAGGAGAACACACACATTCTTTTTTTGCTCTTGTATGATTTCTTACATAGGATCTTACACTTGATCCAACACACACCCCGGGTCTGTTACAGGATACAGGCCGAAAAGGTTGCACCCTGGACAATTAACTACTATTGTACCCAGGAATATGCGATGAGATACTTAGTGATGATGCCAGTGCTCATGTGCAAGTATCTCTTTACTATTTCAGAAGTTCATCAACCACACACATTGACTGTAAGATCTACTTACCCCCAGGTGCTGTCAGTATGCTCCAGCAACAAGCCTGCGATCGTTGAGGCCGGCGGCATGCAAGCCCTGGCCATGCATCTCGGCAACCCTAGCGGCCGCCTCGTGCAGAACTGTCTCTGGACTTTGAGGAATCTGTCCGATGCAGCCACTAAGGTATTACAAAATTATGGTTTCTATTATATGACTTATATTTATGATATTGGAACTCTCAGTTATAATTAAAATTGAATTGGCAAAGTACTGAGCTTTTGTTCGAATGTTTACCTTAATGTTATAATTGTGTAATTTATGGGAACTTTATAATGATTTTATTTTAATTTCTCATGAGGTGGAGGGCCTGGAAGCTCTGCTGCAAAGCCTCGTGCAAGTTCTCGCCTCTACTGACGTGAACATCGTCACTTGCGCTGCTGGCATCCTGTCCAACTTGACATGCAACAACCAACGTAACAAGGTAAACATCTTCACGAATTCTTTTTTCAGTAGCCTAACAGTGTAAGCGCAAAAAATATATTTATGTTGAACCTTTAAGTTGCACTGGTCTCCACCAGTGTAGTGATTTATGTTGCTGATACAAAGGATAGTAATTTATCGACTTAAGCAAATTATGAGGTCAAGGGCTGATGCAATTCTCTTTCAAATTGCACGGCTTAGTAATCTTCACAGGACTCTTTGTTATACAACAAGTGACACAGTTAATTGTGTTATTTTAAGCTCAAGTTGCTTTGGAATAAATATTTCATATGTTATTATAATAAATGTTGATTCCATTAGTAACGAGTCCATGTGACTGCAATCATCATGTGATCGAAATTATGGCTAAAAAGAAGGTGAATACTGGCTTCTACGAAAGAATTGCGCACAAACCACAAAAAATGGTTATTATGGGCAGGAGGTTTTATGACCAGCAAACAACTTACACACTTTAGACGTAGAATTTCGGACGTAAGCCCGAATGTTTATACTTGATCTGTTTCGGCGCACGGCCCTAATCGGAACTGGTGCCTTTCCGATATGTTTACAAATGTTAACCAAAAGCACCCTTCAGATAGTGTCATTCAATCGACGAAAAATAATTGTAACATAATGTGAACGTCCCCAGGTGACAGTGTGCCAGGCCGGCGGCGTGGACGCGCTGGTGCGCACCGTGGTGTCGGCCGGCGACCGCGAGGAGATCACGGAGCCCGCCGTGTGCGCGCTGCGGCACCTCACCTCGCGCCACGTCGAGAGCGAGATGGCGCAGAACGCTGTGCGTCTGCATTATGGATTGCCGGTACGTAAAACTTGGGATTTGAAGAGGACATCTTTAAAGACGTTGGTAGTGAACATCAACAATACCTACATTGAGCTGATTGTATAATTTTGTAACAATGTGACACTACTGGAATAGATACGCCAGTGATAGCTCTAAAATCGTAGATAAGTTTATGTGCTGACACTAAGATCGCCATCGACAGCCTAAGAACAGAAGATTTTGTTGCTGTACTTTGTGGTACTACTACTTATAGTAAGTCTAAGTTGATCACAAAAATAACTAAAATGCACCAGTGCCCAGTCTGGTGACCTTTTCTGACTGTTTAATCAATCTAGGCTATCTCTTGTGATAGTCTAAGACGGTAGTGATAGCTCTAAACTTGTAGATAAGTTATGGGCTTATACTAAGTCACCCTAAGAACAGGAGATTTAGTTGTTGTAGTTTGTGATACTACTACTTACTATCTCTAAGTTGATCGCAAAACTAACTATAATCCACCAGTACCACTGGAGACCATGACTGACTGTTTAATCAATCTAGACTAACAATCCCTTGTGATAGTCTAAGACGACAGTGGCTCGGAAAATGCAATATGTGCAACTTTAATTTACGTGATCGTGAGGATCTCTTCCATGTAGGACAAATTAAACTGCATTGTTTGTTAATATCTTAGTTTCCTCCTTGTATTTATTATATAAACTTACAGGATCAGCTAACCGCAAATGTTGTATTGACAGGTGATAGTGAAGCTGCTGCAGCCGCCGTCCCGCTGGCCGCTGGTGAAGGCGGTGGTGGGGCTCGTGCGCAACCTGGCGCTGTGCCCCGCCAACTACGCGCCGCTGCGGGAACATGGTGCCGTGCATCATCTTGTTAGACTCCTGATGAGAGCCTTCAACGATACACAGAGAGTAAGTTTACATTTTACCTATAAGTGGTATGGTTTACAATATCGATATTGGTGGATGGAGAGAGAGAGTGAGAATCAAAGAAAGGAACAATCGATTGTATGAGGAATGATATGAAAGAAAAAGTAGTGAATCATAGTCTGACGGTGGAAAATGGTTGGAAAAACGTGGTGCGTCGACCCCAGTTAACATTAGACAACTGCAGGATGATATTGGCGTTGCCGTCGATGCTATAATACAAAGATTTTTTTTCAAACCTGATTTGTTTTATATTCTTGTTTCTTGACATGTCACCAGTAGTAATTTGATAACATAAACTTACAATATTGCCAGACCCAAGATGGCAATGAGGCAAGGGGCACCCTTGGTCCCAACGACATAACTTTTCTTTGTGACCCCAGTTTCTGCAAATAATAACTATAGTTTTAGCTTTCTCCTTAGTTGAACCTTACCCTACTTAAATTATTTCGGTTCTCGCCTGCAAAATCTCGAAAACCCTACTAACCTGACATCCAAACTTTCCAGCAACGCAGTTCATCGGGCGGAGGCGCGGCGGGCGGGGCCTACGCCGACGGAGTGCGCATGGAAGAGATCGTGGAAGGCGCAGTGGGCGCGCTGCACATCCTAGCCAGGGAGAGCGTGAACAGGCAGCTTATTCGTCAACAGAACGTCATACCGATCTTCGTGCAGCTACTTTTCAATGAGATTGAAAATATACAGGTAAGCATCTGGTAAATGAATCCAGGATAACTACATAATATACAGGATAAGATTGACGGCGTAGCTAATTGCCCAGTCAAGTTTACCTGAACTATTGTTACTAGTCGAGGTCTTATGATAGCTATACATTAAATTTCGCGTAATTGGTACTAGGAGTCGGAACTTTGATTCTATCTATTTTCTTGTTATTTGAAACACTTTGTCAATCCTTCACGAAAAGTTCTTTCTTAATCATCATAAAATACATAGGAAGAAAAGAAAAATGTTACGTTTACTGATATTTTTTGTACAAACCCTTTCAGCGCGTGGCTGCAGGAGTGCTCTGCGAACTGGCTGTCGAGAAGGAAGGAGCCGAGATGATAGAAGCCGAGGGCGCCACGGCTCCGCTCACTGAACTACTGCATTCACGGAACGAAGGTTGCTACTCAAGTAATTACATTCCTTAGGGCATGATAGACAGATATTTACATGTTGGCTTGGATTCGGTCAGGCAATGCATCGGGTTGGACGACCCAGTCCGGTCAATGTATAAAAATGTCTATCGCTCCACTCGTGTTTTCATGTAGAGTTGGTCTTGATCGTTTTTTGACTGATGTTTGAAATAAAAAGTATTCTTTGTTGTTATATCATCAATCCATCACATTCCATGTTGTAATGCATTAACTAAGCGTAAGTATTCGTTCGACTAATAAATAAGTGAGAGATGTATGAAATCTGCTAACCACGGGAACCCGACTACAAAGCATTGAGGGTCATGATTTCATTTTCGTTATATCGCTCAACAACCTTAGTCCTTTCTATTCCGTAAGCATGGTATATTTTTCTATTGTGATAAGAATGATACTGCTTTGCTTGTGGTCTTTGCAAGCAGAGATTGCATGTATTTGGAAATTTGGTATTGTGTTAACATTCAATTCAATTTATTCAAAGTTAATTTTTTACAATACAACATAAGTCTTAGAAATAATGAAGGTAAAACAGAGTTAGATGCCTGTACTAGCATAAACCTGTATCACAGGCGATGTGTTCTAATACTAAGTACATATTTGGACAACAAATTTTTAAACAATATTTAGCATACAATGTTTTTTTTTTTAATTCGTGAAAAAAATTGTTAATTTATTATGATAATAATATACTTTAACTCTATTATTTATTAGATGAGAACAAAATGACAATGAAAAAAAGAAGAAAGGTCTTAAACATGTAGATAAAAGCTATGTACAATTTTGTGCTTAATTAATTACACTATTACAATAGTTTCAGCAGAATTCATAAAAATCATTATCATGATATTTTTATATAGCGGTCAAGAATTTGCTTAGACAGCAACAATTCGATGGTAAGTAGGGCAGGTTGTCTCGCATAGGTATCGTTGAGTCAGGAAAAAAAGATAGAAGCGGAAGGCTGGTTTTGTATGACACACTAGGCGCCGTCATAATCGATGGAGTTGATATATCTGTGCTCAGCTATTTTCCTAGCTGGGCATTCAGTGTCTCCGGTTTTATGGTCACTGGGTTTTTTAAAGCGTGAACAAGTCGCGCATTTCGGAGTTTCAGTTTTCTTCGCGCATTCGGACATCACATGACTTTCTTCACCACAGTGATTACACGTAGAGTTGATCTCTCTGCAAGATTTGCTGCATGGCCGTACTGTTGCCATTTATAACACCTCGTTACTAATGTGAAGTCCCTGACAGGACAGGACGACCAATTAGACCATTAGATGTCTACAGTACTTTCACAAGTTATTATGCCCTGTGACAGGGACTGTAGCTTAGTTTATTTTTTTTGTTTTGACATTCAAAAGTGCCTGTAATGGTCAAATTGAAATAAATGCTTTGAGTTTGAGATGTGTGATGTCCATACTTTGCTATCTAACACAAGCAAAACGTGTGTGATTTTATCTTTTGTATACTGTGTTAAGGTTTTGATTGATTAACAACCCTGTTGCCTATTAAGGCCATGATAAAAAAAATCCTTCCCTTTCCAGGCGTAGCGACTTATGCAGCAGCAGTACTGTTCCGCATGTCCGAAGACAAGCCTCATGACTACAAGAAGAGACTCTCCATGGAGCTGACCAACTCGCTGTTCCGCGATGATCATCAGATGTGGCCCAACGATCTGGCCATGCAGCCCGATCTTCAGGTAAGGAGTTTTTGATGAAAGGAGGTAGAATTGCTGTTTAAAAAATAAGTAGACTGAGATTCGAAGTTTAAAAGATTTGATTTGGTGCTAAAAATATTTAGATAAAGACGTTTTTAGAGGTTTTTATTTTTGTAATTGGACAGTAATTTTTGTATATATAGTTATTATTTGCGAATCAGTATTAGCAGTTATTGTAAAATCAATGTTTGTGGATAAAATTTATGGATTAGAATAGAAAACATTTTTGTCCCAGTGTACCAATTTTACGCTGATGTCGTATACGTGTGTACTTGTAAATGTGGCTTCCCTCTTTTAATTTGACTCCTCACTTTATTTAATTTTTGTCCATAATCCCTTCACTAGGATATGCTCGGGCCTGAGCAAGGCTATGAGGGGCTGTATGGCACTCGACCGTCGTTCCACCAGCAAGGTAAGTTGGGAACGCCTTCGTAGATGTTTGGTCAACTAACACTTAGAACTGTGTAGAACAAGATATTACAAAACCTCACTCAGTTTGTTTTTAGTGGCTAGTACACCTTTTGCACCCGTGGGATTTGTATGCACCGTGTTAGGTCTTCTATAAGTTTAGTTAAAAGGTACTTATTTGTATGCAAACTTCAATATTATAAAAATTTTAGAAAAGCAACTGTGGAGGTCCATGTCATGAATTTTGACATTCAAGAATGCCTTTTGAAATAAATGGTTCGACTTTAGCTTTGCAGAACGAATTTAATAGAACCTGCAAAATGAATCTCATCTCTTGGTGCATACCATTACACATCAGAAAAATCCTTGTTTCTCGATCTAAGCCATTCTTGAAGAATACCATAGTCTTCCTTTTTTACTTTCAAACTCATTCTTATATAGAGACTAGTGGTTTCAAGTAGTGTCTGCCTAGTCATGAGTACAGTATTTAGACAAACCATAGCTAGCTACTTTTATTAGAAAAGTTTACAATACAACAATGTACATAAAGTAAGGTTATGTAATATCTCAAACTACTTGAGAAGTATTTTTGTCATCACATTTCCTCATAAAAAATTCTATACAGAAATGCTTGTCAAGTCCTCACGATTGTATATTTTGATAGCACTGTACTATGTTCCTATCATAAGAATATTATGGTGTCTGTATAAATACGGTTTTCTCTCTTCTTTACACGCAGCTTAACCCGGGACCTATTTATCACTAAACACAGGTGATGGGAATATTATTTCTATTGTTTTCGTGTTAACCTATTATATATATTTTTATATATTTGACTCTATTTGTGATGTAACAGGGTGTGGTTTCCATTAATTGCTATCAGCATGTCACATTATTAATGTTTAATCTATGTTTTTCATTCATACCTGGCAGGTAAGGATTTTTCCTATTAGGAAATCAAAATAATTGTTGTGATGGCGTAAAAGTTTTAAATTGAAAAGTTAGCAACCTACAGGAATTAAAATGTGGTTAAATGGTTTATTTAATTTAATGTAACCCATTAGTATTCATTAAAAAAAACTAGAGCCCACTCGCACCACAAATCACTTCATGCATTTAGAGTTGAACACATATTTAAAACGTAATTTTATCAACATCAGACAATGGTCAGATATGCAACGATATTTCAAGAATGTTTAGCATTCATTGTGTTCAGTGATTTGTGGTGCAATCAATTCAGCAGCTCATTGATAAGGTGATGGAAGATATTAAATGTATAGCCACATTTTTAACATTCTCTTATCAGCGTAAAACCAGCTTGATAATTCAGGTCTCTCACCAAGAACAAAGCTTTGTGATTGTAACAAGACATATGCAATAGCATGTCCCCACATGTTTTATAGAGGATTTTGAACTTAACATGCTAGTACTTGCAACCCTCAGAGATACAAAGCTAGTGTCTCGTTGACAGGACGTGATAATAAAACTATAAACGCTTCCATGCATTAACATTCATACGGTGTGTCCCCGATGCTCAAACTAAACGCCAATACCCTTTTTCTCAACTTCGAAACATGAAGACATTCTAAATTTCCTTCAACTTCGCAGGCTACGATCAAATACCGATAGACTCAATGCAGGGGCTAGAAATCGGCAGTGGTTTCGGAATGGACATGGATATAGGTGAGAACGAAGGCGCGGGCGCCGCGTCAGCTGACCTGGCGTTCCCTGAGCCTCCACATGACAACAACAATGTCGCCGCCTGGTACGACACCGACCTCTAGGTTCAACGCCCTTTTGTAGCTAAACATTGACATATTTTATGAGAAATTCAGTTCAATTTAACTTTAAGGTATATGTAGTGTGTTTTTGTTAGTGTTGTGTCAGTTCAAGATATTTTAAAATAATGATATACGTAAATGTAAACTTCAATATGCAATAATATCAACTTTGTAAGATGTATTCAGTATACTCAAAACATAATACATTTCCCTTCAAAGAACTCCATGTAATAAGGTGTTCATGAATTATACTTGTGTAATTTACCAGTGTTTTAGTCGTATAAACGTTTCCAAGTTACGCTAAGTTTGCCTTAGTCTAGTTTGGAGACAACTGACGACGTTTTATTCATTTAAGTCCATGCAATTTGTTCAAAATCAATGATTAATTGACGCAACTACAATGTTATTAAAATCTGTGATGAAAGACAGCTAAGAAATGCAATACAAAGCTTGAAATGTTACCAAGCAGATATCATTACAACTGAAACTCGAGTTTATTTACATTGGTGCTATGAAAACAACAATGAATGTTGATTGCAAAATTATACACGACAAAATGTTTTATTTTATTAATTGTTTTATATCTCAACGTCAGCGTGAAATGTCAAATTATAATGGAAAAGAAACCCTGCATTGGTTATATCGCTGTTTTATACGCGTACGTATAAAATGCGTTTAATCATCGGGAGATAGGGTAAAATGTAAGAATAAGATTTTTTATAGGCTTTAAAATCGTATTTCTTAGTACTTGTATTGAATTAGTAATGCGCATTTAAAGTATTGGATTTATTTAAGAATGATCGAGTTTTTAATTTTTTTTATTATTTTGTTACAATTTTTGTATGAATCATTATTTAAATGATGAATAAGACTGTTTGATTGAGTGAGTCATGTATTCGAAGTTTAATTTTAATGTTTGACTGCCATTTTTTTTTATCCTGCCCTTCTAAACAAGGCCAAATTTTAGGACTAGAACGAAGGTAGCCATGCGTACGATTTTTTATTGTAGGGTAAGTTTAGTATTTGTGGACGAGAATGTGATATTCTCTGAAGTAGATGTAGTGAGATTAAGCATAACAAAATTTTATATATTCAATTCACGTGGACTAATAGCGAAACTTTTCTGATATGAATGGATGCATGATTTTTTATTTCAATTATTTTATGAGTGGTACTAAAGATGAAGTACGTTCTACTATAGTTTTTACCAATAATATCGGCTATTTGCACATCCTATGATATACGGAAAACTAGAGAAGCACTAAACCGTTAGAAGAATGTATCTTAGAATAATGTAATCGTTTAATATAAGATTTATAATAATTTACTTGATTGTCCACTTAGGATCCTCTATATATTTTTTTCTATTTGATATTTTAATCGACTTTACCGATGTTTTTATATCGACTCGACTATGGAGACATTCGTAAAGTGTCACAATTTGTGTCCATTTCTGCATGGATAATAAACTAAATTTAATTAAAATAACGCTGTTTTTATTTTCTTGAACAAACACCCATACATCTATATTCCTTACACAAACACACACACGCACTGAAAACCCTCGATAAGTTGAAGCTGTAATCTCGGAGAGAGAACATGCTTTATGGCAACACACATTGCAAATTTCCTATTCCTATTCTACACAATATCGAATCCTCACTGTTTAACACGAGTTCAAGTTAGAAGTAAGAATTGTTAAACAGAATTTCTGATTTAGGCACAATAGTTACAGAAACAAATGATAGTCTCTCTCAAATAGCTTCGGCAGATGTAAAATAAAGAAGAGCTTTGAAATGAACTTACGATGTGTAACGTCGCTAAGGAGCCTTAGTAGCAGCTCGACTTCGTACAGCCAATGGAGAAGTATCCATTTTTTATGGATTAGTTTCATTATTTTAAACAAGAATAAACAAATATTTGAAAATATCTCTAGAAATGAAAAGTCATAAGGCTTAAGTTGCGCGTGTAATGAGATAAAGTGACGTGATTACGTTATTTATTCGAAACAACCCCTAGATAAGTAGGTTCTTATTTGAAAAGTTAAACTCCTTTTATTTCAGCAATAACATAGGACGGAATTAAAGTAAAAACGTACGATACTTAACTGTGTAATATGTCCATTTATTTAGTTCGACTTAACATAATAATCTGTTTCTCAGTCATTGGTGAATTTATTTTTTTTATTTATGCACACACAAAACACATTTTTTGTTAGTTTTGATCTATATTTTAATTCCATTTATTTAATTATACTTAGTGTTATCAACACATCATGAAACTGTTCCATTGGTAATAATCATTCTACGTAGCTAAAGTTGCTACAATGAAATCAACTGTACACGTACATAGATGCCCACCAACTTCAGTAACACACAGTTCTGTTCAACATACATAACCGCATCAATCTTCGCTCAGTTCAAATTACATTCTCTATACCTACGTATCTAAACTTCAAACTACGCAAGACGTACGTGCATCAGCACAAGGCGACATAACTCAGCGAGGCCGCAAATTGTTCCCGCACCAACCTACCTGGGTACCTATGTGAAAGCGACCGTACTGCCGCGCCACGCAACTTCACCGTTCACCTTTGTCCTGACTGTTATTATGTACAATTAGGACTTAGAAGGAACACACAAGGAAGTAATCTTGCACTAACTTCGGCGGCTATACGTGAAATAGTTGCGAACCTTGTAATTGTGCAATTATTTGAAGGGATGGGTTTATATGTGAATTTTGTACGGAGATAGGTATGTGTCATTGGCGTGTCTGCCTGATAAAGTTGAGATAAAACAGACATGCTTAATTCATTTGTAAAGTATTTAATCAATCTATATTTATCATTATGTAGATACTTATTGTAGTTAAGGTGTTATACCTTTTTCATACTGTTGTAAATTTCCAGTGAAGTTAGAGTAATCAAAACAATGTTAGACTAGCCACTACAATGTAGAATCTAAATCGCTTTGTGCTTGCTTCTACGAAAGCTCCAAGCGCGTAGCACGCCTACGAAAACGTAGCATTTCGCTACGGCTGTCATGGTTTCACAAACAGACACACATGTTCAGACAGTTAACATCCTATACCATGTTCATTAATAGCCAAAAATACCTTGTAACTACTTAGTCTGTAGGTAAATTACATAATAACGTGCCTCTACGAATGCAAAACACGTAGCACGCCTACGCCTGTTTTTCAGACAGAACCCGACTTGTAAACTACTTACTCGGTATATAAAGTCCAAATAACCAACTACCAATCCCAATAATTATAGGCGTCCCTAATTAAAAGTTATACGTACTAGAAACAGTCAGACGACATTAAACCGTATGTATAATTCTCACGGGAGTTTCCAAATCACGGTTCGTACCCAGCAATCATCGAGAAATTCGCTCATGTATATTTAATACAAGCTAAATGGTTTTTGGTCTTTTCCCATGTGACGATCAGCAGTAATTAAACCTGGATTGTATCGACTCTATTGGGCTTCACATAAGGTTTTTATCCGTGTGGCAACATCAGTTGGAAGTTGTAATTATTAAGGAGTGAACTGTTTTCGATAATTATTGTTCGTGAACATAAATGTAGACACTACGTTTATGCGTCGGAATACGAAAGTTGTCGAGTGTATTAATAAAGCAAATTGTAGGGTTAACTGAGTTCATCGTTTGCCCTCTATTATTAGTTGTGATTTCTAAATGTGGCAGGAATAACTCACTTCCTGGAAGTGGCTCGGTAGGAAATAGTATTATTCCTTATGAAAATAATGATGGGTAATCTATTGTGTGTGAGTATTAGGGAATTGTTTAGCTTGTGCTTAAAAAGAATATTGAAGGCGTTCAAAAAATATTCTGCCTTCTGCAGCCTGGCTGTTCTGTTTTTAATCGACTTCCAAAAAGGAGGAGGTTCTATGTTCGTGTGTATGTACACCGGTTTCTCTGTGATTACTGGGCAGGGTTTCACCTGATTCTTTTTTTAACCGACTTCAAAAAAAGGAGGAGGTTCTTAATTCGGTTGTGTTTTTTTTTGTGTTTGTTACCTCATATCTCCGTCATTTATGAACCGATTTGAAAAATTCTTTTATCTGAATGGATCTACTTCCCGATTGGTCCCATAGAAATTTCATCAAAATCGGTTCAGCAGTTTGGTTTTGAAATCAAAATAGCTGGAAAAAATGTCATCCAAGTAAAAGAAATTGCGAAATTGATACTTGACAAGGAATTGTGTGTGATACGATAACATCTAAAAAGGGTAAAATAAAAACTTTTTTGCAAAAAAAACCGACTTCACAAAAAAACACAAAAAAAAGTGGAAAATAACTTTACTTTCGGAAGTCGGTGGCAAAAAAGTCAATGAAACAAACAATAGTCACCGACTTCCGAAAGTAAAGTTATTTTCCACTTTTTGTAGTGTTTTTTTGTGAAGTCGGTTTTTTTTTTTGCAAAAAAGTTTTTCTTCTGTGCGGTGATCCCATAATAATTAATTTTTATTCACTTTGCTTGAACAGTTTACGAGTTAGCTCCTTTATTACTTACGTACTTTTATTCTTTGCCTAAGTTGTTCGCCTCATTACCTTAGTAACTTCTAGTTACGATGTAACATTTATTTATGACAAGAATTTGTGAGGGGTACCTAACTATCTCAACGAAAACTGTCTATTAAAAAACTTTTTGCAAAAACTAAATAACTGACTTCAAAAAAAAAAAAACCGGTCCGTGACTTTGTTTCATTAAGTTTTTGTCACCGACTTTTAAAGTAAAGTTATTTTTCACGTTTTTTTATTGGATGTCAGTTATTTTTTAACCGACTTCTAAAAAAGGAGGAGGTTCTCAATTCGGTTGTATGTTTTTTTTTGTTTTTTTTTCGACAAGCTCTTAGACTAAAAATATTATGTCATCCTTTTATTTACACTTTTATGTGCACAACGTAATCTTCGAATGGTATAATCGCATAGGTGTAAGTACTTTAAATAGGTACTGCAGGACTCAAACATTTAATAATTAGGTTTAAGTTCAATATAATAAAGATTGAGCTTTTAAGCACCTACTGTTAATTCTACTTAATGAGAGATCAGCTTTTAAAAATGCACACCATTTAAACATGCAACATAAAAGTTTTGTCACATTGAAGTGCGAAGCTGTTGCAACGATGTTGCAATTGCAACGCCGCAAAATATTCGGTGCAAGCACGTCGAGTAGGTAACTTGGTTATAGGTACCTAGTAGTCACAAAGTTTTTAATTATTTGCTGTTACGACCAAATGCCCCAATGTTGTGCTTGTGTAGGTACTTCCTCCACATGCTCATTTAACTTTTCGTCGCACATTTTGACAGTGCTAGAATAGAATAGAAAAACCAAAAATTGAAGCACAGCTGTTTTACATTATTGTTTATTTTATAGTAAGTATGTGTGGCAGACTTGGTAAACGTGAGAAACTTTTGGATTGAAATTATTAAGTTAATTGATAGGTTTGCTAAAAATCTTTCAATTAAGTTAATTCTGTTTATTGGTAAAATAGAAAGAAGACCATAAAGACCGTAGAGTATCGGTAGTCTAAAACTTCATCCATCCCATGAAAATTCGTAACAACTATGCTTTTGCTGACCTTAGTTTCAACGTTTCAGCATTGTTGGATATTTTAATTAATATTATTGCAACACCAACATTAAAATGTAAATTATTGTGTAAACTGTGGCAACACACTTCCCTTCCATCTGCGGCACTGGTTCAATATAGACGTGAAATTTACTTGTTCGCCGTTTTATTTATTCTTCCTCGGTACCAGCACCTCATCAGCACCCAACACCTCAATTACACCGCTGCACAGCCATGATGTAAGAAAACCGTACCTTCTTTTCAACGTAGGTCGCGTCAATCCCTGCTGACAAGACCAGATGGATGACAACATCCAAAAAGGCTATACATAAATCAGATGCCTACCACATATTGTATTTCAGGTAGCACTCCTCTAAAATTCTGAATTCCTACGTAAAAACGGTGTCGGTAGATACTATTATAAAACTACTTCGGAATATTACTTTAAAAGTTACATAAACATCCGACGATAGCGTTAGATAATGAAAATCAAGTGAAAAATCTGGAATACCGTTCAACGGAAATCGCCCATCATGGCGGGCACACAGCCAAATTCTTGTATAGATAGAGAAATTTAGCATTGACCCATCGTAAACTTTCTTGAAGTAAGCTGAGTTTTATAAACACAATGTTAATGTGGTTTCTAGGCAATATTTTATGGGTACTTATGTGTATTTTTATTTGAGGGGTTTACGTCTTATTGCTGGGAGCCTTAGTTATGAAGATGGTTTTGTTTTGCAGACTATTAGAGACGACCTACTTACTTAATATATTTATCGTCAAAGAAGAGGAGTGTCGGAGCGTATCTTATGCTGATTACAAATGCGGAGGACATTCGACAGTGCGATATAAACCCCGGATAACTTGCCCCTGTAGTCAAATAACTGTTGCATTCTCTATGTAAGTAAGTAGGTATCTACCTACTTCGTCATCTTTTTATTTCTTCTCTTCCTTTGGAATGTAAAGAGAAGAGTAGCTACCTTATACCTAAACACAATTTTTGTTGTGTTTTACGATTTAATCATAACATTCGATTACGCTTGATTTCACGAAAGGTTTGGCTGCGGTGTATATCTACCTATCATACACCCACATTTCGCCAGCCAATTGCCATCAACCGGACCCAATGCCAGACTCCGAAATTCCGGATTTCTGTTTGAAAAACTTAATCACACTTAGCCCGACCTGAGAACCGAACTCAGAACATTACATATACTTAACAGTAGCTATTGCGGCCGCTGGATAAACGAGGTTATGATTTCGTTACAGTAATTATTTAGTTTGCTCAAAAGCCTTGATCTACTTTCAGGCTAAAGTAAATATAATGCAATTTCTTCTTTGAGTTCATCCGTCCGGGAACACGAACGGAGGTGTAGAGAGCTTACTAAAGAAACAATAAACATGTTTCACTAATTCTAAGCGACACCTAAACTAATACCTAAATATACACACTCAATTTCAACCAAACTCGACTCTAATAGGTTAAGGTATGATGAGGCTGACTTGCCTTTGAGGATAAAAGCCTCAAATAAAATATAAAAATAAAAAATAAATTCGACGTTAAGCCGAGCCTTGAAAAATCAACCTTTAGCTTACTGTTTCTATGTAGACATTGATTCAGAAGCAGGTATCCTAACACAAATCTGCATTTCAAAACTTTTTTCCTAATTAGTTTCCTATTACCTAATAGTAGATATTAGCTAATAGTAGTATTTTAATTATTGAAACCATAAAAAAAGAAAATAAATAATTTTTCAAATAAAATTCCAAACCTGCGTATTTTGATGACTCATCATCTGCCTAGCCTTTTTCCAACTATGTCGGGGTCAGCTTCCAGTGTAACCGGATGATACTGAAAACCAGTGTTTTACATGGAGCGACTGCCTATCTGACCTCCACGACCCAGTTCGTACTGGGTAATACGATACTATACCCCTAGGTGAGACTGGTTGTCAAACTTTTGGGCCACTGACTGCCTGTAACGACCGTCAAAGATCTACAAATGACAGCCGGGACCAACGGTTAACGTGCTTTCCGAGGCATGGAGGAAACTCGGTATGTAACGGGTGGTCACCCATCCTCGGAATAACCTAGGCAAGCGCGGCTTAACCTAAAGATCGAACCGAGCGGTTGTTATTATTTAGCCACGTGCTCCTCCATACCTAAACAGGCTAACAGTAAGTATCTCTCTCACATAATAGGTAACCTACCGTCCCCTTGTCTTCGTTTACGACTGCTTAATAAACCCTGGCTAAGGGCGGGAAGAGATAATATGCTTTTTTACGGTGAACATAGAACGCGCATCTGTCCAGCACTTAGGGGCAAAAAGATATAAAATTGTAGAATATTACTGTTTATTTGTGGTTCTCTAGAAGAGGTGGTTGGGTTTTGAACCGATGGGTATGATGAATTTGGTCGTAAATCACAGATGTGGCCAGATTTCCCATTCTGTTTGATTTTTTGAACTGATGGAGACAAGGTCTTTCACCTTACTTGTAGATATTGCAGAGGCAGCATTAAGGTAGGTACTTATGTGCTTTTTTAAGACATTTTGAAAACGAAGTTCTTCAACGTTCTTAGTAGAAACTTGAATAGTTTTAAAAGTGGTAGCACTGAGCATAGTCTGTTTAAATAAAGTATTAAAAAATTATGGATCTTATTTAGGTAAAACATTTAGGTTTTTCTTGGAACTTTATGCTGCAAAAGTTATTTGTTCCTTATGCAAAACTTGGTCCGATCCAGTATCTTAGTTACCACACAGGTGACCAAGAGCTACAAAAGTTCCAGAAAATAGAAAAACAATAAAAGCTTTCAAAATTCTCTTCAGACCTAGACAATAACAGTCTACAAAATATACTTCAAAACAAGTCCTACGATATTTAAATATTGAGAACGGGCGAAAGTTTCTTAATTATTTTAATAAGGCAGCAAGCGGCTATCGATCCGTCTTCACCTGCCAACTGTTACCGGATTATGTCTGAGAGTTTTTACTACTTTTTAAAAGCCCTGTATCCGCATTTTTATGATGCTGCGGGAATTATCTGCGTTTTATGATCGCTGTACGGTACATGATTATGTTTAGGAGGCTAATGTTATGATTTGTTATTATGATGTGTACCTACCTATTTTATGTTTTATTTTTGCTATCTGCTGAAGTTTCTTCTTTCAAAATCTACGAGTCTTACTTGAAAGTGGATGATAGTTTCCATAGATTAAGAAGAGAGACAAAGGTATTAGGTATTGTTTCGATGGCACGATTTATTAAATTTCTTGGGCGCAGTAGGTGGCCGCGTCTGTAGCATTTTTAAATTCTCTAATGTGCAGATGTAAGGAGACGTTGGACATACTAGCAAGTGGGCCATGGTTTGGTCAGGAGCACCGCATCATTCACACCGAGGCCTTCTTGCTTTTAATTATTATGTTCGCTTATTACCTAGGCTCCCGATAAGGCGAAAAGACAAACAAAGGATTATTCTCTTTCGAGTTGATGAACTACTTACAACTTTCACGTTTGGATGTTTTATGACAAGTACCTAAGAGTGGGTAGTTAATAGGTACTTAATATTAGGTAGGGTAGGTACGTGGTGCGCATAACTAACGGTCTAGTCTACGTCTTATTGTATTTAGATTCTAAAGCTTATCTTGGTGTAATTACTTATTTTATAATTAAAATACCTTTTCCGATTTGATTCTTCTGATTTGGAAACGCAAACACAAACCAACAACGAACAAATCTCTCGAATAGGTGTAACAAAGCTTGCATTTGACGAACCAACAAAAAGTTTCACTTTAAATCGTAGTGCAATGTTTTGACAGTGTGGTAACACTGGTCACGCTAGAGTAGGGTGACCAGCGCTGCAAGTGACAGGCCGCAATTAGGACCCACCCGATGTCCAGCATCGCCACTCTCACCCCGGAATGTTAATTAAATTCCTCGCCCGAAAGATTGAAGAAACTTTGGTTATTTCGCGTTTCTATCGCTGTCCCTTTTTCTTTGATTGCTTTTGAGTTTTTCAAGTTTGATAAACATGGTTTTAATTATTTGAGTTAAGGCTGTTTAATGTCTTGCGAAGTGGTGTTGGTGTTTGAATGGTGTGGGGGTTCAAAGTCCTCTTAATCGTACAATATGTCTATGGTCGTGTTTGATACCTATACAATCGGTTGTAAAATAAAGTTTATCTAAGTTTCTTAGGTTACGCCTGCTTTTATACACTAGGTAAGGTAAGGTCTGGGTGGGTAGGTATTGTTGTCATCTATCCTATTTAGGTGGTAACGGTAAATATTATAATTATTACTGCATTAACGCTTAAGTACGAAGGACTACAGAAATCTATTTTGTTATTCCAGGAAATTACAGGGAAGAAAAAGTTTTGCTTACGTCGGGCTTGGATTCACCCGAAGTCACACCCATGACAGTTAAACGCGCACTTATTGCCACCCATAAATTAATCTTACTGCCACCAAATTAAAGTCGAAAGTCATAAATTAGACTCGTTTTCCTGTTCTTCAAACAAAAGGCTATGGTAACACTCGTTTATAAAACTTCTCTCACAGAAATCTTTATTTATTCGTTCCTAATTAAAAATTTGCTTGTGTTAAGTTTCTTCGCAGCAGGATAAAACTCAACTTTTTGCTGAAAAAAGTGCGAAGCCTCTAAAGCGCTTAGGAAACTTCATCAAGTTAAAATTAAGTAAAAAATGTACCTTTAATTTAACGCTATCTTGGTAGAAAATCAAGAATTTCAGTCTAGAAATAGTTTAGTTTTGCTTACTTTTTTGGCCTCTTCTCTTTTTTTATTTTTTGCTTACTCCTTTTGGTTGTGACTCATATTTTGGAACGTTTTTTTTCCTCAAGATTGAGAAGACAATTTCGTAATATTTTTTGGTAAATTATTGTCTACTTACTTATGAATGTTTATAACTATTACTGTGACTATTTTGTGTGTTTGCATAATTATGAACATTCAGACAGCCAAACATAAACTGTACAAGCGAGTATTTCGGTACGCATGGCGACCAATCAAGCTATAAAAAAACAGTTTATAAGGATTTCTCGTCGTACGGGAAATCTATACAAAGCGAGGCCATGTTGTACTGGGAATGTATAGCTTGATGTGTTGCCGTGTGCCATTGACCTTCCAATTCTGGATGAAGAAAAATCTCAAGATATATTTTCCATTTATTTTCCATAGTAATGGATCGAAGAATTTGGAAGTCATGGGGACAGGCCTTTGCCCAGCAGTGGGATGATACAGGCTAACAGTAACAGCAATAAAACAAAACTTCTTCTCATCGAAAGGTTCTTTCTTATATCTATGCGTTTGATCTTATAAATAAACCTCCTTTAAAGAAACCTGATAATTGACTGCATCCCTCCACAATTCCCGTTCAGTTCACGGAACAATTCAGAGCGATTATTTTAAAACGTTACTCCTTGTGCCTATTTATAACGTCTTATCTCAGTACACATAAATTAAGTTCGCGACAAGACTCCAATTTCGCCTGGAGGTGTACTAGGTAAGATATATCGTTGTAGATTTCATAATCGGAGAATTAGTGAGGATTTTAATTTATTTGTATATATAACATCACATTGTAGTGACTTGCAAAAACTGTACAGGTACCCAGTTTTATTAAAATACCACCTTGTCAGGAACAGCCGTTTTTTCCTGGCCATTCACTTGCTAAAAGTGGGTACAGTAGGTACACGAACGACTTTCTTGTTTCATTAGCTAAAGAAACAAGAAATTCGTTCGTGTACCTTAAATTTCATACAAGCCTAGCTTAAAGCTAAAAGTGGGTACAGTAGGTACACGAACGACTTTCTTGTTTCATTAGCTAAAGAAACAAGAAATTCGTTCGTGTACCTTAAATTTCATACAAGCCTAGCTTAAACTAGTAAGGTATACTTAACTTTTATTTGTGAGGTGTTGTAAGCAGCTTTTGTATTATTTATTATTACATATACACCTTAGGTCTTATCTGTCATTTGTCATAAAAAAAATGACTTACAAATAACCAACAACTTAAGGCTAGGCAGAAGGGTTATGATGTGTTTCAGTTACATTATCGAACATACATTTAGGAGTTTTGCCCTACCACATTAAGTAACTCAGATCAAATTTTCAACCAGCAAAAACCTAACCTTACAACATAACTATACCTACCTACACTTTCCACCCAACCTTGTTTACATCTCCAGTCCAAAGTTACTTGAAATTATCCGCTCTCTTGAATCATAACTACATAGCACTCAATTCAAATTAGGCTCAATGCAATAAAGGAAAATGAGTTTTTTTTTACTGACATTCAAGTGTTGTTTTTATTGGGTGAGCGAAGTTGCCCTCTCCACCCTGATTAGTTCATTTATTTGAGACGGATTTATTATGATTTCTTTTACGCTTATTATGTTTTAGACGTCATGGAAGTCTCGTGCTATTAGTTATGGTGAGGTATTGTTGTGTGTTGCTGCTGTTTAAGGAAAACCAACAGTGGGTGGTTTTGGCTTTTTCTGCGGTTTGTACAGCCATAGCTTCAGACACAAAAACTTCAAATCTAAATATGAAAGGACTCTCATACACGTAATTAATTTGCTTGTGTTATTTTTCGCTTTTCAGTTTGTATAGCTTTCGGTTTATTTTTAAACGTGACAATCTTAAAATAATGTGTCATATTTATCTCTTCCGGTATTGAAACACTATTTCATCATCGCTAATAAAACAAAAGTCACTTGATAATTCATTGAAATATTGTAAAATTCTATCTACTAAAAAGAAACTAAATGAATACCAACACAATCAACGCAAAATGAACATTTTACAAAGCTACTCACCTGAAAAAAAGAAATTGGCTTATCAAGGAACAATCGTAGCGTAAGCAAGTGTCCCTCTCTTCCCCTTCGGTACCAATTTGCATGGCCACCGTAACCCCCAAGGCTATGAGAAAGCAATACAAAACAGTCGGGACACGAATCTTTGGATATTATTTTACTTCGAAAAAAAAACTTGAAGAATTCAGGAACAGGATAATTTGTAAGGTGAATTAAAGATAATAATCTAAGTATGTATAGCGGTAGACAGTAATATTGTTTTATTTAAAGACACAATTGACATTATTATCTCCTTTATTTATTTTTCATTCTTATTTTTTCCATTTTTAAATATTCGCATACATATAAAATAATTGAAAAAAAATATTTTAAAATATATAAAAAAAATTAATTGACATTGTTATTATATTTAGGTAAATATTAGCGAAACTAATGATCGTTTTCAATACCTACTAAGTGAAAGACAGAGAGAGAGATGTAAATTCGATGAACTAGATTTTCTGCGAAGTTCACAGTCTCACATATTTTCTTAATTCGCCTAAATACCATTGAGGTTGCTTAAATCCATTAATTTCTATTTACTTATCTGAAGACTTCTTATTGAACCGCTCGCTTGTACATAAAAACACCGTCCGCCATTACCGACTACTAGGAAAAAGTAAATCAAGACATTTCTTTTGAAAGCGTAGTTACTAAGTCTTCAAGTTGCCAACGTAAAGGGAAGCTATTGAAAAGTATTGAATTACAGAACTAGGTCACGAAATCTTACTTTAACTTTTTATAAGCTGTTTCAGTTCAAAACTGAGTTTTATAAAATGTTTCACAGGTGTTTATAACTGAACTGAAGGTATAAAACTAAGTTGTAGTGGAAACCCTATCATTTCACATTTGTAAAACTTGATTTTACGGCCCCGTCCACGACTTTGGACGATGCAACTTGCGACAGAAAACGCTTACCTTCGCGTGAGTGCCGTCGCACCTCTATTCTTCTTCTTCTTTGTGTCGTTGGCACGACTGTTTTTATATTCTGTTAGCCCAGAACTTCACCACTTCCACGGCGTCGTCGGTAGCAACGCAGAGGTCACTTCGGCTGCATGTTTTTGGGCTAAGAGGGCAGACTAAGAGGTGGAGCATAGTTTGCTACACAGCTCTATACCCACGTCCCATAACACTCCTGTTACGTTGAGATAGCCCCACTTGACAAGATTGGAGTTACATCTTCCCACGTGAGTCCGGAGACGGTTCAGGAACTTCCAGGTTGACCACGGAAGGTAAGACCCTGCAGGAAGACAACCTTGTTCATTTATTTTCTCGACAGTCGTTGACTCCCGAGACATGCGTCACTAAAGCGTAAAGCGTCATGGCAAGAAAAAGTAAAATACTCAAAGAAACGAGTTAAAACCCTCCTAACAGCTTTAATTACAATTATTTGTTTAGCAAGTTCTATACGAGAAAATCCATTGAATTTGAACAAAAAAAATGCTTTTCTTTTGTTAGCTGTACCTTATATAATTTAACTTTTATACTTTCATGTGCGAACCAGTCAAACCAGGTTTCATAAAATATAAAGTGTGTGGGTAGTCGGAAACCTTAGATGTTCTACACATTCGCCCACAGGCAAACCATATAAACGCTTACTTTTAAATCTAACTCATAGAGTAATGTTCCTAACAATACTTTGGAAGAAAAGTTGTGTTAGACATGAAAATAGCGCGATAGCAGTGATTTTTCTTTGCTTTTATGACAAAACTAGCTTTTGCCCGTGTCTTTGTAGTCTTTGGTTTTGTTTGTGTACTAGTCTTAAATTATCCCACAGAAACGTACTCCTGCATTTTTTCTATAGTCTATGCCCCCTTCGGGCCTTGGCTCAAGCTGGGCAAAGGCCTCCCCAAGTCTTTCCATGAACTCTTGTCCTGCGCCATCTCGAACCAACCATCGCGGTAGGTACGCGTTCAGGGGGTGCAAAGTCAGAAGTCCTCCACGTGTGCCGAGCGGCTGCTGGTCCCTCCCGATACGTCTGGAGGGACGAGCAGCTGCTCGGCCGGTGCACCCTGGGCGTGGCAGTAATCATCCCCCGGGGATGAGAGGAAACTGGAATTTCCATTTCCTCTCATCCCTCGGGGAGTGTTACTGCCGCGGCCAATTATTCTGACATGGGTGGGGTCGTTGGACCAACAGTGCGTTCCCCTGCGTGACCCTCTGTAAAGCAGAGGGCATAGCAGGGGAGCAAGGACGGGCTCGGTGTGCACTTACCCTGCCTCCGAGCAGACAGGGAAGGATACGTCCTTCCCTGTCACCGTCGATCTCGTAATCCCATCGTCGAAGTGTCGTGGATCATGTCTCGCGGCTTCGATAGGGACCGAGGGTCTTGGCTTAACCGCCCGGACTGCGAGGTAGAAAACCTCTATAAAAAATCACCCCAAACCTCCAAGCGGCGGCGCACCGTGAGGGAGGTTGTTAGCTTGACTAATGGGTAGCTAAATTAGTCGTTAGTGCGAACCACTAAATTTGAGACAGTACAAAGTTATTTACTCGTGGGAACAGAATGGAAACAGAACTAAAACAACAAAAAAAAACAAACGAAGAGGTGGGGAGTGATGCGGGGTCGGAGTCTGGCGCCGCATCCAGCGATGGGAGCGCGGGAGGCTCAGGGAGCTCCCGCCTCGAGAGGGCCGGGACTGCTGCGGAGAACAGCAAGTTCTTCCGCAAGCGGTCCAGGCAGGAGGGCGACCTAGAGTCGACTTCCGGAGAGGAGTTGGCCTCGGCCCGTAAGATCTCCACCAGCAGACGCGGTGGGATCCAAGGCAAGAGGGGGGGGCTCACTGCCTCCGAGAGGTCGGCAAAGGTGGCCGAGGAGGTGCGCCACCCGGGCTTTACTGCTCCCGGGTCTGGCGAAGAGGCGGGTGCGCCTGGCGGCTCCGAGGCGGAGCGTAAGGCCAGGTTCGCAAAGGAGGTGGAAGCCGCAATCCGGGGTGTGGCCGCGAAGGTAAAGCCTTCGACCAAACACAAGGCCATCCCCGCGGCTTCCGCCTCCATTTTGGCGGCTGCGGAGGCCCACTATGTGGGGCCTCCGTCTGATGAGGTGGCCAAGCTGCGGGCGGAGGTGTCCCGTCTGGCGACCTGCATGGAGCTTCTCCAACAGGAGAACGCTAAACTCCGTGCAGACCTGGCCAGCCTGCGGGAGGCTGGCTCCAGCGTGGCTCCTCCAAGGGGGGGACCACAGCAGCGGCAGCAGCAAAGCCAGCCTGTGCCCGTGGAGAACCAGGTTTTGAACCTGGTTCGGCAGGAGCTGGCTGCCTTCCAGACGCGGTTCTCCGTCCTGGAGGGTATTGTCCTGCGTCCCCCCTTGATGGCGAACAAGGCGGCCGCGCCGAAAGCGGCCTCGTACGCGGCTGCTGCTGCAGCTGCCGCCCCTGGGACCAGTCAGCCCTCTGGCAGGGCTGCGTTGCCCCCCGCTGATAAGTCGGCTCCGGCGAAACCGGTGCCGGCCAAGAAGGCGGCGGGCAACAAGAAGAAGGGCAAGGCGGCTGCACAGGCGGCTATTGTGCCGGCGCCAGCGGCGAGTGGGCCAACGCCTGCGGCACGTCCGCCCCCGCCACTGCCTCCCCAGCCCACTACACCTTCCGCGGCTGATGCCGGATGGCAGGTGGCTGGGGAGAAACAGAAGGGGCGGAAGGCGGCCAAAAAGGCCCGTAATGAGGAGCGGCAGCGCCAGCACCGGGCGCGAAAGGTCGCGGCTAGGCTCCGCGCCCCTAAAACCGCGGCTGTAGTAATCACGCTACAGCCAGATGCGGAAAAGAGGGGCGTGTCCTACCGCGACCTGCTGGCGAAAGCCAAGGAGACGGTGAACCTCGGTGAGCTCGGGATCACCGGGGGCCTCCGGCTGAAAGTCACCGCGACAGGGGCTCGCATGCTGGAGATCCCCGGTGAAACCAGCGGCTCGTCTGCAGACGCTCTGGCGGAAAAGCTCAGAGCGTCCCTAAACGCGGACGAGGCCCGAGTCTCCAGGCCTGTCAGATGCGCAGACCTGCGCATCTTGGGTCTGGACGACTCGGTGACCGAGGAGGAGGTGGTGGCCGCCGTCGCCAGGTCCGGAGGGTGCCCTGCTGAGCAGGTCAGGGCAGGCGCCATACGTTCGGACCTTTCGGGCATGCGTACCGTTACGGTAAGCTGTCCCGTGACGGCGGCTAAAGCTATCGTGGAGGGCCGAAGGCTACTGGTGGGCTGGGTTTCAGCGCAGGTAAAGCTGCTGGAACCCAGACCTCTGAGGTGCTATCGCTGCCACGTGGGGCACCACGTGTCAGTAAAATGCGCCTCGGAGGTGGACCGCAGTGGCCTCTGCTTCAGATGCAGTCAGCCCGGTCACACATCGGCGGCCTGCTTTGCCACGCCGCACTGTGCTGCATGTGCGGCGGCCGGCAAGCCGGCTGATCACCGGGTTGGGAGCAAGGCCTGCGCTCCACCCTCAAAGGGTAAGAGTAGGCCCTCCGCCGCCTCCGCCACCGTCTCCGCCGTCGCTGCCGCGGCTGCCCCCTCTGCCGCTGTCGCCGCCACTGCCGCCGCTGCGACAGTTGCGCCCTCGCAGGGGGCCCGGGAGGGGGAGGGTATGGAGTGCCAATAACGGCCCCATTACGCCTCCTCCAGGCGAACATCAACCACTGCGCCTGCGCCCAGAACCTGCTGCTTCAGAGCATGGCGCAGTGGTTGATTAACATCGCCGTGGTCGCTGAGCCGTATTTCGTCCTGCCCAGGGAAGACTGGGTGGCGGACCTAAGCGGCTCAGTGGCCATAGTTTCGTCGGCCGCCGCCGGTACCCCGACCCTTGAAAGTGTCAGGAAGGGTCAGGGGTGCGTAGCGGCACGGTTCGGGGAGATCGTAGTGGTGGGTGTCTACTTCTCCCCGAACCGAACTCTCGCCGAGTTCCACAACTCCCTTGCGGAGTTGAGTGTCGTCGTCGGAAGCCATTCCCTCCCTGTGCTTGTCCTCGGGGACTTCAATGCCAAGAATCTGGCTTGGGGTTCTCGTTGCACAGACGTGCGGGGAAGGATGGTGGAGGACTGGGCTCTGGAAACAGGCCTGGTCGTCCTGAATCGGGGTACTGTACCCACGTGTGTGCGGATGCGGGGCGAGTCGGTGGTGGACATTTCGTTCGCTAGCCCCGCTCTGTCGCCGCGTGTCGTGGACTGGCGTGTCATGGAGGGGGTGGAGACTTATTCCGACCACCGGTATATCCGGTTTGACGTCTCCGCCCAGTCCTCGAGCGCGCCGGTCTTACAGGCCCCGAGTGGTCCGCGTTGGGCGCTGAAGCAGCTGGACCGGGAGCTCCTCCTGGAAGCCTCGATCGTGCAGGCCTGGGTGACACCACCGGACAGGCCTGCCGACGTTGATAATGAGGCAGGGTGGTTCCTGGAGGCCATGTCCGACATATGTGACGTGGCAATGCCCCGAGTTCGGCCAGGACGCGCCCGGCGTCAGGTGTACTGGTGGTCGCGCGAGCTGACAACTCTGCGCGAGGCGTGCGTCGCTGCGCGACACCCGTACGCCAGGCATCGCAGGCTCCGCATTCGCCCGCCGAATGCGGAAGCCATTGAGGCGGAGCTATATGAGGGCTACAGAGCGGCGAAGACCGCCCTCCACGAGGCTGTCCTGCGGGCCAGAGATCGGGCCCGCGAGGAGATGCTGGGGACTCTTGACGGGGATCCGTGGGGGCGCCCTTACAAGATGGTGCGGGATAAACTCCGCACCTGGGCCCCCCCACTGACGCAGAGTCTCCGGCCTCAGCTCGTGGAGGACGTGGTGAGCGCTCTGTTTCCCTCGCGAGGGGAACATCCTCCCCCGCCTATGGCTCCGCCACCTGCGGTGCCGGAAGCGGACCACGACGACGACGACGTCTCGGAAGTGGCTGGGGTAGACCTGAGAGTGGCGGTAGGACGGCTCAAGGCCAAAAATACCGCCCCGGGACCCGACGGCTTGCCTGGCAAAGCCTGGGTCCTGGCCTTTGAGGCTCTCGGGCCCCGACTGGAGGGGCTCCTAAGCGCATGCTTGGAGAGAGGCCAGTTCCCGCTTCGTTGGAAGACGGGGAAGCTGGTCCTCATTCGGAAGCCGGGGCGCCCTGCGGACTCTCCGTCCGCATACCGGCCCGTTGTGTTGCTCGACGAGGTGGGCAAGCTCTTTGAAAGAGTCATTGCAAACCGCCTCGCCGAGCACCTTGCGGGGATGGGTCCGGATCTTGCGGAACACCAGTTTGGTTTCCGCAAGGGGCGCTCCACGGTGGACGCCATCATGCGCGTGAGAGCCCTCACGACGGGGGATGCGGTGTCCCGGGGTGGGGTTGTCTTGGCGGTGTCTCTCGACATCGCCAACGCCTTCAACACCATGCCCTGGAGCTGCATTGGGGAGGCACTCCGGTATCACCGGGTGCCGACCTACCTTCGTCGTGTGGTCGGGGATTACCTGACGGACAGAGCCGTCATCTACCCCGGTCGCTCCGGAGAGTGGAACCGGCGAGAGATGTCGTGCGGTGTCCCACAGGGATCGGTTCTAGGACCGCCCTTGTGGAACATCGGCTACGACTGGGTGCTGCGCGCCGACCTCCCTAGTGGCGTCAGTGTAGTGTGCTACGCTGACGACACACTGGTGCTGGCACAGGGGAGGTCGCACGAGGCGGCGGCCGACTTGATGACACGCGGGGTAGCGATAGTCGTTGAGAGGATCCGGCAACTGGGTCTCGAGGTGGCATTGCACAAGTCCGAGGCCATGTGCTTTCATGGGCCTCGGAATGCGCCACCGTCGGGATCCTCACTGACGGTAGGAGGGGTTTCCATCGGCGTCGGGTCGACGTTGAAGTACCTGGGACTTGTCCTCGACAGCCGGTGGAACTTCGTGGAGCACTTCCGACGTTTGGCCCCTAAACTGGAACGGACTGGGGCTGCCTTCAGGCGGCTCCTGCCCAATCTGGGGGGGCCGAACGCCTCCTGCCGGAGGCTCTATGCGGGGGTCGTGCGGTCCATGGCCCTTTACGGTGCCCCGGTGTGGGCGCGTTCCTTGAGGCGGCGAGCCGCCCATTATCTGAACGCGCCCCAAAAGGTGATAGCCGTAAGGATGGTCCGTGGGTTCCGCACGATCTCGGGCGAGGCTGCGAGCCTCCTAGCCGGATTGCCACCATGGGATCTGGAGGCGATAGTCCTCGCGCGCCTACATGAATGGCGCGCGGAGGTTCTTCGCCGGGGGGTTACTCCGCTGCCGCGGCTAATTGCCGCTCAGCGGACAAACCTCCGAGCCGATCTCATGGTGACATGGAGAGAGCGACTGTCGCAACCCCGTGCAGGGCACGCCACGATAGTGGCGATAAGTCCCCTCTTTGAGGAGTGGCTTGAGAGGCGCCACGGCGTCCTCACCTTCCGCCTGACGCAGGTCCTCACCGGACACGGTTGTTTCGGGAGGTTCCTGCACCGAATCAGGCGGGAGGAGACGCCCGGGTGTTTCCACTGCGAGGATCGACCGGAGGACACGGTGGAGCATACGGTGGAGGTCTGCCCCGCTTGGGCGGAGCAACGCCGTGTCCTCCTAGCGGCGATCGGCGGCGGCGACCTCTCGCGTCCGGCCCTGGTTCGAGCCATGGTCCGGAGCGAGACGGAATGGGAAGCCGTCACCTCCTTTTGCGAAGCAGTCATGCTAGCAAAGGAGGAGGCGGAACGTGAGAGAGAGCGTTCCTCCTCACGTCCCAGCCGCCGCGGGAGACGCACCGGGCGTCGGGGGCCACGTGGTGGCCCCCGGCCACCGTAGACGCGGGCCTGTGGACGGTGAGCTAAGGGCTAGCTCGCCGTCCCTCCGTCTTAGGACGACAGGCCGTGTCGACGGCGCGTTCGTGTTCCACGCGCGCCTCAAAGAGATGTCAGCAGAGGGAAGGGGCCCGCAAGGGCCGATGCCTGCCGGGTGCTGCGGGTTGTTCGAAAGAGATACCGCGGCCCCGGAACACAAAGGGCGATGAAGGAACATGGGTGGGTTTTAGTCAGTAAAAGTCTGACACACCCTCCCGCTCAGCCCAGAGCGGGAGAAGTCATTTGATGATTTCCCATCCGGAAAAAAAAAAAAAAAAAAAAAAAAAAAAAAAAAAAAAAAAAAAGGTACGCGTTCAGGTCGTCACGCCACCTCTTTCATTTCAGGGCCAGCTTTGGCCGCGCCGTCTACCTGTACTCCCGGTAACCGGTTTAAAAAATATCCTGGTGTAACCCAGGTCATGATTTTTCCGTATTAGTCCTTGACCAGAATTTCATAAATTATATCGCCATGAATAAAACTGTTCACTCAATGCAACAACCTAGGCTATATTTTTCCTAATTTACTCCAGTATATATAGATTAGTTTAGCAGAGTTATTCAGAATTATTAAGTTTTCGCTCGAAGTATTTAAAGCATAATTAATTTACCTGAAAGCTTCCGCTTTTGAGATGTTAGCTAAAGCTTGCCTTTTAGTGAGTTTTGCTAATTTATTGATGCAGCTAAAGTAGGAAATGAGACTGAATTTTATGATTTCCTTATTAAAATCATAATTCAACATTTTCTCTATAGCCTACAAAAGGATAAAGTGTTTCCACATGTGAGGAAAAGTCTGCATACAAATCAATGATAATCCCTGGAAGTCCCTGTTCCCTTGTGAAAGTAGAAAAATAAATTGAATACATGACATCATCGCCGACATAAACATTTTTTGCTCTTGCCAGATGTATTAAATTCTAATGCCACTTTTAACAAGAGATAACAATTTATGAGCGACCTTTTCAAATAACAGTCCGTCATACTAAACAGGCCTAGAAAGCCAAAATATACTTTCATATTCCCGTACCTTCTATTAAAATCGACCCAATTAAATATCGCTCCACAAATACTTTTGTCCCTCACACCTTCGACGATTCATTGTTCTTTTATAATGACTCATATTGTCGCCGACACCAATTATAAAGTTGGCACACACGTTCCAGTACGCCGTTAACAAATTGCCTTGTCTCCTACCGACTTGTCATTGATTGACGCTTTTCCAAAAGCCTATCTGACAATGTGTTTTGTGAAATGTGATTATTTTGGGGAGCTGTGATTCTACGTAGGTAAAGTCACATTCATTCAATGTTTCTTTACGAAAACGTGTGTTTATTTATATCTTTGGAAGGGTGACGGTACAACAATCATTCAGGTTTTTCTGTCAAACAAATTCGACAATCTAAAGATAGGTTCGGATGTATTGTATAATGGGCTGTTTTCCGCAATTGCACGGCCTCCACGCCCATAACGCGTATTTTGCGTTAGGTACTAATGTAATGGTTTACTTATTAATATTATGGAGGCAAATGACAAGCTAAGAGGTAAATAAAAATCTTTTTTATCTTTCCCTGCACATAAATAAGTAAAAATTAAACCACAACAAACATCACAGACTCTTAGCAAGATTTTAACTCAATTAGCCGACCGCGGTCCAACCTCAAGCGAAAGCGGAATCACTTCTTATTAAATTAAGACATTCCGTATTTTGCAAGGGGCGTATTTTGCAACCGTCGTATTTTGTGAGCGGCGTACTTTGCAACCGGCGTATTTTTGATGCGGTGCGCGACCGCTACTTACCCAAGTTTCAAAGCCTCGGGGGCTTGGTACTGTCGAATAACTTAAAAGTTATAAGGTACGTCTTAGTCGTCACGTCCCCGGATCGTGGCAGGTTCGTGGCCAGCTTTATTTTTTTAAAGGGATAAGTATTTTGTAACCACATCTTGGGGCAAAAAGGAAGGCTGAAGGTATTCTCGCGGTTTTGCTCTCTTATTTAAGAACCTTTTGAATATGTTAAGGTAATCCTATTTGAAAATCATGCATCAAAGTTGTTTACAGCGTGTATTAGAAAGTTGTAGTCGTAGTTATGGATGTGGTGAATTTCTCAATGAAAGCATCATCGTAATGGCGAAAACAAAAGTTGTTCTGTTTGATGGTCTGCGCACACCATTAAATATGACCACACCTTTCTGACATAATTATGCTGTATAAGTACACTAACATTAACCACAAATAAACATACCAAATACGATACCAAACCGTTTAAAATAAACACAAACGAAAACCTTTGCAACACCATCCAACAAATCTACGGTTAATCGATTCAGCCGTCGACACATCCAATGCATTCTGATTCTCCATAACCGGTTCAGAATCACCCCAATTGTCTCTATTTCCCAGTAGGGCCATTCTCCACTGGTCGGCCGACTCCGCCGGTTGCTTAGGTACAATCATACGTATAATTGGTATCGAAAGATTTATTATGTCTTGTCTCGCCGCGTTTACTTCGAACAACGCTTTATCTAATCTAGTGTCTCATTAATCGTTGATTGAGCGCTTTCCTTTTGTTTTCATATTTTGTTATTGGATTATTTTGGGAAGATGAGCTAATGGTGTTTGGGGATAATTAGATAGAAATTAATCTGTTGTTTGATTTGGGTTATGTTGGTTTTATTTGGGAACATTTTAGGTAGTATCAAAAGAAAGACGATGTGTAGGTTGTGTGTTTATTTTTCATCGTTATGAACTCTACGACTGTAAGCTTACCTTAATGAAAGCCAGTCTGGAGGTTAAAAAAACTGTCTGCCCCAAAATAGTTCGTACCTAGATCTGTTCGTACTTAGTTTATAAAACACGTGAATAGTTACTTGTCTGAATCGTGTCGCGAGAACTTAACTCTTGAATAAATATTAATTATGATGCGTCTAATTAGCTTTTCAGTGCACGTCAGAGAGTCGTGACCGCGCGGCTACACCTCATATTAAGAGTAAATCCTTTTAAATGCATAAATAATTTAGCTGACGGCGGATAAGGGAAGACTGCGTTTACAATGGAACGTAAAATGAGGCACGAATTATTTAAACTGAATGAAATATTGCAGTACCTATAAAATAAATTGAACCTATATTTATTGCTTCTGTGTTTAACTAGGAACTTAACCACACTTTTATGTTAGTTTCGAACATTTTGGGAGTTTTCACACGTATTGACGCGGACTAGGCTTTTACCTGGTCGGAGAGCTTTATGTCCAAGAAATTACAGTGAAAAAGACGTCATTTGCCTGATTTCCGTTCGGACAGCTCGACTTGACCCCGCGTCGGACTCTTCGCTTTTATTGCTCATAAAGGTCTGGCCCGCTCAAGCCCATTCCGCGTCGATAAGTATGCTTACTCCCTTAGTAAAGATATTTTGCGTCTTTTTGGTGATAACAGCATGGCTTAAGTACTTCTAAGTTCAAACTCTTTTTAAAACCAAAAACTCTCCCAAAACTTATTCCGACCATCGAACCTCTCAAATCACAACAAAATTCTCGCAGACGTTGCGCCACGGTGTAACAGGCGTTCATAAATTCATGCGAGACGTGGATACGACCCTCGTCTTCCTGGCTGCATCTCGTAATCCTCTTAATAGATTCCGACGGACTGCGACGAGTACGTACCTATGATAAACACCTTAATACACTCGCTCCCGAACATATTTGCACATGGACGAAGTTTGGAGTTAAGCGGATAGTTTTCGTGATTTTAATAGATTGGTGTAGCTATTTATAGGAGGTTGTTATTGGAAGATGTATTTAACTTAGTCTTTACTTTCTTTCTAAGACAAGCAATGTGAAAGGGAGTGTGTTAGGAGACATATTATATCATCATCATGACATCACCGTCTTTCTACCTTGTCCCATTCTACTTGGGATCGGCGCAACACGTTTTTAACCGACTTCAAAAAAAGGAGGAGGTTCTCAATTCGGTTGTATTTTTTTTTTGTGTTTGTTACCTCATATCTTCGTCATTTATGAACCGATTTGAAAAATTCTTCTTTTATCTGAATGGATCTGCTTCCCGATTGGTCCCATAGAAATTTCATCAAAATCGGTTTAGCAGTTTGGCTTTTAAATCAAAATAACTGGAAAAAATATGTCATCCAAGCAAAAGAAATTGCGAAATTGATACTTGACAAGGATCTGTGTGTGATGCGATAGCTAAAAAGGGTAAAATAAAAACGTTTTTGCAACAAAAATAACCGACTTCCAAAAAAAAACACTAACAAAAGTGGAAAATAACTTTACTTTCGGAAGTCGGTGCCAAAAAAGTCAATGAAACAAACCATAGTCACCGAATTCCGAAAGTAAAGTTATTTTCCACTTTTTTTTGTGTTTTTTTTGGAAGTCGGTTATTTTTTTTTTGCAAAAACGTTTTTATTTTCTTCCATTTTGACACATTCTCATTGACAGTCGCCACGGCATTAGTACTTTTTTGTATTTAAAAAAGGAATAGTGCTTATATAAAAAAAAGTTATTTATAAATTTGTGGTGCCTACATCGAAAATCTCTTTATGGTGGAGGTCAGATAGACAGTTGGTCATTGTTAAATAGTAGCGATATTCAGCTGCATCCGGTCTGGAAGTCGACCCCAACATAGTAAGAAAAAGGCTAGGTAAACATATTTTAGAAAACTGTATGAACAGAATAGAATAGAATATACTTTATTGTACACCAAAATTGAAACAGAACGGTTTTAAAAAAAATGATAATTTTATGGTTAAAATGGCGGTCTTATCGCTGATAGCGATATCTTCCTGACAACCTTTGGATGGACTGTACGAACATGAAATAGAAAAAAGGAGGTCACTGGTGTACTGCTAATACTATACAAAATTTAAAATAATAGAAGTTATTCACTACTTATTATAATAAGATAAATACAATGCATATAAATACAAATATATACATATATATAAATATTGTGTGTTTTAAAAAAATTCAAGAAATTACAGGGAATGAAAATGATTTGTAACTAAGCTTTTAAAAGCAACGAATGGCTGAGACAGACTTTGCTTGCTACAATTCATACGTAAGTGTCAAAATTTATCCATATGATAAACCTACCAACAAAAAAAGGTTTTATTCGGAACGAAGCTACTAGGTACTCAGACAAAACTCTCCGGACTGAAGGACCAATCGTCCTCAATTTATTTACGTCATGTACTCTATACAAACCCTTTTTATTTGTGACAGTGAGGAAAATACGGCACTATATTGGATTATTGATCTGTTGTATTCAAGCCTGAATTTTATCGTAAGTAATCCTAAATTTTGTTTGTAGTGCAAAAATTTTTGAAGAATCTGGAACGAAAACTTACTCCATCCAATTATATTAGACTAGGTAGACTGGTAGAAAATGCCCAAGGCATTAAGTCCGCCTTTGTACAGTTTTTTACTTGTGCATAAAGTTTTAATAAATAAATAATATATTGGGAAAGTTATGCTCGTTTACACTAAACCCAGGCGACATCTAATTCAATGCCTAAATAAAAGGGCGAAGTGGCATTGGGTTTTTCAGTCAAGAATGTTTCAGTAGCAGCCACGGAGTCTGGATTTGTGCCCGGTTGATGGCAATAGACTCGCCCCCTATTACATGGGCCTTAAACATAACAGGCAATTGGGGGTACAATTAGGTACACCTCTGCCTCTGCCTTACCCTTCTGGGATTACAGGTGTGATGTTATGTCATAAAAGGCTAATGTGTGGGTTTACTATACAGCGTGTATAAGAGAGATGTGGTCATATTTAAGGTTGTTATACAACATTATTTTTAGTATATGCGAAACCAGAATGTAGTTTGTTCAGAATAAGTAACTGAATCGATTCCAATAATTTTTATATCGTGTTATATTTTGTCCCAAAAATATTTAAAAAAGATTACGAGGTGGACACCGAGCGACACTTAGTACCTATCCGCAATCATACGCGCACAACACAGGCATTAGTCGCGGGCGCACAGCGGGGCACCGCGTGGTGAGTATGATTTTGTACGGACAACCGGGTAACATAACAAGCTTATAACTTTGTGATTTTTCATGATACAGTTTTGATATTTTGTACACAAGATTCTTTACATAAAATACTAGACACGTGTTTCAGGTTCCGCATATACTAAAACTAATGTTGTATGGGCCATCAAAATGAATAACTTTTTAATCGCGAAAACGACAGCTGTCCCAATGCCTACTCGACCGAAATGTATTCTGGCACATGCTAGTTAGTACGCATCTGCTTTTGTTTAGCTTATTGTACTTATCAGATTATTTTGTATATAGCATCTATGGGCCTTCGTTGCCTGAAAATTAAGTGATATATTAATCAATAAATAAACTCTTCCAATAAATACAGTCGGGATGTTATTTAAAGGTGAATGGAATCGACCGAAACCTAACAAAGTCTTTGGCACAACGAGTTTCCATCGAGTGACGTTGTTCTGCCATATTTACAGCTGGGTTCTTCCACGTTGGTGCAGTAGTCATAAGCGCAACAGACTGGTGAGTATGAGGCCTGAGTTCGATTACTAGGTCAGACATCGTTTATTTATTTATTTATGTACACAATATTTCACGGGACATTAAGACAGAAGACCGTAAAGGTACTGCTTATGTCATTTGTTTTTTTTTTCTAGCGGACCTGCGACAATAAAGTTGGATTAGAAAATGTAGACACAGTTTGTAGAGGACAAAACAGGAAAATTTTCATTACATAGAACTGTTGTGAACTGAACTGAAGTGTTATTGGGTTTTTTCATCGGAAACATTTCAGTATCAATCACGGAGTCAGGATATTTAATCGTTTGATGGCCCCCTATTACATAAGTAGTTTTTGACAAAGATGTAAGATTGGGAAGATTATTAATCAGCTTAATTTAACAATCTTATTTTCAGAAACTATACTATAGGAACATTTCCAATACATTTTATAGAGATATGTTTTAGCGAAATGTGGGTGCTGTACTATTAGGTACACGCTACACCTCTGCCTAACCCTTCAAGGATAACAGGCGTGATGTTATGTTTATGTTTTTAAAAGGCGAAAAGTCCCATCCGAATAAGTTTTCACATGGAGTGTTCATCGAGTGACTCGAAATATTTACGGCACCTACTGTAAATGTTTTTTTAATAATAGTCATTCTATGTTGTTTACTGCAGCGCGTCGAGCGTGCTACCATTTATTGGAAAAGCGGGCGATTTAATAAAAGACATTATAGCGGGTGTTTATTGTTCTCTTTTACTTAGCTTTGGACGTTTTCAGACTTTGTTAATCGTTATTATTAGGGGTCGTCCTTTAATCACGTGAGTCTTTGTAAGCCTCTTTTATAGCCACCCTTGGTGATATGTCGTGAGGTTTACGGATGTGAGTTTAAATGTTTGTAAATCACCACCACACCACGGTGAAGGGCAACGTTTAAAAAAAAGTGAATTATCAATGACGTTGACACTGGCACGTAAAGAAATGCTAAAATAAAAGCTATCTGTATTTATTTTTACGCTCAGCTCAGCGCCGAGAAATTCTAGCAGGACAATAATATTCAGGCATTCATTTCTAATTTATCTAATGTTGTCTTCACAAAACTGTCCAAATAGCAAAACTACTTAAACTACGAAACTGGTAAATTAAAGAAACCGACGAGTGAAGGCAACTGCGCAATGAAACACGGACTCCAAATTTGTAACTTCTACTTCTTTATGAACAACGTGAAGAAAATCCAACTAATCCGAGTTGCTGACTTTTTTGAAGAACTCCAGCTGCTGCATCCGTTGATAGTAAACAAAACCCTTACAAATGTATGTGTTTTTTTCTCAACCTCCTGCATCTCCTAGCTCAAAAGCTGGCAACGTTCTTGGGCCTAAGTATTATATCTTAAATCTATCGCAACACAGTAACCTTTAAAACACACCTCGGCATTTTCTAGTTTCCAAGGAAAAGGTATTATATAAAAATAAATAAAAATATACGAGATTTTTCGTGTAAATGTAGCCAGAGAATGTAAAACGAAAATTCATCTTCGTACAATTGTACTGTCTAGTCGTCCGTACATTCAATATGGCTAAAATATTCCGGTCAGCGAGTTTGTTCAGTGTCTGGTATCTTAATATGTTCGAGTATGACTATTGTACTGCAGTATTTGTGACGACTATGTTATATAGGTTGTATTTCTACGTTGTATTTTTTTTTGCTACTTGTTTATTAAGAATATTCCTGACCATTTTCGTTCACGGCGGCCAATCTCGGCGGAGATTGATTAGAATCATCCATCGGTGCGGGCTATAATAGTGCACAAATATGTGCACAGACTCAGGTTTACTCTGTCTTTGGTCACTCTTATAGTCCGATGGGACGGAAATCCGACACGACTGGAAAGAGATCGGGTGCAGGACCAACGGTTTACTGGTCACAAACCATCACTTAACCGTCATCTGAAACCGCCAAGAAAATTGGAATTTGACCTTTAATATCATTTTAACCAGAAGCATCCCAGGTATGGTCCAGTACCAAAAAAATATCACAATGGCGAGAAGAATAAGTTAATCTCGACTTCGTTAAGCATCTTTTTACACCCTTTATAAGATCTCGTGAGAATGTCCAAACCGGCTTAAAATATCATGTTACTTTTGTATCAACCCTAAGCGCAGGGTTCTCGTTACGCCGCTTTCCATACGTTTCCCATAAAAAGCAAGATTCTATTTGTATTTTTACCATAACCTTTACCAAACCGGATTGAAATAAAAAGCCAATAATAAAAAAAATAAAAGGTCAATACAAAAAAGGCAGACGGTTTTTTATTTCATTTCCTAGACGTATTAATGAGGTTATTTTCCAAAAATAAAATTATTCCAAATGGATTCTATTTCCGCTGGGGCCAAGTCCCAACCCCTGCGATGCATAATGAATTAACATTTTAAGAATATAATTTAAATTACCGTACGTGAAATAATTTAACACGGTCAGTGAAAGGGTTAAGATTGTCAGTTGTCACAAATAAATGGGGGAGCGAAAACGTGTTAATAAATAATTAAGTTAATGAATAAAAGATGTTAAATACATTGTTTTGTTGCACATTCTCGTACGTAATATCTAAAAGCATACATACTTTAAAGATAAGTAGAATTTGCATAACATTCCTAAATAAGTTACAGGAACTAACAATAAAAGCAAAATATTTTTTTTTATTTTACTGGAACAAATTAATACAAATACTTTGCAACGGAAGAGCTATAAGAGCATCGGTTGGAAGCTCGTGGGAATTCTAACAATCGTCCAATGAGATAAGTCAATTTGTAGGGCTTATAGGATTAACTGATGAATATACTATCCAGTTATTCAAAGTCACTTTACTACTAAGTAGGTACACCTCTACTTAACCCGTCGGGGATTAGGCGTACTGTTATGTTATGTCATTCTTTAAGTCGACTGACATTTATGCTTAACTAGTGGCGTGACTACAAACTGACCTCGACCTAGAATGCGGCAACAGGTGGGTTACAGTAGAAACGAAGTGATAACGCTCAGGAAGGTGTTTAGGTAGCTTAGGTACTACTTAGTATTTTTATTCTATTCATTTATTTTTTAGACATATTATTTTACATTTTTTTAATATTTTTAAAAACGAAACAAAAAAAAAAAAAAAACACGTATTTTTTTTAAATAGTGGCCCTTCGACATCAGGAACAAGGTCCAGGCTGCCGTTGGTCAGGGCTCCACAAAGTGGAACCTCCTCACTATACGTGCCGTGTCCAGGAGTATTGCTTTGTGGATCAAGCCCTTGACCAAGCCGCGCAATGAGGGCCTTCAATGATGTTGGTCGAGGCTCTTTGCTATTAGTCCACTATCCGTAACGACTATCGGTACAATGACTGCAGAGTCCACGTTCCACATGTCGACAACCTCGTGTATTAAGTCAAGATACTTGATTTTTTTTATCATTCTCAGCTTTCACGCTACTATTTACTATCATTGTTACTAATGCCCGTCTGTAATAACTAGAGACCGTATTATATGCAATTTATAAATATGCATCGATAATGACGAAACATGCTCGACATTTGCAAATAAAGTGCCAAAATATGCAATAATTAAATAGGTACTCCAAATAATGCTCTTTTTTATTTACTAAATTTTCGACGAGTTATTATAATTAATTTCTGTAACTGTTACTAATTATAAATAGTACGATTCCTTCCCTTACTTCCCGAGGGAGCCTAATTTTAACGAACATATTTTTATAACTTCAAAGCGATCGTTCTACATACACTTAAATGGGGACTATTTGAATTAAGTTTCTTTTTTTGCGGGTCCCTTATCACTTCTGGCACATTTCTGCATTTTTCCTGCTAGATACAGTTAAAATTAAAGGAAATATGCCCAAAATGACTCATGCTAGGATACGTCATGACGGATGGACGTCGCATACGGAACCGTGTTTTATCACGATCCGGCAAAAAAAACGGATTGGTGTTCACATTAGTGATTTTTCAGGAGCGAGTGCATCAGCGAATCCGTCACAAAAAAATCACGATTCGTGTTTTTTGATGTACCTGATTTTTAAAGGACGATACGTGATTTAAGACTTGTCCGCCATTTTTCACGATTCGTGATGCCTGTGAACACAGGAATTTAAAAAGCATTTCCGCCGTCAAAAAAAATAGCGGATCGTGAAAAAAGACAATACAACGGGCTGTAAGTCGGCCTAGCGCATAGTCGGCACATCTCTATTAAAAACTTCAGTGAACCCCGGAAAAATGTGCTGAGGGTAGAGCTACTTGACCCTCTGTTCAACCATAACTACCTTAACTAATATTAAAGAGATTAGTTAGCCAAGCCTCAATCCAAAACATCGTAAAAGACTCAAGAATTAACTCAGTTCCTACTCCTGACATTTCCCGAATCCATTCTAATAATATTCAAACACAACTACGCCATTCCATTTTAATGCTCAACACGAAATGCACCGGTAGATTTTATCATTTTATTTTCCAGTGGGAGCCATCTTGAACCACAATACAGAAATAACCGCAATATTTCCCGACTACCCGATACCCGTTTCCTGGGATTGGAACAACACATCTATTGCTTGAGAGCTCTTCAGTGTGTTATAGGAATATAGTATATAGTTTATTGGATGTTATTATTATAAAGACAACGTATGGGAAGGACTTGCAAGAAGAAGGTTATCAGATACATTCGTTAATAGATAGGTGCTGAAGGGCAGTTGATTTTAGAAACACTTATAAAATAACTGTCTTCAATTTAAGTCATTGAATATTAGCTAGTGAAAAAGACAAAATCACCACGTTTTTAAACCTCGACCAAAAAGAGGGGTGTTATAAGATTGAAGTGTGTATCTTATCTGAGTATGTATCTTTGTCTGTCTGAGGCATCATACCTCTTGAACGGATAAACCGACTTTGATTAAGTTTTTTTTCATTTGAAAGGTGTTTTTTCAGTTTGCTTCTACATACTTTAAAACTTTCTTCAAAACACTCGACATAAAAAGTTTACTCAAAGTTCTAAAAATACTTCGCTTGAACTTACTTCAATAGATAATAGAAAAATCTTTATGTTTTTTCTTTCATTCTAATTTACATTTTTAGAGCATTTAATAATTTTAGCTAACCGGTATCAGGGACAGGGTCTAATAGTAAAATTATTATTTCCTTTATTTATTTTTCTTTCTTATTTTTTACATTTTTAAATATTCGCATTTAAAAAAAAAAAAAAAACATTTGAAAATATAAAAAATAGTAGCCCACCGGTATCGGGAACAGGTTCAAAGCTACCGGTGGTCAGGGCTCCAGAGAGAGGAACCTCCTAACAATACGAGCCGTGTCCAGGAGTACCGCTTTCTGAATCAAACCCTTGATCCAGCTGCCTAACGAGAGCCTCCTCAGGTATTGGTCGAGGCTCTTGGTAATTAAGCAATTGGCTGAAACGACTATCGGCACAATGATCGCCGAGTCCACTATAAAAAAGTAAAATTATTGCTAAGTTTAACATAGATTTCTAACAGATTACTCCCAATAATAAATATAACCTTGATTAGATCGAGAAAATAATAAACTCAGTCCATTTCATTTGGCACGCAACGAGAAAGTCGACCTAGCAAAGCCAGGCGAAAGAGTAATGTGAATAAATAAATAAATTGTATTTACAAATGTTTGTTTACTAATACGTTGGTCTGATTTCGATTGAGGTTATAAAGTAAATAAGTCGTTAAAGTATAAAAATATGAACAGAATATAAATAGAGGACACACACTTTTTGCTTATCCTGGGTTCCGTTTGAAGTAAGTTCTTATAAAGGGAAAATAGATCGTACTTCCCTGCCCTATTTAAGGTCATTAACCCGGCGGTGCAGTCTCCCGCGCAAATGTGGATCACGCTTTGCGAACCTAACAATTATATATTTTTATAAATTATTCTGACACCACGGATTAATATGTCCATCAGTATATTATGTCTGTTATATTTCAGACTAGCTGTTGCTCGCGACATTCGTCCGCGTGAGATTATTTAAAAAAATATTACTTCTCTATTTGAATCGGATTTTGTTCCGTGTCAAGGGTTTAATTTTTTTTTGCACGGAAACCTAATATTTTTCTAAAATAAAAGTAGGCTAAGTTACTCCTTATAACATCAGCTATCTGCCAGTTAAAGTCCCATCAATATCGATCTAACCGTTTTTGAGATTAGCCGGAACAGACAGACATACTGACAGGCATACAAAAATATAAATATTTTATATAAATACCGTATATACGTTCTTAGGCAGTGTATTTCAGTGAAAAGCTGTAATTTTGCAGTTTTTTGTTATAACAAACAGACACTTCAATGTCTGTCAAGTCTGACGGACAAAGAAGATCGCTGAGTGATAATTCTTTGAAAGAAAGAAAGAAAAAGTATTTATTAGTCTCGCACTGGACAAAACAAAATGGTAACTATTATGTAGGTACTGGTAATGGTAATGGTAAAATGGTACATTACGATGCAACATATAAAGCTGTTGTGTAATCAACAGACAAAGGTAACTCCTAATGTGATGAAAGTAGAAAAGACTTGACTGTACATAACTACGAGTGGTTTCTATTAGGTGTCAAGTGTGGTGATCGTAGGTACTCACTGAATTCAATTTATTAATAGAATGGCGAGGGTTATTAAAGAGCACTTCGTTATTAGCTACGACCCATATTAGGTCAGGTTAGTTAGATAGTATAACCATACTTCCATGCTGCTTTGTTGCGGTCGCAAGCGCGATTGCTGAACATGGTGTCCTCTGTTTGATGGCCATGTCAGCCAAATTGTAATTGGGTTTTTCCGTCAAGAACTTGTCAGTAGCTCCCACGGACTCTGGATTTGTGCCTGGTTTAACATAACTGGCGAACTGGTGACCACGATTAAATTAAAGGCTTCTTCTTTTTAGGCCGTCGATGGCAATCTAAATTGAGTCGGCCCAGAACTGAGCCACTAGTTTGGCGCCTTCAGTAGCGTCCATCAGTTCCTGTAATCAACAGACAACAGGACACGGAGTACACAATATTAAGGGTCCATTGTTTGTGGAACAGATTACATGCTTGATGTTATGTGATTTCTATAATAATGGTACCAAAAAAGTCAATGAAACAAACAATAGTCACCGACTTCCGTAAAGTTATTTTCCACTTTTTTTGTGTGTTTTTAGAAGTCGGTTATTTTTTGCAAAAAAAGTTTTTATTTTACCCTTTTTAGTTATCGTATCACACACAAATCCTTGTCAAGTATCAATTTCGCTATTTCTTTTACTTCGATGACATATATTTTCCAGCTATTTTGATTTAAAACCAAACTACTGAATCGATTTTGATGAAATTCTATGGGACTAATCGGGAAGTGTATCCTTTCAGATAAAAGAAGAATTTTTCAAATCGGTTCATAAATGACGAAGATATGAGGTAACAAACACAAAACAAAAAAAAACAACCGAATTGAGAACCTCCTCCTTTTTTTGAAGCCGTTAAAAATGCGGAAGTACCTCTGGCTGTCTGCTACTCTATAACCTATTCATTCATGGCTGATCAGATCTCAATGAAATGGACATGGCATAGATAATGGTAAAAAAGACCTGGATGAGACCATAGGATGCTTTGTATCGAGGTAAGGTAGTCCATACATATTACTTAGCAGTTCAGCTGGCCTACCATGACGTCTTATTGCAGGAATGTTTTAGTTCTATTCCAGTGTGGGAAAGAGATGGCGCTAGGCATCCTGTATAGCGCCATCTCTTTCACCAGTCGACTGTCCTTCAACTTTTATATTACACGTTCATTCGTTGAGAAGGGAGAGAAAATATTATGCTTATTTTACGAGGTGGAAGGGACATCGGCGCGAAAACGGAAACCACATACTCAGTACATCATTCAGAACCCCCCCACATGGAAATTTTCGCCGGTTATTAAAAAAAATCAGCTATTTCCTACATAAGTGCAATACCTACACGGCCAAAATGTATGGAACAGTTTTTTTTTAATAACCAACGAAAAATTTCCATGTGGGGGGGGTTCGGAATGATGTACTGAGTATGTGGTTTCCCTTCCACCCCGTATTATATCAGCCGCTACACGGCTACAAGTGGCTACAATTAGCCAGCCACTGTTTCTCTCTGGTTTCCATTTATTAATGCAGCCGGCGTATTGCGAGGTCTATTTGAGAGTCGATCATTAATACTACATTGGGCTTTTGGCTACAAGTATTTCTGTTAGCACGAAAATGTCGTGGTATTTAGATATTTAGTTTAGAGATATTTTGATCTTTGTTGCTTGTTGGAATTGATTACGTTTGTTCTGTTAAGATACATATTACTAAAACTATATTTTAAGTCAGTCAAGTTTGTTGGTAGTCAGATGCCATATATAAAATTATACAAGAATTAGTTTGTTAGCCATTTAGACAGAAGTTCTGATTGATTCTGAAGTCAAGGTTTGGAAAAACCGGCGCGGACAGTCTGTGAACACCGGACATTGAGATATACTTTTAGCGAGTACATTATTTGTCAGTCTTCGGTGTCCGCAATTGACCAAACTGTAAGAGTTAACCCAGAATCAATACTTCCACGAGTCATACGAAAGGTATCTTTTTTACAGATCAGGTGGCCTACCAAGTATTGTTTTAATCTGATTCCAGAGTGGGAAGGAGATGGCGCTACACGACCTTTATAGCTCCGTCTTTTTCTTACACTGGAGTGACATTAAAACAATACTGTTCTCTACTCTAAGACGTCTAACTTCCCTGTAACTTCCCTGGTTAATACAAAATCTATAGTAAAGCTTAAAAACTTAATACCTTAAAATAAGACATGATTTACCATGATAAATAAAATTGTACTATTAAATTGAAAGCAATCTGAGAGCAGACGGGATATTACTAGGCTTCAGTACTCAACATCCTACGCGCTATGAATCACCTGAAGGCAAGGAGTGGGTTACTACGGTAACTCGACGGTAGAAGATGAATAACCATGCAGTAAATATTTTTTATTAGTAGTTAAGTAATTAGTTTCCACCAGGAATTTCTCAGTATAGCTATAAACTACAATACTAATCCTGCGCGTGCTACAGATCACCTGAACGCTAGGCAGTGGCTTACTACGGCATCTCGCCGGTGAGGGGACTCACTCAGCAACCTCGAAGTTATTGTTCTAAGTACATATTTGAGCTGTGTCTAACGTATGATTCGTGGCGTTGTTATGTGCTGCTTTTTAATTAAGTATATATTTATATGCAAGTAGGAATTACAAATACTAAAGTAGGTATTTGTGGTTTGTTGTAGGTGTTTGTTTGTGTTTCTCTTTTAAGTAAAGTAGGTTTTGTATGTACAGTCACGGACTTTAATTGATGAGCCACTTATGCCACTATTCGCATTTTAGCCGTCTGATGCAAAACTGGTTTAGTCGGTTATATTCGTACATAATAAAAAGTGACTACCCAAAGTCAACCAATTGCAGGTCTAGCAATCGTAACCTAGCGACAATTGTTTTAGCGTAGCTATAGTAAAGTTATAAAACTGCAAAAATGGAAAGTTTGAAAGCGGCTCATCAATTAAAGTCCGTGACTGTACATACTTTGAAAGACTACTACTAATTAAATTGAAGATTATGATAAATATACATAAAAAAGAGTCTCTTAATTTTTCACTATCTTTGGTTAAGAATAAGTAAAACAGAAGTAAGTAATTAAAAACCCTACTGAAAAAACTGAAAGGCAAAAAAACCAGCACATTTTAAAACAAATAAAAGTTGGAAGCAGGCGGGACCCATTCCATTTTTACTATAATTTTGTACTAACATTTGTCATTTGTCATTGTTTTTATTATTTTTATGTAGCTCGCGCCACCAAGACGAATCTAAACAGTTTAATACGCGCGAAAAACATTTCCTTCCTTCTGGGTCAGTCGGGTAATAAGATAATGGTATAGCTCAATAAGTAGCTTATCTGAAGTGCGTCTGGGCCGCGTATGCCCAATGAGAATAAATAGTCACTACGCGGAGCTCTGACACAGCCAGAAAGCATCACGGCAGACCTTGTAGAAGATGGCGGGCCGAGCTGGACCAAATCAACGACCAGTTATCCAAATAAGACCTGGATTAAAAAACTGGGAGTCATGGGGAGAGGTCTTAGGTCCAGCAGTGGGATGATGCAAGTATTAGTAACGTTCGTGTTCTAGTAAATACTACCGAGTTCACGAAGGTCACACTTTCTTTCAACCGTATTAGTTAAGACATAAGGGTGAAAATTGGCAGACCGTCAATTGTTTTGGAGGAAACTGAAACACCTCCTTACAATAATTGTTATTGACACTACAAAGAAGTTCCCTCGTTCCTTTCATTATGTTCCCTTTTCAAAAACCTATCACTGAAATAGAAACAAAACGCAAAAAGATATTTCTGTCGCCCAATCAATACTACAGATTTCATATTTACTATTATTAGAGCTCTGTGAGCTCTGAGGGAAAATTTTCCAGGCTTCAGGTATCATAATGCTCGGAGTTGCTCGGGAGAGTGGGGCGCACGAGGGTTTAAATGGTTGTTCGATAGCGGCTGGAACAGGTTAGCAATGTAGTTAGTACTTATGATGTTAATGTTTTGATAATGTGGGGTTGGGTATTCAGTGGCTTATTTTTATTGAGGTCTTAAAAAGTATGCCCTAGTTCACTAACATCAAGTGACACCTAAGTGTACATAATAATTATTTACTCTGTCGATCGTTATTCAACGGTGCGCTTTTATTGAAGTACCTATTAAAGAAAACGGGAATCAGTACCTTGCTTGATGACTTTTGAGTTTATTTTTTTGAAGCTTGCGCTGCCTTGTTGAATTGGTACAGAAATGAAGGAATATTGGATCTAAGTGTGATATGTGACCTAAAGTGATGGAATAAAAAGGTAATGGTAACTGTTTGGTGGTCTCTTCATGGTGTTATTCACTATAGCTTTCTCAGGTCTGGTAAAGCAATATCAACAGATGTTTACTGTGCCGAACTTCGAACAATTATGGCGAAACTGGCAGTGAAACAGCCCCGACTCGTGAATCGATCTTCACTATTATTGCTCCATGCTAACGCAAGACCTCACACATCTCAGATTGATTGTAAAGGAACTTAATATATTTGATACTAACTTGTGCCCGAGGCTTCCCCGCGTGGTGGATTTAAAATTGTAAACTGTTTCACTTACAGGTCAATTTCCGCATAGCCTTACAAATCATTACCGAAAATTCCGAAGTAATATTTAATAGGAAGCAAGTTTATTTCGTTCATACATTTCTCTGCAACCGCGCACAACTGTAAACAAAAGCGAACAAAACAAAGCAATATTTCCATTATGTTCCAATTATTGTAATTAAAAGCGATTCTCTTGAATAAAAAAAAAAAAAGACAGGGCAATGTACCTTATGGATGCTACGAATGACGATTCTGCGTAATAGTCGACTTCGTAAGTGCTAAAGCACCCGAATCTTTATCATCATCATCTGCCTAAACGGGTGCAGCTGTATACCAGTATTTTACACAGAGCGACTGCCTATCTGACTTCCACAACCCAGTTAGAAGTGGGCGGTACCCTTTGGTAAGACTGGTTGTCAGACTTTCGAGCCACTGACTACCTGTAACGACTGTCAAAAATCTACAAATAACAGCCGAGACCAACGCCTTAACACGCTTTCTGAGGCACGGAGGAAACTCCATAAAATGTCAAGGTCTATATTTGCGTTAAGACCAATATGTCGGAATGTTTTTAATTGGGAGTTTTTGTCAACAGCGCGATTGCAATCGCAAAATCATATTAACTTCTGTTGCATCCTGCTGGGTGGATATGACGCCCACCTTCCTGACTGTTTGACCTTTCCACTACGGTATTATGAGCTATTTTCGTTTAGCACGTGTTAAAACGAGAAGGATAGAGTAGAGAAAGAGAAAGTTTCAATAAACTTAATCATTCCATTCTTCTTCTTCTTAGCGTGTCGATGACAATTCAAATTGAATCAGCTCAAAATCTGGCGACGAGTTTGGCAATTATTAATCATTTCTTTAAAAAAATAATTACCTGATGTAAGTACAGAGTACCTATTCGTCCCAAGTCAATAAAATATAAGGTTTCCTTCTTGAAAAATTGTATTGTCATTAAACGGAAAGCCCCGAAGTTGATCCCAATAAAACAATTTCGCAATAACCAACCATCACAAGCGTACATCTTAAGTAAAATTATAAACCTAAATTATATAGCTCGACTTATTCGCAACAAACATCAACAGTATCTCGAGCTAACTTATTTATCTCGTAAAATACTTGTTAATACTCCACCCCGGGAATTGTGCTACGGAGAGCTCCGAAAAGCTGGACGGGTAGCTCAACAAATCGGCCGACTCAACAATCCAATTTATTAAGACCTTTGAATTTGTATTTCTTCACGTCAGCTGAGTTTATTGTGACAACATGGAAGGGGTCGCGGGGGGTCTGGTTCGAGTGGTGGCCAGATTTGTTTGTTCACAATTCTATGGATAATTCGTATAAAAGAGGGTCGGGGGGTGTGGGAGTCGACTAAGGACAAAACTTGTTTACACTACTTACGGAATTAAATCACTCTAGTCGGTGTTTGGTAAAGTGGTCGGGTGACTTTTGACTTAACGTAACGACTTATTTGTTTTTTTTTTTTCTAATGCCAAAGGGTTCGCTTTGTATTGATATGAATTTTGTAGAGAACTTTTAATTGCTTTGTAACTTTCATTATTTTTCAAAAAGTTTTTAATGGTGATTTTTGATGAAACAGTTCCTTAAAACAATGAATTGAAAACTTCATGTTCTGTGTTCCACCTAGCGCAGTTATAAAGTAATTATTCTCATTTCCATACATTATGCTGCAATCACCCCACCAGCACACAAAAGTTATGTAAATGAGAAAGCATTAATATTAGGTGACTCACCAACCAACATTTGTTTTGTTAAACACCAAACGCTTGAAAATTGAGGTTTCACCGACCTCCTGTATAAGTTAACTCTTTACTTACATGATATACTTACCTACATAGGAAAAAAGTTGTTGGTGGCGAGTGCGCGCAAGTCCAATATGGCAACTGCAAACTTGTAAAGAAAGTTTTATTTTGAACTTGGCCAGTGATAACAATGCACCAAACTTGTGGCCGCCCGCGCAGGGAGCGGGGAAACGCCAATCTTCCTCACATTGCAGTACATAACCGTACTTCTTTGTAAGAACACCTCGCAAAACTTTGTCGCAAGTAAACTCCGCGAAGTGGCTAAGTCGGGAGCCGGGAGCCGTCGCCGACGACCGCTCCCGCCGATCGCTCCGCTCGCTCCGCTCCACCCCCCGCTTCACTGCGAACAACGATCCGCCTCCGACAAACAAACGGACAAGTTTTAATGTTTTGCTCACAAAGTGTATGATTAAACGCGGAGAGCGGCGGAGAGAGTCGGCCGTAAGTTATTGATTTTCCCCGACCGAACCCCTGTCGACTACGAGGCTCGCGGTGCAGTACGGGAGCGCTACGAGGTTATACCACTTTTTAACTGTTCGAAAACGCAATTAAAACTACTTTTGTCGATACCCATGTGTTCCAAATCACTTTTTGTGACCTACTCGAGTGTTTACGTGTGCCAAAAGAAGTGTGTACAAGTTTTATATGTGACTTACAATGTGAAAAGTTAGTGTTTGCTGCGCAACTGTACCGCGGGAGGCACAAGTCGCGCACCCTACAACTTCACGTCGCTCTACGTTCCGAAGTTAACGCAAAGTTCCGCCATTTTGGAACATGCTCACAACCCACTTGTTTTATAAAGAAACTTTTTATTAATTCCTGTGGGCCGCGGAGTGTCAGTAAGATGTTTTGAGGTTATGCTGAAAGACGAAAGACGTTATTCTGACTCGGAGGTGGAGTTTTAGTGTTATTGTGACTGTGAGGAGGCTGGATACGAGTGTTTGTGTTCATTTAAGATATTGTTTTGAAGTGTAACTCGGCTGACGTACCTTGGATGCTCTTGTAATTTGTGTTTACTTCTGGCAACAGAGCGGAGGACGCTCGCAGCTCTGTTTTGACCTTGCCAATGGATCTGGCACACCAATAAGTGACAGGTGATAAGTAGTAAACTTTGTTTTACTAGTTTATATGGCCGGCAGAAAAGTTGTGTCAGTGAAAAGTTTTGCTCAAAAAGTGTTTACGAGTTACTATAACTACTTATATGAAGTGAGAAATCATTCGAAACTGAGGCAGTGTTGTGATTTTGTGTGAGATAATGCTAGGAATGTCGTGTTTGTACTCAGTATTGTGATCAAAACAGCTTTGCGAGCTATTATTCGGGAAAAATAAATTATCATTCATACGCTCATGTGATTTAAGACGATAATAAACAATAGGGAGGAAAACAGAACGTATTAATAAAGGAAAAGTCAGACGAATACAATTTCCCTAATGACGCTTAAATAAAACAACAAACAAATAATTTTCTTATTACATCAAACGAATTATTTTTCTTGGAACCGTAGCGCGTTGAGCTCAAGCTATGAAGCTTCGCAGAAAAGGAATTTTAAAATCATATTTAAGGAGGATCTAACCTTGCTAAGACGTTTAATAGGGTCAATAAAATGTTTAAATATTTAAATTCATACACATTTCTCTTAAATCTATTTAGATAGATCTATTAAAATAAATCGATTCTCAAACCGTTTATATCCAAGATTTTGCTACCAACGTTTCCAGTCGATTTGCTTTAGTTTAACATTACTTACACTGGGTACATTCTAAGCATGTTAACTAACTGATGTATCTGCTTTTTAAGCCTAAATTGAGCTCATTAAAACTTCGAGAGATTATAAAATCATAGAAGTACAGTTGCTAACGTTCTACAATAGCCGCAAGTAAAACATGGCGAGGTTATTTTAAATAGAACTTGGTATATTGACTGTACCGACAACACCAGTATTACTGCTTTTATACAACATTCAGGACTTATTTTGCCTACTTCCGATTGATCCATTTTCGTATACGCACATTCCTTTTATACTTACTTTACGTAAACATTTATTTAGTAACGAAAGTCTTGTCCAACTATCTCATAAATAAAGTAAAAAGCCCACGATATTGGGTCGTTTTATTGAGCACGCTATTACAAAGTCATTTCAGCGGCCGGTCCCAGTCTCAGTCCATTGTAGAAGGAAATCTTTCTACAGTCACGGCTCTCGATGGGATAACGCAGATGGCTTTCGGTTCCGAAAGGACCCACGTCCTATCCAACCGCCAAACGATAATTAACTTAATCTCCTTCTCTTAGAGCCCAATCTCGCATACAGCCCAAGAAAGCTATGAAACTTTGTTAAATAACTTTTCAGATAACTTGAACTTGGCGTATTTGCGCAAAGTTGTAAGCGGAATTCTACCGCGGGCTAATTCAATCTGTACCCGCTTGTAATAAATGTTGTTTTCGCGTAATGCCAATTGGGGAGTTGGTGTATTCTGTTGAGTTGAAAGTTCTGGACTTCACGAAGCAAAACGCGAACTTTTGTAGAACATTTCAGTGTAGTTAGTACAATGTTATAATGGAAATAAGCACTTCAAAATGGCGTAGTCTGCAGCTGTGCTTACCTATAGGTGTGTGGATCGATTGTCGGATGTTTCCCGTGATGGGTAACAATCACAGTTTTGACAGTTGTTCGATTGGATCTGCCGACGATATCTGAGCTCGTTATTAGCTTTGAACGTTGCTTTGATAATTACAATATATCAAGTATAACGTTTTATGTACGTTTATGTTGTTTGCTTATTGTATTTGTTTAGGATTCATGTTTGTGTAGCTATGTTTCTGTGTTGACTGTTGCGTAACAAAGGATTCATTTTAAAAGCATATTTTCTCTTTAAATTTTCTCTTATGGAATATTGTCTGTGTTCCTTTACGAGTACACTTACAAACTTACTTATGTACAAAAGAGTAACTTTATCACCATTTTACTTTTTGATATTAACATTAATTGGTATACAGCTCCAGTATTCGCTTGTAACCTTATTTTACAACCCATTAAACGGCCTTTATTTTTAAACTTTTCGCGGTTCAACGAAAATATAAAATGCTGCCACCCCAGCCTCTTCCAGCACTCTAAATATAGAGACAAAGGAATATACAGTCACGGCTGCCATATAAATAAACAGAACAATACAAACCTTAATATAACTACATATGGACGTAATTTCACAAGCCTGATACTCACACAACTATACAAGATTATATAATCCTACTAACAGATATACAGATTTGCTTGAAACCTGAAAGCTCACAGTAACAACATATTTAATTGTATACTATGTTATACATTCAAGCACTTTCAGAATTTACAACTAGCTTCTGAATTAAACCCTAATAACTCTCGCCATTTGAAACGTAACAACTACCATTTACGCACTCAATTGAAAACGAGCTTTGTCGTTTTCTTCTTAAGTTTTATTTTAGTACAAGCGCTCGTAGCTGTCGAGTCTGTTTTCACTTGTTCTAGTACATTCTGCTCCGTTTCTTTTTATTTACTTTGAACAATAAATGGGTCTTGACTACAGAACTGTCTTATATACGTGACTTAGCGATATTATGCAAGCGTAAACAGTATGGCTTCGATTTTATTGGATAATTCATGAGTGGGTTGTAAAATTTCGATTTTGCATAATATAAGGTCAGAGGGACCCTAAAAATGGAGGATAGAGTAATAAAATACTAGTAAAGTTTCGTGATTGGATTATAAAATGTTAATCTTGTTATTTCTCTTGTAAACTTACAAGTACTTTTGAAAGCAAGCGTATTAAAAAGTTGGATATTCTTTTGTTTATCACAACTACGTTGTTTTGTACTAGTAGATAGCTTGAAGCCGCGTAACCTTAGGATCACAATGGACCGATTTTCACATCATGTTTGTGCTAATTGGAACTTTATTACCTTGTAATACGTATACCCACAGACGATGCTGACGGTCTAGTTGTCTGTCGTTTCGTGAAAACGCGTTCTCTTACGACGTTATAATGACGCATTAGATTTCAGTTCAAATGCTAAATAGTTACGTAAGTTTTATTTTATTAACGTTATTCAGAAGTTATTTATTTAAAGTATCTATAATTAATAGAAATACGTTTATCCCGTTTTTTTTTTTGTAAAAGGTCTCGATTAATCTCGATTAATCTTCTTCCTTATTCTGATTTCCTAAATCCTTGACCCTAACCTAAAACTACCAACGCTACAGCAAATCCTATTGATTCCAGCACTGACTTACATACTAGAAACACATCTATTCCAAGAACACGTGGTAGTTGTTACTAAATTATCGACAACTCTATCAATAGTCAATACCCTTTGAAGTTCTCGGTACGGGCCGTCCTTATCGATAGTCAGTAGTTGCAGATATTGATGTCGATATACATCCTAGATATAGATAGTGCTGAACCCTATCGATAAGTTTCACACGGATGTCGGGAGTCGAGTTGAATAACTTTGTACAAATAGTTGATATGGATACTATACTATGAAGGTTGTAAGTTTTGAATACATAGCTAAGTATACAGTATATTCATAGTATAGTGTAGATTCTATACTAATATCTTGCTTATAGTTTTGTCTGTGTGGAGTGTCGTACGTAAAAGTTTTGGACAAGAAATGTTTAGCCATTGATGGGAGTTAAGTACGCTTCTGTGCCTTTTAAGTTGAAAGCAATAAATATTACCACTGAGGTTTATATTTATATTTTTATTTTAGTATATATCTATAAATATAAATAGTATTAACCGGAGTTGCTTTTCGTCTTTATCTGTATGAGCGCGTTGTTGAATTTCATTTAGAAAATATGTTCCGAAAGGTTTATTTGTATAACAAATAAATATTAAACTTTCTGCATTTATACCTGCATATATTTAATAAAGAAATCACGATGTTTTGTCAAGTCGTAACACTAAGCGGCGAAGCAGGGGGAGGTTACTAGTTTTCAAACAAGGTTTAATTTAGTTTACATCAAGGTTCACAATGTTGCTAGGTATTTTAGCAACTTACTGGAAATATCTTACGGTACATAGCTAAGTAAATAGGTACTTTAGAAAATCACTTTTCTGAGAAGAACTTGAACTTTACCAGTAAGTCAATGCTAAGAGTGGAATGGCGCGAGGTCGGAACGTTTAAACTCATGGCCTTTTAAATCAGTACAATACAGTACAATTATTGTGAAATATGACACATATTTAATACTAGCTTATGCCCGCGGCTTTGCCTGCGTTGAGTTTGGTAATTGTACCACGGGATTTAACTATCGGCATCAAAGTATCCATGTGTTAATCCAGGTTATAAATTTGTGCCAAATTTCTTCCAAATCCGTTCAGGAATTTTTGCGTGAAAAACATTCGCGTGGAAGTTTTGACAAGTGTGAGAAAAAAGTAACCTATGAGCATGTTTTATTCCAGAGTATAATCTATTTCTGTGCCAAATTTCATCCAGATCCGTTCAGACGTTCTGGCGTGAACTTTCGCATTTATAATATTATATATTATACATATATAGTATTTAGAAGTATAGATATATTTAAGTGAGAATAGTAAGATGTTCATCGAAATAATTATGTCGGTATTTTTAAAATGTTACTTGTCAAACTTCGAAATCAAGTGTTATTTTGAGGGTCCACTTATCCACCAAGGGGTGGTACGTAGGTACCTAATTGAAATACGGCTAAGTTCTTACGTGCTAAGCGAAGTTCTTCGAGTTTGTTTAATTTTCTTATCGCCTGAGAAGGCAAACTTTTTCAAGGTTTTTATTACCTACTCATCACAACTTTCTATGTTTATCTATTATATTTTAAGTAAATGTCTATTAAAATATATTTGCTTATTCAAAGCCTTAACAAAGAAAGTTGTCGATAAAGTGTCATTAACTTACTCTGTGACACAAATTACCGGATTGACAATAGTTCCAAAGCAAGTACTTAACTCTACTTCAACTCATGCTTATTACATCCCAAACTAACACAATGCCAAACTAAACCTTATTAATATGCCAGCTGAATCTCCTTTTCACTGCCGCAGATAAGTAAGATAAAGTCCACAGATACGAAGGGATGTGCTGTTGTAAAATTTATTTTATATCATAGTTGTTAAGATACATTTTTACATGCGCCTTTCCACACTACGATATAGATCCGTAGCCTACTTTATTATTGTATTTAATGAATATAAATGAAGGTAAATATTACTTTAACATTTTCCTTCGAAATTCAATTATTTATGATCAGTTCGGTGCGATACATTTTCAGGAGGGAATCTATGAAAAATATATAACGTGAAACATTGAACCTTTTTTTTTCTTTTAAATGGGTAATGATTTTGATCAAAATAAAGTCTTTTCATCCTCTCATGTGGTTGCTACTTAACTACAAAGTTAATTAATGAAAGTTACTTTCCTACGATTTCGCTACAAATAAATAGGTGACCTGTAAGACCTTGTAAAAGCTTAGTCTGGGAAAGTTTTTCTACCATTCCTATTATTTTATACCACCCATAACGATTACTAAGTTACGACGGGAAAATTAGAGACAAATTAAAAAGTAAGCACATCCATTACATTAAATAATTACATTTTCTTTCTTTCGCTTAATGCTGAAATAATTAAATTCCTAAGACAGCATGTCGTCGGCGTACAAATGTACAATCAAGAACTTCATTAGTATAATACATACTCAGCATAATTCAGTAAGTGATTTTCCCGTGTTCCCGTAATCTAGGTGCCCATTTTATAATTGTATGGGTTCCAAAATACCATTATCATCATTTATCTTTCTCCTGCTCTTATCAATTTATTTCGGGTTGGCGCAGCTAGTCTTCCTCTTCCATACTTCTCATCTTAATAATTATTTCTTACGAGTAATAATTAATTACTCGTCATCTCCGCAGTCTCCTCGTTTTCTAGTCCATCCATCGTTTCTTTGGTATCTATCTCTATCCTCGACTCTTACAGCTATTTTGGGGTCGGCTTCCAGTCTACATAGATGCAGTTGAATACCAGTATTTCACACGGAGCGACTGCTTATCTGACGTCCACAACTCAGTACTGCTTAAATGAAATAAAATCCAATAAACATAAATACTATCAAGACAGTTTCTTAATATACCTAGTATGAACATAGACTGTATCTCTAAGTACTTGCACGAGTATGTATTGATGTTCTTCATTGTATAGGTATGACGATGATGAATCTGAACAGACTTGGTCTAGTTGGCTCTGTATCTAATTGTGGGTCTTAACAATAGACTAGCCCCAGTCGACTCGACCTTGACTGTTCGCCGAGTGCCCGACTGGGGCAGAGACGTTTTGTTTTGCTATGGAGTTCGGCTTTAGAATTGCAGATCTTGAATCTTTTGAGTTTTATAATTATCATCATATTATGCTTTCATATTGGTTATTATATTTTCAAACCGTTTGGGGTTGATACTGGGGCCATCGGCTCCGGGAGCTCACAGATTTTTTAAAGATATTTCTCAATGCCTGGTTGAGGGCTGGCTTTTACCTTGGCTCTGGCCAAGCGTTCCCAGCCAGTCTCTTGGGTACATTACCAGCGTTGAAGAGTTGCATTAATTTGTTTCTTCTCGGTATGGAACAGGAGAAAGTTCCAAACTTTTTGAAGTTAAAAAAACACACACGTTTTAAATGTTTTACTGACAATTGTGCTGATACGTGCACCTATAAAAACAATGTTTTATTTGCGTAACGTGCTACCGTGTACAGCAGTACTTATTTATTTAAAATCACTGCATGTATCGTCCAAGTTTACATGAAATAAAGAGGCTTCTTTATTTCATTTATAAATGCAATGACGCACGTTTCTAAGGGATCAGTTAATAACGGAGTGGTTTGGGGATTTTCCTCATAACAGAAAAATTGTACTTATCTCAGTACGTCAACAACGTTCCGATAGGTAACAATAACAATCTCTAATAAGGCCTAATCTACGACCTTTGCGTGGGCACTTAGGTATATAAAATAATGATCAAAAAGAAGGTAAACTTGTCTAACTGACCTATTTATCTATCTTTTCTGAGAATAAAAATTGTGCAAAATAAGTCTCGTCTTTCGTGAACTATTTGTGTGAACGCTTAGTTGTTCTAAAACAACGAATTTATTTCGTATTTTTCGTATATTGTATTTAACTTGGTAAAGAAATCTCGATCTTTTTTCCGTTTTTACATGTGTCTGCTGAACCTTCCACAACTAGCGACGCGCCCGTGCATCGTGCACGTGTCGCCAGTTTATCAATAAAATTCTGCGCGTTTTCCGATAACCGATACTTTTTTTCTTCCTCAGAATGTCACGCAAGTCCCGCCAGGGGTACAGCATCCGTCATCTGCTGCAGCTTCCCAATGCCCCGCGCAGCCCGCCCTCCGCGCCTCATCCCCCCGCACCATGTATCAAGGTCAGTGCTAATTTAGAACTGGCTGGCTGGCTGGCCCAAGTATTTTTGGACTGGCTAAAGAATATCTGAGATGTACAGTCCTGGTGTTAATACCTTGACTGCAATGCAAATGACTGCGTCAATAACGGATTATCTACTGATAAAAGTGATCAGATCAGAGTTTTTTTATTTAGATTTTAAATAACGAGTATACCTACTTCGATACTTTGACCTAGTTCCGAAGTGACCAAAGTTTTCGAAAGATTTTCGTGCAACCTAAATATTGTTCTAAATAAAAGTAAGTAGTAAGTAACTAATCGTTTTTTAACAACAGAAGGTATTCTTTATTTGTTTGCAATAAAAAAGTCCTAAATAACTTCAATGTTAACAAAATTTAAGTAACGTGTTGAATACTTTCAACACATTGCCTTTATTTAGTTAAATTAGATTTTGTTGCAAAGGGTGGAAGTTTGCTTAAATGAAGCCACAAGTGTGAGGAGAACAAAAGGAACTTGTAACAATCTTTTCATAGAATTTTATTTTAGTTCAACTAAAAGGTGCTTGCTATGACCAAACCTTCTCTGTTGTTGTTAAAAAACTTTCAAGTATGTTTTAAAATAAATATTTTTAATTAAACGAAACATTAGTTACATAGGAACGCTCTAAAAGTACGAATATAGCTTTATTACGAGAGAGCAAAAGGTCAATTCTCGTAATTAAAAACTTTCGTTAAATCATAATCTCATCTTAGCGACAATTAATGTAAAAAACTTTTTAAAAGTGTACGTAAATTCGACATCGAGGATCAGATTAGGAATCAAACGTCTTAAACGCTGATCATCATAAAAATTGGCAACTAGAGGCTTTTGACATTTTGTAAAACCATGCTTCCATTTTGGGCGCCGCCTACTATTTTCAGGATGCTGTTACTGGCCGGTATAAATGAGTTATTAACTTATAACTACTATTATAACCGCTTTGAAAGACAATTAATTTTAAAGACATGTAGTGTAGTGCAACATAACTATCAATGAATATGTTTCTAAGTAAGTCGACAGACAGCGAACCATAGAATGGTTCGCGGTCATTACGATATGCCATTGCTTTGCGACACAAATGAGAGCGCAGTTTGTCGGAAATCACGGACCTACTAATGCGTTTGTAAATGGGAACTTTGAATATTTTGCTATTTACTTGATACATTTCTTAAATTCATTTACTATCAATGCAAAGCCTGAATTGCTGGGCCTAGAAGCTTTTGAATGTTTCAAAAGAGTTCTTAATATAACATAGGTGAGTATTAAATAAAGAAAAAGTTTGCGTGGAACTTTGTCATTTTTGAAGTTAGAAACTTCGAAGTTAGTTTATACATTTGTTCATAATAAAACAAGTTGTATTATCGGTTTTAGGAAACTTTTCTCTGTTGAAACAGCTTGTTTCATTTTCATCGCATCGGACACAAATGAAATCATCAATAAATCAAACCATCCCACTATCTCCCTACACAGAAGCAAAAGAAAATCGTTGAGTGGTATAAAAATACTCGTACACGTTACTCGCTCTGATTGGTAATAAGTATCCTCGGAAATACATTAATATCAGTTACAAAAGTCTGAAATAAAATAGGTAAGTACTCATAGGTACAATGATGTCTCTCTTGATCTCATAAAGAGTAATGAATTTCAAGAATTCATCCTCACAAAGCATTATGTAGGTCTAATAAATCTCTTTAACTTTGTGGAAATTCAAAGAAGTACTTGTAACTGACTTTTCCGCGAAACAAACGCTTTATAAAACAAAGCAGATTTATAATTGAAGAACTCAACGGTACATATAGGTAGGTACATGTACCCGGCACGAAACGAGCCAACTTCGTGGAAACACGATAAATTATTAAGAAAAACAACCAGTGTAGGTAATCGTGTCGTAAAAGTTCGCCGTTACCGTGGCGCCTCTAGCGGAGGAAATTCGAATTATAATATTTTAATAAAACATCACTTTCGAAAGGAGTTTTTATTGAAAACATTCCTCTCTTTTGGTTTGCGGTGTTATTTTTAAATTATGCTAATGAAAGTTATTGTTTTGTTAAGTTTATTGCTAATTTGTTTTCTATTGGTCTGAAAGCGCCCCTAGTGGTTAAAATTGGATCTACGAAACTCGTAACAAATCACAACAATAGATTATTTAAGTATATTTTATTTCTGTGATACTTTAAATTGACGCAAGCATATTTTAACACAGTTAATATAACTTTAAAAGGAAAGAAATATTTTTGCTCAAATTAGTACAGATTGTCTCCACCGAGACAGATTCGAAACAGAACCATTTGTAGTAAGCTTGTGTTTGAACGATTCGACCCTCCAAGGAGGGCTGCTAAAGTGAGGGAGCGAAAGCTCATAGTAGTTCTTACAATAATATTGAGATGGCGCTGTATGGAATATTTAAATGTAAAGTATGAAATTGTTCTATTTCTCATAATATTATTAGTTTTATTCTCTCAGTGGGTTTCAAAAATACTGACTGAAAAATTTTACGTACGACTTGGTACTTATTTTAGTGTAGCTACTATGTTTTGTATGTACTTTGACTTAAATACGGTTGTATGACAATATTTTGTGAATTTAGTTTCAATCTGATGAATTATTTAAATTAGCTTTTCGCTGTCTGTTGACAACGTTTTTCAAGTTTTGATAGTTTTTCAACTTTTGTTTTGTTCAGCACGATTTTTATCTTCAGGCTGGACCTTCGTAGCCAGCTTACTACAGCTGTCTTGTGGTGCCAGACTCCTTGAATCCAGGAGGACTGGCTAAGAATGTTGCTAATGTATGAGCTAATCTCATTCTCATTTGTGACAGTACAAGAGAAGAAACTGAAACTTGGGATTGCTGGCTTAAGACTCTAACATAGTTTGACATCACGTCAATTCATTTAATCTTTGTTCAGCCATCGGTATTTCGAAAGCACACCCAATAATTTCCAAAACAAACAAATAAATCAATCAAACAGTCGAACGAGGTAAACAGAATTCCTATCTAAAGCAAACGTACTTAGTTCTCGTTAGTTAGGTTGACCCTGCCGCCCCCTGTCGCATACCTTCGGAACTATTCGGGACCTTTCGGTATTTATTGTGAAAGCAAATCAAGTATTTATTTATTGGCTATCGCTTTGATCGTCGAATGACCTCGTGCAAACACGATTGTCGTTATAAGGGGTTCGGTTGGCTTAGTGTGGATAGGGTTTTTGTTATAATTAGAACGATGGAAGTACAGAACGTTCCTTTGGCAATAGTCGGAGATTTTCTGGTTATTATAGTACTTTTAATGTGTATTGTTACTAAACCATAATTACAATATTAAATGATGTACCGGACTGCACAAGTTTTTCAAAATCAGATCATTTTATGTTTGTTTGTTTACTATAATTATAATGCCTTGTTAAAAGGTCCATTTCTCTTAATATAAACTAGTGTTTTCAACACAAAAAGAAAAACCAGTTCTAAGAATCGAACCTAGGTCATTGCAATAAACACTGCATTTTGTCTTATTTCTTAATCAACAAAATAATAAGAAAAACTTTCCCGCGTAAAGTTAAAAACATTTTGGTGTTTCTGTACATTAGTGATATGACTTCTTGAAATAGTTTTATGCCGTCAAAAACAAAAATGAAACCTTGTCCATACACATATTTCGTCTTCACCTAGTCCATACGTTACCGGCGTCTCATAAGAAGGGTTTTCTTTTCACGGGCCGCTACCGGCCCGGACCGGCAATTTGTCTTGTTCTCTTTCTTGTAAGAATTAATGTCTTTAAAGGGGTCGAATTCTCTTGTGTCTACTACCCTTTGGATGTTGCACAATGTGATTTTAGACGTTTGGTGGAGATACGTTCTGTGCTTTGCATTTTCTGTTCAAATTTATTAGAGTTGCATTTCTACTATGTTTTAATGATTGTGTCACTGTCCGATGTTGAAGCTCGTCTTATTACTATTATTAAAGCGAATGTTTGTAAGGATAGTTGGATTTATAGATGTTTGTTTTACTCTTTCACGCAAAAACTACTAAACGGATTTGGATGGAATTTGGCAGACAGATAGTTCATAATCTGGAGTAACACATAAGATTTACTTTTATCCCGGTAGTATGATACCGTGGGGCCATTGGCTAACTTCACGCGGGCAAAGACGCGGGCTTAAGCTAATCTACACTGTGAATAAAAAGAAAAAATAATGATTGTGAAAAAGTACTAAGCCATAAACATCAACATCATGAGGAAACCCATCTGCTGACAATAATACAAATTGAAATCAGCTATAGTAGTAATTATGTCAATTACTCTGTTGATTAAAAGACCTTTGGTATGTCCACGTTCTTTGGAAACGAAGTATCCACATAAACTAGAAACTTTTTTAGACCAATCAGCAGTATAAGAAATACGTTCCAAAAATAATGAAGCGCTGCGTAGTGCTCTGGTATACAGACTGTTGCTTTGCATATTCCAGGCTCGTGAAATTCCAGGAGGTAAACTATGCTAATGATTCTCGACCCGTATCAGTAATAAAATGGATAGTTTTTTTTTCTTAATATCGGAAATCGGCAAGTGTACAACACCCGTATTAAAACGCGGCCCGTCTAATACTAGCCCTATAACCGCGCTTTCACACACACAAACAAACGCAGACGTTTATTCGATAAACGGGTGTTTCTCCTCTTTCGGGAACGGCTACATTCTGAAATAGTGTCAAATTTAAATAAATAAAAAAAAGCAGCGTACTTACGGTAATTAATTACGGTAATTTAAATTGATTATTTATGTCTTTTATGGCAACCTGCTGAATTTTGAAAAGGATGCAACAACAAAAGGATGCTACACCTTTATATGCAGATGCAGATTTATGAACTACCATACATAGACAGCTGACCCGTACCCCATCCTTTTAACTTTGCCATAGTCGGGTTAAAATACTTCTTAGGTCCTCGTTTCCGAATTTACTTTTAAGGTCGGATCCGGTCGGAGCATTTTGATACTAAATATAGCATGCCTATTTATAACTAAGTAATGTATAAGTAAACATAATACTTAGTCGATAAATTCCCGTTAATCCTCGAGTGTTAAGTGATTAAGCGCTCGGCGGGCGGTCGGGGGCGGTCTCTTACGCACCGATTTGTTCCAACAGTTATAAACACTTAGCGATGTAGGAACGGTCAAGTTGTAAGTAGGAAATGTCGATAGATTTTCGATTTTGTTTTTCATAGCCTATACTCGGTCCCACTACTGGGCAAAGGCTTATAGAAATACTTCAGAAACAAAACAACGAATGTCGAATAAAAATCATTTATTATTATAGCCCGCTTTGACAATAATTAAGAGTATTTTGTCATAAAGAAACTGTCAATTTAGTAACAGTCTAAATAAAAATGAAATGTGACTAATCTTTTTTGAACATTGAAATTACCGGCAGGCAAAATACGTTCATAGAGTCATACTCTATGAACGCATTTTGCCTGTCGGTAAATCGTAGCTCATGCTACGAAGCGTAGGCCATTGCAACGGCGCGTAGCACGCGTTGATGGCCTACAAGAAAACAAAAGATCACAATGTCTCTGAAAAAGCTTATAAAGTACTGTATTGGTGTCTCATCATAAAGTTTAGTCCTAAAAATGTCAGACTCTTTTATGCGAACATTTACCGTAGCGCTTGCAACAAAGCGTAGGCCGCTGCTACGCCGCGTAGCTCTCGTAGACGTTCTACGAAAACACTACCGATCTCATCTATTTCGGTGAATTATCGATACAACTAAGATAGAACATGTTTATTGTATCGTAAACCATTCGAATGACCTTTTATCGACATTCTTTGCCCCCATCACTGACCGGAACATTACAGCGGGCGTTGAAGACGATATTTCTTTCGTCCGGTAACACCTTCGTGATAATTTAGTACCGCTATGCACCGGCCGATTGAAACCTTAACGTTAATTGTTATTTATTGCTGGAAAACTAGTAGAGGGTAGATTTGAGAAGGCTTTTGGCTTGATTTATTAAAGTTTTGATGAATGTTTGTGCTTGATGTATGTTTTGGTAAAAATATATGATCCATTGAATTTAAAGTAAATATTTTAAGTAGCTTTTAAGTATAGGTACGTTCTAATGAATACGGATGCATGCGGACCATCTGCAGACACCGGACACTGTTAGCTACTCCAGTACCAGTGTGGTGTGGGTCCGCAATTATTCTGTACTGATGTGGAGTACCTTCATTTTCTTTCTAACTAATATTTTTCAGGCACAAAAGTTGCTTGAAAGTCGAAACAAATATTGCATCTATTATTATGATAGTCATTATGAGCAAGATAAAACTAAAAATAACGAGTGGTTCGTTATTTTTAGTTTTAACAATATAAAGGCATCTTACGCGATTAAAAAGGACGGTAAATAAAAAATAGACAAAAGCGAAGAACGCCGAAAACACAATCAATTACACATACGGCTATATAAAGTGCACACATTGCAATATATTTAGGATCGCGCGATTCAACGAGCGATATTGTTCCCGCGCGGCCACTTGCCGATAAACACCGCTAACGTTTGCCGATCACGACAGTGTAACGTTCGCAGATTGCCAATTTTTCTACTCGGTATAGGTTCGTTGCTGTTTATAGCTGGTGATTTAATTTTGGCCTACAGTTTACACGGAAATTGTGTACACGACAGTACGTGTTTGAGAAAAATATTGTTAAAGGATGTTTTGTATAGGGAAAGTTTTGCTTCGATCGGAAGGACCAAATAGTATAGAAAGTATTTTAAAAATAAAATTATATCGGTAAGCAAAATAACAATAATAGTGTCTATTTTCTTGCATCGGACATCCATGAAGGTTTTACTTTTGTATTTCAACCTCATTTCATTTTCCGACCTAACGACGGTTCCCAAAATATTTTGCAAAATTAATCACGCAAGACTATAGTTTCACTTCACTAGAAAACATGCCATTTCCCTTTAACAGTTAAAAACTAAGAAAACGTACAAAACAAGCCTTCATAATAACTAGAACACAGCACAGCAATAAATTTACTTAAACATGGCACACGACAGTGACTACAAAGTTTCTGTGTAACATTTTGTCTTGGAGCAGCCGCCGCGCATCGCAACGTGACCCACCACCGCAGAATGCGAACCTCCTAACGAGTTTTTGAAAGCACCCCCTGTCAGGGAACGCCATCTTAAAGGGATTTGCACTTTGTAACTAAATTGTCTTGGAGAAATGGATATGACCAGGATAGTCGAGCTCAACAGTGTCGATGACTTTTGTTGAAGAAGCTCTTGTTATAGTATCGATTCTAGAACAATGTTACAGAGATAACTCGGTCTCTATATCGAAGTTCTAATGAAGGCAACACGTCCTTCCAGCTTATCAACATGACAGCCTAATGCAGCGACCGCATCTATTATTACAGGAGCTGCCCTTTTCCAATCCATCTCAATCCTCGGCTGATCCGTCCATTAAGTATTCATCTGGCGACATTAGTGGCTGCCGTTATTAAAACCACCTGTAAATCCCATACTCCTGCGACTTGCGGACGCGGCACACGTACGAGGGGTGGACGGGGGGATGGGGTCCGTTCCTTCCGCCCTTGTGACTTTTGTCTCGAATCTCAGCGCACGTCTTGGACATCGGGGACACGTCTTACAGAATTAATAATAAGCTAAGAAACCGGGTGCGGTTTGGCCCACAATGTGCCGAAATTTCTTACCCTCATTAAGGGCCCTCTGCACTCACCGCGCGCACCAAACTTTGAACGTTCGCGCTCGCGTTCGCTCCTTGTTTATTGATGTTGCCAACATCTTGCCGCTTGTAACGGGTTTTAATAGTCGAATTAAGAATGTTGTAAGCGTTCGTGATGAGCGTTGGTTTGTTCAGGTGATTTGTTTTACTTTGTCATTTGTTTATTTTAATTTAGAACCAATCTGCAGGCATTTCTCTCTGATAAAACATCACTCCAATGGAACAAAAGTAGTTTCCTTCGCTAAAAATAATAAAGTGGAGCTCATAGTAAGTAAATAAATCGGAAACAAGTTACTTAACATTATGGATGTATTACAAACATAACCTACATGTTTTCGAAAGAATCGAGAAACTTTTCACATTACTTTCTTTTTAGTTCAGAAAAGTTTGACAAACACTGTTTGACGTTAACATATCAGGCTTCGGGCGATGTTATTTAGTAAAAAGCAAATTTGGTACAAATATATCGGTTGTCTGAAATTGTTAGCAAGACTGTGACAAGTAGAACATTGTAGAAACATTTTGAGCAAGGGTTTAGATGACAGTGTCTTGTCACTTCGTGCCTCGGGGTATCATAGTTCGGGTACAATAGTCGTAACATTGGGAATGATAGATAATACTTGTAAATGGAAATCTTGGGCTTATGGACTATTAAGTGTTTAAATGTTGCCATGAAAGTCGTGTTTTGTGTGGGATTGACAATAGCTTGAGGGGAAAGGTGTTGACTTTTGGGTTCGAGAGGTCATGGGATCTTCTTACTTATGCAACAGTTGCGAGGGTTTAATATGGATAATAATACAAACAACACAAGTAACATTTATATGTGGCCGTAAATAAGACTTAATTAATTTATCGAGTAAAAATAGTTTCATTGGTACTTGCCAGAATACCATCTTGCTACATAAGATACACTGTGCCAAAAGTCTGCAAAAAAAAAACAACGAAGTTCAAATTTAATATCCCACAACCATAAGTTCTGAACTTTAAGTAATGATAAATTTATTAATCAAAAATAGTGTTCCCAGAAAAACCTACATGAAATATTATTGTATAAACTGTAGCTTCTAGCTAGATTATTACCGAGAAGCGAGGCCAAGCAAAGTTTCCCATTGATTGGCAGTTCCCGGAAAGACAAGGTATTTATACGTCTCTGGGAAAGTTCTCTCCTTTGAGAACTACCGCTATTTAATACGTATACAACTATAAAGGTTTCAGATTTATATCTTAATGTTAACATATAATATCACATTGTTAACCCCAAACGGTTACACAAGTTAGTGTGCCCAATAGTACACCCACATTTCGCCAGTTATGTTAAAGTACCATGTAATAGGGGGCGAGCCTATTGCCATTAACAGGGCACAAATCCAGATTCCGTGGCTGCTACTGATAAATACCTGAAGGACAAAACAAACAAGGAAAACCCAGTAACGCTTCAGATCGTGCGACCTGGGAATCAGACCCAGGCCTTCATGCTCAGCAGTCGCGCTTCCGACCACTCAACCAACAAGGCAGTAACGTAATATTATTTCATAAAGAATTACGTACCATGGTTTCCTTCAAGAGAAAACCGAGCTAATTATCAAAGGCACACTAATAAAAGTCAGTGTCTTTTTAAAACCCACGACAGCAGCTGTTAGTTAATGTTAAACCAACGCTAAGTCAAAGTGCCCGCAGTCTTAATGACTTCAGAAAACCTCTGTACATCATTCAAATATTTTTTTCAGCTATTTTTAACCTGCCTCGGAGGGTATATATATTTTTCTTATATTTTCACTGTGGAACTTAGACCAGAATCGAGAAGATTCTGGAAATTACCTGAGTACCTTTACATCAACACAAACCTACGTCAATATTTCAGCCCACGCTAGCTTTACAAACAAAATACCATTTCCTACCCAACCCTTTAGCTCGAACATTAAAATCCAAAACCCACACATTTCCTAAGAAAATGTAAAACATTTCCTTGCCTTTTATGAAAAGAACCGTTACATGACGAGCCTTCCCTTGTAAAGGAAATTCATAATAATATCACAAGGTACAGGGTGAATTTCGTAAAATCAAAAGTTCGTTTCAAAATTTCAATTACTTATTCGTTCGTACGCGTGTGCTGCGTCGAAAGGAAATGAAATAACACTTAAATTTGATTTACGATAGAAAATATTCTAATATGGATGAGATATATTGTTTTCTTGGTAAATTAAGGCATTTCGTATGCACGTGCTTGTATCCCGATGTGGAACTAGGGATGATGTTTAAGGTTAATTGTGTATGGTTGTCGGAATAAATCTTGTTAGAGAAAATATAAGAAGGCGGATGGGAAAGTAATTTATTTTCTATGATTTATTATAATGAGATACTTGAATTTATATATTTTTATAGGAATTTTAAAAACTAACTAAACAGTAGTATATGAGCAACTATTTATGTCACAAGGACCAAATTACCTATTCCATATTGAAAGAAAACTTGATTCGAAATAGTCACACGTTTTTTCTTTCAATTTCAATAAAGTTTGTAGTTATGTTTGCCCAAGTCATCTAGGTCATTAATAATCTAAATGTTTTGGGCACACTAAAGGACCTACAACGTTATTTGTCATAATATACTTGCACTTACACTTGTTATTTTGTTAAATAGTCTATTTCCACTTAATATTTAGTTCATTAATTTAGTTTTTAGCTTAAGTTACCACTTGTGTTTGTAAATGTTGGTTCACCTGTTATTGGCAACTGTATAAGCCTATTACTCATTACCACTTTATTTTATAATTTATATGTATACAGAAGCTGTTGGTGTACCTTTTAATTAATAATATTAACATATTTCAGAAGAGTTCAAAGCACAGAAACAAATATTTAACACTCCTTATTACTAACTAGTTCATTACAGTCATCACACAACAAAAAGTAACAGTCAACTCCTCACGAAAATTTACAATTTCCCTCCGCTTTTAACTAAAGCGTAATCTTGGTTATTATAAAGCACCTACGGCCTCCAAACGGCTGCATAACAAATTTTATTCCCTTAAGAAAATGAACGTCCACACAAAAACAGAACTCGTAACTTGGGCGTTGTTCCGCGTCCTGCCGTGAATTTATATCGTTCGCCAACAAGAAAACAAAAGTGGAAACGCGCCAAAGGTACATTATCTTAACAAAGTACAGCAATTAGGTACACGTTCTACATCTGACTCTAATAATTTAAATATGATAAAACAAAGTAAGATGGCGAGGAAGAATGAGGCGGGTTCTTACTTAACTTATTTATAAATTCTTCGTTCTCTCGAGACGGTGAGCCAACCCTTTCCGTCCCCGCATTATAATGCAATGAAAGGGGCACTCATATAAGTATCGTGGTGAAGGCTAATCCGCCGCCGGCTATGCACTGATCTTTATTTATTAGATTATCATAGAGTTCTTGGGAAGAAAACAAGGTTTGAATAGACGCTAAGAAACGCTTTGGTAGTTTAATGAAGTCTTTTAAAGTTTTAACTAAGAAAATGTAGTTCTTAAAACATTTGTGAGACAACAGAATGTTTACTTAAATATTTATGCAATAATTTTCAGCGCCAATTTGGTAATTAAACGTTATTTACACGATTAATCTGGAATCTGAGTATATGTACTCATAACTGTCGTTAGAATTCACTAAAACGATTAATTAAATTACGCTACCAAGAAAATCGCTGATGCTATCTCCTCTACTTAACCCCCACAATAGTGCAGTAGTTCTAATTCACGTCTCAACCCGCTTTGTCCTCAGTTCCGCGGTACTTACCGAACAAAAACACAAGACAAGAACAGATCAATAGGCCACAATCCTCAGAGCGTAAGCTAGGGGCGGCTCAAAGCTATAAAATTACAGATCAGAACTCTATCGAGACATGGTCTTTATTCAAAATCAGTAGAGCGCGCTATCAAAGAAAGTCTTCTTAGGAGTTAGCGTCTTGGGGTCTTCAAGTTTGTTAGCAAGGGTTACGATGCGGGCAAGGGTGTAAGGGTACGTTTTTGAATGTAAATAGTGGTGTAGGGTCTCGTATGAATTAAATTTAAGTAATTAATGGGTGTTGCGCGGTCTGAAAGGCCGGCTATGTACCATTTAGATAATGTCTGCTGGTTTGTTTGTGGTGGTTGGTGGTTATGTTGATAAAGAGTTGGGAATAAAGATTTGGGAATTGTCAGTTGAAATTCAAGTGGTGCCGAGTGATAAGGCCTTTTGTAGACGATTATTTGGTTTAAGATTTTACGTCACTGAATTCCGAGATAGTGTAAGAAACAGAGTTAATTATAACAAATATGTGTTTTAGTGTGTATTAAAGCAATCTAGTTAGGTATCGTGAAACTTGGTAACTGGATTTTTGAGATGAAATAGGCACAAAAAAATCATCATCTGCCTAGCCTGTTCCCAACTATGTCGGGTTTATCTTCCATTCTAACCGGATGCAGCTGAATACCAGTATTTTACATGGAGCGACTGCCTATCTGACCTCCAAAACCCAAGTAGTACTGCGTAATAGGACACCCTCTGTTAAGACTGATTATCAGACTGCAGTCACTAAACAATATAGTTGAAAAGAGGCCATGCATGTGATGATTAAGTACTGAAAAAAAATTGTAGAACGTTTTCTATAAACAAAATTTCTTGAAAACCGCCTCCAGCTGCAACCAGTAGTCTACCTACTAATTTCATATTAATCTGATCCCCAACGGTCTTGGGACCGTGTGGGTCATTTATTAATTACAGTGTACCTCGGGTTAGGGGGTTAAGAAAGGGTCCCTATATTTTAAGACGTCGCCGTCATCTGGCCGAAGTATGCACATTGTGCGTACAAACAGACACGGAGGATTTATGACTGTATTTAAATGCGTATGTCGCCATTATCCTATCCGCAAATGTGCGCTGTGTCTTAGGGATTGGCGGAATAGAATCTAATGTGTGCTAATGAAGAATTATGGGTGTAGGTTATGTGGCTCCCTGCTCCCAGGTGTGGGGTTGCGGGTAATATTCATTTGGTCTTTAGATACGTACTAACTGAACAAAATCTTTTTGTATATTTCAACGTAAAAATATGGCGTTGATTGACGTCTTACTTTGCATAATATCACATCTGTATTCTACATATAGTGCACCCACACCCATCAAATATTTAAATCCCATGAAATTCTTGACGAAAAAAACCAATGACACTTTCCCCAACCTGAGAATCGGATCTGGGACCTCATCCGTCATGAACTCTCATAATTAAAATTTAATACACAAAAGAGTTATTTAAATTTCAAGCCTATTCATAAGGGGCATGAAAACAAAATAAAACAAATGAAACACCAAAGCTTACCCTAAATTAAAATCTAAGGTAAACTCTGGCACTCCTTTATTTAAACGGTCAATTACCAACAGAACAGAGCTCAAATTATCAAACAGTATACGATAGCGCCTTAAGCAAGTCAAAACGATGCCTCTCAAAGTGACGAGAGCTACCTAGATACTCTAAGGCTCGGTTTCAACCAAAGCGGAGACGAGCGGAGCGGAGAGATGTGCAAGAATCGACCCAAAGGTCGACTCAAATTTCAATTAGGCCAACTTCTTGTACCTAGCTTCTAGCTACAGTCCAGTTACAAGGCATAATAACTGTGAAAGGACTGTACTTGTAGTGATTACCCATTCAAAAACGTAGATATCTATAGAGAATAATGGGGATGAAACTCCATGGAGACTCTTTTAAATTCAAGTTAGGTATTACAAAGTTCTGAGTACATTTTTTTTTGCTTGAAGAAGTGGAAAAAAAACAAAATATAAAGATTAGTCCTGGCAGTTTAGTAATGACCAGCTTCAACTGGCAGCGCCCGTTCAAGAACACGACGCATGGATCAGCACCATCTCTTCTGTAATATTATGTGTCCAATATTACGCATCTCCGCGCCGCTCCGCTCATCTCCGTTCAGGTTGAAACTGGGCCTTAGATACGTCTACCGGTCGGTAACGCGATCAAAGTGTTTCGTACTTTGCGCCTGTAATCGACAACGAACCCGTCACCTAAGGTAGTTCAGACAGGCGAGAACGGACTGGTTTGTTCAGAATTGGCGGACATCTTTAGACGTTGACAGTTGAAGGTGGAGAAATGCTGCCATTAAATTGCAGTTGAGAATTGTGGCCTTATTGCTAGTTTTATAGTTATTTGGTTTGCATTAATGAAGAAATCTTCGTTTGGTACAGAAACTGCAGTAAAATAAATGTCGTCTGATGACGAAGATGAGAATTACAAATATTTCATTTAAATTAATACGTAGGTGAGCGTTAACATCATTATGATCTAATCGGTATAAAAACTCGCAGCCGTATGACTACCTAATTAATTATGTTAAAAATACGTATGACGTAATAGAATTCTCACTGTCCTGTTACGCAAAGGGCATAATGTCATCCCTCCATTTAATACAATAAAATGTCAGTTATTAAACTGTAGTTGTTACTCTAAATTAGTATAATCCATTATTATTATAATAAACTTATTTGTAGTTAAACATATTATTTCGCGAAAAATACAACCCAACTGAAACTAGATTCAGTTCCAAATAAAAACGTCCACTTTGTAAACGTCGCAGGTGAAGTCAAGAATGTGATAGGACATTTGTTTTGCGTTAAATATTCAAAGAACAAGACGGCTGGTCTCCGGGGCCAAAAAGACCCCGGTCGCTTCGGGTTAACCCTGTATCGCTCATGCGTCCCTAATTTCCGATTTGTCGGCCGAAGGGTTGACTGATTAGCATCTGACTTGTCAGGACGCATCACTGTGCCTCTGTTGTGTTGATTCCGAGTATTTGAGATGTGAAATTAGTGATGGTTTGATAATTTTGTGTTCGAATTAGGGACGTTTTAAAAGTTGGTTTATAGCAATATTTTAATCAAGTCAACACAAACGAAAGTTCTTTTATAATATTGAACGTTGGTGTAGTCAACGTTGGCTACTTGCGGAAAAGCAGCTAGTGGGGATTTTAAATCTGCTAAGTCACTACTAAGAATAATTGACCACATTACAATAATTTTAAATGAATTCACATAAAACTTTTGATAAAAGACGGACATGCACATATGTAGGTATTTTCAAAATTTTAACCTGACTTCGTCCAGTTCCATTCTTCCTCCAAAATTATGCACCCACCATAATCCATAACACAGAGTTGGCAGCACATCTCGCAAATAAATTTCTACATTATGTACACACTAGTCTACAAGCTCCCCGGGCATATGCACTGCGTGTAGTTGAAAACAAAGCCATTTCCCAGGTATTTTCCTTTGGCAGCACACGTACAAGTTGCAAAGTTATTAGCCATCTGATAGCGGGACAGGCAATTGAATATTTCAATGTATTAAACTTGCTTTTCGAAGATTCGACTCGCTTGTTAGTCTAGACATTTTTATTTTTGCAAAAGTTTCGTATGTGTGCCAGGATTTTTTATTTTGATAGAATTTGAATGTAATTTTGGTAAAATATATTTGAATGTACGATTATTCTTTTGAGACGAACTTTTAAACACATAAGTAAGTATTGTGTGATTTTCTTTATAAACTTTTATAAGGCGGCCCTAAAATACAATAAATTTAAATCCACAAATAATACAATACATCTAACTCAGCTTTAATGATATTTTGGAAAACATATAGTTTAGAAGTAATTTTGTTTGATCCTGTTTTAAAGTCGATTTGCTCCCATTTCAACATCTCCTCGTATTGACTGATATCTGTGCTGATCTATTGTCTCCTAAAAACAGATATTTCTGCTGATTTCACACACACTTATTTCATACTTGGAATTTCCACGACCTAAGCACCATTACACCACAACTCGCCATCACACATCGAGGGGCCACTTCCGCCACATTAGTGCGCAAACGACACATGTGATCCCGCACCGCACCTCATGAATCTATCATTTATCATCACTGAGCCATAGGAGCTTTGTCATTCCTTCATTTGTTGTATTTTTCTGTCTGTTGGTTTCATTTCGAGTGTTGCGGTTAGGTATTCATTTATCACTGTGGAAAGTTGAGTTTTGGTTTTGAAGATGATGACTTCGATGGCTGCATGAAATTTTCATGACAAGCTGTTATTTCTGTATTTAGAAAATACTCGGAACTAACTTTTGAATGGCAAGACCCCGGATTTTCTATTTACAAAAAGCGAAACCCTACCAAATATTTATTTATTTATTGAAACTTAATGAACAAGTATAAAATATTCTCACAATAGTGGACTTAATGAAATATGCATGTCAGTTATGAAAATCGTAATATTTTATCATGTGGTCACACAGTCTCGGTTCGTCTAATAGGTATCAACATTAATTGGGTTTTTACAAGCTTCTATGTCAAATAGTAGCCGTCTAGTCGTAGGCCAATTTTTTACCAATGAAACAGAATGCAATCAGCACAAAACTACTTTCAAGAGCTGTCAGTAACAATAGTCCAGAGCATTGAAACACTAACAGCCCTTGAATGAAACTAGTATGGATCACTAATAAACTTCAGCTCATGTAGCACTACTGCATCCTTTACTCCGCACTGCAAAAAAGAGATACCCAGTGCCCACACAAAGCAATACTTCCCAACGAAAACAAATTGCCATCTGCCGGACAATGGCTGTTCGAAATTTAAACAGCGGCGGCCTGGCGACGTATCGGCTGTCACATTACCGCCGTTGCTGGTGTTATTATCAAACTTTTTGAAGGGTCTCCGGTCGTCGGAGTGACGCCGACCCCGTGTAGAGGACGAACGGTAGGGAGGAGTGGAATGTGCTCTTTTGGATGCAGGAATACGAAAAAAGTTGTATTTATGGCAACTTACTTATAATGACGGCCTCGTTGGACTACTAGTCGCAAGCGCGATTGCTCAGCATGTGGTCTTGGGTTCGACACCCAGGTTGGCAAAGTGTTATTGGGTTTTTCCTTTAGGAGTTTCTCAGTAGAACCTTGGAGTCTGGACTTGTTACCTTAAACATAACTCGCGAAATGTGTAAGGACACCCACGTTTTGTTTGGGTTCACCTCTTCCTTTACTTTTCCCGGACTAAATTGCACATCCCTGGATAGAATCAAAGCAGTTGAGCGTTTTCTCTAAAGTCATCATTTAAAAGCAAACATACGGTGTTTTTCCGCGAAATCCTCCTCCACACTAGCATCCCGTATCCGGCGTCGCGTCGTGTCCGGGCGCATATGGTAATTCCTTATTCCAATAGGAAATAGAGGCGGTCACTGGCAATAATCCATCACTGTGCTGTTTGTTCGTCCGGCCGGACATGTTTTATGTCATTTTATGTATTCCTTACAGGTTTTGATAAATATTTGTTTCGCTCCAGTTCGGACATGTCCAGGAATTGAATATCCGGAGGGTAACTCGTTTCGTGATTGGCGTGGGTGGGCACACGTCTCTTGTTTTTTGCTTGAATTATATTTGTGAGACGTGTAGGAGTATTTGTTATTTACGCAATCTCGTGGCAGGAGGATTTATTTATTCATAGTTTTTGTTTTGCGGACGATGGTGTCTAAAATATTCTATTTAGTATAATAGAGTCAGGCTTTCATTAAAAAGTAAAAGAGCCAAAGATTAGGTGATGCTACCTCACTGAAATGTGACCTTACTTCTGGGGGGTTACCATGATCTGTTCTACTATTCTGTAGTACTATTCCGAGAGTGGGTAAGAGATGGCGCTAGACAGCTGCATAGCGCCATCTCTTTCCCACTCTCGGAATAGTCCTAAAACATTCCTGCACAAACAGATCATGGCCAAGCCACCTGTTCAATGAAAATACTCCCATTCTTAAACGAACGTAAGAATTCACATTCGTTAAAAATCTGTCAGTTTGTTAGACCATTGAAAAAAAAAACGAATTATATGCTTTATATTTTATATATTACTTTTTCTCTTCTTCTTTTATATATTTATTGTATTCTCACACTTTGTCTACATCTCTTTTTTTTTAGTGTCTATGCTGCGGTATGCTGGAAGAGATTTCTTTAGAAATAAGCATCGCCTTAGTTCTATTTTTCTGTTCCTTTATTCATTTCTGTATTCAGTGTGTTCATAAATTGTGAAATAAAAAATAAATAAACGAATATTCAACCACGCAAAGACCATGTCTTCAGTACACATACTGTTGTCGTTTTGGAGTCAAATCATTTTTGTATGTTGATTTAAATACCTCTCTAATCTTGTGCTATCCTCTCATATTTCACTGCATACTAGAGGACTGCATAATTATTTCGTACGTATTTTTACTTATAAGTAACCCTGTAATAATGTCACATGTCAACCACACAAGATATAAACATAGTCTAAAAACTGTGTTGTTCACTATTCCCACGGGTGTGACGTCATTATACCCACGCAGCGTTGAGGCTAAGGATCGCATGCATACAAAATCGGGCCTTATCAGTTATGCATAATGTGGAGACCCCAAAGGTGGGCAAAATATTGCAGTGCCCGGAGACATTGTCTACAGGCTGGTATTTTAGTTTGAAAATTATTTATTTTTGAAGTAAAGTTAGAGGGTTTATTTTAAGGAGCCATAGAAAATTTAAAAAAACACTTACACTATTTTTCATCTAATTAAAAGACGCAGCATAAGTTCTGCTGGTGTAAAAAAGCAAACACGCTTTCAAGAAATGATTTTCTCCATTCAATCCATGAAATTTTACATGACTGTATCAAAAAGTCAACACAACTTTTATCGCATTAATACCAAATACCCACATTACCTACGTCACCAATACGTCCATTTTTGTATAAAGACCATGTTGTCACGTCATAACGGAAGCACATTGTTCAAAGAGGCCGCTTATTTTACTCATTAAATTAATTAATTAATTAATTTCTTCATAAATATTGTCTTCAAATGACCAAAACAATTTCACTTAAAAAAGACAAGTCATCACATCCCAATACTCATATATTTTCATAAGGTAAAGTTATCACGTCGTTACGTAATCACGCTGAAAAAAATTAAACCACGTATTTTAGTTGAATTTCTACATAAAGGTAGTCTTGCAAAAGTTTATCACATTTAATTACATCACCACATCTCAAATACGTCAACATTTTATAAGATAACTTTGTCACGTCGTTACGTAAGCACGCTGTACAAAAAGGCTGTATGTATCTACGTCATGCGTGTCACTCTGATGGATTTTGTTCTCTGATTCTATTACTGTTCTTTATTTGTTTTTATTTGCTGGTCGACTGTCATTGACCGCGCCCATGAATATGAATGTGGAGTTTCGGATGCTGATGAATTTTGATAGATAGATACATGTAGGAATTGGGTATTGGTACGTTTATTAACATATTTATGTATGTTGGTTTTTTTTTTCTGGGCAGAAAACTACGAACTTATTTTTTTTCCTTAGTCTATATTATCCCACTGCTGGGCAACGGCCTCCCCCATAGCCTTCGACTCTTCTCTCCGTTCGGTTTTCTCCGGCCAATCTCTCGCAAAACGCCTCTAAGTCGTCACGCCAGTGTTTTCTAGGCCTCCCTCGGCGACGACGCCCGTTTTCTGGCACCCACTGCGTGACGACTTTGGCCCATCTATCCTGATGCATTCTACAGACATGGCCCGCCCAATCCTACTTCAACCTAGCAGTCTTATGATTCACATCAGCGATTCCAGTTTTTGAGCTTATTGTGGTATTGCGAATTCTGTCGCTGAGTTTAATACCCAATACGCTACGCTCCATCGCCCTTTGGCAAACCTTGAGTTACGAACTTACGTAAGAAAAACTAGAAAGCCTACAGCATTTATTTACTTATAAGTTTTAGTAATGCGTAGGAAAAAAAATATTTTGTGGGCTTTCACTTTACCTAACATACAGCAGTTTTGGAACAACCAGTTTTATGGTCAGAAAATTGCGAATTTACTTAGGAATCTAGAAACATTCAGTAAAAAATTCATTTTGTAGGCTTTCACTTTGCAGTTTCATAACTGTTAAACTACTCGAAATTGTTAAGTTCTTAGGATAAAAACAGAATTTTGATGTTGCGTAAATGTTTTCAAAAAGGTTTACAAGTCACAATCTTTTAAAGCATCTCATATTTAATGTCAACTTCAACTAAAAATATTTGCGAAACGCATCAACGTAATCCCCTTAACTCGTCCAAAGTTTTTAAGAAAAAAAAAGATAAGATGAGAAAGAAGATAATCCAGCGGCTGCAGCGCGGTGTTCGTGCTGACAAATGAGCACGATTACTTACGGCGTGTTTTGTGTCAACGTGCAAATATGTCAATGGGTTGAGAAAAAAAAGTGGAAGAACAATTGTCTAAATGAGTTTTTGTAACACAAGGGGTGTAAGAAAAGGGAAAAATCTTCATTTTCTTCTTTTTTCGTATCTATGGTACGGTCGGCCAAGAAAGTGGTGTACCAGTTTTGATTTAGTTTCCCGGTCATCGAAAATTACAACAAGGTTCGTTATAAAAAGATATTACTGAAAGAGACAACATTATCATGACGTAAACCTATGTATTTAGTATTCATACGTCATATGTCACATATAAGTACATGACATTTTAACCTTTAGTATAAATGAAAAGGACATTAGTTTCTACAAAGCAATTGAAATGTTTCCAAACAAAAGTAATAAAAACTATTTAGACAACCGAATTCCATTTGAAAAAGAAAACTGACAATTGACATTTTGTCAAATATATGCAAAAAATCGATATAATATTTTCCGTGTTATTTTTCAATCAACTGCATATAAAATCATCTCAATGCCTGCCAACTTGACCATTGCCGAAAGAGCACAAATAATTGCCCAATTTAATGAGGGAAGCAGTATCAGTGCGATATCCCGGAATTTGAATATATCGAGGCGTTCTGTCCGCTTTTGGATTCGTCGTGAAGGAGAGGAGGGAAGTTTGTTGGATCACAGAAGAAGTGGTCGCCGGCCTGCACTCTCCAATAACGATAGAGAATTCATGAGACGGGAATATGAAATCAATGGTTTTAAGCCCACAAAACATTTTGCGGAGATGTTCGATGTGAGTGCCCAAACAATAAGGAATCATCTACATTACATGGGGTTGCACCACAGGCATTACGCCAAGAAAATATATTTGACGGATGCTCACAGACTTGCTCGTCTGAACTTCGCCAGAGAGCACTTAGAGTTTGATTGGTCTAATACAGTGTTTTGTGATGAAAAAACGTTTAAATCCAGTCAGCATGGACGTCTTCACCTTTGGCGATATAATTCAACACGGTATAAAGATGATCATGTAATCCCAAATAGAGAATCAGGTCGAATTTCCGTAAATATTTGGGGCTGGATGAGTACGGATGGTGTAGGAGAATTGTGTTCTCTACCTCCTCGAGCGATGGCTGTAAATTATATCGACGTGCTTCAGAATGCAATGCTACCGACAGTCCGTAATGTTTACCCGGAGAACGAAGTGCCACAATTTGATTTTGTTCAAGATAATTGTTCAATTCATAATGCGAGGATCGTAAGAGCCTGGTTTCGTTCACACACTGACGTAAGGGTAATTCAGTGGCCCTCAAGATCGCCGGACCTCAACCCGATAGAAAATCTTTGGGGCCTTATGGTCCAACGATGGTCGCATCAAAATGAAAGAACCAAACAAGCTCTTATTAGTCACTGTAATTATATCTGGGAGGAAATGCGGGGAACCGATATTTGCTCACGGCTTGTTGGTTCAATGAGGTCTCGTCTTTTAGAGGAACGGCGGTTACACCCGTTTCTAATTTTTTAAAATTTTCAATATCTTCTAAATATTACTATATATGCTATGTTTTTGTTTGTTATAAGTATTTTAAAATTGATTGTAGAAATTTAATAAAAGGATAAATCTATTTTTAGCTTGTTTTTTATTGATGTTGTAATTACAAGTTTACAGAAATTGTAGGTTTGTGGACTCGCCTTGTGCCTTTACAATTTTATGTAACTTGTTGATTACAATTCTGAATTTGTAGATACAATTTTGTCATCAAAATCTACAGCCCCCCGCCGTTGATTTTACGACGTCATTGGTTCCATCAAGTTCAAACTAAGAACAGCTGTCACGTTACAAACAGTAATAGTCGTTATCAATAATCAGATAAAGACAGCAATAGAAGTTGTCAGATCGATCTGCAAGCGAAACTAATCTTTATCACCTATGAATCTGCAAGCGATATTCAACCTTAGGGTGGTACACCACTTTCTTGGCCGACTGTACGTCGAATCAAATAACTCGGGTCCAGAAGGTGGCCAAGATAATCGCGGCAGGAAGTGCATTTTTTAAACACACCATCAAGTTGGCCATTGGCTAATCAGGAGCACCACAATCGCACTGCGATTTTTCATTGCAATTTTAATTCTGTAGCTTTTGACGTAGCTAGTTGACCTGTATTCTAACAAATATTGGCAACTGAGTAAAAAAAAACTCGAATTACTGAGGCTTTTTTTTCCTTTTTTTTTCTAATGTGGCCATCAATATACATCTGTACCTACATCAAAACAACAGCCTGTCTATAGCACCCTCTGAGATCGGTTTCCAATTAACACCGGCTCAGTTCAGTCTCATTATATTTTTAATTTGGGGGAGGAATCCAAAATTAAAGCAAGCGACGTCAAAGGACATCGTTGGCAGCGATTAGAGCTAAATAATTAAAGAATTCACCGATCTTCTTCGTCGTTAAGGACCGCTCATTGGAACTTTGTAATTTTGATTTAGGTACTACGGTACCCTAAAGTTCTTTAACTCCTGTTCCGTGACTTTTCGGGATGTATTTTCAATTTGGATGGAGAAATCTTGGAATGCATTTAGTATTTGTATGTCTTTCAGCTCTTTTCTGCCTATTTAATTTAGTGAGTGTTTTACTTTTAACAACTTTTAACACACCAAAAAAAGTCCGTAATACGAAACGGTTTGATCTTTAACGTAACTGTGAATTTACCGCAGTTCTAGGAAAAGTAGTTATAGAGCGAGAGATAGCACAGTCTAATATATCCACTTGTGTTATCGATGAACGGCTGCTACTGAGAAATAGGTACCCTGATAGAAAAACCCAATAACACTCTGCCCGAGCTGGCGAGGATGTCACGCTCAGCAGTCTTGCTTGCAACTAGGCCAACGAGCCAGCCAACAATAATCTTATAGTAGTAGTAGTTTTATCAAAATTCCATTGAAAGTTTTCTAAAAGTTAAGAATCCATCATGTTAAGTGGGCTAGGTTTTAAACTAGCAAAGTTTATGAATGTAAATTTCAATTTCGTCTAGACGTGTGAACTACGGGTTTGCATGTAAACAAGATTCATTAGCACCACTGCGCAACTTATAAAATTCTTAAGCGAAGTTTACGTACAAAATACTAGAAAACTTACATACTTGCTCTATTTTGAAGACTCCAGACAATGCTATTAATTTGATGCATCAGTATTTCAGTAAAACAAACTATGTATTTTTAAAAGGCATAGTCAAGATATGTTGTAAGTAAAGGTTGTCCTAAAATAGTGACAGATATATCTGTGGGATTTTGTCTACTTGTTATAGTCTTGTTTTTTTACCAAGATATTATTATTATCAAGCGCCAAAAACAGCAATCGGCCTACTTCAACAATTATAATTACCACAAAATAATATTACTGGGTTTTCAAATTTTATGATTATTCAATCAAAAAAGACAAAATCCTACAGATATATCTGTAAGATTGTCGTTTGCCCTGCCCCGTGGCAAGAACACGCGTTCCGATAACTAGCATAAGTGACGTATTTAATGTAATTGGGTAACAATTAAAGAGACTTTATTTACGGACCCTGGAATATCATTTACATCTCCTTCTACGACCACACAGCACAAACACGATATTGGGACGAACACAACATGAACGCAAAACAATTCACTGGTCAACAGTGGTTTTGTTGCCCTTGATGTAAGAGTGGTTTCGAGTACCTGTATGCCAACAATTCACAAACCTATGGGTGAATTTGGAAGATTGGCTCTGGTTTTTTTTCAATCTTCATTTTCATTTTTTTTTAATGCTTAAAAATGAGAAATAGATAGCAAGTATATTCATAGCTATTAACTTTTTATTTAAAATTATTATTAAATGTTGTTTTAATATTAAATTAACATACATAAAAGTTGAAAAGAAGAACAAGATCATAAAATTTATTTTAAACTTCAGAGAAACGCCTTTCGTTTTTCTGTTATATTTTTTTGGGGACAATCTCTTTTTAAAGACCAGCGGTAATCTGCCATCGTGTGATGGGCCCATCTTCCCTGATACCTTTCTTCCATTACTTTTAAATCCTGGTGGAAACGCTCTCCCTGTTCCTCACTATAATTTACCAGATTCTCAGGAAATCTATCCAGGTAGCTGAGAAGAAAGTGCAACTTTATGCTCATACTAGCTTATGCCAGCGGCTTCGCCCACGTGGAGTTCGATAATTGACCCACGGGGTCGTCCTACCGGGATGAAAAGTAGCCTATGTGCTATTCCAAGCTATAATCTATCTCTGTGCCAAATTTCATCCAGATCTGTTCAACTGTTCTGGCGTGATTGAGTAACAAACATCCATCCATCCAAACTTTCGCATTTATAATCTTAGTATAGATTTGCTCCTAAAATTTTAAAGCCAACATCTTCTGCACAATTTCTGCGGGGAGGGAGGTCACGTGATATGTCAATGAGCCAAATCAATGCGCACAAACCGAATTGTTACAAAATACCAAACACTTCATAATAATTCGTGTTCTAAAAAGCCAATTTAAAGTGTGAATTATTAAAAAATTCAAATAAGCCAAAAAAAAACCAGAGCCAATTCAGTACTTTCATGAATATATACGAAAACTGTGGACTTGAAATTATAGAAATCCGCTGAAATAACCAGGGCAACCAAAAAAAAATATTTTTTTTGTAGAGCTGTGTTATAATTACCACAAAATACTATTACTGGGTTTTCAAATTTTATGAATATTCAATCAAAAAAGACAAAATCCTACAGATACTCGTATATCTGTCACTATTTTAGGACAACCTTTACTAACAACATATCTTGACTATGCCATTTAAAAATACATAATTTATTTTACTGAATTACTGATGCATCAAATTAATAGAATTATCTGGAGTCTTCAAAATAGAGCAAGTATGTAAGTCTTCTAGACAAAATCCTACAGATATATCTGTAGGATTTTGTCTACTATGTCTTTTCCTAGTCTTGTAATCGTAATCATTTGGCAATTTATAATGCGACACTAAATACGTCCGCTGGGAAACAGGCACTTTTTAGAACCCCCATTTCACACAAAAACTGCAGTCTATTTTTAAACGCAGAAAGACTGAGTTACATTTTACACAATCATTATAGGATATCAAGTTACAAAATAAATGTGTGTCTTTAAATATGATTTTCTGCTTTTCTTCATAATAAAACCTAAACAGGCAATTACCCTGTTATTTCCAAAACGACTTCCCAACTTAACATCACACATTTGAATTTAATCTAATCTAACATCTTCACGCTATGTCATAAAACATTCAGGCATCGCAGAGGTGTCGTTTGCGACAGTGGGTATTCAGACGGAATAAATCCGGATTCCTGGGGTCTAGGGGACCCCTGGGAGTGATCCCGACAGAGATGACCGCTCTGAGGTACTCGACACTTAGATTAGACGCTCTTATTATGAAAGAACGGTAGACGAGCGTTTGTTGGGCGTTTTTGACGCGCGGTTATGAGTGGTTCTTATCTAATATTATGTTTTGAGTTTACAGCACTACCAAAACACTAAGAGGAGCTCGTAGTTTAGTAATAACAGCCGCACGGGATGATCTAAGATCGAAGATACGCTTGACAATGGAGTGACATTCACCCACGAACTGACTCATGGGTGAATGTCACTCCATTTCATACTTTTAGACCACTCCGTGCCTTGGAAAGCATGTTAAGCCAACGAGTCCCAGTATTTTAGAACTTTTAGAGTCATTAAGCGTAGTCAGAATCACTAAAGTTTGACAACTAGTTTTATCAAGAGGTAACGTGTTACTTGCAGTGACTAAGTTATAGAGGCATGCGTGCCATGTAATCTTTCTAAATTTCTTTTTTTTCAGCTCATCTGGAACTTTACACCATTTTACCGAAACTATTGTGTTTATTTTAATCTTAGGACTTCATAGTTTCTTGCATATCAGTTCAGTCCTTCTATGTCAGCGTTTTAAACGCTCGTCTGGCCGAATTTTTAATGTCACAGACAAATGACGATTCTGCCCTACAGTGACTTGAGGGAAGGGGTAAGGGGCAATGTTTACATTTTAATGTAAGAACACCGTTGTCCCAGGACTCGTTAAGGGTTGATATCACGTGCGTGTTAATAAAACGACTCTTTTTGCCTTCTCTATTAATGAGCTGAGATTTCATTAAGGTCCCTCCTTAAGATGCTTTTTTGTTGAGATTTTTGGGTTACTCCTTGGAGGGTTAAGGTTCAAGAATTAAGTGAGGTGAGGATTTTTATAATGTGTCGCTAAGGTGTTTTTAAAAATGTTAATCATGAGTCCCTGTTTGTGATTTTTAAACTTAGTTTTTTAAACCTGTCTAAAAACTAAAGAAAAGTTAAAAAATTTAATCCCTTATAACACAAAGACTAAGGTTAACAAACTGATTAATCCTGTTACTAATAATATAATCAACAAGAAAAAACGTTTTGTAAAGAAACGAGTAAAATTACACTGTTCTTTCTGAAATCTTCTTCAAGAAAATAACAGATCCAAGAATACAGACTTTGTTTTTTCGCCATTATATTTGCAAGCGTCAAAAACAGCAATCAGCCTACTTCAACAATTATAATTACCACAAATCACAATAACTGTGCCTTCAAATTTTACGACTATTCAATCTCAAAGTAAACTCTTTCGGATAATAGCAGTAAAAATATTAAATGTCCCCTATAAGGGGGTTATAACAATTTCAGTTAATATTAATCGTTTTTCTTCGTGGACCCTTCCGGGTTGGCGATTTGCTTTATTTTCCCTTTTATTTGTCCCAAGGGGATAACTATGATATATTTATTATTGCTACAAGACTTGGAAGACACTCGTGAGAGGTATTAAGAGGTGCTTATTGGAACAAATAAATGTAATAGTTTTGTTTTTGATTAATGTGTAATTTGCTGTAGTGGCAATTGCTTAGGGATAGATGAATCTTATATCACCGTGAATGAATCGGCTACTAGTAATAGTAGCAAAAGTAACAATAGAGCTACGTCGTCGTACGTACTAGCATGTGCTTGTTCCTTATCAATAAGTATTCTAAAAAACTTCTGACAGGCATAACATGAAAAACAAAAAAATATACTGGCTAGGCAGCAAAAATCATGGTATAAATATTTTCAAATCAACATAAAAACAAATGTCTAAATCTATGCACCACATACAAACTTCTTTTCCAATGCAAATGTCAGAGTTAGTTAAAACGTCTCGAGTAAAGACAAACGGACAAACAAAAACCAGACAGCCAACAATACTTCGAATCGATACGAATACAAAATGGAAGTCGACAACCATCTCGACACACCGCTAACGACCAAACTGCGTTCTAATCACGCCACGTCAAAAATGGATATTGGAAATTGAATTCGCAAGCTGAATTTCTTTTTTTCCAAAATGCAAAGGGCGAGGGCTGTACAAATGGCCAGATCAACTCAATAAGGGGTACGGCGACGTGTTTACCCGCTACCCACAAACTGCGGGTGCTTTTTTACATTTTTCCAAAACGTTATTTACCCAGTGTCATAAAGGCATTGTGAGCCGGACAATGCTATGGGGATATTTCGCCATTTTTTTCGAGCGCGCGAATTTTTTTCTTTGCCGTTTGCCGGTGAGAACGTTTGTTCGATTTTTGAATACGATTGATGTCACTGTGAGGTGGATTGTTTGAAAATGTATTGATATTGCAACATGGATCTGTATTATGGATCTTTTGATGCGTCAATAGATATATTTCAGGAAGAAATTGTGCTATCGTTTATCACTACTAATCCTTACAGGTCTGTACGTTATAATCGCTTGGTATTTTCGTTGTCGAAATTTCAAGTACTTTGAGGCTTATTCAGGCTGATGCATCTTGCACTTGCAGGCATGTCATGTTCCTTTTTTTCGTGTAAACAATATGAACCCCCAAACTATGCATAATAATACCTGTCTTAAGACTATATCACTTAATTATGCATCCTCCGGCACCTGACGCAGAAACTATTATAATATTAGAGTTCCCCATCTCCGTAGGTTGTTAAGACGACGGGGTGACAATTATCAGCCCTAACGTGTTTATGGAAAGTAGTCACTGCCTATCTAGTGCTCTAATAGTGGCTGTAATGCCTGTCTGAATTCGGTGCATCTATATGTTGAGGTGTGAATAGGGAGAGTATTGTAGAGTAATCTTTGGTAATTCCTGACACGAATCTAAAATTTGTTGCGAAAACAGTTAGTGGCGAGTTGCGGGACATTGACGTTTAACAATAAAACTGCTGTGTCTCCTTTAGAGTCCTGGATAGTTTTAATATATGACTTGAAAAAAAAATGATTTTAACAAGCAGTCATCTGAATAATTCCTTAAGATTTCCACTCACTGTAGAGGATAGCAGTTTTTTTTTTAGTTATGCACCCGCAGCTTTGCGAATTTTGTCACATCCGTGCGTAGTAATTTGAAGTTCTATAATCATAGACACTTAAATATATTTACGTACGATAGACGGACCAAAGCGATCAGATAAATCTTTATATTGTCACTGGCATATAGCATCACATTTTTGTATGTCATTTCTTCTTACAGTCTCTTTAGTACCGTAAATCTCGATGCTTCCATTTACGAATATGATCTTGTCTCAAGTCATGTTATACATGGTTAAATTTAAGTCGTTTTAATCCTCTTAAGGGGGCATTGTACTCGTTATAACGAATAACTTTTAGTATGGGACAGCCCCGAAAACGCGTAAAAAAATCAGTTGTTCAGTACATTTTGACAAGTTACCCGAACATAATGTACTGAACAGCAGATTTTTTTTTATTTTTTACAAATAAACAAGGTGTAAAAAAAAACTCGGAACTTTGACCCGATCTCTCCGTAACTAGAAGGTTTCCAGGTATGGTCAAGAACTAATAAAACTGTTTCGCAAAAAAAACCGACTTCCAAAAAAACACAAAAAAAAAATGGAAAATAACATTACTTTCGGAAGTCGGTGACTATGGTTTGTTTCATTGACTTTTTTGGCACCGACTTCCGAAAGTAATGTTATTTTCCAATTTTTTTTGTGTTTTTTTGGAAGTCGGTTTTTTTGCGAAAAAGTTTTTATTTTACCCTTTTTAGTTAGGTATAGTATCACACATAAATCCTTGTCAAGTATCAATTTCGCAATTTCCGACCGATTTTGATGAAATTTCAATGGGACCAATCGGGAAGTAGATCCATTCAGATAAAAGAAGAATTTTTCAAATCGGTTCATAAATGACGGAGATATGAGGTAAAAAACACAAAAAAAAAAAAACATACATCCGAATTGAGAACCTCCTCCTTTTTTTGAAGTCGGTTAAAAATGATCGCAATGACGGGAAGAACAGGTGCCATTCTGCTTCGTTAAAGGTATTTATACACCCATTATAGCAAGATTATTGCCTCACGTATAGCTATACACCTACATTGTCTGTCAGCTCAGTGATCAGTCATTATTTCACGGTACATTACGCTCGTATCACACGGGGGAACGTTTTTGTGTCGCGGGATGAAATACAAAGTCATTGCGTTCTTTGTCATCCTGTATTGTGGAAATATCTTGATATAATGTGAGGTGTGATGATAGATGGCTCAATATGATTATGTTTTGACTTAATAATAAAATAATAATACCAGCCTGTAACTGTCCCACTGCTGGGCAAAGGCCTCCCCATTCCTTTCCAACTGTCTCCGTGTTTTGCCTTCCCTGACCAATCAGTCAGAAATTAGTCCAAATGGATGGTCACAACCTACATAATATTCTTCTAGATTTCTTCTAGGCAAACGTGCTCCACCGTAGGCTGCATCATCGCTTCACATCAGGCGAGTTGCGGCCAATCGCAAGCCTATTTAGTATTTAAAAAAATTATATCCAACATAATTTGTACTTAGTCAACGACTGAAATAAAAGTGATATACTACAAATAAACGAAATCGAAGACATATGATACGTGACAACTACCAATACGCCCGTTACCATCACTACCACGTCCTCGTGTCGCTATCAGTACACGTGCACCGAGCATTCGATTTTTTTAAATACAACACACCAAGCTGGCGGCCGCCCCCACTTTGTACAAGTCAATGTAGCTCAATAAGTTCTGAATTGTACCTATAGCACAAGGTCACAACTTTGAGGCGTCTTTTTTTAACTGAGTATTATCAAAGGCTCAGTTGAACAGCTGTTCATTACGAAATTGTTCCAGTTTTCAACTTTATAAGTCGCATAAAGCAAATGCTGACGTGTACATAAATGCCTACTATGAAGAGTGATTAATATTTCATACTTGTGAAGCTCGTGTCGTCCAAATAATATCATTGGGAAATAAAGCAAGACGCTACGCCGTGCTACGGGCTACGCCGCCTACGACTGAATTTAGGTACTAAGCCAGAATTGGCTACGCTCGTAGCAGTTGACTCACCGAGCTCGGGCTTTAATAATAAAGAAGCAATAAAGTGCTTCGTCCTTACCCGTTTTCAATAAACACCTTTATCGATTATTCAGTCCGCCGTCCATACTTACAGCCTCGGAGCTACGCCATAGACAGAGAGTTGGCAAACTAATTCACGACACAGGCATAGCTTGCGTCGGGTGGCTGTAGGTGGTCGCCAGGCGATAGCCGGTGGCCGCGGGGGTGGGGGGCGCCTTGCGGGAGGGGGGCGGGAGACGGGGGGCGTACTCGCGGCTGGGCGGCGCCGACCAATCGTAACTTGCCACCCACCCGACCCCGCCCACCTCACCTGCGCCACACCATTAAGCCTGCTTTCCTCGTACTTTTTTCACGGACCTCGCATCCGTTCGCTGGCGCCGTCTTTATTTTATTTTCTCCTTTATGCCTCCTTCCCGACTCGCCTCCTATTTTACGCCCGCCGCCGGCGTAGGTAGAAAAACCTTTGTGAATACGAATGCTGAGCAGGTATTACGCTCGTTAGTTACGGGTGCTGATATGTAAAGTAAATAAAGGTTCTTTTTAGCTTTCGTGTAGCAGCGGAACTGGCCATCGTGGTCTAGAACAAGACCACCATGACCGGGGAGCGCGGAGCGATGGATGAAAGCTAATTAAAAGCCTGGTTGTCGCGTTTCGGCGTGAGCGGCGGTAGACAAAGTTCAGTTTACGACGTCGCGGTGTCGCGCTCGTAATAAACTTTTAACTTTCATATCGATCCGCAAAAAGTTCCCGACGAAAGTAATCTCGGCCAACCTTGCTCCACATTTTGTTTCAATGGCCCGCCGGCCGGAGTCGTATGCAAGTGTCCCTGCCAGGGTGAACGATCCCCACATCGATGAAGTTTAACTGAACTTGGAAAAAACTTGGTGGAACTTTGTTCGCGCCGCGTGATTAGGAAGACTTAGTTTTGAAGTGAGTTGGGAACTGTTTTTTCAGTTTTGAAAGTGGGTGGCTCAGTTTATGATCCGGGTGAAAGTCGGCGGATCGATGAACCGGGGACAACCCGCCTGATCAAAGTTTGCGCGACTAATAACCGAATTTAATACGCAAGGGCGCGCTGTGCACTTCGTCTGTGCTCTAGTAAAATCGATCGAATAACTTATAACTTTCGCAAACATGTATGACAAGAAAAAATACAAAAGTTACTTTGTAATTGTGTACCTACCCATAAAACAAGTACTTAGATGATGAATGATGCATGTACGCAATGGATTCTATTCATCAAGAAAAGTTTTTAAAATAACTTTACTTTTGAACGAAATCACACACAATTTTCGTATCTGTTACTAACCATCTATATGGTTAGTAAGTGGGCATTTAATTTCCTCGTAAAGAAGACTATTCTTCTTTACGAGGAAATTAAATGCCCACTTTCCTAAGTTTGGTCAACCAGAAGTGATCACCTAACCACCACTGTAGCAACAGCAACTGTGCCTAATCACTGCTGTTCCATGGCCTTTTTTTTCCGGATGGGAAATCATCAAATGACTTCTCCCGCTCTGGGCTGAGCGGGAGGGAGTGTCAGACTTTTACTGACTAAAACCCACCCATGTTCCTTCATCGCCCTTTGTGTTCCGGGGCCGCGGTATCTCTTTCGAACAACCCGCAGCCTGTTCCATGGCCTTAAAACCAGAAAGTATTACGCCATTATCAAAGATCCACGTAGTATGGCTTGTGAGAAATAAGTAGTTACCAGCAGTTTAAGCTTTTATTTTCTCCACGTTATTGGAAAACCTGTCTTACACACGTTGATTTTTGTACCGATATAGCGTAACAGCCAGTAGTCCTTCAAATCTTGGCGTGTTTTCTTCTTACCAAAATATCACAATTTAATAAAGTACCAACAAAACAAAAGAATGCTAAGCAAACTCCCACAATATCCAAGGAGTCATATTGCAGCGTAGCTTGCGTTCACCGCCGCAAGATGTCGCCTAATGTTATTGGCAAAGTAATAAGACGAAGTAAACACCTATTAAACGTGAAAGACTTAAATAGTGAATCAGTTAGGAGCCAGTTCTAGTGTTTACTGAAGAATTAACTTTTATTATTTCATTCAGTGACACAGAGTTCTGTGTAAGAGTTACTGGTAAAAAAATAACTATCAGAACACTAAACGAAAAAGCTAGTCAATTTTACGCAAAAAAAAAATCCTACCATTTATAAAGACTAGTGCAGTTCTTCCATAATTACTTTACTTTTGGCAGCACCAACGCAATAACAACCTTATTGTAACGCAAATGAAGATCACTGTGATCTTGACTGCGACACAAAATCAGATTTATTATTACTGAAAGGAACATGCATTCAGTTTAATTTACTGTACATGTAGCGTAATAAACACCCTTTTCAACACTACAGTTTTTTTTTAAGTGAAAAGACTGTTCACATTTCCACCTATGCATTTTCCTCGTTCATATCCAGATACTCTACCATCCCCAATACATCAAGAGTACACTCGTGTCCAAAACAAAAACATGTCCGAACAATAAAAGTGTGTACCGCCGAAAACAAAAGAGTGATGAACAAAATCGTTTATCTGCGTACTATCGCAACTGCCGCCCGGACATTATCGCTAACGAGCGATCGCAATAAATAGCGACGTATGGAACTGTGGTATGGAGTTGCGAAGATGGTGGAGGCCCTAGCTTAATGTTGCAAAGAATTTTCTTGAGACTAGTGTGAGAATAGGTAAAACAAGGTAGCTTTATGGTGGAAAATAAAACTGAAAGCATTGCTAATCATCAATGTTGTGACCGCAAATTTTCTTTTCTTTTCTCTTCTTTAAATTGTATCCAATGATGAGTAGTCTCTTCCAATTCACATCACTTTACCCGGTCCTGGACCTCCCCCGCATACAATTCTTGGCTGCCACTCTAATATCACTGGAATATCACTGGAAACCGATTTATTTGGTGTTACTCTTAACAAGTTTAGAAGATCAGTTAGAGAGAGAGAGAAGAGTAGATTACCTACCTGATTTGCCTTTAAACAATTTATTTCAGCCCAACTACATAGTTACTATCACAACTGAAAATAAAAATCTTTAGATATCGCATTCATGATACATATCATGATAATTCATTTCATTTATTTTTAAGCAAAATTTATATTGTATTCACTTTGTATGATGTATATTAGTATTAGAGAACTTTATGTTGTTGTCACTATGGCGAATGCTGCGTATACCTGTAATAGGCATACATACCAGTACTTTTATATATATTTTCTTATTGTCTCCTATAAATGTTTCGTATGTATTGCTGTTGGTGTACCAAATAAATAAATAAATAATATGGGATTGGTATACCTGCCCACGCTCTTTTGACCAATTCTGAGTCTCTACTCCACCTTTTCACCCCATCTATTTTAAGAACATATTTCTACGAAGCATTGTTTGAAAAAATTAAAAATACTCGAAATATATATTAATAATAGACAAGTTACCTACTCAAAGTAGAATAAAAACTTGCACGCTTGCTCACAACTTTGTCTCTCTAAACTTTAGGTATACGATTGGCTGAAACAGAATTAGGGATCTGCATAATAATGACGACTTCTATTCAGATCTTACACTTTTAAAAAGGTCCAATATAACAATGCCGTGTCCACACATTCGTATTCGCAGTACTCCCGCCCCAGCCATTGCTCAAGTGCAGCATCCTTATGAAAAGTGTTCTGAGATAAGAAAACTTGGCCGCCGCGTCAGCTGACCATATGTCATTAGATTTTAGATTACGTTAGCTTGGCTCGTGTGTTGACGCTTTAAGTACACAGTGTTATTGTTTTAAATGTTTTGATGCCATATTATATTTTCTCTTGAAAACCTCTTGAAAATGATTAAGAAGTAATAATAAGTTACTTTTATACCCGTCACCGTGGCAAATCTCCTGTCAGTTTCTTGTTAAACGGTTTAAATTAGTTATATGTAAATAATATAAGTAAATAATGTTTTAATCTATCACTATTTGAATATCAGTATACATATTTCTGTGGTTTTACACTGAATAATCCAATTATTTGGCTCTGTATTATAAAAACTATTCAGTAGCTAACTATCGTCGTCAACCTAGTAAGTATCTTTGATTATATAATGGTAAGTATATGGTAATTTATTGTTTAAAATCAAAACTTTACAAAGCTAGATATCGAGTAGAAACGTTTTCTTAGTTGAACAAACTCCTCCCCACTATTTTTTTACCCCTAAAACAATTACAATCAAATCGAACTCCCTTGAACAGTCGACCGCACCACATCGCAAATGTTTTGAATATATTTCAATCAATTAAAGGGCTAGGTGAGCCCGATAGTTACATAATACCTCGTCAGACCCTTTGAATATTCAGCCGATATCTTTGATGTACTGCTCGTAAGTTTGTCCAAGGAAATTATGGATACTGTTCCTATGTTGTGCCAAGGAGTTGTTTAAATGAATGTTGGTTGGGTGTTTGGTTAAATTGGGGTTAAAAGAGGTTGCTATCAATGAGGCAAAATAAACTCAATGAAACGTAAGTGCTCATTTTTATATATTTTATGTAAGTATCTTTTTATACCCTTTTTTTAGTTACCGATAACGCATACCAGTTTTTATAAATACAAAAAAAGTAAAGATTTTTTCTAGAATTTCACCATATTGCTAGACTTTGTCATTCAAATTCAATGTAAAATCTATCTATTTTCCAAAATTACTAATGCTCAAATACCTAAACATCATAAAGTAAAGGAACACAAAATCCCTTCCACGCAACCTACAAGTTATTAGTACTTTATAATTCATCTAATCTCTTGAAAGTTGCCAGCTCAATAAATCTTAGGGATAGTGCTGAGCACTTCTTATTAACCATTGTCTCAGCCCGCAAGTAATTAAACCGTGGGCCGATAACCATTATGGCGGGAGAGGTTGCCAATATTGATCTAATAAATTATATGTACGCTGCAAGGATTATTGAGAATAAGCTATTGAGGTAAATTGTTAACATTGTTTGGTTCGGACCGGGTTCTGGTTTCATTGTAGTGGGTGTATGGTTTCTTTGGTAGCAAAGAAATCTTTAGCGTCACTGTACTGTAGTTTTCGTCAATCGGGAATCGAGCGATGTTTCTTATTTAAAAGTAGGATTTAATTTACTTCGTTGCTTTTACAACTGCTGTAGTTGTTTGCTTCAAGTTAAAAACCTACTTTAAAATAAAATGGATTAATACAAAATTATAAACACACCTTAACGTGATTTAAGAAAAGCAAAAAAAAATTGCCAACCTACGGTAATTTAGGAACAGTCACGTGTGTAGATAAAAACAAATGAAAATCAAGCTTAAGCAAATAATCACGCACTTTTTTGTGGTCTTAATTTCGGTACGTTTGCCATCTTAGCTTGGGTGGGATATTTAGAGCTCCACAGCACTAAAACCAATGAAACCAACCAAAACTCGAGCGGTTTACCGGTAACCACAGAAAAAATATGCTATCCATCTCCTGGCTCTATCATCAGATCCTTAGTATCAAGCCCAATCTAATGGATTCGTCAAAACAAATCATATTAAGAGTCCGAACTCGAGGGTTTTACTAGTAGCCATAGAAAAGTACCATTATCCACCTCCTGGGTCTATCATCAGATCGGCTCCAAGATACCAAGATATCATATATATTATATATGAACTTATGGGATTGCATTGATGATTTTAATGATTATAACCTTTAAAACCATATTTCGTCTCCACAAATATAATAGAAAAGTGGCTGAACGGTAAATAGATTTTAAATTATACATTTAACATTCGCCGTGGTAGGGCGTGGCATATAAACACCCATGCTTCACAATCCTGAGTCAACCACAACACCCTGGGCAGTGGGTACATGCCACAGAATGAGATGGTAAAATCTTGCAATAAAACTTACAAGACATTCCCTCCAAGGAATGCACGCCGTCCGTTCTCAAGAATTCCACCACTAAACGCAAGACAGCTTTAAAGCGCTTTATAGCCGGTGTGAAGGGCTGAATGTTATTAAATAGAGGCTTTGGCTATACTTGGAGCATACATAACATTGGCTCGTCTAAGGTTCCTTTATTTTTACCTGGCTGTGGAGGGTAACGTGTTTTTGTTACCAACCGCTTTTATAAGCTTAGGTTTTGCAAAAAGTATATGATTCATTGTCGTACGTTTTCATTTCAAAAACTAAAAGCACTATATTTTCTTAAATACTACACATACATAAGCACTGATAATTTTAATCTGTGGTGAGGTTGCAGTTGCAAACAACTCTTTGAACTTATTGGCCTTGCTCTGTTCTATCTCCTGCTTGATATCTCTATATCAAAAAATCATGTTTATACAACTACACTGCTATTCTCTTATGATTAATTTCGTTGCGAGATCCAAGACAGTTAAATTATTTCTCTGGGACTTCGTCAAACATCATTGTCTCGGCGCTTTTCAGGCGGTCGCCCCTGTTGATTCTGGCTTTCAGGAATTACAGTGGTTTGGGAATAGTCTGGCGGGCTTGACCCATAAAAAAAGCATTGATACATAAGTAACCAAAAAAAAACCGGCTGCAGACCTTCTTTTTTTTCTAGAAATGTACATAATATAAAATCCGCTAATGTTCTTGAAAAAATAATTTGTGATTATTTAGCTATTTTACTAACTTACACCTACTTACTACACGAACACTGAACCGGTTTAAAGGTTAGTCCAGTCAAGTTTCCTAAAAACTTCAAGAAGTTTAGAGTACGACGACTTACAATTCCACCTCATATAGTGCCTAGTCTCCGGAGTGGTATGTCCTCGGTCATCACCTTAGGGCCCGGCCACATTACGCGCTAATTGCTTTACGCAAATGCCTCGCGGTGTGCGGACGACGCCGAAGTGGACGTTACGATGTTTTCGCAGACCCTTTCAGTGTCAGGGGTGGCGCTTTAAAGTGGGTTATTTGCATAATAAAGTTTTTTATCGGCTCAGTTATTTGCTTAAGATAAACGAACATCAACATAAAAACAGCATCAATCCATAAAAAAATAGGGACAGTATTCAGTAGTGGTAGAGAGTAGTACTTTGTAGCAGTAGTTTGTATTATTTTAAAAGAAAAAAATTAAAACACTACTAAATTCATACACTAAATTCGCAACTCGCTGTAAAGTGTCCACAAAATACAATGCGTCATTTAGATTACCAAAACAAAATCCAAAACCTCTAGAGACAAACAAATGAAAAACCATTTTATTCACTTTTATTGGCTTTGTCCGATCCACCGATATCAGGATCATTGACAAGACACAAAAACTTAATCCGCCAACCCTAGCTGCCCCAAGATCCTCACACTATAATGGGGTTCGGATTAAATGCGTTGAAGTTAGTAATGCCCTCTAAAAGCGAATTGTAGTCGGCGGCAATGGTTTATAATATCGTTATCGTGATGTCCAGCTTAGATTAAGAGATATTTTCGTTCGGACGCTGCTTTTGAGAAAGGGGGGTACTCTAAGAGGGGGGGTGAGGTATTAATGGAATCAGGACGCGGTCACTCCGAGCTCGGCTGGATCGCTCCGCTGATTTTAAAGGATTTCCAGGAATTTGCGACTCGCTTTAAAGTACGTGTGGTGAGTTCGAACTTCGAAAAGCTTTTGGGGCAAACTTGATTTTGTATGCTGGATTTCAGTCTGGTGCATATCTTGTGTGGCTTTTATTTTGTGGTGCAGTTGCCTTGACGTTCTGCAGACAAACTTTCCACTTTACAAAAATATTTTAAACTGGGTACATAGTTGGTTGTAATTTCACCAAACATGCAAAACTTAAGCAACAAGGCATTTTCCCCATTTTAGAGAGACTTCGAGAAGTATAATATAAACATAACATCACACCTGTAATCTCCGAAGGGTTAGGCAGAGCTGTACCTAATAGTACACCTACATTTCACCAGTTATGTTTAAGTCCCATGTAATAGGGGGCAGGCCATTGCCATCAACTGATCATAAATCCAGACTCCGTGGCTAACGAAAAATTCCTCATGGAAAAACCCAATAACAATTTGCCCGACCCAGGAGTCGAACCCAGGATCTCATGCTCAGCAGTCGTGCTCGCGGCCACTAGACCAATGAGGTAGTTCGAAAAGTATGTTTTGTTTATTCCCCCTTCACTTATCACTTTCTGGACAACAACTTTCAACCATGATTATAATTCACAACAGACTTCCAACATTCACATTTCCAACCCAATCAAATACGTAATTACACTCACAGAAAGCAACTAACAACCCAAATAAAACCGTACATCTATCCGTTATTTTAGCAAATGTAGTTCAAAGAGTACGGTATGCAAAAGGTTTTACTAGCAGGGTGAAGTTCTGAACACAATTTGTTGCGGAGCGGGTAAGCGGGTCCAAATCAAACACATAGCTCCTTTACGAGCATCTGTAGTTATGTGGACCACCAACTCACTGGGTGAGGTTCGCAATGATTTTGTTTGATTGTGTTTAGAAATGAATTAATATGAAGTTAAGTGGGTTTACATGTGTCTAGTGATGGTTTTAAATTATTCCTGTTATGTGAGGTTTCTAAATATATACCTAGTTAATTACTAGCATAACTTACAAGTTTGCAATACGATGATGATAGGCGTAAGAAAGAGAACTGGAAAGGTGCTTCCTACTAAGTTATATGTACATACTCACAATGGTCCACTAAAAGTGCATATAAAAAGGATATTAAAAGTGACGAAAAAGAAAGTCTATTACGCAACCAGGTTGTGGATAATTTTTAATTATTGAATTACTGGCCTCACTAGAAAAAAGCAAAATCACGTAAAACTAACAACTTCACGATCCACAAGAAAACATTTCTCTACGGTCAAATAACGAACTGTTTCGTCATCTTTAACTCCCCACAAGATACATAGCCAGCTTGCAATGATAGGTACATACTTATTTGTGTTCCCGTATGTATGGAAACGTCTCGAATACAAATATTCGCGTGAAAGTTGTAGGCAGCATATGTGACGTCTTCGTTAGAAAACTTGCTTGCCAAGAGTGGGCGGACTAACTCGTTTCATTCATCGTGTAGTACTACGCGCGATAGGTTTTGATACTTGGGTCAAAATTTGCCTTGTGCATGATGAACCATTAGTTTTCCTCGATACTGCATGTGTGTGGACTGTGGAAGGATCCCAAGTGGGATGTAACTACTACTATGCAATTTCTTGTTTTGGAATCATACCAAAACGAGAACCTCCATAGGTTGTTAAATAGGCTGACCTTTCCTTATACAAAGGGGAACATAAAATTGCATTTTGAATTTTATTTTGTGAGTGAAAGTGTTTGATTAGTTTTTTGAGATCCAAATCTACGCTAAATTATGTTAATATTTATGTATTTTACATGTATTTACCTACTATAACATGTTTTTTTTTAAATATCCTTGAACATCTTCTAAAGTAGCAAGACCACCGTGTCCAAGTACAAGTACAATCAGTCGGCGCATTACACGAGAAGATGTCCGATGCGGCGTGCGGGGGTGTCACAGCTCGGGCGAGGGGGGAAGGGGAGGGGGGCCGGGTTTCAAATATGACATATCTGGGAGCCGTCAGCACCGCAACACTGTACCAGAACTTGGTCTGCGGCCAGCACAGATGTGTACTGTGCACAAGTACATACAAGAACACGAACGTCCAAAGTTTTACGCCCCGGGTGAAACGCGCCTACTCTCCAGCGTTATTAGCGGCCATTGAGACATGACTATTTACTTACTGGGTACGTGGTATCTCGTGTAAGGTATTGCCCAGTGGCTGTTTGCATCTCTTTTGGGTACTGCAGTATTGATGGGTGAGGATGTGTAGTCGTTCGAAATTTTGAATTGCTCGCGGATATGGAGAGTGTTAAAAGTTTTCAGTATCCTTGCGGTTTTTTGTTAGGCCTGTACCTACCACGTGCGAAGTTTGATAATGCACATACGTATAATAACCTACAGACTATAAAAATACTTCCCAGACAAAACAAATTGAACGTTATGAGCACACCTGCATCTACATAATTATATGTATCTACTAGGGCTGCAGGTAACCACTAACTTACCTAGGTAGTTGTCTAGAGCAAGTGAAGTAAATATCTTATCTATCAATTTAGAATATCGAAAAACATACTTAAGTATCTATTTGACCAACACAAAACACATTGCAATATAGAAAACCTTATTCAAAGCAGCTACAACACTCCAATTTAATAAAACCCCAAACACAGGACCGTATTCGCGCCAAAAACATTCAATAAGTCCGCCATCTTTTATTATGCACCGAAACTTTGTCGCATTGAATTTCTGTCACGTCACTATCGCCTCCAATTTTCAATAGCAAACATTTGTCCAAGTTCTGAAATCAAATTTAAAAAATATGGATATTTTGGGTGGATATTTTTATGTAGATTCGACCCTCTCGGTCCGACACGGGTGACGAGTGGGCATAGCAAGTGTAGGTATGGCTGAAGGCAAGGTTTCTATTGTCAATGCTGTGGACCTATTCAATCTATTTTCTTTTTTCAATTTTGTGTGCTGGAGTTGTTTTTGTGTTTTACAATACAATTTTTGGAACTAAATGTGACATTTTGAAATTAGAAATAATATTTTGTATTTCGGGTTGGTTCGAGGTGGCGCGGGGCGCGGAGAGCTCTTGGAAATGCTTTAGGGTGACTTTTGTCTAGCAGTGGCACATTATGAACTAGACAAAATAATATACTTTGAGTATAAGAAAATATTCATTCATAATCAAATCTACAATTTTGGACCATCTTCAGTTTTCAAATAGTAGATACCCTTCTTTTTCCAAACATTTTATTTTCGGCAAATAAAAACTCAAATGTATGTATGTAGTGTACTTCCATGCAACAAAGTTTTTCAACCCCTAAAGAAGAACCAATGATTCGATTTTTATGCTTTATGCAGTGGAAAATGATAAATTTATGTGCGTCCAGTTCCTGCGTCGCGCGTCGATACACGGTTATTGTGGCTAATGTCTTGATTTTTACGGTTACTGCGGCACGTTTGCATAATGCCATCACTGTCTGCCTTGGTCCTTGGTGACGCTTGGTTTTTAACGTGGTTGGTTTTGTTGCAAATAAATTATGAATAGGAAAACTAACTTGTTTTGCAACATCGAGATCGAAAGAAGTTTTAATTTCTGAATTATTAAAATCATTAAAATAACGGACAATATTACATACGTCAACTGTTATGTTTTCTATTTATTAAATTGATTGCAATCTTCGAATTTGTTGTGGAACCATGAAAACGATTACTCTTGTACATACCACATCTGGTAGAGCTGCTTTAATCGAACATTCTTAAAAAGAAAACGATACCTTGTTAGACACTGGCGTTTTTCTCGTGTGAATGCTTCTGTAGGTAGGCAGGTATCGTTATTCTTACATGATAAAGCTCTCGACCTTTTTTCGCCAAAAATATACAATTTCTAATCCAAAAACGCTTCTAAATCTACGACATAAACAAATTCCAGTCGGCTGAAGACAGATGGCGCGCCGGCTCACGTAGGACGTACGGCTCAGCCTCAACCCTTCTAGGATAATATCTTTAAAAGTTTGCTCCAGCCAGCATCCTCCCTGGGGTGTGCGATCGCTTTAAATTATTCTACCAATCAAATGTTATAAGAGTGAAGTAAAATTTTTACGTTATTGATAAAATGCTTGATTGTACCAATGGTTTGTAATAACATCTTTTGAAATTCCATGAAAAATAAAGACAAAACGGTGCCACAATGGCCAAAAAAACAGTACTTTTAATACTGTTTTCTTGGCTATTGTGGCACCGTTTTGTCTTTATTATAAGATTCAGTTTTTTCAAATACTTTAGGTGGTTTAATACCTAACAATACAATAATAATATTAGTTTAGAATTATTTCCATGTTTTTTCAGTCAGAATTGTCAAATAAACATCGGAAAATTCCAAAGTATGATATTTTCCAAAGCCAGCAATCAACAACATTGTAAGCAACGTTGAACAAAAATGATCAAACACAAAGTAAGACTTTATTTAGTTGCTGACGACGAAATCCAATATAAGTTAAGATGATGCGAACTTCGCAAACATCTCAAATTCTATTCGAAAAGGCTATCGAGTTCAAAGCATCGACTCGATTCGTTTAAGAGTATTTAATTCAAACTTAATTTCACTGAAAAGATTATACACCACGGGGAAGGATGATTGATTTAATTATTCTACTCCTTAGACGTGTCCTCTCTTATAATTACGCTTCATTACTTAAGCATCGCTTTATACTGACTAATTACTTAATAGAAGTAACGAGTTATTTCCATCTCAAAGTTGAACCTTGGAAGTGGAATGTAATCAACATTAAACGGGGTCGGAAACGAATTATAGAGGAGAAAATAAATAAGATCGAAGGACGGCTGGCTCTTGTTTGCCTGGCTAATTCGCTTCGCCTTGATCTGCCTTCAGGTAGGTATTTCACTTGATTGATTAATAACCTTGTAGTAGCAAGTAACTTACTCGTATTTTGCTTAAGTAGAATTTGTTGTGCCAAATGTTCATGTTGGTTTATAATTATAATTCTGTTAATTTTCTATTCCTTGCTAGTTGCACGTATGGTACAAATCATGATTAAGTATTTTTTCTTCATTCGATTTAAGGAATTGGTGATCACCACACTAACACTTAAATATTTTCATCAGTAAAATTTATGAAAATTAAAATGAGTTCTGGTTTCCTTGGACGTTCTGAAAATCCACGATAAAATACACACATAGACCCAAACAATTCACCCAATGTATTTCATCCCACTAACCAGTACACATTCGTCGACTTTCCTCAGTCTCTCACAAACAAAGAAAAATAAAATATAACAGGCACAATCAGTCCATTTCACTTATTATCCGTGACATAAAACAATAACTGCAGACTGTCATGTGTATATTCATATAGATATGTCCAATCGATAGTCGCAACTGTGATAACTCAATAAGCGAGGATCGATGTGAATGGATGTGTGGCCGGCCATCTTGAATTTATGGGAGTAGATATTGAGTTGTAAATATTGTTCGGCTAAAAAGACCAGTTACCAAAATAAAAAATGTCGAAAGCCTAATAAGAAATGTATTTGCTAGATTTTTTAGTACCAAAAATCGGTCACGAGAATCGAATTCGCTCACCTAAAGTTCCGTACCATCGAAACTATTCTAGTATCAAGACTTTTTTCATTATTAATTATACATACGTATACCATAACCAGTGCTGCGTGAGATATTTCATAATACCCTGGTCACACGACGACGATTCGTTTTTTTTTTGACGTATCGTCTTTTTTTTAAGGGCTCAATGCTTTTTAAATGCCCGTGTTCACACGCATCACGAATGGTGGAAAATGACGGACATGTCTTAAATCATGTAACGTCTTTTAAAAATCAGGTACGTCAGAAAACACGGATTGTGATTTTTTTGCGACGGATCCGCCGATGCGCTTGCTCCCGAAAAATCATGGAACTACTGTGAACACCGATAAAACACGATTCCGTATGCAATATGAGCGTCCATCCGTCATGACGTATCGTATTTTATGACGGATCGTCAATGGCGGAAGCCGTGTGAACGGGCTGTAATACCCACAGCTATTGGAAGAAATTACATTATCATTTAATAACTCAATCATCATCTTATTTTGTCCATGATGTGTCTTTACACACAACATGGTCTTTACATACAGCTTTGTTACCACTTGACATAAATGGGTAAGATTGCTGAGAATATTCTTTTGTTACACATTACCCACAGTCCGCTCACACATATTCCAGCAAGCTTCATGTAATAAAACGTTCTTAGCTGCAGTACGGTAGATCATCTCGGGAAAAATGGGTCAACGGACCCCTTCTCCAAGGGGTGCCATGATAAAACTTGTGAGAAACTTTTGTTTTGAGCACCTTAGATAGAACGCAACGTAACAAAGCGTCCGTAGGAAGAATACGAGGATTCTCCTTTATTCTGTTGGGGAAAAACTGTTCGTATGGACTATGGTATTATTAGGAGAAAATAGATTCGAACCAAAAACTTGTGTTTCATTTTTAGTTAAAAACATTAATAACTAAGGTAAACAAAGTTAGGAGCCGTATAGAAAGACCACACAATTTTTAGTAGAATTAATTGGCACTATTCACGAAATAAATATTGGTTGTGATCTATTTCGTAAGAACAGACTAGGAGATACTTATGGTTTCATCTTTATTTTTTTTTAATCTCATTTAATTCAGGTTTTCTTCATCTTCTTGAATGTCCAAAGATTTTTTTATATAGCTATAAGTATTTGTTTTGTTAGTCATTTTACAACAACAGAAATACAACATAATTTCTCAGTATTTTCCACATTTTTTCCTCCAAAACACACAAAAGGTCATGCTACTGTAGGTTGCGAGCAATCAGCTACTTTGTAACCCTTGGCCGGTGGTTGCGCGCAAATAGGGGACATAAACGTGAATGGATGTTAACGTGTTTTTTACGACCCACGGTCAACATATCGTTCTGTTTGCAACCACGACCATATCTTTATTTCCCCGTTTCACCCCAAAAAAGTGTAGTGCTTTTTTGTACTAGAAAGGGGATGCGGATTGAGGGAATTGTGTTTATGATAAGCAATGAGTTTTAGTTAAAACTTAGGTTTTGATTTTTTTTAGAAGAACTTCTTTTTTCAAAAACTTAGATAGTTTAATTTTTAAGAAAAGAATACTTCAAAAATACTTTTTCATAGGAAACGTTTTTTTTTTACAATCGTCTAATTCATTGCAGACAAAAAAAAGTTTTACTACATACATACATAGACTACTGCATTCCGAAACAAATAAGATCATCGGAGATTGACAAAGGTAATTTATTTATACGATTTATTGTCGCTATACGAATAGGGGAGATCGGGGCAAAGTCAACATTGACTCGATGTCGAACTGTTTGTTCAGTGGTAGGACCTCCCCGTATTCTTTCTGGGGATCAATTGTATATCAAACACAGTGGATAGAGTAATATTTGACAGATTAAAAAAAGTTAAGTGATGGTTAAATTAAGCCTGTTGAGGAAAAGACGGCAACGATTTTCTACAAGTAATAAATTTCAAAATCCCAAAAATAATAATATGGGTAGATGGTAGGACTTAGAGAGATTAATAAAAAAATATTCTAAAAACTGTTCTTATTTTTGAATAATAGGTACATAAGCAAGAATTTTACACCCATGAAAAAAAAAGTTGTAACTGCAAAATTTTTATTCTACAAAAAAAACACCAAACTGTTATCAACGGTCGTAAGTGACTTTATTCCATTATTCTGGCACCGCTCTCTCGGCTGAATCGCAGCCCGGGGCCTGTTGTCATGTCGCATTAACGTGAATCGCATCATAACTCCCGATAATCTACGTTTATTGGCTCCACTCGCTGCTTTATTACCCTCTACAGATATAACTAATAGCATACACGGTATATCTATCTGTTCATGTGTAAATGTCGTGTGTATGTGTGTGTATAGGTGGAAAATATGTAAGTAGTAGATTTATGTACGGTATTATTATTTTGTTGATCTTGTTCTTTATCGTGTGGTTATTACCTAACCTGGTGTCAGATTTTTTATGCCACCCATGGGCATCTGACTTGGCTTTACATGCCGCCGAGAAATAACTCTCAGGCATGCTGGTTTCCTCGCGATGTTTTCCTTCACCGAAGCAAGTGATAATTATATATTATAGAATACGCACATGATTCCGAAAAATCAGAGGTAACTCGAGACCTATGACTTGGCAGTCTAACGGTCACACCACTAGGCTATCACTACTTACTTTTATTGATTATTATTCATTTTAAATTGGAAATAATGGGAGAGGCCTTTGCCCAGCAGTGGGATACCGCAGGCAGTGGTAGAAGTGGTTGCTAGGCCACCTCGTTGGTATAGTAGCCACAAGCACTAATGCTAGCATTAGGTCTTGTCCTCGATTCCCAGGTCGGACATACTGATACTGGATTCCCAGAAATTTCTCAGATGCAGTCCGGAGTCTGGATCTATGCCTGGGTGATGGTTACAGCCTCGACCTATGCAGCCTCGATCGATACATGTGAAATGTGGATTTATTACCACCCACATTTTGCGTGTTATGTTAAGGGTTAAGCAGCCACGACCATTGTACCTACTTTTATACCACGACCACGTAACAGCCATTTTAAATATAATATTACGTCTGAAATCCTTAAAGGGTCGTAACCCTTCAGAAGCAAATCTATAGCTTATCCACAGTTATGTTTAAGTCCCTGGTAATAGTCCGGCAAAACCCAATAACACTTTCTCTGACCTCGGAATAGGACACAGGAAGTCTAGCACCGCACTAGCGCTAACGAACACTCTAGACAAACTAGCGTTTATATACATGTCTGTATTTACTTAACATAACAATACGCCTGTAATCCCAGAAGGGTTAGGCACAGGTGTAACTAATAGTACACTCATAGTTCGCTAGTTATGTTTATGTTTAAGTCCCATGTAATAGAAGCGACCCTATTGTCATCAACCGGGCACAGATCCAGACTTCGTGGTTACTACTAAGAAATTTCTCATGGAATAGCACTTTGCCCGACCCGGAAACCAGAACCCAGGACCTCGTGCTCAGTAGTCGCGCTTGCGAGCACTAGCCCAACAAGGCAGTCCAATGAATGTTACAAAATGTACGTAAGTAAAAACAGAAGGTACCCTTTTACACAGCGATCCATTATTTAACCAAGCAATTATGAAATTTATCCTATTAATATAGAACAAAAGCGTTATAGCTCGTAGTACAATCACGATCAGGCATTCTACTAAAGACAATTCATTATTAGAGAGCCGTTACAGAGGCCATAATCGGCTAAAATCGACCATTATCGCCCTTTTATAGAGGATTTTATGAGTAAAACTATTCACCCAAGAAATGTACTCGTTCCTTATCTGGTAAGATCCTTTGTTAGAACGAATTACTAGGGTAGTATTAATGTTTAAGAGCTATCTTGTTAATGTCAAATTGGTTTTATTTTTGGTAGTACAATTGATCCTCCAAATAAGAACTTTTTACTTTTGGAGGCAAATAATTTTAGTTTTTTAGAATGCTTTTACTCTAAAAAAAAATAATAGGAAAAGCCTGGAGTCTGGATTTGTGCCAAGTCGATGGCAATAGGCTCACTTATTTTATGGGACTCTAACATAACCGATAAAATGTGAGTCTGGGAGTCTGGCTAACCTTTTCATGGGAAAAAAAACAGCCGTGATGCGCCGGGCCATGATGTGAGTACTTTTACTTTGTAATCAAATTGGGTTTTTTATAACAACCTATTAAGCAAATAGATAATAAATATAATCAGGATCAGGAATCATACTCTGATATTAACGAAATAAATCAAAAATCATTTTCAACCGAAGAAAAAAAAAATACGAATAAAAATAAAACCCCATAAACTACCCCGTTTCCCTATTAAGTTGTAATAGTTGTTTACAGCCGCCACTCGCTGTGCGTTTACAATATATTACGAGCTTGTCGGCAATAAAAAAGGGGTAAGAAAAAAAAATGAATAAAGCAAGAAACGTTAAAATAAAGGCGCCCGGGAATATATACGACTTCCTGAAGGAAATAATAATGCTGTTTGCAATTCATTTGGCTCGCTACCTGGTTACCCCCGTCTTTAGAAAACAACGCGCGGTATTTCTTCTTTTTTTTTCTCCTCCTTGGCCCGATTTTTCGCGGGAGGGTCGCGAATTTTATTTTTTAACCCTTTGCTTTTCCGAAATCAAAGCTTAATAACGGTGAATTTGTAAACGGATGTAAATGCGAATTGTTACATTGGGAAAGAAAAATGCTTTCGAAATGTACCTGTTTAATTTTTGTTTAAACCATCTCTGTGAAAGTGAATCGCGTACTTTTACGCTGTAGGTATTCTCTTAAATAATATTGGTCTATTTCATCTACCATTGACGGCTGTGTACTCTCTGTCTCTCTATAACTTAAAGGGAAACTTCAAAAACTTAAGGCAGAAAAGTAAGTAAGAAACTAGTCTACCCTCTATTCACTATTTACAAACGCCTCAACATGCATCATTCGCATCAATTCATCTTAATTTTTAAGAACGTAAAATAAGCAGACACAACTCTTTCCTTTACCGCCGTAGAGCCGACAAATGGCGTGTCGCACAAGAAAAATCAAATCGTAACAAGGAGCCGGCTTGCTTACATTTAAAAACGTAATTGTAACTAACCGCCCCCTCTTATTAATTTAGCTCATTTATTTCTGTCGGTCTCAAGTAGTCACGTAGGTATAGGAAAAAGAGTAAAAAGTCAGTTCTTTAAAAGTCAGAAGGATATGGGGGGGGGGGGGCTTTTGCTCAGTAGTAGGACATACAAGGCTAATTAAAATATTTTGCACAAAAAAAAATTAAGCCTTCCAAATATTCACAAAATCGTTAAAACAAGATAAAAATACTACTACCTACTTAGTACTGTTATATTGAGTGATATCTAAAAAGTCGACCGTCTGTCAGTCTTAAGACGCGATCGACAATCACGGTCTGTGAATATTTAAGAAGCTTCGAGTGAGTCTCGAGAGGATCGCGAGAGTCACTTAAAATGCTTGATGAGCAATCGAGTTACAGACAGTAACAATTTATAAAGGTTAGAGCCGTACTATGTAAAAATGTTATTGAATTTGCGTGCTTAATTACCATATCTGTAAATGTAATTAGGCTTAAGAGATAACTTGCAACCTCAAAAGTACAGCCGAAGGTAATTGTTATTTTTAATGCTGATAACGAAATAGTTCTAAAAAGAAGAAAAGTAAAAAAAAAACTTCGCGCAGCTGCAGTCCGACCCATGTTCAAAAAGAGAACACAGATCTCCTGAAAAAAAAATACTAGCCACTAAAACTCCCGTTACCCGTCCAAATCATGCAGCAAATATGACTCACAAGTCAAATGAAATAGAAATTAGCAGCCAACATAAATAAAAAGAGGAAAAATCAAAACGATCACAAAAATGAGCATCAAGGGTGGCCTTTTTTCAAACCATCAAACGCGCGCCGAGAGCATGGGAGGCCGGGAGTCCGGAGTCCGGGATGCATTCCTTTCCTTCCCGGCTCGTCTGCGACGATCCTTTTTTTAAATCCCGGTAACAAGCCAATAAATCCCGGCGCATTTTTTCTCAGCTCCGCAAACCCCACCCCGGAAAAAAGGCTTACCCCGATTACATTCAAATTTACTTAACACCTACACATTAAACCGGTTAATAAGGTTTAATGCAATTTTCTTATCCGTCGGTTATTCGGATATGCGGGCCCATTTTAATCAGATAATGCTGAAATTGGGTCTTGAAAATTTCGTTACGAAAATTGAATTTTGATTTATTTATAATGGAGGACAGTCGAAGTGGGTGTGGTTGGTGAAATATATTCGTAAGGACTCATTGGACAGTTTGTAACTTTTCGTTTGCAATCGAATAAATGATGATTAAGTAGTTCGTTAGTTGTGCAAACATTGGCGCAGGTAAACTGGATGGCACCGGAGCTGACTCGAACTTGAGTACTCTTTTAATTAATTAAGTATATGGAGTGAGTCGAGCAGTCGTACACATCTGTGTTGTCGTACCGCGCTGATTAGCTACCGAAAGGGGACTCTGCAAGTTACTAAGCAAACTGAAAAATTTTGCCATTAATTAACTACATACTAATTAGAGTGGAAAATGATAAAGTTTCGCTGTATTTGAAGTCAAACACCTATTAAGTGGATTAGAGACAAGGAATCTAAAGTTGAGACGTTTTACAACTTTAATATTTTGAGTCTCCTTTAATTTGGCTCACACAAGATAAGTTTGAGCCAACTACCTATAATTATTATATCTTGGTATTTTGCCTATGTATTGCAGGTATATACTATTTGACGTCCTTTATCAAAAGTTTAAACTAAATCGTTCCTGTTTTTTCATAATTAATTTAAAATAAATAAAATCAAGTTTATAAATGTAGGTACTACGAGTATTTAAGTCATTCATAATCACTTGATGTTTCGTTCATTACCCTAGCAGAGGATTTATAACACGGAAACCATCTGCTCATGTATGTTAAGATAATGGGAGGTACTTATCCCACCACTTACGATATTACTGCAAATGAATCAAAGTACAATGTTGTTTCACAGTGTACTTACATCGCTTGTTTGCGACAAGGATGACATAAGTCAAAAATTTAGATTTTTCGATGTTGGTTGTAGTTGCATATAAAATTAAGGAAAGCAAGTATTAAATTAAGTAACGAAAATCGTAAAATAAACCTTTAATCTTTTAATAAAAAGTTTCTCTATGCAAAAAAAAATTGGCAATATACTGAAAATATTTTTAGAACTTGCAAAAAAGCTGTCCTGTATTTCTTATTTTTCGAGTTATGTCATTATTGTTGCAAACGAACGACATGTTCTACAGTGATTGTAAAGAAGAAGGTTCAATTTGTATGAACCCTGGGCCCAGTGTTGTAGCACTTTTTAACCTATCTCAAAGTGGAGGTCTAATCAAAAATAAAATTTTATTAGAAGATACCATGACGCTAATTAACTAAATAAACAAGATACAGCACTTCTAAAATACCAATAAAATTATTACCACTATTGCTTTAACTTAATCATTGTATTTACCATAAAAACATTTATATACAGTTTCAGAGCTCATGTGAATTGATTATGAAGTACCAAATGACTGTAATGACTCGGTGCTGCTACCAGGATCATCTCCTTGCTTGGGAACTCCTGAACGGTTAATAGCACTGAGGTTCCATTTTGTACACACGTTCAGAGCACTCAACAAAAATTATGTAATACCAAGACTTGGTGCTGCTGCCAAGGTTGCCTCCGCACGTGGGAACTCCTAAACGGTTAATATCAATGAGGTGCCATTTTTAAACACGTTCAGAGTTCATAGCAAAAAATAACGTAGATACATGATTTAATCTAGATGCCAGCTGCAGTAAGACGTGCCGACGACCTTACAAAGGTTGCTGGGTCAGACTACATTCGGAAGATGGATGACAGAGTATTGAGGTGCAGAATGGAAGGGACCAGCCAACATGTCCAGCAGCGGACAGCGACAGGTTGATTTATAATAATTACTGACTTAAGATTTGATGCAGCAGCTTGAGTAGACCTTGTACAAAGCCACTCTTAAAAGGTTAACAATTTGAATTGGCACATCTGAGTCGTTGGCTATAAAGAATAGTAAGGAGCAAGAGCGCAGGTTTCGGCCATTTTGCGCGGTGGCCCTTTCCCGCTAAACCTACCCCGAGGCAAAGTTAAGTTCATAACAGCGAGCTGACTGTAGTGTCATTATTTAGCTTATATAAGCTAAATAATGACACTACATTTATGTCTGTAAGACTGACAGTTTTTTTAAATATTAGTATGTAGGGTAGAAAGTGCTACAGTGGTGGGCCCATTCTGTTCCATCTTCTTTCATGTATGTGCTGTGAAATTCATGAACAAAGTTATAATACCAAAATGATTTTTGTTTGATTTTTGAACAGTTAAAATCGAAATATTTTTGTTTTTCTTTTCATAATATGACTTTAGACATAACTTAAAATAGAAAAGGGCTCATCAAATCCAGCAACATTTATACGTGGGCAATATTACAGTAGCCCTTTTAGTCCCATAAATTATTTGCAAATAAATTCAGGTCGCCATTTGACTCATACAGTCCCAAACTCGAAACTTACTCGCATTTCAAGACGAACATCATCAAAGTAAATAAATTATTGAGGCCGACACGAGTCTTAAGATTGTGGGGTCTTATTACAAATTCACTTTGGTATAGTCGGGTCCAAATAATCCGAACCATTAGTAATTTGTACCTACTAGAAGGTATAGTAATTACATTCTAGTGGTGAACTGTCATCGGTCAGTCCGATCGGTTGGTAATCAGGTTTTCGCGGTCGGTTTGACCAACAACGGTCACTCGATGCAGACGATTGATTAGACGTGATGAAACGACCCAATTCCGGTTGTTTTGAATATGTTATCGTGACCACGGCTATGGGGTGGGGTGCCAAATGCGATTACAAGAGATGAAACTTTACATCAGCAATACCGATGATGGAAAAGTCAAAATGGAATGGCACAATGTCAACGCTATTGCCAGTCGCTGTAGAAATAGGAACGCTTTACAAGCTAACTGTCTAGGCTTTTTGGTTAGTCTGTTATCCCGGAGCCCGTCAAATTTTACATGGTAGCAAATCTACACATTAATTATCTCAAGCGTCACTCTGTCCCACTAAAATTATTAGTTTCTCAGATCCCTTCACAAGCGGCACATGTGCCACCTCCTCATTTTGATCCGCGGACCTTCCACCAATAAATTACCGATATAAATTATTCAAATTCGTCATCGGACAACCAGATTAATTATTACTATTCACCACTGGCAACAGAAGGCTCCGGCGATTAGCAATACGTCACCAGTAAATATGGCAACACTTATTCTACAATTTATATGGGGGAGAGTGGGGTAATGGAGACACTGGGTAATAAATCCACGCGAAGTGATTTGGTACAAAGCAGTGGGCCCACATAGTAAGCTCGGATCGGCCAGAACATCCATTGTGGGCCGAGCACCCGCGGAATCCGATAATGCCTCGGAGATTGTCCCGTCTTTCCTTTAACACCTCTCGATACCGCCGCTTATATGAACAGCTCTGGTTATATTGAATTGTTGTATTGATTTGGGATTATATTCTTAAGTAATTTGGGTATAAAGTTGATACAAAAATTTGTTGCAATAACAAAGTGAAATTAATCTTTTATGTGTGAATAATTATGAGTCGAATTAAAATAAGGAGTTCCGTTAGAAGAAAAACTTGAAACTGCAGATTTTCTAACCGATAACTTATCCGAACTTAAGATGTTGGTTAATGTAATGTTTACCTAAATTATATACTTCAAAGATATAAACAGTATCGACTAAACACACATGTGAAAGGATTTTAATATGTCAGCGGTACACCAGTGCGCCGCGTGTGCGACCCGCCGTTCTCAACTTAATCTATAAATCAAGAAGAGAAACTATTTCGTAATTAGATCGTATTTAGGACGGGGCAAAACACCTTCCTTCGCTCCTTGAGAACCTCCCAAAGGGTCCGAAAGGTAGCTCCGTTGCCTTTCAAGCACCTCTTTATCGGCTAATATCCTTGGTAAATGGATCTCAAATATTTTGCCCCATAACCATTATAGCAGAACGATGTTATCATGTTTATTGCTTTTCGGTACACCGACTCCGAGAGAGGTTTTATATTATTACTCCTAATAAATCGTTTATTTTTATCTGTAGAGAGTAATGAAATAACAACAATATTTCTGATCAAACAAAGAATTACCGTCCGAAAAAATATTTGTACACAATAATGAAAATGCAAAAATAGAAATCCTCTTAACTAAAGCGCCATTCTTTCGCTTTGCAAAAACGCTTTTGATGTTTGTATACTTAGTGTTTAATAAGTTGATCCTATTACAATGTCCAGGTAACACGACACAATGGAAGCGGCCCGCTAACAAGATTATAACTTTATTTCGTAAATTAATAAAAAGTAGCGGGTCGTGTGTTCCATTTAGCCCCTGTCTCCTCGATTCGTACGAGTGATATTGTTAATGATTTGTGAAGCGTGTTTTTTAAGCTTTTCGACTGGTTGTTGTGTTATTTTGTTTCTTTCTTGGTAAATAATATAATATATGTTTTTATTGTTTTGATGGCGTACTGTTTTCTTTTTGCGTATTATCGAGATGGTTTAAACAACATTATAGATTCCAACTAGAAAATTCAATGTTCAGCGTTGACTAGAAATCTAAAGAATAAACAAACACATTTCTTCCCAAATGTAGGAACTTCATCCGTTAATAAATAATCCGCTGTTAATGAAACAATAACTTGTATGAACAATAATCACAGTAGTGGCATCCTCCCACTCAATACCCGACTGTGACGTGATGACTCTCGTTAACTAAATACGCTATGGTCTGTACGAAATATTTTCTGTATGAAATATAAGGAGCTACAGGGTGACGTTCTAGATACACCTGACATTTTAGAGTTATGTTACAAAACTGCTGTTATTTTTCAATATCAATGACACTTGAGGAAGAGGTGAACAATCAGCTTCATTTTGGTTTCAAAATATTTCGGATAAAGAGAGATAATAAATTAAAACACTGCCACACAGCTTAGTCAATATTTTATAGCTGTCTTCGTTCTACGTCCATTATTTTGTTATGGGGCATTGATGAATCCCAACCATACTCGTTGACATGTCTCAACTCTTTACAAATATTTTTTCAGACCCACATGTATTCTGAACAGCCTGTATACATAATAACATCAATAACTTATACTCATCAACAGTATAGGGTGCAGAAACAAATTGTTGGAACTGACTGGTGGACACTCCGTGTAATATGAACGCGCGCGTTTTATGAACATCTACCCTAATCCCGGGCAGCTGGGATTTTATTCGGCAGTGTGTTGGTACTTGGTACTCTTGACATGAGCTTGTAAATAGTGTCATTGAGATGTTGACACATGGTTTATCCTTGCTAGCATAGAACATAGAGGAATGTTCATTTTATGTTAGTTACAACAGGGCAACTGCGTAACACACTTACAATCGCAATTCTTTCAATAAGACAATTCATCATAATTAATGCCGTTTTTATGTGATTGAGCGTTCGAATTTTTCAATACACAATGAACCAGTGGATTTAGTTTATAATTCTTTTAAATCCTTTGGACTGGCGCCGGTTACAGCAACATAGCCATGAACTTTGGTCACGCTATAAAAGACAAAACGTAATATTTAGATTATTTCTCTTTTTTCTATCACATTCAGTACCAATGAGTTTATTTAGCTATGAAACCGCAGTAAAAATACTAGTTTTCTACAAACACAACATACGAAACTCCACTCATCTTACTAGACACATGTTCCCTTAGTAACACTAATCGATCAACACATGTACATTATTAGGCCCCCATCACACGAGTCATGGAGGTAATGAGCGTAATGAGGGCGGCCCTCGGCTCGCCTTCACGGGATTACGTGTTACTGTTGCTTCCGATAAACATTATTTCGTGTATTAGTGCTCTTATGTCTGACGGTTAGGATTATGGAATGACGCGTATACAAGTTGGCGCCGCCAACACGACAATGAATTAAACTGCGTATACCTCATGAAGTTTCTAACGTGTATACAAAAATTCATTCGTATATATCCTGTAGTTTAGTCACAGGACATAAATTTTCACTTTCTACATGATGTAGATTAATATGCTAGCACTGTCGGGTTAACTACTCCTGCTTAGGTATATACAGAGACAGGACAGGGTTTTTTTAAATATTGTATATAACAAGACGTTTCTCATATCTTATGTAGGTATTACCCAAAACAATCCCTAATCAAGTATTTCGCCAACAACACGACGCACATACTCTGCTATTACCACAAAACAAACAAGACAGCTGCTACATTTGTTACTGCCGTCATTCTTATCTCCACATATTACGGTCAGAAGAAGTTGCTGGCCACGAATGGCCCTTAATGACTGCCTCACACAATAACGTGAGTCGCGAGGCCGTCTCGTATGCGACTGATTTGGCGGCCTCGTCCCGTGGGAGCCTGCACTAAGAGTTGAATAAAATGGAGGGTTCCGTTTATAAGGAGTTATTCTGTTTTGCTGTGAAGAAGTAAATCGATCAATCGACTGACCAAATAAAAAAAAACTAGAAAAGTATGAGTTGACGAAGTCACCACACGCGTAAATAATATTAATAAAGGAAAAGGACGCCATTAAAATCGTTTTGATGATTAGCAACAATGAATGCTGCAGTGTTAGCGAGAGACATAAAGATACTTTACCAATTGATACTCAGCCCAAAATCAAAGGCCGATAAGTCCAGTTAAGGGTCACTAAATCGTGCAATAAGCATCAATTAAAACTGATACAATCTACCTGCGTACATCCTATTAGCAACCCTTGCCAGTTATGATCGCCAAATCGGCAAGATAACGTTTCGTATTTACTTTGATTCTCGTCGTTAAAAGTTCAGGGGCTGACGGGGGCAGTCGTTAGGGTCCTAATGGCTACCATTTGTCTTGTCCGGCCTCTAGTTGTGCCTCGCTAATGAAATTATTGCCGCAACTATACTAAAGGTTATAAATACAGCCGTAAGGCCGGACGCCACCTTGTTTCGGTCTAATGGACCGGTCAAACTGTAAACTGTGTTATCAATGAAATTACAATTAGTGAGGGATAAAAATGACCGAGGGTCGGAAGTTGCATTTGCTCCTTTTGTTTACTTTGGCAAATTGTTGGTTAAATTGAGATGTGAGCGGGGATGGCTTAATGAAATTATTTTTAATTGATTTTAGTAGTTTTACGCTGATTTGGTTGCGATTTTAAAGGTTGAACGTATTTAGATCAATTATGTCATCTAACTTTCCATGAGTTTTAATGTGATCTCACAGATTTGTCTATCGTTCCAAAGTTTCCATTGAATTTCTTAAGCATCTACAAGCTATGATTGGTTAAGGTTGTAGATCATTGAACACGAAGCTGCATCTAACATGCATCTTTCTCTCTCTCTTCACAAAATGTTTTTTTAAGGAAATACATCTTTCAACTCCAGCACCACCGGTCATTCCAAGCGTTCCGTCTTGCGATATGACCACAATAAAACGTACACTCTTCAGTGACCCCGGGAATGTGTCGACAAGAATGCCATCTGCCGGGGACAATCAAAACTTTGGCGCAATGGAATTTTCTGCTTAGTGTCCGTCGTATTGGTGCGGACAGTTTCGCTGCCTTGGACGTGTGCCCTGCCTCAGAGCTTATGAGATAATTATTTCTGCTAGTGTTGTGTTTTGTTATGGTGTAGTTCTACTGAAATAGATGTTGTAGCTATATAATTTTGAACTAACATTAGACCTACATTTTAGGCTAGGTACCGAATATTAAATCTACTTGTTAGAGGTCTGGTTTACCAAATATACAAAAACAACAGAACAGAATGAAACAACATAAGAACCATCACAAATATTTCCACCACTTTAAATGAAGAAACTTAACAAATATTCCAAAAAGAAAACCTCAACGCAAAATCAAAGCGAATTAAACATTATAAAGCTGAGTGGCCACATCAAAACAGCCACTGTAAACAGAGTAGACCGCAAAGGGGATCCGTGGCTTATCGAAGCACCCATTGTTCGCTTTTATTTCAGTGAAAAATACTCATCGCAAATGGCCTAATCTTTCTACATCAAACGAACACAGACCTCCATATTACACGCGTCATTTGAAGTCTCAAAGACATTCCTGTGCGGGGAAAAAATTAAAATAACTGAACAGAGTACAATGGAGCCGCCAGTCGAGTGATTGGCGGGACGATGTCAAAGATTGTTAAATTAAAAATTCTTTTTAGAATACTATTTTGTTGATATGGCAAAGGAACTATGGTAATATTGTCGTGTTTTGAAGTGCATGTGTATGTCGTGAATTTTTTTTATTTGAGTAAGAGACGTTGTCACTGAATGCTATTCAAATAAAGAATACTTCGAGTAAAAAATGTATACTTTTAATAAGCTGTTGAAAACAAAGTCTTTTATGAAAAAAATCATTCGAGGTCGGAAAAATAAACCGCCACATTTCAAAACCGTATCGTTTGAGGTGAGGACACATGATGGATCAATCCCACACCGGCTTTGTGCCTTTCCGAGCGGTTACCTTCCAATGCGTTCACACTCGCAGATTTTAAACGCATTTCGTGGACCATTAGTCGACGTGAAAGAGCCTGAAAGTGCCTGTGATTATGATTGATCGTCCCCACAATGCCTGACTTGTTGAATGGAAGCCCTCACGTGTGTTCTCGCCTTATTTGTTGGAAACTAAGACGATTACTTGGAAAACTTCGGTTTCATCTTGATTACTCTTTTGTTTTGATATTTTGGCAATTTGTTAATGGATTTTTAAGTACATTATATTGATTTTGTAAAATTATTTTGAGGAGCCCGTCGCTAAATAATAACAGCCGTACGGGCGGATCTTCAAGGGTAATCCGTGCTTGCCGAGGTTGGTCCGTGGATGGGTGACCGTCACTAATACATACCGAGTTTCCTCCGTGCTACGGAAAACACGTTAAGCCGTTGGTCCCGGCTGTCATTTTTATATCTTTGACAGCCGTTACAAGTAGTCAGAAGGCGATAGTCTAACATCCAGTCTTACCAAGGGGTATCGTATTACCCAGTTACTGGGTTGTGGAGGTCAGGCAGTCGCTTCGTGTAAAATACTGATACTCAACTGCATCCGGTTAGACTGGAAGCCGACCCTAACATAGTTTTGGAAAAGGCTAGGCAGATGATGATGCTGATGATATTGATTTTGAAGGAAATTGGTTTTTAAAGGTTTCATGTTTGGGTGCTGCTTCCGAAAACAGATTTTTTAAAACGTGACTGTCTATGTTTTAAGACTTTCAATTTACATTTTTACATAGAAGTGGAACAGTGATTTATATTCAGTTGTTAAATACTATGACCAAATCAAATTGATGTCTTATTAAGACTGGCATTTTTTACTAAAATGTTTGCTTGGAAGTCCTATTCGAAACGTTCCATTTAATATAAACGATAAAATTATCGGCCGGACGCAAGCGCATAGCAAATGCAATATAAAACCGGATCGGGTATTGAAACTCGGTCCAATGCATCTATTGTGAGCCGGCCAGTCGATAGCGCCTTCATTCGGAGCAAATCGAGAATGAACGTAGATTAACTATTGAGAACTTCCACCTTAAGATGTTAATTTCGTAAGGCTAGCTTAGGTACTTATTTAGTAAATATTAAATTAAATAGTCTGAGAATTTAGGGAAAGATTGTGCAAAATACTGTATAAGATGATGACACAGTGGGAAGATTTCGTTTCGAAGAGTCCGTTTGTTTTGTTCAGTTTTTACAGACATAAGCTTGTACATACCTATTTTGAGCTCTTTTGGAGTTTTCTCCTAGTCTTTTGAGGAAGTCTTGCAGTATACTTTGGGTAGCGACCTGACTTCTCTTTCAAAGAAGAAACGGGGAAGAAAAGTAGTCACTTAATGTCACTGAATGTATAGGCACTGACAGTACCTACGTATATTTTTTTTATAGTAAATAGGCTTGCGTTTGGCCGCAACTCGCCTGATCTGAAGTGATGATACGCCCTGGGGTGGAGAGCACGCTTGCCTAGAAGAAAATGATTCAGTCGAACTATATTTCATAAATTCACGTTTAAGACCAAAATTATCTAGCCACAAATAAACTCAAATGAAATACATTTAAATAAACAATCTTACCTCGGAAAATTATACTAAGACACCTCTATTTGTATTGTAATTCAGGGTGACGGAAGCAATTATTTTTTATCGACACGCACGACCGCGCGGGTTGGGGGGTAGTTCTGGAAGGGAGGGGAACAGCGAGACACCGACGCATTGCACCCGCGGGACCGGACAGATAGTGGGGATAAAAAAAAAGGTTTAAAGAGGAAACTGTGTTCAAGGGACCTAGCCGGGATGTTGGGAAAAACTGGGATACTGAGTTTTTTAGTTGGACATTGTTTTGGATTAAACGTTGGAAAGATATAGCTGAAAATTGTGCTATGGATATCAGGGCAAAGATTTTCTTTTCTTGAGAGGCGTTTCTTTGCATGGCTTTTGGCTAAATATAATTATTAGGACACTTCGGAGTGTTCACAGAACAGATGGCCGTCATGAAAACTTAAGAGCTCGGGTGCAATAGTATAACAACCTATTCATAAAACGCTTTTCCTAAAAAAAAAGTAGTAAGCTAATTGAACACACAGTAACATTAATGAATCACCAAACACAAAAACCAAGACAAACATTAGTTCAAAAACACTAACTTAAAAAACAAAATCCCCCAAAAAGTATATTTTTATACAAAGACATTTCGAGCACCGTATGAATACAGCCGGAGGGGTCGTGGCGGGAACGGAACGTCTTTTTTATAATCTGTTTACTTGTTTCCGCTCTTACTAGATAATCTTTTTATACTGAACACCCGCTGATGTGTTTGCATGCGAATTTAAAAAAGAAACCACGATATTTCCGTTTTCAATTTGTATTTAGAACCCTATTCCTTTGAAATAAAGGTGGCATAGATTGTGCTGTATAATCTCTGTATTTAGACGTGAGAAATTTCAAATAATAAACGAGTTGTACTCCGAATGATGGAGTTATTCGAATTTGTCGGAGTTCGTGCATTTATGATGTTTTATTGCAACGTCATGTAACAATTTCACTACTAAGTAAAACGAGACTCGAGTTCATGTACGGTCCGTCGTTATTCACATTGTTTATTTCGCTGCACAGTATATTTCTGCGTAAAGCTCCTGGTGCTCAAATGAATGAAATTTTGCTGAAGTAAACATTGATAAAAACCTTCACTTTATTAAAGCAAGTTTTCATGAAAAAAAAAATGATATACTATCTATAGAACTCCGTAAACGTACATATCAGAACTAATCTAATCATCAAGGTAAAATATAGAAAAAGAAATGGCTCCTAATTCCTTCAGAAAAATACGAAGCGTTTAACAAAGTTTAACTGAACATAAAATTTTATTCACCCATATATGATATAAGAGACAATACCGGCACAGCCGAGTTCCCGAGTCATTAGACTCGTTTTTATTACTCAATGACGATAAACATGTCGTAAGCTATCGACTGAAAACATTCGTGGAATTAGTTCCCTCTATTCGATTATTACGATTATTGTATTCGATTATCTGTTTATTTTTTATTGGACGATTATTCGGTTTATTGGTTAAAGTGCGGTGTTTATGCGAAATGTTGGTATAAAAGGTTTTTAATGTTGTGTGTTTACTTTAGATAATGGACCCAAAACATTGGGAGAAAGAAATGAGAACACTTTCTTAAGCAGTTTCAAACAGATATGTCCCCTAAAAGAAGTTCATAGTTTTTATCTCTAGTTGAAACCATACGAATTAGTGCGTAAAGATAAACCTAAAAAGTTATCATCTTACACAAAAAAGTCCAGAATACAAATAAATTTTCAGTTCCTTTAAAAACCTTTTTCAAATTAACTTTGTTCAAGCGACACAGAAATACCCGGATATTATTTATTGCTTACAATTTTGCTTACACAGGGGAAATATTGCTGTACATTTTTCCATGGCGCGTTTCTCGAGGAACTCCTAATTTCTAATGGGCCATTTGCCACTTTGTCAATTGCACCAATAAATCTGTGCGAGTGGCTACGCGCGGCAGCTGAGTTATGGCCCCGTCGCGAACTAAATGTCGCTACATTCTTTTGTTTTGTTTTACAACACTGAACGGACATGACTGACGTCTGACAGACTTATTTATCACTTAAATTAAAAAACAAACATCCATTTTTTATGAACAGGCTTTTTATTCGAATATTTTTTATTTCACTGAAATAAAAATAGCACTTTACTGTAAAAGTTTGAAAACCATACACGTAAAATCGTCTAGACTTTCGTGACTTTTATTGCCCTTCGTTAAAAATTGACGTCGACAGAAGTCGAACTCCTATAAATTTTAATTAGAACAAAATTGAATCCAAAACATCGATTGGAAATAATTTTATTGGTGCGTCCCATTCGATGTATAACGAATGGTTTTTACTCAAACTGGTTGAAAGCAAAGTTTGAACATCGTATTCTATTTTCGAAATTCAACTGTTGTAACTTTTTAAATGGTGCTCGTACGCGTCTGGCGGTAAATTCGGAATAAAAATTGATCGATTATGTAGAAGTTAAAAATATACCTTGGCGTTTCCAATTTCTATGCCATTACGAAATAATGTTGTGTAGGTACTTTCAGGCACTCTTCAATACAAGTTTTTTTATTACACCCAACTGATTCGGTACACAAGTAATTACATGGTAACTTAAATACTTGCTAACGATAACATGAGCGAGATGTAGAGAAATCTGTTTCCACACTGCACTCTATTTATAATAATTATTCACAGAGTCCATAGCAGCTCCATTTAAATTTCGTACACAAAACCCGGTGCAAACATGGCCTCACAGCGGTTGTTTATTTAAGGCCCGCCGGCAGTAATATCCCGCTCTAATTCTGGACCCAAGTCCTGGTCTTTGATTCACACACATCAGGAACTGAGTACATCTGTCGGACATGTGCCTGCGTCTGTCTTTATACCTTGAATTACGGATGCGGCCGACGTCGGAGTTCGTCGGCGGTTTTCAGGTGGACAGAATACGCAACTAAGTTAGAATTGTAAAGTTGCTTTAGACGTTAACTAAACCTGCCATGAATTAGGACTATCATGCCATTACTGGCGATGTGTACTGTGGAAACTTTTTCAACAGTGTTGCCTGTTGTAAAATTAGATGTGTCGTTTACAGATGACTTTGTTTACATACATAGTTGTATTAAACGGAAATGTGAAATTGAGAAATGTACTAAGATAACATCAACGTATAAACAGAGTTTCGCTAATTGCACTAACAAACACTGGTCCAACAGAAAGATAGTTCATAAAATTTAATTAAGGCAAGTCATCAGTCACCAAGAGGTTCGGGTCGCGTCACTGCTCCTGCAAGATAACGTGGGGTCAGACGTTGCAGCCCGACCCGTGATGAATGTACTCCGAGACCTCAAATATGTACTGTTGACGGCTCCTCTTTAAATAACCCATGCAATTAATCGAGATGGTGGGATAGCGGCCGTGTGGCGAAGGCTCAAGAAAATCGATTCATCCTTAAGTCACGCTCAACTTATGCGGCATATTATTCATAAGTTAGTTACTCTCGCCGACGGACGCGGACCGTCCAAATGCAAACAAACCTCGGTTCTACGTTATTAATCATTCACTGAGGATCCTTGTTAGCGAATAGCCGTGATGAAGTGGTGGCTCGCCTAATTGTGATTAGCGTTAATTAGGTGACCACGGTCATCTGCAATTATCGGAGGTGAGCTCATACATAACTTATTAGTAGCAACCAGATCATTCACCACAATTTTCATCAATTTATGTCAGAAATTGTTACTAGGTAAAATTACCTATTATATTTTGACACGTGACATCCAACGACATCCTCATTATGAGAAGCGCGTTTTGTCAAATTGTACGTTTCGTGTCGCAACTTCGGCGTGTATTGAAATATTAAAACGTCCATACAAAGGCCGCGGTGCTCATTACACGGAATACCATTCAACCTTCTCACTCCTCATTAAAATTTGTACGACAGCTTCTAAATTCTACTCTTTTCTCCGCACCTCCATTTCAATATACAGGAAAAAGTGGAAGAGCGATGTGTACGGAGTACCGAACCGGGCTGGCAAAACTTTTGCCTCCCCTCCCCACCGGTGGGGGCAAAAAGTGTTGCCGACGGGTGAAGCGGGTAGTTATAGCTATGTCGGGGAAAAGTTTTCCGTGTTGCGGGTAGGAGGCGCGCGGGGGGGAGGGTGGACGCATGCGCGGTATGCGCACCGCAACGGCGGCTGCGACGCGCCAGTCCTGTACAGGACTTTGTCTCCGACGCAAGGATGCGGCCGGCCGGAGACTTGATAACGCAGTTACGTAATTGCGGACACGATTTTTATTAAGTGTCGATGTTTTTTTTTTATTTCAGTCTTGTAAAAAATACTGCGTCAACAGTAATTACTTTTTTAAGTTCATTCTAATGGTTTTATCGCCCAAATGATTTATTATTATTTTCGTAATGATTTTTAGCGACACTATTTTTATTTACCCGTATAATTCTTTGAAACGCAATGTACCATTGCACATTATCCTAAAAGGTCATAAAATTAGTTAGGTCATGCTAAGGGTACAAGGGAGGCAATCGATACGATGCCTCACACCCCGGCGTAGCATAGTAGCGGCTAGCTTTTGGCACCGCCTACGCCGTAGCCGTAGCTCGTAGCTCCGTGGCTACGACCCGGATAGCCCACGTTGAGCGTAGCAAAGAAACTATGTAAATGTAGGTGATCAAAGTATGTTATATATATGCTTTATCCACGGGTATATGCAGTTTTTGCTGCACAGTTATGATGTCATTTCGTTTATGTTTCAACTATTTTAGCATCACTAAGTATGAAAAATGAGAGATTTCAATTCGTAATCATAAACTTTGAGCATAATTTAATTACTGCGTTAAAACAAAAATAAGAAAAAAAATCGGTATAACGTTACAGCATTGTCAAAATAGCAATATGTAAAATTGAATAATATTTCATAATGAAGTATGTAAAAAGTAAAAAAAAAAATTAAGTTCAGAAAGTTTTTCTTAGTATGAAAACTTTTTAACCCGTCCATTGACACCCACACATCCGTCACACACCCACACCCCGCGCATCACACGAGTTCACTGCGAACTGAACTTGAACCGACTCGCGCGCAACTTCGCCGGATTTGTTGCGACTTGTTGTTTGTTCTGTTTGTTACCAAACTAAATTTGAGTTGCTAAACTAAACTTGTGGATATTTAAAGGGAACTTTTTCTCGGAGTCAACGGCCGGGCCGCTTAGTCCGTCACCCAGTTTCAGAACCTGCGGAGTTATGGCAGTTGTTCGTAAACTACTTGGACCAGCGGACTGGGGGTGCAGTTGGGGGTCATGGCGCTAATTTGACCTTGGACACAACTTGGACTTCTGTTTGGCTGCTGGGTCATAGTTTGTAATTGTGCGGAGTGTAATTGGTAATTGGCTGGCGGTGTTCGTTGTGACATTGTTGGGTTTGTTGTTCATTATTTTTTTCGTCTGGTTGGATCAGACGAGTTGAAAGTCTATGTAAAGTTTAGAGTGTAATCATGAAACAATATACAAATACATCAATCAAATGTAATTCAAATTTAGATGCAGAAGTCTTAACAGCCACCAAAGACTCTTTGATGACTCAAATCCACATAAAACAAACAAAACGCCATACAACGCCGTCACACAATCTTCTATCTAACAATCCCCTTCACCGAACCTTTAATCATTTTCTTATAAACAAAATCCTTTCTTAAACAATCGAGCATCTCATCGAACTCAATTAACTGTTCGTTACAACCGTCAAAGGCTTCAAACAAATTGGCCACGACAAAATAATGCGGTAGATAATAGCCGTTTAAGGTGGCCCGGAGCCCCGGCCTGCTTCGGGCATAGCACCTGCCTAACAAAATTAATTACAACCCAATAAGGAAATATTAACCGGACGGTTAATAAGCTTCAGGGATACGCCACAATTAAATTAAGAGGGTCTAACAGTCATTATTTATAAACAATAATATATCAAAGCGATATTTTCAAGATGGTGCTTCCCGCAACAATGCGTCTGGCGCCGTACGGTTATCCTTTGGGGTATTAATTCTTAGAATATTTATAACCCTCTATTTAATTCTTTGGGGTGTTTTCTGGAAAATAGACGTCTTTTCAGTATAAATAACCTAAGAATTATATGAATTGAAAAACATTTCGATTCATGTTTTCATTGTTTTTTACATCTGACAAATATAATAATGTTGTGAAATTCTGTTCGTATCGTAACACAGCTGTGTACAACAACCTTGAAGACTAACTTTTAACAAAACACATTTCGCCTGCAAAACCTATGGCTTCACAACAACATCTTGAGTAAACCACACGTTTTTGAAATTTCAGAATTTTTGTAATAATTACACAATCGTTTTCTAAAGAATTGCAAAACTGACCAGAGAGGACTTTCAAACTTTTTTTCTTCCCGGTCATAACGTAATATCAGCAACATAACGCAATATCAAACACAAAAACGTGTTCCACCAAACCTTCCATTTTCATGTCCACGTGACTATCGAAAAACGAGATCCCAACAATGTTGAAATAACACGTAAAAAGTAACAATCTTATACAAAAATGTTCATAATACAATATTTTGCAAATTATTAGAAGAAAATACCCAGTAGGTCGATGTCTACAGCGAGCAAAACACGGGCGTACACTGTATTTATGGTTATATGGCGCAAAACTTTCCGAGCGTAGGAGCTAAAGCCATCGATTTTCAAAACTTTTTCATGGAAATAAACCTACTTTCGTTGTGTACACAGCTGTTTGGCTGTGTGCGTGAACCAGGGTTACTCACACACGTACATTTCTGTTGGAGGTCACGTTTTCAATGGATTAAAATTTAAAATGAAAATACGTTAGCGTTGCATGTTTCATCTTAATAATGCATACGACGATTTAGGTCTTATGAATATGGAGAAATTTAATCAGCGTGAATGTAGACTTTGGTCTTCAGTGTTTATTATCTTCAGGATACTTTTTTTGGTACCTTGCTTCTATGATCATGAATTGATAGTTTGTTCGATTGTCTATGGAAGAAGGTTATATTATCTTCTTATCGAGTAGGGAGGTGGTGCTAGGTAAGTAGGTACATATGTGGCTTCAATAACCTTTGTACCTACCTAATCTAAACAAGCTGTCTAAACGTTGAACGATAAAATAATAATTAAAGGCTTTCCCAGAATTACCTCTTTCACTCAACTCCCTGTGTAAATTTCGGCGAAAAAGTTTTTGATTTTGTTCAACAAATCCTCATGTTTAACAAAATATTCTTCACAAGCGTGTCTTCTAACATATCACAGGACCATCGACCGCTTGTATCGAGCGAACCCACACATACAAAGTCGACGTACTTGTAATGGGTCCGCAAAGAAAACTTTTTAAAACTTTTCCACCGAGGCAATATGGCTCGTGTTCTCAGCCGTTATGTTTTATTTAGGCAACGTGGTACTGTCCCTTTCTCGCACACTGAAACTTCCATACGGTAAAATGGGATGGATATATTTTTCAGCGCACGTTTTTAGTTGAACGGCTGCCTTGCCCGGGATACGAAGTAATTATTTCTATTCTGTCATTGCCGTGTATTTTTTATGTGCTGTCGTCATTTTGTAGGTTGCGACAGGGTCCTAGATTGCTACAGTGTACGTTAAATTAGAATCCGTTAAATAAGTAATAGTGTTCACGGGATTAGCTTTAGTTTTTGAGCACAAAATATCAGATGCTCAAAGGGCGATGACTCAGCGATCTTGTTATCTTGTGAAGTTGTGGTAAAGTTAGGCAAATGGACTGAAATGCTTTTAACATAGGTCTTCATTGGGCTTTAAAAGCACTTCAAGAAAATATGTACTTAGTTCGAGTACAGTATTGACTGAAACGTTGTTGTAAGTCTTGAGGTCGGCCGATTTATTGACAGAGCTAACGGTGTTGAATGAAAGGCCATAGTAACAGTTCTCCTGAATCTAGTGGAGGAAAATATTACGTTGAAAAGGATAATTATGTTTTACCACTTAATTTTCAGTAACTAATAGAATATTAAAATCACTAACAAAAAGCTTGCAGTTGAAGATTGTTATTATTTATTTGACATCTCTTTATAGCCTTCCTCGCAATCTACTCCTGCAAATAAAAATATGCAAAAACAATCTTTCTCGAAATAGGTTTCCACTTTCCTCCAGGTTTAGGCGAGAGTGCAATCTCACGGTGCTCGTTTATCAAGATCGTCATCTGATTGGAGCGCAGCTGCGTTTTATTGCGGAGCAGGCCGCCCATCCTAATTTTAATTTATATTTCCAACGCCTATGGCTAAATCGAAATACCATTTTTCAATTGTTTTTTGAAATGCGGAAAAGTTTGAGAGAGTGTGCGGTATGTCAGACTTTTGTTGTTTTTGCATTTTTTTATTTGAAAAATTGAATACAACCTGTAAAGATTTTCATTGAGAAATTCTAATGTTATTTATAAAAATATTGATCTCAAATAGCTAGCCAAATGGCCAAACGTACCCCTGACAGCAAGCAAGTCAATAGTGATCTTATAGAAACGAGAATAAAGATCGGTATGAATTTGACAGACTTGTCAAAAGCAACCTTACTGTGAAGAAAATAAAGATCACGGTGATCTTGAGGTGAGAAAAAAACAAAGGTAAAATAACTGTCAAAGTAATCGTAAACTACTGTTAGGTCATAACATAATTTGTGTAACATTTACATGGAATTTATTATTGTCACTAGCTTCGGTGAAAAAAAACATCGACACGAAGAAATATCTCTCAGGCATGCTTGCCTGAGAGATATTTCTCGACGGTATGTACAGCCGAGTCAAAGGCCCATGGGCGGCATAAAAACTCTGACACCAGGTTAGGCACTAACCACACGATAAAGAAGAAGAAGATGGGATTTATTATGTAATTCATTACACAAACAATTCCTTATTCAAATACCAATGTTAAACAATACAAGATTTCATCTCAAAATAAAAGTATAAAAAATTCACTTCCCTATTACACCCCAATAACGTTTCCCTTAATCTTAATGCTCATTTTAAGAGCAAGGCATTATCAACAGGAGATGTACCTACTGCCTCGTAAAGAGAGGTCCGAGGCAAGTCGAACTCGTAAATTACTAGGGGCATTGTTTTATGCTCTCCTGGTACATCGATCGTTCTACAGGGTCTTGTAACGGTGTAATGGGATTCCGAATCGTTTGAAATATGTGATTAATAGATTTCGTTTTGGTGGATGGAATGATGTATCAATTGATTGTGTTTTTGTTTTGTCTTGTTTGTTTTGGTAATTTTGACATGTTCTGGTATTAGTTAAGCTGTTTGACTGCGTCAAAATACCGTGATGACAATAGAAAAACTGCGTGTAAATCCCGTGTTTAAAGTGAGGCCATATGACATAATTACCACGTTGTTCGCTTTGTGCCGTCTATGCTGATTAAATTTCCTTGCTGTATCTGTGGCCGCTAGCCATGCTGTACACACTACTTATCGAAACTATAACTTTGTCCCGCTCATGGGCAAAAGTCTCCCCCCATTCCTGCCACATAACTCGATGTAGTGGCGGTACTTTCATACAAGCTTAAAAGCTTGGCTTGCTCTCATAACCTACTACTCTTCATGATGTTAGGGTTTCTGAACAGTCTGCTTGCCTACTATATGGTAAGCCCATAGCTTACCATATTGTAAGCCCCGAAGCACGTCACTGGCTCGATGGTGTGCTACTCGCCAATACACGAGGAAGCCATCTAAGGCGTCCCACCACCATCTCTTCGATCTGCCGCGACCCTGTCTAACTATATCTTACATCGCTCTGCAATCTTAGCATCCAAATCACTATTATCTTTCATCACAGCCAGAATGCACTCGTCATCGCATAGCACGAAACGCGTTGAACAACAGAGGTCGCGGTGTAAACATAGATCGCGTTCATCGAGTGACATTCTTGTGTTATCTGGTGAATCAATTAGCGTGGGGTGGCGCAGTGGCCGTGCCTGGCGCGGGATGGTGCGGGATGGCCCGAGCTTGCCCGAGCTGGTGGTTGGTGGCGATTATATAGGTAAAAATATTATTGTGAATTAGTTCTGATTGATAGTAGAGACATTTATGAGTTGATTTTTTCTGCTCAACAGGTACTTTCATGGTTAGACCAAACATTTTAATAATGTATAATACAAAATATACACTAACAATTGAAAATAGGCCTTTAATAATAAATTCTTACGTACTAATAATAAAAGTGTTAACGAGTTTGTTTGTGACGCGTGACGTCTTAACGGATTTACAGATGTTGAACAGAGCAGCGTTAAGAAATAGGATACTTTTTAAGTAGGTTATTGTTTAAGTTGATTCCCGATTCCCACGCGAGCGAAGCCGCTAGTAAATGTTAGTTCAAAAATAAACGGAACTAGAACCCTTGTGCTGGAACCAGTTAGGTCCTAAAATAATTGAGATTCATAAACAGTAGTTTTTTTTCAATGACTAACAACAAATGAAAACCTATCCAAAGATACGTATCGATACGATATCTTAGACCCCAAGTATAATGGGACAAGGGCAAGAAGTTGCCCTTGTCCCATGCTACTTGGGGTCGGCGCAACACGTTTTCTTCTTCCATTTTCCCCTGTCAATCAGTCATCACTGCATCATTTACTCCTTTCTCTTTCATATCATTCCTCACACAATCCATGTATCTTTTCTTTGGCCTTCCTCTCCCTTCAAACCTATCCAAAGACACATTTTCAACAAATGAACCCCATCAATACCGCACAATAACAATATAATAAGTGCATTACTTATTCCCTGGCTGGCGCGGATGTGGCGATCGCAAGGTTCCGGGCGTCCAAACGCAGCCCACTTCCGGCGGCCACGCCTCCAAGCTCACATCTCTCGGAAATTCTATTTTGTTATTTTAGGGATTGCCAGCATCCTGAAAGCTTTACGATGTCGGTTTTGCACGCTTTGATTATAAAATTACTCGATGTTGTACTAACTTTGTAATGGAATTTATGCCGTGAAGTGTTGTTCGACGTAGAGGTTTTGTTGATTTTTAAGTTTGATGGATAATTATTGAAGCAACATGTGTGTCGAGATGAAACAGTTGCTGAAAGCAATGCATGGTATGTTATATCATTGAGGCCAACCAATCTTCATGAAAACCGACTCGTCCAAGTGAAATGTATTACTGTAAACCCAACACAATATTCAAAGAGGAGGAATTATTTTAGACCCTAAAAGTATGAACTAAAAATTATCGATAAAAAAAACATGAGATGACATTAAGTTATTTTTTTTTTATTTATCTTCTTAAAACATTTAATGGTTTTATTGTGTTTTTCACTCGTTGTGACCAGTAATTACTGGAGTATTTTGGAAGACCTAACTGACAGAGATTGTTTTTTTATGATGATAATTATATAAGACCTAAATTAAATTATATGTGGACTCGTTGTTCTAGCTAAACTTTACCAGCATTTTTACTATTAATACTTTTTTTACTTTGTTTCAGGTACGTACTTTGGCTAAAATCTGTGGTTTGAAGATAACTTAAAGATACTAATAGGTACCAGTATTTATCAAGATGTTAAACAATTTGGCAGGAAAAGGTCATATTTCCTTATATTTGAAGATGATTAAAAAATATAATTACTAAGATGCTTTTGATATCAATGTTAAAATCAATTCTTTGGTAGCGTCTTCGTACAAGAAGTTCGTTAATATTACGAAGGATAATTATGGTGTATGTGTATGTCAGAAATTCAAACCAATGCGCCATCGTCGTAACGAAACTTTCAGCAGTGGTGCATGTTTCGTTGTATTGCAGTTAAGCTTGTTGAAATAGAACCTTGATTTTATAATCAACCACCGTGTTGAAGTATTATTTCTACCCCAGTAAAAAAGTATCATATTCGGGGATGAATTAAATAAATCACGTGTTAAAATAATTTCTCCAAACAATACTTCTTTACACTTTAATATTTAAGGTTTTTTTTTGCCCTGTACTCAGAGGGCCACACTGAACACGTTTAGTGGAAAAAAGCGAAAGAAAACTAAACTTCTGCAACTTTAAATTATATAAAAAAAATAGTTTATTAAAAATCGAATGACAGTCATAATAATTTAGGTCTTACAAAATACTCCTGTCTTTACTGGCCACAACGAGTGAAAAACTAACAAAAGCCATTACATATTTTTTAGGAAGAAGAGTTAAGAAAAAAACTTTATGGCATCTCACATGTTTTTCACAGGTAACGGACAGCAATTGGCATTTTAGGTCTTAAATAATACCTCTTGGAATATTGTATTGGGTCTTCCATTAAAACTAAGTAATTTTGAAAATCGCTGATACGTAGCAACATTACAGGATTAAGATTTTCCTTTGATTTCAATTGTGAGATGGTGATGGACGTCATCCATTCGATAATTATTACTTATCTCTGATGAAATATATTTGATATATTTCGTCACAATTGAATTTATTATTGTACTTACCTACTTACATAATATCCTATTGGTTTTTTTTTTATTTCTACAAAAAGGTCGTTTAGCGTAAAATCCTTAAAACATTAACTGCAGTACAATCTCGCTATTTATTTCGTCGTCGTCCCCGCGGTGTCACGGAACCACTGAAGTTGCAGTCGTATAAATTTAAGCGGTAATTAGCATTCCTCGCTCCGCTTTCTTTGTGGCGCAGCCTTAATTTTTGTATCACGTGACATCTGTCAGGTGAACAGGAAATTTAGTTGTTTTTATTTTATTTGTAATGGATTTTTTTATGTGCCTCTTTCGGTGGCAGTGGACAATGTTACCAATGTTATGTTAATGATTTAATAATTAATGTTATGTTATCCGGAATAAAGTTATTTTGTTTAAAATTGTTTCCTTAGAAACCTTTTTTTTTAAAGTTCAAAGTCCAGTGAATTGAACTTTGAATGTTTATTTTTCTAGATTATCTTTATATATCTAGTTCTCCTTCCAAACCTCCTTCTTGGATTTAAAACTAGACTGGTACACCTAACTCTTATAGTTTCCCGTGCTATAAAGGTTTTACGATTATTATCTTTCCGATGGTTCAGAAAAAAAAATTCAAAATCAATTAAAAAAACTTAAATCATACTTTTCTTAACAATAATAAAGCTATAAATTCTCTTCACATGATAAATACGCACAAATTACAATAAAATTACTGCAGGAAGCATAGCGACATTTAGCCTCACGTGCGTTGTGTAACTGCCGTTCATTAGGTAGTGTTGACAGCATGCGTGCGCGCCGCCCGCGCCTGGCACGGGCCTATCGCGCCACCATCGATGACTAATAAACCACCACCAACTTACTAAAGCAGCTTCAATCAACCTTAGTTGCCGGAAAATAAAGCTCGTTTTTTATAGTCTCGGTTGCATTAAAAAGTTAGCAGTGTCGTAATCGCAACCGGCTTTGACAACCCTAACTTTGCATTTGATTTATATCTTAAGTCTATAGATTTAGGGGTTGTTTTGCAGCACCGTGATGCGAGATTATCGTGGCCCCAGTTATAATCGTGACCACTTCTAGCGAACACTTTAGAAGTTCGCCCCCGAATTGAGCGGTCCGTGTCAGAATTATGTACCATAGACATTGGTATCGACGCACAATTTATATCTGCGCGAGAAATTATTATATCTTTATTACGAGTTCCGAGTCGTTTCGTGACGTCCTCCTGTAAAAGTACTCACGACATAATCACGCGTTTACAAAATATATTTTATTACTGACACAAATTTTTCATAATAGTAATGGTTCGGAGAATTGTTGGCGTCGGTCACTGTAGTCTTAGAAAATAAAAGTACCTATATTATTGTCTCTTTCCAGACTACTAAATTCGCTGAATGAGCTTAACTTGTACAATTTAATCCTACAACTAAAACTCCTGGCTGGTCCTAGCTCCACTTATCTAGCAGTCTACCATTCTCAAAGTCTCCAAAGTTTTATCGCGAGTACCGGCCGAGCACCTTTAGATTACTCATTTCGCAATAGCCCGAGGCAATTAAAAAGGAAGGGTACTACTATCATTAACCGGGAGGCGGCCGGCGTCTTAACAAGAATATAATGCAATTTTAAAATAATCCCCGCAAAAAAGAAATTAATGCAGGCACCTCTCTAGATTCCCTTTTTATCTCTTTAATTGGTTTTCACATCTTACAGTGTAAAAAATATCGTGTTCTTTGTAATCTCGGGCGATGTTTTAATAAATATAACGAAGTGAACCGGGGAGGGTGAAAAAAATATAGCAGCCCTTAAATAAACGTTCACACTCCAGAGATCAGCTCAGTCAGTGCGTTCACGATTTATTGGGAAATAATTAAGAAGTGACTCCGAATTGGTACAGGAAAGAAATTTAGATGAATCGAGGTAGCTAATAAATCATATTTAGGTAATAATTTGGGCAAAGTTTTATAATTTTATGGTTTAAGGTTAGGACCTCTGTCTATCAGCTTTGTGCTGACTATTTTGCATACATCACACACGTCTCCTCTAAACAACACTTGGGCACGAGAAAGAAATAAAGCTTACATGGAACTTGTAAATTGACCCTATTTGTTTTGTGGTCATTGACCAATTATTAATTGTTATTTCATATGACTTCTTTGTCGGTTCTCATAACCATAATTTCCACAATATATTGCGATATAAAAACTATTTTTAACAACCTGTCGCCACAAACAGTCGCCTCCAATAAACATTACTTCTCTATCTCCGTAGGCAATTGATAAACAATCGAACCACGCTTATAGCTTATGAGACAACTTTGTCTGGACATCTAATACGTTTGTTTGTGGTTCTATTTCTCCTTCAGACCCTTTTAGACGTTTTTATAGTCGAAACTTCTTCTTTTTAGTCGTAACGAAATATGGAATAGTTTTTTTTCTCGATAATGTCCCTAAGTAGCGATTTATATTTGAGTGTTTTTGTTGATAATGTTAATTTTATTGGTTATTTTTGTGGGGTTATTAATTTAATGAGGCCTGTGAAGATATCTAGGAACAATATAACTTATAAAGTCTCGGGGTCATTGTAGCTTTGACAAGGGTTTTATATTGCTGCTGCAGCTAAAAGCTATAGCGCAAAATATACTTCATAGTTTAATGATTTCGAGTAGCACAGGACATTTATATAAAATGGCATTGAAACATCAAACAATCGAAAATAAAAAATAAATGACAACTTTTCAACTTTCACCCATAAACAATCTAACCTTAACATACTAACTAAACAAACACGATGTCATCGTGACGAAACAAATGAAATCTCAACACTTACAATGCCGTCGCACTGCCAAGTAATGTAATCTACTCATAAAGCTGGCTTTAATCCTTCCTCGCAGTACTGGCGTGTCATCAACGGTAGTCGAAATTTTAATCACCAACCCCCCCGTCACCCGCGTTTCACCCCCTGTGTCGCCCTGGGGCTGCGGACGGCCGCTCCTTACACGATATTCCCATTACTTAGTCCAGGGCGATAATAAAATTTAATATAATGCTGCGAGGAGGCGGATGCGACCACAATGAAGGCAAGCCGAGTTTCAGCGGACGGATGTGGGAACGGGCGATTTTAAGAGGTTGAGTTTTCAATTTAATGCATTTTATTTGCTGGCAACATTTTCAGTGTATCTATACTTATACGTTTATTCGTTTCCCACTAATGTTTTTTCCAAAATATTTCTGCAGAATACTTTGAAGTAAGTTGGACTTGTACAACTTCGAATTCAGAAAATTACTGCTTGGAGTACTTCGGAAGTTTATATGAACCAAATAAAATAACCTAGGTACATATTTCCCTGAAATTCTAGAAGAAATAACTTTCTCATTTTCTGCGAATGCTTATGTCCCCTTCAAACTACTTCAGAACTTTAGTTTTAACACCAAGTGCTTAATCAACCAATAAGAAACCCTAAAAACATATAAATCAACACACTTAAAATTCTCAACATTTTAAAACCAAGAATGCTTCGGAAAGCAATAAAATAACGCGCATGCCGCGGCCTGTGCGAAACGCTTCGGGCTTCGAAGGGTTGCACCCGTACCCCGTTGTACTCGTAGCGTCCACGTAAGAAGAAAGGGGTTGTTCGGGGTAAAATTGAGAAATGGACCGGCTAACGTTGTTACTTCACCCCGGTAGCAGTGGCGGGTTGAATGAAGAATGTTTTGTTTTTGTTGTAAAGTGTTATTGGGAGTGGTGGTCGTTGGCAGTGGGACATGATTCTGCGTATAGTTATTTTTTTTTAATAAATACAATATACATTTTATTTTCCCAAACCATTTTCTATTTTTCTATTGAATACCAATTTAAATTGATTCTTTAAATTCAATCATAGGGACCACCCCGATTTCATAATCAATAGTATCACACAACATAATCTATAGGATTAAACCCAAAAAGGGTATATCACAAACTTTGTCAAAACAGATCCAAGAAACACAAATATTTATTCCTTTCAACCAATCTTACAGCTCTCAAACGTTCTAACCAAAGTTAACACAACAAACTCATTGAAGTATGAAAAACCAATTAAAATATTTTCTGTTTAAGTTGAAAATCAGCCAAGAAGCACGGAAGCAAGCCATTAATTGCCGACACCAAGGCAAAAGGTTGGGCGCCACTGTGGTGCACTTTTAAAAACTCCAAGCTAAGGATGCAGTAAACTCATTAACGTGAGTGCGGGCACTTATTAGACAAGGTGTAGTACCCCTGAGTGAAGTGAGATACACACGGAGTTGAAGGAGTGGGAGCTTTTTCATCCTGTATTTTAAACAAATAAAAATTCTGTTTGTTTTTGGCACTTCACCGTTTTACTTTTTAACGACACATTTTTCCGCTGGTGGTTACAAAATCTCTGCTGGATATCAGATTCAGATATACTCGTAATTCGTACCTAACTTTTAACTGCGTCAAAAACTTAATTGACAGGTGTGGCTAGTGAAGGGCGAAGTATTTTATGCACTTTTCACACAAGTCAGGTAAGTCTAAAACTTGATTTTAAGATAATATGAAATAATTACACATACCCTTACATAGAACTTACTAAGCGCGTGTATAGTACCTCTACTTTATCAAACAGTTCCCCAAACTTCATGCCACTATGTCTCACCGTAAAACCGTACACGGTTTAAGAATTCGTTTCTCGCAAGTTGCCTCCAGCTAATATAGTCTGGTAACACTAACTTACATGCGAGTAATGAGACTGCATTTTAAAATCAACACTGCTTCCGTACGTTGCTAACGAGGGAAAGAAAATGTACCTTCTGTTTGCGTTAAGTATTCAAAGTTACGTGCTTAGTTTGATGGGTTTGTTTGATAAAGACGAATGGAGTATTTTTGTTATTTCCATGTGATATTTGCTTTGCTAGGTGAAAATAAATGAATATTTCAATTATTTGAGGTGTTCCACCAACAAACTCGATTTTCTTAGACAAAGTTGACAGTTGTTAACGTAGCAACCATCCCCTTTACAAACTGCGGTAACCACGTACGTTCTCATGGGTGGACTGTCGTCTTATTTGCAGTGAATTCTATCATGAAAATTATCATGTTTCTCCTGTCTTTATACCAATCTGTCTGGGGTCGGTGCAGTATGACTTATTCTTTGATGTTTTTCTATTATCCGTGGATTCTAATGGCATCAAAGAATAGTTTTTTATTTTTTTCATGAAGACATGCAGACTAATAGACTAGACAGAGTTTAAATAAGCTTACGGTTTTTTTTTTAATTTGCTACCATTCCTCACCACCAACTGCATTCTAGCCAGCAATAATTTAATACAACATATCACAGTACACATTCGGCTTCTTAGCTCGTAAATCACCGGAGGGCTGCTCATCCGGTAATTAACCGTATGACTCGGGGTTTTAGTGCTGAGGGCACGTCACTCCCGCAGTCCCGCACGAATCTCGTGGTGCTGATTATTGTTATGATAACTGTTGGTGGGTTCTGAGGAACTGCAGAATTTTCTTAGTTTTACTTTAAGACTTTCATAGTCTGAAGAAAACAGTTTTCTGTCTTATGCCTTTAATTCTTATTGATCGATAGGTGCTTAATAGAGACAGCAATAATCTTCTTACTATCTTCAACTTTTACCTTTCTGCATTATTGTCTTCTTATTAATCGCTCTCTCTTTGCTGGGGATCCTGAGTTCGTTTCAATTTGACAAGGGTTATTCTTCACCTGTTATGACGAGTGACCCAGAGGCCGGCGGCGCTGACCATTCTGCATAATCTGTTCGATAAATTGACTCTGACAGCGTATTTTTTAATGTTTTGGCTATATAATTTAATGAATCCTTTTCTTCGGGCTTCGAGAAAGTTATTTTCATCACGGCCCCTAAACTATCTAGCTCCTTTTATACTAAAACATTGTCAACCATCAAATCTTCATAAAAGCACCTGATTAAAAATTCGCAACCACATTAACTATCTCCAGACATTCATATTACATTGTAGATCTCAGCAGTAACATCTACCTTGAGACGGGCTAATAAACCAAGTCAGTGCATGAATAAAATTATAATGAATTTCAACGGTACATTATCGCAGCGTTTATCAAATGTGGCGTCGTATGCATTCGGTCCTGATGCACCGGAATACGGAGTTTGTGAGGTTGTCTGGTTCGCTGGTAGTGTATTTTATTAACTGTATGAATGTATGGAAATCCAATGGGTTGAAGATAGTGTGTTTGTAATTTAACACGTGTAGGATAGTAGTCTAGAAGCAGCAGAACTCTTTATAATATAGTTTATCTGGGTTAGTATTACAACCATTGGTATTTTTGGGTTGTACTACTACCATTTGGTATTTCTGCTGTGAAATATAAATGTTGGTTAATGGTTACCGGCAAAATTACAGGGACTTAAGTAGTCGCCGTTTTTCTCAGTGTTCATAGGCCTTTCTGCCAATATTTTACCAACCCACTATCGATTCGAAATATTAAATACCAGACCGAGATCGCAGAACCAAGATTGAAGTACCATAGGAAGCCCAGACCTATCCCGAAACTGTAAAAGCCGATATGAAACAATAACACCATGGAGGATGCATACCTGGCTAATTGGAGAAAACTTAGTTGGCAAGCGAATCCCGACAATAGGTTGCTAGAACTTTGATAGCCATAGAATTGTTATGTATATAGTAAATTGGAAGTGGTGTAGGTATTGGTAGTGCAAATATTCATTTGTGTTTAATTTGATTGGTGTAGAAACAGCTCCAACCCAGATTGTTTCTTAGGTCTGTGACAATAAGGAGTGAAGTCAATTGTAAATTTATATTTTTATCAGTTCCCTCTATTATTAATAACACAATCACCATACAGACATTTTTCCCTCCTCTTAATTCCGCCGCAGTCAACCCGGTTCCCATATCGCCCGTCACCACCACCGTACCATAACTAATAGAGCTCTGAAGAAAAGCAAACACCTCCGCTGCTCCGGCTAATCGCTTAATCAAAATTTATTCCGCACTTTGATTTTAAATTTGGAACGCAACATTTATTAGTGGGCCCCTTGAAGCAACCCTTCGAGCCCGCTTCATTATCGCGGATTAAGGCTGCGGAATATTTTATCGATCGCATCGACGCCAGCAGTATTCATTTTCAATTAAGCGCCAAGTATTTTATTAAGTTTGAGCGCAGAATTGATGAGTTTCGCGAACTAATATTTACAATGGGTGGCGTGCGTGGTGGAGCTCCACCTGAGCTTGCGGTCTCTCATATTATTCCTCTTAAGTATATCAGATGTATAGCGTGAGTGGTATGAGTCTAGACGTGTTTTAAAATTTAGTATTAAAATACTTCCTTAAATAAGATCATTCTGAAACTAACGCCAGTAATTGGAAAAGAGTTCATAAAACTTACCCACCGTTGTAACGAACAAATATAATTTGCTCAGTCAGTTCTAAGCAAATGTTTTTAACAAACGTGTCTTATTACAAACCTACAAACACATGACACTGACGTGTAATTATAAACACTCGATCGCAGATAAAGACCAACGGTTCCACTAAGACAATACAATATTGTTCAACAAATCGATATTCAATTTAAACGGAGCGATTCCTCAAAACAACTCGCAGATAAATTAGATGTTCTTTCACAAAGCATTGTTCGTATACTGAATGCGAGAGGTGACTTCAATTTCCTGGCTGCGACGCCACTTCCGCGGCCCGGCGTCGAACGCGGAACTTTTGAAGGCATCGTCATGAAATCCGATGCACCTACGCGCCTGTGTGCTTACACGCCCGTAAGCAAATAGGCTATCGCTTTGTGTGAGGCTAGACGGGCGTTTGTAAGCGGTTTTGTATGTTGGTGGGTCTTTAACAGAGCCCTGTTAAGTGATATAGCATCTAAGTTCTTGCATTCTCTTGCATGAGTGTATTTGCAGATTAATATTGCTGCTGTGGTATTTCATTGATTTCCTTGCTATTTGTTTTCTTTTAAAAGAAATCAAATATTAAGAAAGACACAAGAGAAATCCAATATCATTTATTATGAAACAAAAATAAGTTGTAAATTGTTCAGCTGCACATCTTAAGAAAATTAATCCTAAAAGGAATATTCAATTATTCAACCGCCCGTCTGCACAACCCATCCGTGTGTGAATAACAAGAAGAGCTTTGAGTGTACCGCGAGCGGTGTTGGTGGCTGCATCTAATGCAATATCCGCCTGCAGGTGTACACGATAATGCATCCGCATCATTGCATCCTGATGTTACTAAAGTTAACGCTTTATCATTTTGTTGTAAAAGGAAAAGGTGTGGCTCTAATGGCATGTGTTATGAATCGTGTCAGGCTTTCGATACACTAGCATAGTTATTATCTAGTGTTTAAGGTGAATTGTAATTTGTAAAAGGCTAGTGTTTAAACATCTTCAAATAATAGACCACCGTAGATAAGAAAGCCAGACAGAATTTAGGCGTTTGTGTTACAATTTCGTTTTTTTATGAAGGTGTCTCAAAAGGTTCATTTCTTAGCCCAAAATTGGTCAGCGGTCTTGAGAATTTCGTATAATTCAATCAGTATTGTAATCTTTTAACATGAAAAAATTACGCAATTTCATCTTGATTCAGGAAGACTTCTTTAACAAGTTTGTTATGCAGGCGCGGAATCATGTTACCTGCATTCGCTCGCACCTTGATATCCCATTTGTCTGGCGAGGACGCGAAGCCAAGCTTTATAACTTTCGTGAACGGGATTATTTCTGCTTCATTTGTGTGTCTACGTTAATTAGGAATATTTGATACCGAAACTATAGCAGTATTTAGCATGTTGAAAATACGGTGAGTGAAGTTGATACGCTGTTTTGTGAAATAAGGCTTGTTTACAGTGTTGTTGTTTTCGGTGTCGATTTTAAAAATCGTTCGAGTCGAGATCGAGTAGTTTGCAATATTTTACATCGCGTAGGTAAATAAAACAAGTTTTAGCAAAAACAAAAATGACAACTTAAATCCCATCAGCAAAGCCGGCAGATTTCAGCATGGGCTTAGATCCCTCCACCATGTGCGAATAAAAGCACAAAAATTTTACATGCAGCTATTAGTCAAACGAAAACGCTTCAACTCAACTCGACGGGGGCTTAGCGGGGCTCATTGTCGGCGCAATAGCGTCCGCCTTCGCGAAACGAAAACTTTTCGAAATGCCCCGTCGGTCGAGCCTTTATTAAAACCTACCGAGCATATTGCATAACTGACGGCAATAAGTAAGGCGACCGCCTCTCCTCGCCGCAACGAATTCAATATTCACAGCGAGTTGGAAAGTTTTATTATTGCGGCTTAAATATAATGAGTGCAGGTGAGTCAGTTTTGTCTACCGGGATTTACGGGCGGCCATTATTCCCGAGCCGGCAAGACAGCGCACGCTGAAATTAACTTACGCCGCGAGTACTCACTTAAATCAGTTTCTAGTTTTAATATTGACTAAAGTCTTTCAGGATGCCTTGAAACTACCCTGACAAATTAGGTAAATATGACAGTTAGGTAAATACCACACTAAATGTACCTAGCTACAACAGTTACAGAACAAATATTAAATATGCCTAGAAATACTTAGTTATGCTTAGTGGCAAAATATTGCAAAAATTAAAGCAAACCTTGCTTTGAGTGACTTAAAACCCTCATACTGGTGGCTGCGGGTGCAACATAGAAATGGTCATAAATCTAATTCAGGCTAGTTTTTGTTCCGCAATCCAAGATGGTCATTCGGGATTTAATAGGAATAGGAAAGAAAATGCAAGAGCAAAAGAGACAACCGTAGCTTGGTTAGTTGGTACGGATAATGAATGGCTAGTGTGCTACTGAGCTACTACAAATAGCGCAATCGCATGTCTTTTTGTTCGTTATTATGCTAAGAACCATTTTACAAGTCTAGTATTTTAATTTACATAGTTTAGTCAGCTGTGACAAATCACAGCTTACCACATAACTACCTAGCAGTTCTTGGCGTGGTATAACAGAATAATGTGATTCATCAGTCATTTCAAATATTAAAAATCACTAATATGTATTGACGTTTGAAAAAAAAAAAAAGGAGCAACCTTTGTAAAATTCAGAAACATACAGGAGTCTGACAATTTGTACGTCCGAATGAGCAAAATTATTTTAACCCAAAATCTTCCGATACATTACACCTGGTCTAAACAAGGTAATCCCCATCTAATGTGTTTACCTTGTCTACAGGCCACTTAGCCACCACAAAACCATGTCGTCCTCAAGGCTAATGACTTCATTAAATACCATAACGAGGTCATAATAAAATTACATGCGGGTCGTATGTGGCGTTCTGCGGGTTACCTTCGTCATAGCCAGCCGTGCCTTCTTTTGTACCGTCTGGGCTTAAACCAACTGCTAACAACTGCTGTTCATTATAATTTGGAGTTCGTTAGGATGGGTAAACATGCGTTTGGGATGAGTCGATTTTTTTTAAAGCTATTGGACAGCTTTCGTGTTTTCGTGGGTTGTGCTATCGGAACGTCTTCACTTTCTTTGGAATCTTAATGATAGTACGTATTTACGTACTCATCTTTTTTTGAGCGCGCTGTATTTTTATTTTTTTGATGGGCCCAACATCTTTAGGGGTATGTAGTTCCGACATCTTACTCCATCTGCACGCGTAGCGTGAACACTTTTATCTCAACTCTACGAAAAATAACTCATACTAAACAAACAAATGGTAACTGCTTTTTTTCTTGCATTTCTTATATCTCTACGGTGGTCATTCTCCTCTTTCTTTCTTGACAGAACATTTACATGCATGAAAATATCATATACCTCTATTTGACATCAATCTTTGTGATTGCCTTCAAAAACCAACAAAAATATGTCACACAACTATCACCACATCATAACGAAACAACAGAAAGTTCATCTTCTCCCCTGCATCCGACACCGCACAATATTTAATGCAGATCTGCCTCACATAAATCACGGTAGGCCCAAGGTGCGCATATTTCATAGTTAATTCTTTCCAACACTGCTTCCTCGTTGGTTTACGGGCCGTCAGTCTTTAGCGGTGTTCTGTGCACCTGTCCTACTGTATTTTAGAATCTTTTTTGTTTATCTTTTAAGAGGCGTAATAAAATATACCTTTGTTATATAATAGCAAAAAGCATATATTTTCCTATAACTTGCAAAAAACCTCTTGTGGCGACCACGGCTGGCTTAGAAAACCTAAGAAAGTAGAACCTTTGGCTGATTGTAACAGCAATCATAACACATTAACATTCCTCACTTCTGATTCATAACCAGACTTTTCACACAATCTCAAAATTCACCCAAGATATTTGTAGTAGTATTCGTTGCTATAAATCAGTCGGTGAGAATCTCAGCTGCGGTCTCCCCCGGCGGCCATATATCGCACACTCGCGATACAAGACGCCGTCCGCCGAGAGACGCACTTTTACACTAGCACGGATTCAGGCTAGACGGGGAACAATGCGGATTGGGGAGGCTAGGGCTTTGGTTTGTTATAAATGTATAGCTTGGATTTATCGCAAGTGAAATCTGTACCAAAGTCTAAGATATGGTTGTGCCAAGTTAGAAGATAGTTCTATAATTCTTTTTCAGTATTCCGCTGTTCTCTTTTTTTTTAAACATTGCGGGATTTAAAACAGCGAAATTTTAAATTCAGCGTTAATTGAGTCTCACTGTCTCGTTTTTTCTGATGATTTCACCATTGATTTTGGCTTTCAGTAGTATCAGTGTTTTTGCTGATCAAATTGATCCTTGAACTATGCAGAAACCTCCACATCTCTTAATTCGAATAATAAGGCTACTTACACCCACATTGCCAGTTAATCCGTTCTGTGTGACCACGCTTATCACGCACCGCCTGAGACTTGAGCCACATGTATTATGCAACAATTCTATACTCGACACGTAATTAAAGCCAACCGTCCTTCACTCTTCAAAAGCTCCAACTTGCGAATGAGTTATCACCAAATTGTGTATAGGTGGCGTCCCATGTAAATGATGGGCCATCACAATGGACTCGGAACAAGTTCCATAGGCTCTTTGATTTTCAAATTCACACCCCGTTTTACGCTCACTAATTTTCTTGTCCGGACACAATTTCGTCGGCTGTGGACCCCTGCACAATAATAATTCGGACGGGAAACTATTATAGTCGATCCTCTCTAGCCAGTAATTAATTTCGCCATAAACGGGCTCAATTGAAGCGTAAAGATTTCGTGTAGGCTGACTCGACGGAGTTTTGTGAATGATAATTAATTTTCGGTCGACTCTCTCTCTCTCTTGTATTTTTAACAAAGTTTTATTGAATAAACTGAACGTTTTCGAGTCTTTGGTCGTTGGTGTTTTGAGGGCATATTAAATGTTCATAAGTTTTATTATGAGTGTTTGATATCGTAAGCTAAAACTTCATTAGTATGACTTAATTACTGTGAACAAAAACTATTTTTAACATGAACAATGTAGGTTACTTAGCGCATAATTTGAAGTTCTCCTTATAAATAGCTGTTATGACGTAGTACACGTCATAACAGCTATTTCATCAGAAATGGTCTGTAATATATTTAAATCCTTGTAAATATCGCGTAATCCTAGTATATATCCCAGTAAATAGAGAGTACACATTCAAATGCATAGCGGAGTGAGTGTTACCTTTACGACGCCACATGCAATAATATACGGCGAAGTTTCCAGAACAAAGCCACAACTTGCGTCCTCCACTTATATTGTACAAGTACCTATTCCTGCATTGTCGAATTCACTTATACGTCAACTACACACAGATGTTTAGTTCGGCTAACTTAAGGAAAAAATCGTCATCAATTATTGACGACAGTGACCACTGTTTCTAAATGCCCCCTTTATAGACAAAAGCCTTCCGTTCTCGTTTTAATTCACCACTGAAACAGTTTCTTAATCCGTTACCATTTTCTACAATAGATCAGTTCTTGTTGTTTGTGTATGTGAGTTTAAATGTTTGTAAACGCACCCACGATACAGGAGAAATTCCTAGTGTGGAGCAACTTAAACAATTAAACGAAACTTCGCGCTTTTATTTCCTCTGATTGACCTTATTTTAGTTACAGATTAGGTATACTAAATTATCGGTCTTTATCCAAATATCAACCATCAGAAGATGTAGCCATTTTCCTCCAGCAAGCTAGACAACTTGTCGGCCATTTCAACCAGCCGTACATACCACAACTTAACATGCAACATTATTGGCTCGCGGGCAGTGTCTAGCCGCTTGAGTCGAGCACATTCTCACCTGGGGCCGCCTCGCTAAGACTTCGCAACTCTGACGGCTAGTCCTGAATTAGTTACGTCACACAATCGAAGCCTTTTGATGTTGGCTATGTCAATAAGCTACGTTGAGTGGAGAGAGGTGTTATGTAAGAAAATTAGAGTACGAAATTGTAGGTGTGGACTTTTGAAGTTTTGAGGTTATTCAGTACGTGAATGTTATTGCTGTCGGCCTTGTGATTGCTCTGTCACTCTAAGGTCACTTACAAACATAAAAAGAGAAGGTTTGTTTATCTTTGTGACAATAAGATAGTTGCAATGTCAATTAGTGAACTTTTAATTTACAGACAGTCGTTGGCCAAAGTGGTAAATTATACAACTATACTACTATGTCGATGCCTTGACCCTAGTTTTATTAATGTTCTTTGAATCTAGATGACGTTATTAGAGATAGCACTACTGCAACTGCTTATTATCTTGCTATGCTATGCAATTATTAAGAAAGCCACAATGCAGACTACATAAAGTTTCCGATCGATCAATCCTCCATACATCGCAGCCACGTGTTCTTTAATCTCCACTCAAACTACAAAATCTTCTTACTAATAAACAGCACTCTTCGCCACGTCGACATCACTCCAATACTTTACTCATCCTAATTAACACAGCGCCGACACGTAAGAGCCACGTTCACCATAAATACACCAAGAAATCGGGACCATCCCATAAATTCCTCTCGTAAAAGGCTGTGCGATTATGTTAGAGGGTGGTATTAGCAAAGTTTGTCCGATCGTGGGGAGACACCCCCCCCCCCCTCCCTTATAATACATTTTTCGTTGATGTAACACGATTTCTCGTCGGGTCTCGGTTACGTGATGGATTAAGAAGCGGCTTGCTCTCGCCACCGACGGATTAAGACGAAGCTTCAATATTTAGGGCATCGCCTGCTAATATACAATGTTTGCTCGTCGATAGACTTAACGGAAATGTGATGGTGAAGGATTCTGAGGGGGCCTTTATTTATCTTCATAACTTGTAACATGTGTAGCGGTTATGGGATTTTGTTGTTATAAATATGAAAGTTGGAGATTTCTTGATGGCTCTAGTTTATTTGACGATGTCGCCCACTCAGCATTACCGATTTTCATCTCTGTTACAATGACATAACTGTGACCGAGAATTGACCTGTTCAGTTTCTGAGAAATTGAATAGTAGTATTCTGACTACATATATACTATATATGTAGTTATAACTATAATAACTTCGTTGTATCATGATTAGTACCTTTTACTATCAGATACCACTGTCATTCCTATTAAGAGAGTCGGGTGGAATATAAATTCATCACTAAAACCTTTATCCCCCAAAACATGTTTGTCTCGTTTAAAACAAAGGCTTTCAGAACGACTTCAACAGTTTACCTTTCTATTATCTCTGCGAAATAAACTAGAGGCTTTCTCCTTAAACAGCCGTATTATCTTAAAGCTTTCCCGTCTATTTCTTTACACGTAAGTTGAGGCAATAATCATAAATACATTACGCGCGATCGGCGATGTTATCCTGCCGTAAACAACGCACCTCTATCCTTCGTCGTCTCCAACTCTTTATTGCCTATCTAACTTTGTAGGATTTTAATAATACCACCATCTTTAGTATGCTTCAAACTCGATTACAGTATTCTTTGTATCCAATTTGTTACAATATGTTTAGTGAATATTTTGTCGTCGATTACTCATGTTCGAAATTTCTCGTAATGGTATTTACATTGAACATCGATAATTTATTTTTACTATATAAAGACGTTTTATTATTATTTAATTTATAAGGGCTTGGAAAATATTAAATGAATTTTAAATAATTGATATAGCAAAGCTGAGGTACCCATTATTAAAACATGTCGCGAAAGAGGCACGATATAATTCCTAGAAAGGGTTCACTCAGAATATTGATGGATGCTAATTACAGCAAATTTTATAAATTTTCCTTACATCGGTCGACGTCTAGAGACGAGTGGCAGCCCCCTTAACGTATAAATACTGAATAAGCAGTAAACTGTATTACTTCGGCGAACCCTTTTCACTTGGCGAATTAGTAAAAAGCTACTGGGGAGTGAAAATTTTAACTTAAATGCGTCCGTAAGCTGGCGTACCTGCGAGTGTGTTTGACAGTCCGAAGTGATTACATTGCATACCCTTCCTTTTGTTTGTTTTGATTTGGCTTAATTTGATTCGTGACATTTTTCGCTCTATCCCATCGTGGAGCGATTAAAAGCTGTTAATTATTCGCACACGTTAAATGGCAATTAGGGAGAGGGTAGTGTTTTGTTTTCTTTGGTACAGCGAGTTCATTTATCATTCTCAATAAAAACACTCAAGCAAACGAGAATTAGACAACAATGATGTTAATTGTGTGCTTTGTGTAATGCTCGTCAAGCGGCCCAGTGGCACTGTGGCACAACGCGCCAGACAACATTATCACGCGTAATTAAAAATGCCAACATACTCGCAGACGTGCCCGAGGCCTGTCTAATTAGCAAAAAGTTAATAAACAGACGTACGAGCTTGACAGTGAAAACGCCCCGTGAAAATGCCAAGATGAAACACGTTTAATTTGCATGCTCGCGCAACGTGAGGAGTTACGAGTATGTAGCCACACGACAATGACGCTAAGTGGAATGGCCTCGTTTACCTGCTAGCGAAAAATAATAATTACGGACCTAAAACTAAATCAAGTATGATTTACACTCTTTGAAACAGTTCTCAGTTGGGACTATTTAAAAATAACTTAAACTTAAACAGTTTTATAAAGACAGCAAATTAATAACTTCAGAACTCTTATAAATCAACAATGGTTCCTAAATCTAAAATTATAAAACTAAACTACACAAAACTATATTCATCAAGATCTTCTCCAAATATTTAAATGAATAACTCCCTCTTTCACATTTCATATCTTAAGGTGTCTCTCGCGCCACATAAACAGAGAGAAGCCAAAACTAGGCATAGCTATAAAACTTAAGGGCAATAATGTATTCACCACCACGACCTGAACTGCGTTCATTAGGTTGGCTACCAGCCTTTTGTGTGCAAAATAAAGGGTGAACCCACTGGGGTGAGCATTTCATGTGTCTTACACTCACACACTCAAAATCTACATTTCCCGATGTCATAATTTGCATGCAATCAAGCGTTACGATATTCTAATGTTATTTTTATTCCCGAATGTGGAATTGTATTACCATATAGGCCTATAGTTTATATGATCAAAGACGAAAGAAAAGTAATAGTAGGTCGTCAACGCTTTATGTTGTCTCGAAGTCGTAATAAAAGCGTAGACATTGCCTACGCGGCTACGCCTGCCCGCTACGCCAACTACGTGGCTACGGTAGGATATGTAGGTCTCGTAGCAAGCTATTTTGTTCGGCACAAGGCCGTATTTTGATCGTTTACATTAGAATATAGAACAAGCCACATGAAAAAAGTGTTATTTTATTACATCAAATATTGTACAAAATAATAACGCAACACTGCTTACATAAAGTTACACACATAAGCGTCATTTTCCTACACTTCCCACATCTCAAAACCAGCAACGTCGCACAACGGGTCATTAAGGTCATCTCACACGGCCGAAGACGCGTGGCCGACCATCGATCTGTCAAATTAGTTGGCCGAGATCGAGGACGTTCTCAGGTGCCGAAGACGGGTAACAAAGCCAATCAGGCACACGTAGCCCTAACGGATAATCTATCATAATGACATCGATTTCCCATCTGTCTCCGGTACGTGACTCCACGACTTGGATGCATCTTGAGGGTACTTTTGAAGTGCTCTCCCGGACATGCGTAAGTGGTTAGGAAGTGGTCGGTATTGATAATGTTGTGTTTTGCTGATTTGATATGAAAGTAAGTATAAGCGCACGATTGATAGGTTCTACGTTATGTCAGTCAGGTTAATCAACCATTTAAAAAGTTACGAGGTATTTTGTTGAAGGAAATCAAGAACATTAGCAATAAAAGAAGAACGAGGCGTCAATATAAAACAGATTACCGATCCATTCCCACATAAAAAAAAATCGAACTAGTGTTTTATTTCTTTATCCTCTGGTCAATAGAGTTAGCCTAAATTACAGCTAAAAAATAATCGTTAACCTCCCGAACGAAACTACAGCACAATTAATAAAGCCACTGCGAACAGTAATAAAATTACACGTACATTCCATGTCTGCGCATCACATCACATGTGACGACGCGAACCGGAGGCACGCCCCGCTACGTGTCTAATAAGACGCTCTGTGGCCGCTCATTGCGACGCATCAACGCGACGCAAATTAACGCTGCGAGTCGCGCGACCGTGTGGAGAGGGCCTTATAATTGTAATACGTGTACTTTGGATTATGATGAAATTCTTCACGGTGTGTTATTGTTTTTGTTTTCTTTAACAATATATATTTTTAGCTTTTTACATTTTAGTTTATTTTCTTCTTTAAAGTACAATAGGCCGAATATTTCTACAAATGTAATTAACGGACTCAACTAAATAATTATTTTCAACAATTTTTTTTTTCTTTGAACTGCTATGCAGGCAATCGTCCACCATAGTGTTTATCAAGTAGCGCAATCTTCCAACTAGACAAACATAAAGCCACTCAGACAAACAACTAGACGTAACGAACTCAAACGCCTGGTGACCGGTATACTAAAGTTGACCCTCAGTTTATATGCTGATTTATGCAGACTCCCTTATAATTAAATGTCGAATGTAATCGACGTAGGTACTTCAATCGCCTATCACACACATATTAATCTGTTCAAACAGCACTAATTTCCACAATTTCTGGACTAAAAAACACAACAACCACAAACAACACTCAAAGACACCAACTAACACCAATGACTAGACGTTCCCTAGGAGGTTAGTAGTTAAGGGAAACGCACAGTTATAAGCACTGCCAGGAATCAACATCGGTTCAGCTCGTTTCTTTCTACGAAACTTCAAACTGCAACGCACACTTACAAGCACCTGTAACGGCATCGTGTCGGCTCGGGATCACTAATAAAAAAACTTGTTTTGTAAAAAAAAATACCGACTTCCAAAAAAAACACTAAACAGTAGAAAATAACTTTACTTCAGAAGTCACAGACACGGAACAGTTTTTTTTACAAAAAGAAAAGTTTCTTTTTCAGCCTTTTTAGCTGTGGTGTGATGGTGTCACACACAAATTCTCGAAGTCGAATATTCATTTTCCATTGAATTAAAAGTCATTTTTATTAAAAGGATATCATCAACATAGACCTAGAAGACAAAATATGTTAGAAGATAATTCATAAACCACCCAAGCAATGTTAATAAAATTTATATGAGGCCACCGCCCAAACTTTTTCTACCAAATGAAAAAAAATCACATAAATCGAACGACATATTAACTGAGTTATGAGAGAATAAACATTATTCTTTTTAGAAGTCTCTTAAAAATAAGGTAAGGTTATGTGATCCGTTGCAATACTTATAAGTGTTACAGTAGACATATTGGGTCGTGCCGTATCGCGACATGTGATTACGTATTGTGTGTGACAAACAAACTTTCTCGCAAAAAAAATTACCGACTTCCAAAAAAAAAATGGAAAATAACTTTACTTTCGGAAGTCGATGACTGTTGTTTGTTTCATTGACTTTTTTTACTTGGATGACATATTTTTTCCAGCTATTTGATTTAAAAACCAAACCACTGAACCCATTTTGATAAAATTTCTATCGGACCAATCGGGAAGTATATCCTTTCAGATAAAAGAAGAATTTTTCAAATCGATTCATAAATGACGAAGATATGAGGAATGACGTGATATGAAGATATGATAAACACAAAAAAAATATACAATCGAATTGACAACCTCCTCCTTTTTTTGAAGTTGGTTAAAAAGTTTAGTTGACAACCCTAGAACCCGTTACTGTTTACTGGTAATCTTTATACCGAGTAAGTATGCTATGAGTCTTACCCTCCCCCATTCCCCCCCTACCTCTTCACTCTTTCTCGTCTCTAATGAAGCGGCCGCGGAGACGTCGGGAACCATAATGGTTTCCTCTCAAGGCCTTTGTCGAGCCAACTTTGCAACTCTTGCGCTGAGAGTAAGTGGAAGTGATAAGGAAGCGGGCACGCGAGCACTGGAAGAAATTTAATGGATTTATGGAGTGTGGAATGTGATTTAGTGTTGGATAGTGATGTATGCGCTGGTACTGTTGCGTAACCTTTTTGGGTTCATTCGTAATTACTTACATGTTAATGTTACCTCGTTTCCCGTTCCTTGTATAACTCCACCAGCAGTTTCCAAGTCCCTATATGCTATATGCTAATGCTATGGTGGTAACCAATTCCGCCGAAGTGGCACAATCAAAGTTAACCTAATCTTACTTAAATAATCATACGAGTCATCGACACAACGAAATAGAAGAAAAAATTTATAAGGGTAACCCTCTATTCGCACATATTCCATCAACTCATTGATCATACGACTTTTTTATGATTTTTTCTTGCTGTGTTGTAAAGCTTAAATACATTAACAATCACGCCATCAGATAAAAGTCATGTTAACACCTGGAAAACCAGAAAAAAATTGAGCTGATACCGTGGCAATCTATTCTCAATACATTACCGTTAACGTCTAACGTTGGTAACGTCCAAATAAAAAAATCCAAAGAAAAATTATAGGGACGTTGGTAAGATTTTTCATCAAAGTAGTAGTATCGATGTATAGTAATAGGACTATATCACACAAAACCAATCCATTTTCACCTCTAAGTACCACATCCACGCAACCGGCATCCGTCTTTATTTATCTCCTTAAACAAATAACAAACCCATAGTTCTTGAACACTTCTTCAGCTCTCATTTGAACGCATGCAAAGATACGTTCCCTCCTCAAACAAGACTGTTTACTTTCTCCGTAATTAAAGATGCCGCGACGTCTTCTCAAAAGAAACTCTGTATTTATTAATTTGTTCGTCAATATTTGCTTTTAATAATCAGCTTGATTTGGTCTTTGAATGTTAGGAACTAAAATACAGATGGAAATGTTCGGGTGTTTGTTTTGTCTCGTGTTTATTACGGCCATTGACGGAGTTATAAATAGATAGAAATGTTTCTACTATGTCATTTGAAATTACAAAACATAGTTTATAATAGAATAATCCTATGTACACCATATGAATTACAACTTACATCAAAACTTGTTAATAACTTTGTATGTCTTTTATGTTTTGATTTGATACGAGTAACAACCCTGAGAAAAAGACAAAAGCAATCATTATCACAAAAAAATATTGAGCGGATATAAAGTTTTGCATGGGGAAATAAGTCACGTGGTCAAAGCTGGGATTCAAAAACATTACACAGTATTTTAAAATGACAGACGTCTAGAACACCTCAGTAGCATATTTAGCATATAACGCCTCCAGTTAGGCATGTACTATATTCTCTGTACACTAGCAATCGTAAGTAATCCGTAAAAAAACAGTCATTGAATACTGCTTTTAATTATTATTATATTAAATTAATAACACATCAGACCACCACGTTATTTGTATCTAAGTATATCTATGCTGTTATTAAATATCATATCTTAAGGAACCTACTACAAATTTCCATAAAGTTTCGTCTGAAACTTTGCGAATGTAATTACTCGCAGCGTCACCTGCTCACGAGGCGTCTATGCAAATCTACTGAGGATCGGAAATTTTCTGCAGCTTATTATAAGAATAAGAAAGAACCTCTCAGATAGGTGCGTATCTGATAAATATGCCCTCGCAATTTCCGCGTATATGTAGGTACTGACTTCGAATAACCTTCAGGGTGAAAATATTGGGCATAACTAATTTATTTGTAGGTTAAGGTGGGGTTATGTTGGTAGGAGTTAGCGATATAAAATAATACTGAAATAAAATACAAAGGGATTTAAATTGTTTTACCAGAGAAATTGAAATGTGACATTAATTTAGTTTATTTAATATTGAACCTATGGTTTGTTTGTTATAGATGTTGCATATTTTGATATAACTAATTGCTCTTTACAACAAAAATTGTGCATAACTCGACTGTGCAATTCGATTTCGAAAGATGTAAAGTAACATAGTTACTTTGAAGACTCCCAAAAATCGCTCCGCTCATACAACATAACCTCAACCTGCCACTCTTAGCTAGGGATGTGAAAATGAAGGCATGTGCACAATATATTTTAATAAAGCATTCTCAGGGGACGCGCCCTGTGATACGGATAACAAAGTTGTGAATGCGAATTTTTACTTAACCATGGACCGTTCGTTATGTGTATACCTTTATGTTTTATACATTTTTAACTTTATTCATTTATGTAAGACTCTGATGAAGGGTTATTGCTTTGACAGGACAGGCAGTATCGTTGGCTAGTAAGCTGGTGTTGATATTAAGGCTTTAATAACACAATGTTTAGGCATTTGTCAAAAACTGTTTAATATACCGAGAAGACGCTGAGTTTGGATTATAGTTTTTCTTTAGTAAAAATGAGTGTTCTTAATTCTAGCTTTGACAGATTATCACAGGAATCCTTTGCATGAAATACATATTTTTCATTTAGGAACTAGGCCAAACAATTTTTAAGAAAACATCTTGCTCATACCATCACCGTTTGAAAATTAGTTTTTACAACACCGGCGCACGTCAGACCTCACCTTTTCCTACCAAAGGAAATATGACGCGTTCCGATGTCGTATCATGCCGCGGGTCGCGAGAACCGCAGATTGGATCGAGTTAATTTCGCTTCACAAACAAATTGACAAAGTTTAGAACGGGGCATATTTCTTCGCGGCCACCCCCTCCACCCCCTCGCCCCGCTGACAGATTCCCGCACAACGGAAATTAAATTTCACATCCGAACAAGAACGGGTGCCCGCCGCGACACGCGTTAGTCGCAAGTCGCGACAAGCTGCGGTGACGCGGTGCTGCGGCTGGAGTCAAGATTGATTACAAATAGTGTGGTGTGCTGGATAAGGCAGTGGGTGTCTTACTTTTTGGGGTGGTAGGCCATGTGAGATGCGCTATTGATACGACAGTTAATACATAAAGAACGAACAAACTTTATTTTATATCTTCCCTTTTGCTACCGCACATCTTCCCACCGAAAGAGTTGGGATGCAAACTTGGCGGGAAATTAAACTAAGGAGCTTAAATATTGGCCACCTCAGCATAGTAAATCGACAAACCTTCCAATCAGTATGCCATAACCCACTGCACACTAATACGTACACAACACAACTAATCCGGGCGCGCTCTATCAAAATTGCAATTAAAAGCCCATTTACGGCGTTGGCCTGAGACGGACCTGGGGTCACCTCGAGAAGGACGCACGAATTGCCCATTAGCGGGCGTTTCGGACCTTGTTTACACCGCGCTTGCCCTAATGACGACCTTTGCTCTTCCCTTCGTTAAGGCGAGCGAAAACCTCACACTAAAAGGCACGGGTCCCCGGACCGGACCCTTAGAGACGCGCGAAACAAAAGATAGTAATATCTCCAAGTGTGAAAAGGACAATGGCCGATAGCTTTCGGATTAATGCCCATGTACACGGTTGTTAAAAGGCTAGCCAACTCAGTCGGTGCGCCAGGGTTAACAAGGTTATTACGGGATGATCCCAGTAACCGCCGCCGTAAAAGTGTTAATTATGTTTCAGAGAATGTTGTTATTGTCTCTTGACACTTGTATTGTGACTGTTAAATTATGCGAAATTGGGTTTATCAATTTATTTGTCATCATTATATTCATGTCACTCCGTCTTTATGCGGGGTTTCGTAAAAAGCAATTAATGAATTAGGGATTTTAAGAGATTCAGCAGCAGTATCTTGTTGCCTGATAGTAAAATACCAACATTATGATCACCAGTTCCTATGGCAAATGTAACGCTTTTGGCAATATTACTTGTCATCTTGCTGGGAGGCTCGATAGCAGTACTCTGTTTATGGGCTTTGATATTTTTTTTATCACTACATAGTATAAAACAAAGTCGCTTCCCACTGTCTGTCTGCCCCTATGTATGCTTAGATATTTAAAACTACGCAACGGATTTTGATGCGGTTTTTAATAGATAGAGTGATTTAAGAGGAAGGTTTATGTATATAATACATGCATATTATAGTAGAGAAAACATATTTATCTACATTGCACACCTGCGAAGCCGGGGCGGATCGCTAGTTTCTAATAATGCTCTACAATGAAAAGTCCTAAGTGAAACTTATTTATATTCTTAATTGAGCGCGGCAACAACACTGGAGCAAGCAATACACGCGGACAAAAACTCCCGAACTTCGTCAAATCCTAATGGACTCCATTGACATAAATGTTTTATTCAATTGGAGCCCGCGCCAAAACAAAAGAAAGTATGTCCTCGTCATTACGAGTTGGGAAAAGTTTTTGCATTTTTACTCGTTACCGGTCCTGCGAGAAGAAGTAACTTAAAATAAACAAGTACGTAGCACTCCGCGTAATAAGGCACATTTAAACTCGTACCTATGTACTTGAAAGCTATTGCGAACCTTCGCAGTACTTAAATAAAGCTACCTAAATACAAACTCCGCCGTAACTACTCAGTTGATTACTGTGCAGCACGTGTGCAAATTCACTATAAATCCAAGCATTAGGTAAAAGCGTTCATTACTTAAGTCCCGTAAAACCCTTAACCCATAACGTTAATAACACAATTACTATAAATCTATCATCGCTGAGCAAACACGGTCCGAATCTCAGCCTAAGCTAATACATTTTGTCCACACCCGTATTCATACTTAACGACTAGGGAGTAGTATTTGCTAAGCACACACGCGGCGCCCGCACGAGCGCAATATAACCTGGAAGACGGCGGGGTCGAGCCTCGGGGTCCTTCCCCAACCCGAGAGGACAGTAATTACGGTAGGCAAATTAAGCAGTAAGGGGCCCGAGCACTACGCGCACCGCCTCCTGTGTCCATCTTTGTATTGCTACGCTCGGCGGTTTATTTTAGGTTATTCCACGTCTTATTACAATGTAGTCCGCCTCCCCTGCGGGGGCTCACCTCCGAAACTGATTTGGGCCCCGGCATCAGAGTTTCATTACGGTCTGTCGAAAACAATCCACTCTAAATATCTATTCTTGGGTGCGCGCACTCTGGAATTACATTAGTCTGAGGTGGCGAAGGCTCGACTCAATTTGTTTGGCCGTAATAACGCTACGCTATCAGGTTATAACAAATGAGCTATTGTGAGAGCAAATCGGAGGAAAACGGTTTCGCAGTGTCTGCCCGATTTTATAGTCGATACGATAACATACGAGCTAGAACTGTGACTTTATGTGTTTACGGAGCGATATGAATCATGACGTATTAGTTAGAAAGTTCGTCTGCGAGTGTACTTTGGACGATAAATTTTCTCAATTGAATGCCATTCAATGACTTTAAACTACTCGTGGAACTTTTCTAAACACGTCGTCGATCCGATCGTGAAACACCTCACATCGCATGTTCGCGTCGCGTGTCCCCTACGGCTTTAAAAGGCGAACCACTTTTCACAAAAGAGGCGGCCACGCGACTCTTGGGATTTGCGAGCAAATATAATTTGTCCATTAAAAAAATCAACAACTGTTGACCATAGAGTGCGCGGAGATGGTCACAAAGCGTCTCGTTAGCGTCCGAACGTGCCGGCTGTCACACACTTCACCCATCGGCCCTTCGTAAATAATGAGAGGGCGGCCCTTGCGCACCAGGATCTACAACGAGTATGCAGTGTGGGAGAGGAGGTATGTGCTGGTCAAGTGCCCATTGAAATACGGTTGTTAAAGCAGGTTAAGGTTCGACCTGAAATAGGTAATTGAGAAATATTTCATCCGTAAATAGTTTTATAATATTTTTTAAAACCACACAAATCTTCACGAAAACTCGCCATACCAAATAAGAAGCTACCAGTTCTAACCTCCATAAACAGCTAATCAGTACATCGGAAATTCTATTATTTTTCTAAGAAATATGGATCACTCATGTCTGACCGTAGTGTTCATATAGAAAATACCACATCCACAACTTCCCACTTCACACATCCCAACCCCTTAGGGACCTAAAACCTACATGGCTACCTCAGGGTCCTGTCGCCTTTGCACTGGCCACCACGAAGGCTGAATGCCTCTTAGATTGCTTCTAAATATAGACCAAACAAGTATGTTTGCTGAGAAGGGAATCTCAAGCCCTGCACCATAAGATGCGGTCTAGGGGGAAACTAATAGAATTGCTGAGGCATAGACTATTTTGGTTAGGAGACAATACGGGGTTGATTTAGAGAAGTATGGAGTAAGACATGGGTGGTTATCGTTTTCAGTAGCATTTGTATTGAGCACACAGTGTCTAAAAACGACGAACAGGGTAATATTAAATACGAAATTACATCATTTTGAGGATAGTAAACAGAAAATATTAAGATGAAAATTATAAAGTTTGATGCCTTACTATAGTAAAAACTGTGACAATTGCTTCAGGCCTTACAATTTCATTCACTAATTTACTTTGAAAAAAAAACACTATTTTAGAACACTAATCACAAATTAAACGGCCTCATTACGTTAACTTTACCTGTGTCAATAACATTCGCCAATCATTCATTCTATTCTAAAATCCCATAAAATCAGCTCTCAAATTCAATCATCTCCACAATATCTTATCAACGGCGGACACGTCTCAAAAAACTCGAAACGCCGATAGAAGAGCTATTTACATGAATTAGTCGCCATTAATGTCCCCGTGAGACAAGCCACGCCACCTGGCGGAGAGAATTATACGGTCGTTACTCGCTCCAGCGCCTCCAGCCCTTGCAGGCGTATTTATTGAAGAGAACATGGCATGAGGTTACAGATTGTCACATTAAAAGTAATAGAGAGATAAGTCTGTTTCAATAGGTGTGGGGTGATACTGTTGGGCTATGAAACGGTAAATAAAGAGGTAAACGCAAGCTTGTAATAACCCTCTGCCTTTACCTTTGGAAAGAAGTGGAAACAAGTCACATATAAACTAAATCCCCAAAGATTTCCATGCTTCGTAGCATTCTCGTAGCACAGTGCTACGAAAACAATTGACCGCACTACGAACAGCTACAGCGGCAAACCTCGTAGAAGATGGCGGGCAAAAGCACCGACCAGTGAATTGGCCCTGGATTGAAGGAAATGGAATTCATGGGGAGAGGCCTGTGCCTAGCAGTGCGATGATGTAGGCTAACAGTAACAGTAACGAACAGCTATATTTGCTGCTATGGCTCCTACACAGCTACGCAATGATATTATAGTTTTGACTAGTATTGGTATGATAACTCATCATATTTTAATACACATTCACATTCTTACTTTAACCCCCAAATCATGTGATCTCGTGAGCTACCTCCGAAACAACGACTAGTCCCCGCCATCTCTGAAATAGTTCCTTTGCGTAGAATCTATCGTTCTGCATCGGCGAGGCGGGAGAGTTGTATGCAAATCTGCAAATTTTAACTCTATCAACTACTTTCCACTGGGTTACTGAGTACCAAATGGGTATGAAATCGGGTTACCCATTTCAGGTATACCATGACTATGATGTTAAGAGATAGGATCCACAAGCCACTTTTACATATCCTATAACTAACAAAGCCCAATTACCCAATAGCTCATACATTACACTAATAATGCAGATAGCAGTGTTGCACCTCCCCCCCCCCCCTTACCTCCGCCCCTCAGCCAGTCCCGGCGCCGTTTGTCTCCGGCGCACCTCGGCGCGTCCGATTTATGGCACAGTTTTGTGAACTCTTAACCGTTACGTGATCTGCTTCCGAATCCAATTTATGCCCTCCATGGGAAAAGTTCGGCAGCGCCGCCTATTCTTTACGACTCATCGCGATGTCGCGCTAGAGGATAATGGAATGCGTTTCAGCTGGGTTTGTTTGGATTTTTTAAAATATTTTTTGCTGGAAGAAGCGGATGCATATTTTGTAGGCAATGTTTGTAAAACGTAAATTATAAACCCTTCTTATAATAAGTAGGGATATGGGTTACAATAGGGTCAACTTTATGACACTATTATTGACCACATAAGTATGTAGAAATTCAGTATTAAAATGAGTTCAAAAATTATATTTAGATAAGCTAGTATCTTTCTCCAAATATCCCATCTATATTTATTTATTTATTTATTTACAATAATCACACCAACAGCACTGTCAATTAAAATATCGGCATTTCAGTTACCATGCAAATAACAGGTATGGATGACATTGACATGATGAATATTAGAGACAAGAAGAAAAAATAAAAAGTGTGTCCAGTAGACCTAAATCCAGAACACTACAAAAACAAAACAATTTGAGCTATACAGACGTACATTGTTCGCACTGTTTATATATCGAACGTCTGTATGAAGTGAAACTCATAGGGAAAATATCGATAAGGTAATCCGTCAAGTTGAAGCTTCCATTATATAGCTTTGCCATACGCATTAAAGGTGGTATTTAAGGTGGACGTGGTGGTGGTGGAGGCAATTGACGGCACGGTTGGCGCAGTGGCTGAGTGATTGACTGCTGCGCTGCGTGTCGCGGGTTCGATCCCCGCACGGAACAAATATTTGTATGGCCTGCAGATAGTTGTTCCGGGTCTGGTTATTTGTGTATGTGAGTTTAAATGTTTGTAAACGCACCCACGATACAGGAGAAATTCCTAGTGTGGGGCAACGTTTTTTTAAAAAAATAATAATTGAAAAATGCGATGATGTCGCTTGCTACGTTGGCTAGCCCTAAAGTTAAAATAGTTAACCAATTGCGCATCTATCGAACCCTTTATAATTTTGTGTGGTATAAGTAAGTCAGAATGGATCCGCCTATCTTTTAAGCTAATCATCTTATAATGCCTTAACCTATCATTGTAATCAGGTATAGCTTTTCGGGTCCCATTCTTCACACATATATACCTAACAAAATGGAATGTACGATATGTATGCCTACAAAATCTTCCTGAAGTTATTGTATTCTACTATAGGCCAAAGATCTTAAGTTCGTTACTCTTCGATTCAATGCTTTATCCACCCGACTCTATTCAGACTTCGAGCTAAATATAATTTTCACACTAATCTCGCCTAAAACAGGTCTCTAGTGTCCCGGATCTGATGCCATTACTGCATTAATTATATATTAAATGACAAAATAGTCGACTAAATCAAATAATTACACGTCAATATTAAAATGAAACTCTTTTTGAAAAATTAATTTCCATTGGCTATAAAATAAAGGACAATGCCCATTATCCATTGTCAATGACAACATGATTACTGGTCATTAGGTAGGTACAACAATGTGATGAGAGCAAATGAAGCAGAATCGAGTTGACCCAAACACCGACCGGAGAGGGTGCTTTGTCCTAACAAAATATACCCCAAATAATTAGCCACGCAAATGCCTATTGAACCATTATCCTTTGGTCATTGATGAATTTACAAATGAATTTTAAATGAAGAATGGATATTAAATTACCGTACCTACTAGCTGATAACTCACTTTTAATAATATGAAGATTAAATCTGTAACTTAACCTGATTCTTGAAACAGGTTCAAGAAAAACCTCGAGCAGTAGTAAGTGCAGAAGATGATTTTGACAGCTTGGATTAATCTGAGCCTTTAACTGCTTAGGACTGTATTAGAAGTACTGAAGTGTCATCACTTTTCAAGGCTATGTTAGCCCGATAATTATGAATAAAATTACCTATTTTTCAAATTCCAAGTGACCACACTTGGACTAAGTAAACAGAGCAAGTATGTTAGGATCGTAGCACGTACTATGGTTTCGAGAAAAAAAGGCATGAGTTTAAGCATTTCCGAATTTATACAAAAAAAAACTACACAAAACATACATTCAAACACCCATTACCCGGGACAGTATATCTTGGTATCGACCTCGCTGGTCACCCATAGGGCATTTAGTATTATTATTTATTGACTCTCTGACCGGGAATGAACCGGGATTCACTTTCCACTGCGCCCCTCCGTCTCTCAAACAAAACGGAAGAAGTAATTATTAAGAATACTGCAAATAGAGGGCATTGAGCAATTTTATTAGACTTTTCGAGTGTTTATGTAAATAGTATTGGAGGAGGAATGGACAATGATTTGGGCTTTAAGAGATACGGTATATAGTCAAATGTTTTTACAAGATCGAGAAGTCGATACAAGAATTTGTAGCGACGAGCTTCAACTTTGCCTGTACCAGAGTAGTTCTACTAGATCTTGAATCATGGAGTTCTTATAATATATTTTTTTCTTAAGAGTTTATAAAACGAAATAATATGGCCGCTATAAAATTCTTACATGATCAAAATGGAGATGATACTCCAGTAGATCTTACAAAATTGTAAGATCCACTGGAATATCTATCTGTATATATCTTTAAAACAGTATTAATATTCCTACTGTTTTAAAGATAAAATAGACTTTAGCTTCCTATACCCATAAAGGCGAAGCACTACAATAAAATCTAAATTCAACACATACACACAGGATTGGTAGTTTTGTTATTTCGCGCGGGAGGTCCTTTTGTTGCATGGATAGGCGTTAAATGAACGGGAAGTTAGTACAGGGAGGTGCGCCCAATCGGCCGAATGGAAGAATCTTTGTTTCCTAAGGCCATGTAACACAACCAACCTATTGCGACCCCTGTGACACTATTAGGATCCCCCGTTTTTGCTGGCAGGGAAGGTCATGTTACCTTGGTGGTAGGATAGCCGAAACGGAAAAGCCTCGTCCACCCTACGAGGTTCGAATGCGAATAAATCAGAATCTGATACGGTGCGACAAGATTGCAAGAAATTTTCCGACTTATTGAACCTTTTTGCGATCACCGGAAAATATTTTTTTTTTCGGGTGCCGTCCAACAATGGTTGCTTGAGTCATCTTTGGCTAGACACTAAAATAAAAAAAACTAGAAATTCTTTGTTATTTTGTGTAGAATTGCTCAGAAGTTGGGTCTTAATTTTTTTTTTTTAATCAATTATATTTTTGTTCTGGCACACTAAATTACGATAGTGTCTACTGTTAAGTACTAAATCACTAACTACGTATTTCAGTGTTCAATTGTCATATTTTGTATTATTTAAAATCATTAAGGTTTCCTCACAGCAATTTAGTTGAAGTAACTAAACACATTCGAGAAGCACAACTAAGTACACGTCCAAGCTAAAACAAAATAGCCGTACAACGAAAATTCACAAATTGCCCGTCTGAAGCCCGACCGCAGGATAATCGGCGCATCTTCAAACTATCAGCTAGCTCCGTGGAAACAAAACCGAATAATAATCGATACTTTAACAATAGAACGGGTAACAACGTAAGATGCTCTGAAACATGAAAAGCTGGAGTCTGCGGCCGGCTCGGGAATTAATTCCATTCTCTATAGCGTGTAATGAGTAGTGCTGTCGGAACCTGTACTAAGTATTGTAGTATGATATTTATGTGAAAGTCCATAAGCCTGTATTGATGAGAATGGGTTGAGTGTATTTTAAAGTAACTACATGGAGTTTTTCAATACGTTTCTGTTGACGATTGAAGGTGGAATGTGAAAGAGATTTTTTTTCTTCCTTATACGTGAATTGTCAGCACACTCGAATAAGGTGCAGCTTTTTGAATCCGGATTAGGCATGCATAAAAATATGTCATATTAAAAACTGCAGTCTCGAAGTTCAACCGACAGTGCCCAATCCAGTTATAATCAAATACAGCGATACTAAACCAAACAAGCAAGAGTTATCACGCAAAATAATCAACGTTAATATTATCTAAACAGGGGCTGAGCAGTAAAACACAAATCCCGCAAAAAAACCATGATAAGCGCACAGTGTTAGTCAGCGCGGAGTAATTTGGGTGAAGCTGAGAACTATGCACTAATGCATCTCCAAAAATAACAAATCACTAAAATATGGCTACAAACAAACACAATAAATGTAGAGCTATCACGAAATTATAACCTTGAAGATAAGTCAAATATGTATGATCAATTAGTACAGCCTAAAACATCGATACCAAACCAAACAAGCACGTTTCCATCCAATATAAACAAGATTTATCATCCACCAATCACCGATGAAGCCGAGAGCTATGCAATAATGCCTCTCCGAACACAATGCAAATAAAAAACCACTAAAATACGAATAGAAACACAGAAAAATAAAAACTTTTTTGCAAAAAAAAACCGACTTCCAAAGAAAACACTAAAAAAGTGGAAAATAACTTTACTTTCGGAAGTCGGTGACTATTGTTTGTTACATTTACATTGACTTTTTTGCCACCGACTTCCGAAAGTAAAGTTATTTTCCACTTTTTTAGTGTTTTCTTTGGAAGTCGGTTTTTTTTTTGCAAAAAAGTTTTTATTTTACCCTTTTTAGTTATGGTATCACACACAAATCCTTGTCAAGTATCAATTTCGCAATTTCTTGTACTTGGATGACATTTTTTCCAGTTATTTTGATTTCAAAACCAAACTGCTGAACCGATTTTGATGAAATTTCTATGGGACCAATCGGGAAGTAGATCCATTCAGATAAAAGAAGAATTTTTCAAATCGGTTCATAAATGACGGAGATATGAGGTAACAAACACAAAAAAAAAAAAAAAAAACATACAACCGAATTGAGAACCTCCTCCTTTTTTTGAAGTCGGTTAAAAAGAACGTCAAATTAAACACTGCAGTCCCGACGACGAACCAAATATGACCAATCAAGTAACTTTAGTTGAAAATACCGATCCCAAACAAGCAAGCTACTACACTAAATAAACAAGATTTATCATCACCGAGCGGTAAAACACAGAACCCGCTAAAAACTATGATTAGCGCGCAGTGTGAGTACAGCGCGGAGCAATTTAGGTGAAGCCGAGAGCTATGCACTAATGCATCTCCGCCGGATATGAGATAGTTTGTCAGTGCCCGACTTTGTACCTCGCTGTACTTGTGTGTAGGTATTAAGTTTACATACGTGTGTGTGGGAAATTTGGTTAAAGAACAATTAGTGGGGTGGTGGATAAAAATATATGGAAAAAAATACCACTTGATAACTTTAACGAGCTTATAGAGGCGTTAAATTCTATTCATCGCCGCTATAATTTAAACTCGTTTTCTGTTTCTGCTAGCCTGGGTCATCCCACAGCTGGACCTCACCCCATGTCTTCCAGTTCTTTCAAACTAAGGCAAATTTACACCACTGCTCGTTTGTTTTGTCCAATAAACCCCGCCATCTTAAGGGGTCTGCCGCGACACCTTGTAAAACATAAAAAAAAACATTATTAATTTTAAAACATTAGCTTATTATGCCCGCATCTTCGCTCGCGTGGAGTTCGGGAATGCTCACGGGATTTCCTTCCGGGATAAAAATCCTATCTGCTATTTCACACTAAGCTATCTCTGTGCCAATTTTATCCCGATCCGTTCAGCCGTTCATCCGTTCTGGCGTCATTGAGTTACAAACATCCATCCATCCAAACTTTCGCATTTATAACAGCAGTGTTGTTTAATCATTATTGAAAAAGTGTCAACTCTGACGTCAAGAGCTACTTATTGTCAGACTAATAAATGCGAAGTACATCTCAAATTATCTATTGGTTTATTACATTTTCTCTCTCTCATCCACAGTCAGCATTGCTCAAAATCATACGGATACTAAGCATTCCAATTAACAAAATCATTTAAACCCCTTCACCCCTCACTAATTAACCACTAAAAAACCGGCCACAAATCCACTGACCCATACTCATCCTTCTAATTCAGAGATACCATTTCATATCACAAACATGAAACTACCCTCCTTCATAAAAACCTTCTAAGTATCCACTTGAATATCACTGCAAGGCAAAGGCAAGCTACACGAGACGCATGGCTGACTTTTCATAGACCACCATGTTAAGGCGAATGTGTAGATTTGTAGAAGGTAGCCCGTGATATTTAAATTTTTCTTACGTTTTAGATTCTGTGTCCAAAATATGATTTACGAAAATATTAGTAGAATAACACCACAATAATAGGTAATGAATGGAAAGCGTGGTATTCTCATGAATCTGTATTTTCGAGCAATGTAAACTAAGAGAATTGTAGAATAGAATAGAATATGCTTTATGTACACCAAAATTGAAACAGTACGGTTGTATGATAATTTCAATGATTTTTTTATTCCGTAAATACACTGTTTGCTACGAAGGATATTTTATTCAATAACAACAACCTGCTCCTTTGCTGCAAATTGTTAAAAAAAAAAAAACGCTTTACATTTCACAGGCTACCTCAGAGCATACCCCTTAAGCGCACGTTCACAGGACGTGTGTAGAGAGCCTTATTTCATGCTTCGAGGCACATCTTATCGCCTGAGGTCGGTGGGCGCTCTAATTATAATTACTAATGCTCGTATGCTCAAAGTCGTTTTTGAGTCGTTTCAGCTTATTAGATGATGCTTTGATGGCAGGTCAGTGTTCGTAATGAAGGTAAGTTGGGTGTAAGCAGCGTGGTTTTGTGATAATGAGAGGAAAAATTTTAATGGTAATATTATGAAAGGCTAATATGTGCAGTCTAAAAACGCAAAAGAAAAAAACATCCATACGATATGAAGAAAAAAATATTTCTCAATTAATTCTAGGTGGACAACACAAAACGCTTGTATCTTAACCAACAACATGTACATTAAATACGCTCAAAATCTCCAATAATACGAAGTTTAAACCGTACTTAGCTGGCTTTTAAATTAATTGCCAGCGTTCCAAATAATTGAATTAAGTTAATCGAATAGTTGTTTACATTGTGTCACTTGTAGCAATTAAAATTGTTTCGGAAGACAATAAATCATTGGCGGGAAAGTGAAACATCATGGCGGCGGTGGTGCACACCTTGCAATAAATTTTCCAATTACTAGGAGAATTTCGCGATGGCAACACCGAGGGAACGCGGGAAATAAAATAAAATTAATTACATGCTACATAGACTGGCAGGCAATAGGTGCTTTCGGGCTTAACATTAGGTGATTAAATATTTTAAATGTCGAAGAAGAGAACGTTACAAAACGATAAGATATTTTTTAAACAAAGCATTGTACCTACCTAAATCAGATTTCTACAATAGAGACATTTTAAAACTAATCTTTTATGCCTTTGTAGGTTTTTTCAACAGCTAATGCATTGTACCTGGCAACAATAGGGTAACTTAATAGTTTTCTCCAAAACTGGTTAGTACCTAAAGGAGCAAGTAATTTTAAACACAGTTTATTTTAGAAAGTTTTGATGTCATTTCTTATGCAGTAATAATCCCTCGAGACCTGCGTTTAATCGATTTATGTACTTTCTGTCACAAAACGATTTCGTAAAGCTCTACGTAAATAAAATATTCAAACAAATAGCAGACCGCCTTTATGGCTAATCTGACTATTAGAGTTTAACTTGTGGTTGCTCATATCAGTCAATCAGTAACAAAATCAATGGTCTACTAATTTTTCATCTTACTAGGTTAACTATACGCTACATTTTTTTTTTATGTCGCAGACACAACTGTCAAATGTCAGACTTCACCTAATTAAAATAATCTCACTCTTAATAACATATCGAAAAATTACCGCATCATGTAAAAGCTTCCTCGAAAACTTTACGCGAAATTGATTCATACGGCAGGCAATTTAGCGATAAATACACAATATTATAGGCCAGATAATTTGTTCACTAGACGGTCGACGCTTGAAAGGAGCAAATTAAGACACAATTGTTGAGAGTATTTTAGCTGAATTCGGTCCGCTCCGCTCGCTTGGCTCACTCGCCTCGGCCTGCCTGTGTTTGCTGCCTTATTTCTCGTTATGCCTTATTGTCGTCTCTGATTTATGTCGCAATTACGTCATTTCTTATAGATTAAGAGAATTTATGAGCTGTGCTCTAATATTGGATAAATGTTTCCGTTTAATGTGCAATGTTCTGGTATTTATTTGAATAAGGTGTGTCGGAAGTATTAAGCCATAGGGTACTTGACAATGATAATTTTATTATAAAACAGCTTAATACATATTTACTTATGCATTTTAATTTCAAATAAGCAAAACAAAGAATACTGTCAACATTCATCTCCAAATTTCTTTAATATTTAAAACGCCATCAATAATAATAATATATGCAATTAATTACTGTATTATTTCCGCCGATCCCGTCCAGCTGGCTTGTCGCATTGTGTACACATTTCGGCACTTAGCCTGGTGTTAATTTGACGATGACTGTCGCGCCGCCATCCGTCATCGCCGGCAGACACGTCTTTATGACGTCTAATTTGAAGATCATCCTGTGAAGTGAAGGGGTGACTTATTGTGGGAGCATGAGTAGCTGTTTTGTATGGAAGTTAAGTGTCATTGATTCTACAGTGTTACGTTTTTGAGTTAGGAGAGTCGGTGGTTCGTTGCTGTTCTGTTGTAGAGGGAATTTCAACATCTGTTATGATATGATTACTCACGAGTAAGTATAACAGTTCTGTTTGTCTAAAATAAATTGTCTTCTTTGTACTTATTACTACCAGTATCCAAAGTTTTTACACCTTGTACCTATACCAAAATTCAGTGTCAACAGTGAGTCTTATTAAATCCTACAAACTAGCAACCTCCAATTATATAAATCAAGGTGTAAATCTGAAGTGGCCAACTTCGCCGTAGCATTCGGCGAAACAATGTATCGGGAGCGGATCCAACAACATTCGATCGCAAACTCAGTTGAAAATCGTAACAAAGCTTCTACCGCGATAATTGGATGTGGCCGTTCTGAATACGCGCTAGACGAGACTTAATTGAGGTTTTAGAGTTGGGCTAATTCGCCCACCTTCGAACAGTCCTGCTCCCCTGGTCCCTCCGTTGAGGGGCTTCGTCTGGCAGCTCGGTTAGCAAGAATAATAACGCGGAGGTTAAGTGAGCCTCTATCAATTGGTGTTATGTTGCTTTGTTGTTATTAGGTGCGGAGTCGCGTGGGTAGTATTGAAATACCTTGTTCGGAAGTTTGAAGTACTCTATGGAAATTGTTAGGTATAGGGTAGGGTGTCCATCTTACATGGGTCTTAGAAGGAAAAATTGTTTTTGTAAAGGTCCCGCCTGTTAAAATTCAATATTACCGGTTTTTATGTTACACAAGTGGTAAAACGGATATTCGCATGAAAAACTCACTCAACAAAGTGAAATAGAAGGCTCGCGATGATTAAGAATTCTCTCACGTGCGGCGCAACAAAAAGTAACAACTAAATATATCGGAGACGGCCTGATAGAGGTCGGGTGCGGGTAACAAAAAGTAGGGGCCGGCCCACGGACACACACCCGAACAGATATGATAATCCCGACTATGTAAAATAGTGAAATTTAAGGTCTCTCCATGTGAAGAATTGTACTCGTTCAGTAGGCAAATTATTCTAATGCGGCCCTTTTATTCGAGGCACACACCGCGCGGGTCGCCGAGCTCCTCCGACACTCATTTGTATTTCAATAAAATACCACTAGCCCTATCTAAACAAGCCTATGATTCGGATATCGATCGCGCCCACACTCAAAACAACGAAGAGTACATTACATTGTTATTTCAATGTTTTCGGGCCGAGTATTTTCGCAAGCCGGCCATCCATCAATGAATCAATTTGAATACATTCAACATTCATCGAAGTTTACATAAAGTTGGCGGCTATGAATATACCTTGGCGTAGCAAACAAAAAAAGGCGCCCTGGCTGGCTTACAATAACTTGCTCCCCCGTTCCGTCCGCGCATTTGTGGACACGCCAGTTCACTTTTTGTAAATAAAAGCGACATATCTGCGCGACGAGATCCGGTGGGTACGTATATCGTCTCGCTTGTCCGATTTGCATAGCGTCGAAAAGTTCACAATCACATTTACCTCATCAGCCTGCGGGGAACATAATTCTTCGTTCCATCTGCCATCTTCCTGTATCTACCCCAACGCGAGCTCTTTTTGCAGGGGTCCGGCCGGCGGCGTTGTCCGCGATACATAAATTTTCACGATCGGTCATCCTTTAAAAACAAGTTTAGCTCTTTATCCGAAGGAGAGTAAGTTAAAGAATGGCTCGAGCGTGCGTTACCCTCCGATTCGTTACGTATTCAAATTATTTCGCCATCTTGTTTTTGCGTTCATTTGTGTTGTGAGCCTATAAGTAGGTACGGTCCTTCTTTTGTGTGGGATTGGTATTGATTTTTAGTAATTAGTCCTTTAGAAGTCTAAAGGCTTAAGGAATAAGCCTAAAGCCTAGTGTGAAGTTTGAAGATTAATACGTTCCGGCGGCGAGTGTGTAGCTAATTAATAGAGTGCGTCGCGGAGGCTAAGGCGGGAGGCTGCCCCTTGACGAGCCTTCAGACAGGTCGCCCTAGCTCAGGAGTCAGCAGCGACTTAGGGCCCCCGTGTGATTCCCGCCGGGTAATTAAATAATGAGGTTTAAATCCGTCCTTTTGTCGTGCCTCCAAAGTTTCTAGACATGTGCACGGTTGCGATGGTTTGCAAATTAACGGACATTAGTAACTAAGGCTTCCGGAAATACAGTACAGCACATGGTCCAATTTAGGATCTATGTATATTTATTTGAAGTTAGAATAGGCTGCATTTGTGTTTTATATTTGTTATAATTCAAACATTAAGCATACATAGGCTGTATTATGTCTAAATGTGTTTTTTTTTTTCTCATTACTTGCTCAAAAAAACCATTTGCTTATACCTAATTTTAGAAATTTATAAGCTTACCTACATATTTTCTAAGACCATACAAGTTCGTTCATCACAATGACTAAATGGAATCATTGGATTAGTTGCGAGGCGAGGCCACACCACGTGTCGGAACTATACGTCCAGCACGGCAATGCTACGGATTGTGGGCTAGTTATAGATACCTAGGTACCTCCCGTGCCTGTGCCTACTTGGCACAGGGAAAAGAAGACTTAAATATTTTCGATCTAAAAACATACAGAATCTTCAGTACTTCTCGAACAATATCATGATGTTTATATACCAATCGGTTCGCTGACTGCTATTGTATTAATAGATGCTGCCTGTGTATCCTCCATAGCTCATGCGTTTCCTACGCCTCACATGACAACACAAGGGTGTCCTATTCTTAACCGCAGCGCACACGCTCCGCACATTCACCTAAAAACAAAAAACTGTTCACTTTTGACGTTTCCCAGTTCTATGCCTAATCTGGCTTCCGTTATGCAGCGCACGCCATTCAGTGGCCGTTGAGAAGTTGAGTAAGAGCGAAGATAAGGCGTGGCGATGCATGCGACACACGTCTACTCTTTACAAATTCAGCTCTGACACGATCCATTCAACGGATAAGTTTGGTACAGTGTGCGCCCGCCTGAATGCAGTGATAACGCTACAATGACAATCGTGAGTTGATTTTGTATGGTTTAGAATTTCAGCGCGCTTTAAGAATAGGTGTTTTAATGAGTTGTAAGCGTGTTGGGTAATTTTAAATTGGAATTAAGAAAATTTTGTGCAATATTGCAACTCGGGTACACCATACTTTGGTGATCACGTAGGTAATTTCAAATTGTATGGGGTAGGAGAATAAGTTTGTTAACTTACCATAGTATGTTTCGTAATTTATGCTTCCGGTGATGTGCTTTATTACTATTTGAAATACAATTCAAGACTTTTTTCACGAGAAATGTTAGTAAACAAGCTATTTATTAGCATTAACTACTCACTTAATTCCATAAATCCCATCCCGAACCTGCTCACCAGACCGTATCATCCATTTGCTATCAGAACTTATCATGACAAAAGTACCAACCTACCGTATCGATACTTCGGACATGTCTCCGACATTGGAGTAAAAAGCGTCGAACCCGCGACCGTGTAGCGGAAAGCCGGAGTCGGGAAACAGCCGAACAAAACGTATGGGGGACTCGATGAAGCGTGGAGACGTGATTCATGCAGTTATTCAATAAGCCGGTGGGGTAAAGACATAGCGTATTGATGTAACAATCAGTTCGATTTTTGTATAGGATTGAAGGGTAGTATTGGTTTATGTACACATCTATATTAAAAATCGACTGCTTGACCGATTTGGCAGATTTTTAAAACACCAAGAAATGGCGAAAGGGCGGTCATTTTCGGCGTTCATTCAATAAGCATTGGTGCTGATAGTCAGCCTAGTTTAAAAAAAAATGTAAGTTGTAAGGTTTCGTAAATTTTTCCTATGTTGATTCGTCTCAACGTATGGAAAATTTACGAGGAAATACGTTTTACAAAACAATGTTTCGCAATCCGTCAGGTTTACATAACGCATGTTTCCGCCGCCCCGTGAAAAAATACCAACACAATATTTTAATGTTTTTCCAAGGTGCTGGAAAAACCTAGAGGTTTGAGTTATAAAACAAGTTATTTTTGGTTAGTAACCGAGTGAACGTTTCGTAAGGACTGCCGAACAGACGTTCGAAGAAACTTTACAAGTTTCGTAACAACATTTTAACGTTTCTTTTTTTATTATGAAACCTGTAAGGATGCAGTTACTCGACATCGAGAATTTCTCGGTTGTACAATTTCTTCTCCGTTTGTTTGGGTAAGTTTTTCATTGCGAAAGGCATAGCACGTGCGTCCGACACGGGTGCCACCCTCGGTGCCCGCGAGACGCACAAATCATGCGACATGTCGAACCTTTGCTCTCTACAGAGCACACAGTACACATACGAAACATATTTCACAAAATATCTGCTCAAACATGTTTACAATTCGTGTCCCATATAAAGCTACAACTCACGACCAACTTTTGCCTCCAGAGGCGCTGCGCTCAAAATTTTCAAAGCAAAATCGACTGCAGTCCCAATTTTACAACGCAATAAAATATTGAAATAAAAATTCGTTCGCGAACCAGCAATAAAATAAAACGCTAACCGTTTTTACGGCGCCGACAATATAATGAAATAATCGTAACGGGCGTCGACGTCACTTTGAATTGCCCAATAAATCTTCCTCGGGTCATATTGTCCGCAGTCCTCTTGGCAACACTTTAATATCGAGAAATATCATCTCGATAATCGAACGCACTAGCCGCTCGATATAAATCATCCCCCCGCACTCGCTGTCGTTTATTTTTTAGACTTTCCATTTCCAAATAAAGTCCCTGAGCAACGGGCCAGTGCTTCCTCCTTCCGGGGCGGTTTCATATGATTTGTCGACTGTCGGCCATTTCCCTTAATATTGTCAATATTTCAAATATTAATTGTTATAAATCAGAAAAGTTTTCTGTTCCGCTTTTTATAGCCATTTTCGAGATTGGATTTTTATTACTGCAAAATTAACCATAGATATAAGGGCTGGACAAGTGAGCCACTTATGAACGCATTGTTTACGAACGATAACGAATCGATGAACGAGTCACACGTCCGAGGGGAAACGTGTTAAATTATGTAGGTGTACTTAGCGCGTCAATCTACGCACTACTTTGAAAAAGTTCCACCCATAAAACATTAACAAGCACTCAAGAAAATTCCCGGGCGTGCCCCGTTCGTTAAGTAGTGTCAGCCGGTAGTTTTTCCCACCTCGAGTTAGTGAGTGTCCACTCGAGGCCGGAGGGTCGCTGTCATCGCGATTGGCGGCCGATATGTCCCCGGAGTGCGCCCTCGCCGCGCGGAGGCCTTCAGCACGAAGATCATCGCAAAGCCCTCAATTAATGACAAACAATGGCGAAGGCCTCGCGCGCCCAATTTTCAGTTGTCGCTCTTGTTTTGCTCGGTGACAGTTGGCATGGGTCACGCGACGCCGTCTTATTCCCAGTGCTGCGACCCTGGAATTAGGGAACTTGCGAAGGTAAGAAGCCCAAGAAATACGCATTATTAAAGTAAAATAAATTTGGTAACAACAACTCAGTAAAAACTGTGTTACATAAGCGGTTGCGAAAAATTAACGCTGTTTTTCCTTGTTCGCACATTGTGAAGCCTTATTAAAGTCCAAACACAAGACCCCAATTTCCTGCTCTTACAAAACGTGCACAATGTAGGTCAACAGCAATCGAATACCAGCTACACAAAATACCGGAGAGCTATCAAATCACGAGCACTCACTAAAATTCGTAGAGATAACTGCGTTCTCGCCACAAAACACGTCATGGTAAATACTGAGGCGAAGTGTTGTCCGGTATTTTCATGAGGCTGGGAGTCGCTCGCTCGGCGCCCGCTATCGATCCACGAGCGAGGGGGTCGGAGGGGCGCGGGCGGCACAAATTTGGGAAAACTTTGAAAGTTTCGCGTCTAATTCAGGCGCACGCACACACACCCACAAGCAGCTCCATGCTGCACACAAACGCGTTTGCGTCGTAATTCTGTTTTGTACCCGTTGTTTTCGAAATGTCACGTGTCTTCGACCTACGTGACTGGACGGATCTTTGTAAAGGGTTCACACGCGCAAATTAGATAAACAGAAATTATGGGAATAATTTGGCAGCCATGAAGTGTTATCAGGGCTGAGATATGGCAACTACCGGACGCGGTCGCATACGCAGGAAGGTTGACCAAACAACAAATGAGGGCGAATGAATCTGAAAGGTAATCCCATCGCCAGTCACGCGAGACTTCCGAACAATAGACCTAAATCGAATTATATTCCGAACTGTAACTCGGCACTGGATACTTAGCCCCAAATTGGGCTAAACTCGGTGAAAGTAACGAAACTTGCCGGCCTATTAAGGTAATGTGACCAGAACTGGCACACATGATCACGCGATGATCAAAGCGGCAAGCGGCATCATTAGCCATTGTGCCCTGAGTGCTTCGCCAAAGAAAGCAATTAAGAAGATGAGCAGGCACGGGACAATGCCACCGGACACGGCCACTTCCGGCGGGACGATCAAACGGACGGGTTTTCAGTGGTGTTTTTACATTAAAGGATCACTTGATCACAATGTTTGATTAGAAGAAACATCCTCATTGTAACTCAAAACCCGATATCTCTCGTCAAGGTCAGCAGCAACACCTTTCCTGAGAATTATCACTACGTTAGCAATAAAAGAAAACACCTTCAACCTTACAAACCGACTACAACACTAAAACATGAAATCGTAAATCAAAAAAATAGACTGGTACCTACAACTCTTCCACCATTTTAATCTATAAAAATGTTTTTCATTACATCCTAAATTTATCGCTGGTATATAATTTCTGGTCCTTTGTCGGTGGTTGTTGGTAAACAGGCCATTTGCGGAATAAAGGAATTCCATTCAAGCAGCTTTTGCCAACAAAAAATGGGGAACAAAATAAAAACTGGAGAACAATTAGCGTGATTTAACGGCCATTTCATTAGATTATAATTAACGTGATTATTTTTATTTTAAAAGTTGTTGCTTTCTTGTTTTTGGGTTTTTTATTCTATTGTTTCAATTTGTGTTTGTTGACATTTTCGACAGTGGACATTTTTTTCTCGTTATGTCTCCATAGAAAGTTCAGTCTGTTCGATGCCTTGAACACGACGGATTTTCTGCTGTTAGTCGAAACATATTAGATAATTACTTACCTTTACCCAAACACATACGAAAATCAGATTAAGAACAGCCTCAAAAATTGTATCATTCAAAAAAGGAACTTCTACTTAATCAAATGCGATTACCAATATTTAACTTCCAATTGCACTAATCATTCCCAGTGTTGCCAGAAACAAATAACAATACAACAAAAACATAATGAATCAAAAACAAAGCTCATAGATCAGTAGTGATTACCGTGCAGTTGTCACCCCTGCCTTCGTAATTAACATTCGAGCCATTACTTAATTAAAGCGATCTCTTTTAGCAAAACTCTCCATATTATGATTAACGTTACTTGCGATTCGTGTGTTAAAGATGAGTTATTTTTATTGTATTAGTAGTTAATGGGTCTTCTCCGCGAAATGGTAATTAGAAATCATTTTAACTAAGAAAGTGCTGGAAATTTTCAAAGACAACTTTCATAGATGAATGTGGACGCGACGAAAGGTGTATGTAAGGTTGAAGCAGGTGGCGTTTTGTGGTTTCTGCCTACTCCCATGGGAAAAATGGTGTAAGATTATGTTGTATGTAGTTTCGATCTCAATGTTGCAAGTAAAAAAAATAGCATAGATATTCGACACTTTCGTATTGTGAGATCAAAACTAGGTTATACATATTTTGAGTACGAGAATTTAGATTCTTATTAAGTTCTGCGCCTTGAGGTTGATAATATTTTGTATTGTGGTTCAAATAGGTGTAGGCTACATGTAAAATACTGGTATTCAGCTGCGTTGGGGCTTACTTGATCCACTGACCTTACGCTAAATCAATTTTATTAGAACCGTCTAAATCTTTACACTGGCAAGTTGCCAATTTATAGATAAGCTGCAACTGAATTGGATGCTTAAAATTAATAGACTCAGATCATTCCCAAGAAACGTCCATTCGGCAGATATCAAGATTAACTCGTACAGCCAGACAGACGATTTCTCACTATTTTACTTACAATTTTTGTTTTTCTCAGTTTTTAATAAAGCACAACACATATCACATCACACCATATCACACCACAACTCGTCACACCTGCAACATTGATTAATGACGATGACTCAATTGCCAGGTTCTGCTACATTTGAGAAATTTGTTATTCTTTCAAAAAAATGTAGACTATAAATCATACATTTTAATTTAGAAAAATGTACTACTATGGTAAACTAAGGATTGTAAACATGGTAAACATCCCGTTAATGTGTTAACCATAGCGTTAGTTATCATGTCTGTTTAAAATGTACTCCTGCTTTAAATTTGTGACCTCCAAATTTTTGAATCAGCATCTGCCCCAATCTCGGTCGAAGCTCATTTAATTAAATGGCTGCTATTAGTTCGCCCCCTCCATGATTTCCTTAATTTCTGTTAATTCCTGCACCCATCTACGAAGGCTTAGAGACCATAAAGTTCTTGTACTGATTTTGTTTTGTCATCACTTGATATGTAAGGAAATTAGAGTCGGATGGAAAGGACCAAAATTATTTTTTAAATAAATTTTTGGTAAAAATGAAAAGATAAAGACAATCACACTTTTATTATCCTTACTTTCATTAATTCCCAGTTACCACCAATTCAGCACCATCCAAAACAGCATGGCGAGGTTTCGTTTTACAACTTAAAAAAAATAGGAACGAAACAAATGAATGAGTGAATCATCCGGAACTAAATACCAAAAACTAAAATCTTCAATAAAAAAAAAAATCTTCTAAATTCAATAGCATTAAAATATCTATTCATCTTTTTATACCGACACAATAGTAGTAAGAAAAACAAATGATTGAGCGCATGAGTGTTTTCCGGAACAAAACAAGCCCAGGAAACAAACTCTTCAATCAAAATACTGTTCAACTAGAAATCCATAGCACCATTCTTCCGACCAAGACAATTTACTAGAATTAAAAAAAAACAGTGTATTAACAAGAAGCTTGTCTGTTAACATGAACATGATGGCTACCTTTCAATTTAAACGGAACATTTCAATTTACCTGGCTCGTTTTATCTTTAATGCCTGGTTGGTAATTATACCGCCAGACAGTGGGATTCCAACCCCTTTTTACTCGATGTTGATATCAGCTAGTACTTTATATGAGTACCTACGTATATTATTAAATTGTTTAATTTACCCTACCTGGGTTCTGATGTGAAATGGAGATACACCTTGCTTCGTGTCAGGAATAACTATTTATTATTTGAAGTTGGTTACGGAGCATTGTTTGGACGCTATGTCCGTACAATGATTTGGAGGGAATAAAATAACTTAAATAAAACATAACAGACAAAAACTGTGCGCACTACAGGTCCTCCATCTCTGCCTAACCCTTATGAGGAAACAGACTAGATGTTATTTTACTGATAACTAAAGGTCTACTACACATTAGGTTTAAATTCTTCATTTTAGTCAATTTAGACATGACATACATCACGCCAGTAATCCCCAAAGGGTTAGGCAAAAGTTAACCTAAAAGTACACACACATTTTGCCAATTACGTTTAAGTCCCATGTAATAGGGGGGCGAGCCTATTGCCATCAAGTGGGCACAAATCCAAGCTTCGTGGCTCCTACTGACAAATTCCTGATGGAAAACTCAATAAAAAAATTCCCGGGGATCGAACCCAGGACCTGAGTGCTGAGCATGACTCAGCAATCACGATTCCGACCACTGGACCAACAAGTAATTTTAGACCTGGATTATAATGTTACATAAGACTTAAAAGTTGCTTTCACAAAATTCTACAAACCTTATGAACATACCAAGTGGCACTGGGTGTCTTTATCAATAAACATCTCGGAGCCAGCTAAAATAAATACAATTCCTTTGATTTAGGGCGAGTTTAAAGAGATTGCTACAAATAAGGCTGTTAGCTTCGATTCCGTAGTCGGGTCACGACGCGAGGAATCAAATGCACTTCCATTGCAAAGTACACTCGAGGTCAGAGATATTGAGACAGGGATATTATCGGTATTGGACAGTAAATAACGCGATAGATCCGGCTTTGTAAAATGAGTCTGTATGCTGTGTGAATATGAGGATTTTGAGAAAAAGATTAAAGTCTAGTGCAATATGTGACATATTGAACAGATTTGTGGCTTTAAATCTTCAGTAAAATAACATAATTAATAAAATTACAAAACATGAAAATGGTATGTTATCATTATAGTTTAAAGCGGTTAATGTCACTATGTGTATGGTATTCATCATAACATACATTGATTTAAAGTTGGGTGACCACCAACATTAAATAAGAGGTTTTCAAAGATTCTACATATGTTTGTTATCTCGTTGGTTATTGAGTTAGTTATTACGATGGCAACAAATAAACCTGTTAGCCGTGTATCGGCAGTCTGGTCACGGCGACACATGGGATCAAGTGCACTTATACAGCGCGCTACACACGTAGTGACTGTCTAAAGATACGACATCAGTGTGTTGGTACATTGGATTATTCTGAATTCTTTTAAGGATCAGATCAACTTGCGGAGATCGTTCTACATTAGATTTCATGATAATTATGTGAGTTCAGGTTGTCGGAAAGTGGGAGTTCTGTGGACAAGATTTTTTTATTAAAATGATTAACAGAATTAAATGATTTGAAAAGTAGCATTTACGTAACAATTATCCACATTGAGGAAAAGAAGTTTTTAGAAAAACTTTTCAAAATGCAGCATGCGTCCCGAAAGACCAACAAAACTCACAAATAGAATTAAATCACAAATAACAGCACCAAATCAAGCCGGAGACACCGGATATATCTCAGGCTTCCATCCCTCGTGAGCCCATTTCACCTCACAAGAAAACCTTAGCGAAGTAATAAGAAAAGGTAGAAGTGCCCCATTGAATGATAACTCCGGGCCCTTTGTCTCGCGTCCGTCTTGACGAATCGAATTAAAAGGCTTATTGTGTCGACGTGACAGCGGGCCAGCCCCTCACCGACGCCAAGACTTTTTGTTTCAACCAAACTAAAATATTACAGGCCATTCACTAGATCCCACCCCAGCTTGGGGAGATTTGCTACTTGAATTTGTACTCAATTTTTAACAGGGACTGTTAATTAAGAGAGTTGCTCTTTATTGGCGAGAGCAGTCTTAATGCGTTAATTGTTGAAATGCAATCTCGGAAGGGAGTTTTTAATCATTTAACGAACGTCATATTTTTAATTTAGAAGTTTTTGTGTTTTGATTTTTGTGACGTTATTAATTGATGAATTTTAATTTGAGGAGACATTGATTGATATTGTGTACCCTTCTTTTTGTTTTAAATATTTTTATTTTTTGTTTCAGGCGTCCCTGCGACACCGGATGCCCTCGCCATCCGATCAAGGTAAAGTTCATACTTTTATTAATTGAAGGTTACTTTAATTATTTGCATTTGTTACAATGTATAATTAAAGAGAAGAGTACAAATATCTTCATTCCATACCTCAAAATAATTTTAAATACATTCTGTTAAATTTTTAAGTGCCAAAGCGCGTTATGTTTTACGACAGTTTATTAAAAAAAAAACTCTCTAGAATTTTCTTGTAAAAATAGCAGGACATTACTCAAAGCCACCATCATTTACCGGAGCCTTCAAGAAAAACCTGGCACTTCCCTTGTACAACATGTCTTAATTATTCATTACATCCCACGACTCCTTGCAGACGCCAACCAAAAAGCGTACTATAAAAATATATACTAAAACGAACACGCACATTAATGAGGGCCGTGCAATATTTATACACAAGCTACCCTAATTGCTAGGGTGGAGAGTGGAAAAAATGGGCAATTTCACGTAATGTAATATGTATATTTAAGGTGAGGTTCCCAAACGCAGCACGGCCAGGAATTTTGTCGTGGTCGTACTTATTACACGGAACCACTTCAAACGTCTTTCTACGTCGGCTTCAGCTATGATACGGGCGGGAAAGATGCTCTATCTTGGGTTTAAATTTTATAAAATAATTCGAGATTTTTTTGTGACCGTGGATCTGCACGGGAAACGTAGACTTTGTATTTAGTAAAAATATAATTATGCACAGGCATTGTTGTTTACTTTTAGGGTTAGCTTTGATAAATGTATGTGTATTATAAATTATTTCAGAGAATCAACATAAATAGTAAATCAAATAAAATTCTTATCCATCGACTTCACTGATATTGTTCTTGTTTTATAAAAAAAAAACGTTTTATCTTTTTCGTTTACTTTTTTTTATAAAAGCAAAGTAGAGTAACATTCCCCAGTACTACGCAATAAGTAGCCGGGATTTTTATTTTTTCAATATGTTTAGGTGCTCAGCTCGCTCCCCTCGCCGCCACAATTTCCTCTTGACGGAAGCCCTCAATCTAATGATATGGCTGTGTTAAAAAACACAAGGAAATTTAATAACGCCAAGAGCCCACAGCCCACGAGAGAAAACAAAGAAAATTTAATTTCGACGATTCCCACATGCTCAATATCGTTGAGAAGTTGCGCACTTGAACGTGAAACGTGCAAATTAAAAATATCCCCTTGATATATTTATATAGAAATGCACAGGATTAGCCTGTTAATATGATTTTAATTGCAAAGTAACTTAATTGTTAGGAAAAATCTTTATTTGCCCGGCCACCGAGCATAGGAAAAACCAACAGTTGAGCGTGCGGAAATCTGCATATCACGTTACGAGGACGGTAACCCTACATTAATTATACGGGACAAAGCTTAAAACATTTCAAAGGTAAGCAAATTAGTTCCGCACTTAATGATCCGACAAAGCGCGTAAATCTTTTTAAAATGCGTGCCCGAAGTGTTTCCTCTTCCTGTGGGGTAAGTAAACAGTACGTTAAAAAACGTATATTTGCATAATGTAGGGGTGCACGTATGCAAATCCGTGGCCCGTACGGGAAAGGCGGTGAAAATTGTATCAAATTGTTCCACCGACACGTAGGCTTTGCCGGCAATTTGTCAAGCGAGCAATAATTATTTGGAGCCCCCGACCTGAATGGCTGACAATATGGGCTGCGTAAAGCGTGTCATTTGTGCTAAACATTATGACGTGTCATTTCTGCTTTATTTATTACTGGGGAGTTCGGGAAATGTGTTAATTTTTGCTTTTTCGGTTACATTTCTCGAAGATTACATTATTGACTTACTTGGAGTCCTCACTGAAGAATATTCATGTATTTTAACAGATTATTATTGAAAATTATTGACCCACCCGTAAACTGTATATTTAGGGATAATCAGATAAAACCCTTAAACACGCCGTAAAATCACGAAATTAAATCCAGAAACCCACGTATACGAAATCCAAAAATCCCTTTCCAAAACACAAAATACAGGCAATCGGCAAATTCCCACGGTTTTCAATAAAAACAAACCATTGCAAATGGCTGGAAAGGTCTCGAATTAAGCCGCGGGCTCACGGGCCGGACGCAGGCAATGGCCCGTCCCGACTGAAAAATGTTATGCGCCACCTGTGGCTCGGACGTGTAATCGTATGCGTTTATCTCTGCGGGAACGTATGCACTGGTCCTAGGGTCCGGATGTACCAACAAAGATGCAACATGGCTTTTGAAGGGTTACATTGTTGGAGGATGCAGAGAGATTTTGATGATAATTTCAAAGATGCAAAAATATTCTGTTAAACGTTCATATCCGGACCCATTCTTCGAGAAATTTCCACAGCTTTCTGGAAGCTTCCAGAATTCATCCAGAGAATTATTCTCGAATCTTCTAGTTAGTTCCATGGTGGAACATTCTAGAATCGAGCGTAATCTGGATTGTTCTCGTAAAGCAGCCGATGTAACAGTAATAATTCCTAAACAGAGAAACTCTTGAAACTTTTGGTTAAAAATCACTCTCAAAGTCTTTGAAATTAACTTGCTGCGTTGCAAATGTTTATTCCATGAATTGTTTCTTTACTGAAAATAAAATCCCCTCAGATTTAATAATTTTAACCCCGTACAAAAATCTGTGCAAAAACATCCAGCACGTTTTACATCCGTGCATCACGTACTAAGCCATGCAGCCATTCAATTCCACACCAATAGCCCGAATTTATGCGACGCCCAACGTTCGGGCAATTATCATTCACGCAATGACTGCTCCGTGTCCACTCATCGCTCGGAGCGAGCCCTCGATACAGTCCGCACCCGACCAATTAACACGCCCATTGCATCCTGCTCAATTGACCAAACGATTTATTGACTGACCACACTTTTTTACCCAACATTTTTATCATTTAAACATTTTACCAAGCCCTCAAACAATTTTCCCACGGTTATGAGGTTCTAATAGTGAACCACGGTCCTTTATGAAGCCGAGCGGACACAATAACGATAAAGGTGAGCAGAAAATCCGGACAATAAAGCGTCGACAAAAAAGCTGAGTGAGGGCTAGTGCGGGCCAAATAGTTCGTGAAATTTCGAAGGGTCCCGTAGTTGGGGTACGCGCGCTGGACGGGACACTTTACGACGGTCCTCTCAGTAAACCTGCCCATTATGTTGGGTTAAGGGATCGCGTCCTCCAGTTATAAAGATGCCGAACGCTCGGCTAAGATTTGTAGCCGGTTTATGGATGTAGAAGGGGTTGTTGGATCCAGCCGAGGGTATTATGATCATGTCGAGTCGAGAGGTCGTATCATATCCAGGAGTCAACACGGCGAACATGATTGAGGACTTTCGAAAAGGGCAGCTCGGGAATACGGAAATACGATGCTGTTTTTCCGAATTGCAATGGTTTAAGTGGATGTTTTGTAATAGTGAAATGGAATGTTTTTTGCTTGGAACTCTCGTAACTTTTTTATAAAATGCCAGCATGAATGCTCAATAAAATCCATTTATTTTTCCGTTTCAATTGTAAGTCTTGTAAGTTTTGCCTATATTTTACTTAGTACCAAAATATGTGAATGCATAAACATTAACACCAAAATCTGTTTTTGTGACTAACCAAATAAACACAGGGCAAACGTCCACCGTACTTAACGTTTTCACATGAGCTACCTAACACCTCAACGGCACTCAAAAGACTTCACTACATCCAGACATACAAAGTTGCCACATGACCGTTTCATTTCTAATCTAACCTACCACACGAAACCCAGTCTTATCTCTCAGTATATACAGTTTCGAATAGAACAGGAATGGCTTTGGTAGCTGCAGGTAATAAATTGGTTTGCAGGTGAGACATCTAAGGCTAATTGTACACGGCAATCGTGAGCGTCCAGTACAAACAGAGGCAAGGTAAAGGCGTTTACAGGTGTTTGCCAACAGCCCTCACGTAAACAGCTCGGTGTTGAGTTCCTTTTGCGGCGCTCTGCTGCCAGCCTGATACTTTGAGACGAGTTACTACTGTTTGTACGTCTTATTGGGTACGGGCTTGTGTATGTGATGCTGTTTGACTCTGTTTTGCAGTTGCAAGTGATATTCAAATGGCAATTTTTTTTGGGAGTGAAATTACTTTCATGTTTCTATATTTTTTAGAAAGCCTATTTAGGGTACCTGATAAATGGGAAGTATCCAAAAATAAAAATAAACCCCAGAAACAACCACTGAAAGCCAACCAAAAAACATCGGTCAAAAGTAGTTCCTTTAACAAAAGTTCGCAACAACAACTTGCAAACTTCTATACGAAAATTAACCACAAAAGGTGAAACGGTGGTACAGTTCACCCAAAAAGCGGGTGTGGTTACCAAGCGACTAGGTTGTGGTCACCCCGCCCCACCTCGACACGTCTCGGTCAATCCTTTTGACGCTAACCTGTCGTGTGAAGTGACCCTTTGAGCTCTCACCTACGACCGCAAACGTTTTGTGTATTCAGCTTTATGGAGAATTAATTTGGTAAGATTGGGTGAACTCTGTAGGTGCGGCGGCTCTATTTTACGTCTGTGTCGGTTGATACTAGGTTTGCTATTGATTTCGCTTCCATGTCCATTTCATGTTCTTCTCCCATGAGGAATTCTTGCTTCAGTCTGCGTTTCCCGATAATTAAAAACTGCTTTTACGTTCGGGAATTATGTGATGTGGTGATGTTATGTTTAAGAGCCTGCACCAAGATATCCTCCTATCAAGATGCAAATTTATTCGATTTCTCACTAAATATTTGCTAATCAAAGATTCATAAGCCAATATACCCAGTAGTGAAGCAAATTTACCCTCTGGCGAGCTTTTTTCAGAATATACGAGTACAAACTCTACTACTTGATCATCTTCCTGCCCTTGTTACTTGGGGTCGGCGTAACACATGCTTCCATTCTCCCATATAATATATCCCAATAAAGTCAACAAAAAGCTAAACTTTATAACTTAAAATCATTAAAACTAACATCAAACCAACTAGAATCCAGTTGCTATCCATTACATGGCATTAAGATTTTAAAGGCACAAATTCATGTCTCAATAGCTTCTGTCCGCAAAGCCATAAAATTATCGTCTTTCAGCAATATATAAAACATAAAGTATAACATAAAGCCTAAGTACCTAAGCAAGCGGCTTTGGAAGTTCGCTCGTAGAACCGCGGATCTTAGGCGCAAAATATGCAGTGCGCTGGTCCTACTTCCCTGCATATTACATGAGACCAAGTTTTGTCGATACCTTCAATATTTCACTTGAATATCCTTTGCTTTGCTGTATATGAAATTGTATAAGTTAAGTCAGTTTTATCTTTTGTGGTGAATGTGACCGGAGCCGGGATATTATGTAACTTTAATCTGAAACTTGTTTGTAGTTCGTATCAAAGTTATCACGACGAACATTTACTGAAAAATGCATGGAAATAAGCTAAATGTATGCACAAACGTACCACTCCGATAGTTCTCTAAAAGCATAATACGAGAATTGGGATCAAAGAAAAGCTTAATTCCATTAAGTTACTAAAGTAAATTAAAATATACGAAGCGAACATCAAATAATATTCGCTACATTTCCACAAAGCGCCCCAACCTCAGAGCAGATACGACGAAACCTAATATTCAATACCGCTATCGACTAGATAATAGCAGCATTGTGCTAGGACAATAGTTCCCACATCCAACGAGATTGCATTGCGACTTAATTTCATTGCCTAATACACTCTAGTATTTGCTATCCATCCATGTTTGCGCGCCGCTCATTCTACCCTACAGACGTGGCTATATTTTCCTTTTGTCTAGACGAAATCTTAACGAATATTTAAGTAGTATAAATTAAACGTGAGATGTGTGTGAGCACGTTCTTATGGATGACATGTTTGAAGAATTGTTCCTGGTTGTGAGTTTTTTTTTTTAAGAAGCGTAGGGTGTGAAAAATAACAATAGCCAATTTAGGTATCTCAAATACGAGTAGCTGTGATAGAAACAGAACGGCCACATAACACACCAAATCTCATATAGTAACAACAAATGTAAGTTGGAGACGAGGGTGGTATCTCCAAATTGCTCATGTAAGACAAAATTAACCCTCGCCCACATTAACACAGATAAGTGTGCGAGCTCATTTGCGAGCCTTCCGGTTGGCGCTCGTTACATCTTGATATTCTTTACCCCTTCACCGATACCCGCACCACACGAGCAATAAATGGCGCGGAAGGAGTCGCTATCGCGCCGCCCGATATCTTCCATCCGAATTAATTTCACAACGCTCCTTCTCAGAAACGAACTAAGTTCGCGCACTTGTTATTTCGACGTGCAGCCGAGCGCGCGACTTCTAATCGCGAAGAGTCGCGAGATAAAATGGCGACCCGTAATTACCATAACGCGCCTTTCGAAGATATGTGGAGAATCTTAATGGTACGGTGGCTCCGTAAATAATGGGCTCTTATGGGAAAGTTGGTAAAGAGCACTGTTTCGTGTGTAATTTTAAGGGTTTCCTGGCTCACGTGCTTTTTGAATAATGTGCTAAATACGGAGCGGGCGGTAATGACGCTCGCGTTTGTTTTCATATAAACTTAGACAATAGATTCAAGTTTATGTTTGCTCCAATGGCATCCTTGTACGTCTGAATAATTTTAATTTTAGCGTGACAATACTACACTTGTATGAATTGGTACATTTAATGGCGCCGTTTATCTTGTAGTGCTTGTTACGAACTTTCGTTGAAGTAAATGGGAACGAACTCACCATCCTTGTAACTTGTATTAAGTATTAATATAGGTAATTCCAAAACTGATTTGTTGATATACTGACTATATTGTACCTTCATTTGGGAAGCCGCATAGATAAATAGCAACAGCAGTTAATTATTGAGCTAAAATGCATCTAAGAGCGAGCGCACAAAAGCGTTTCTGGCGCGATCGCGCTATCAGCCGCAGGATGCAGAATGTCGCGCGCCGTTCGCGATTACACGTGAGTTATGAGGTATTTCTGAATTGTGGTCGCCCGCGGCGCGTCGTGCGGTGCGCGCCGTTTCGTAGCTTCTTTCGTTCTAAGTAATTAGCCCTTTATTTTAAACACCGCAATAATTGTCGCCTGCAGCGATACGTTATCTTGAGTAACTTTAGTAGAACCGTAAGGAAATGTTTTCCCGCATGGAGAAAAACAGTCCAGTTTTCTTTGATTTCGAAGTCAAGCTTTTGGACAAATAAGTTTGGTTGGCATTCTCCTAATACGATGAGTATCTCGGTATAACGTGTGGGTCGTTTATCACCAACTTATCTGAAAATACCGAAATAATTAATACTTTAACTAGCCAAACAGTATATTTTACAGGTGGTTCCGTTCATATTTGATTTCCCAGATTAGCAGCAATATGTATGAAACAGCATTTATAAATATGATAGTGCACCACATTAGACATAACAGCCGTAGTGGCAACATTTGCTCACCGCCCTTGCATTGTTCCGTATGCATATTTGCGAACTCAGCTAATACGTTTCAAAATGCTCACAGCGTACACAAAACGGTGTACACCTCCGAACAAGGAACGTGTTCGCTCAAATTACAAGCATTGTAAATTAGGACCAAAAACAGTTTCATTTTCCACACGAGCGCTGCAGCTAATATTGTCTCACCCCTAAAATATGCAGCTTTACCTGCGGGAATTGCCTGGATATAGTGTAATTGTTGAATATACCACGTCGTTTAATCCCAGCTACATCTTCTGGAATGTTCGAGAATGCAGCCAAGATTTGCAGGCAGTCTGCGGCGAGGTCTTGGCCCCGGGCCTAGCGCACTTAATACATGGCTTAACTTCACTTGGGATTTCTCAATGCGTCTCACTACAAACCCGCTTTAGCGACACAGCTAAGCGCGCCTGTAAACAAACATTAAAAACTCGTTTACTTTCGAACCCTTTTGAAAAGAGTTAAAGTTGTAACGCCCCGAAACCTTCGAGCCTCCTGAAACTCGAGCTACTGCAAACAGCCGTGAGGCGTCGTAGATGAAATTGCAAAAATGTAAAAGAGTTAATGTTTGCTCACCTTAAACCCCTTCCCGACCCCACGTGCCGGCGTGACGAGCCGGATAAAAGGCTTTAATACACCCTCATCCCTTATTACGAAACTTGAAAAAGACAACAATATAGATCCAATGTGTCGCGGGCGCGGGCAATCATACGCGCATCAAAGGTGACGCGCCTGCGAGCTAGCCAAGTGTGGAGACGCCTTTATATAACGACGTTTTGTATTAGCATTCTGTATGGAAATGTCGAGTCAAAGGGCTACACGCGTTATGAGATCTCAAACAATACGGATTGTGACAATCCTGTTTCCTTCGCACGACAGGAAATGGTATTCGAATGTTTAATGAGAAGCCTTGGTTCATGTATCGTAAATGCGGACTCCTAGAACGTCTGCTTTTGCATTTTGTTACTCTGTTTGTGAATACGTTTACTGCTTTGCGACAGCGGAAATTTCGATGTCGTATTTTTATTCTCATGTGACTGAAATGCTGCCTGAATAGAAGAGCAATTTTCATTTCCGGTAGTTCTTTTGTAGTATCATTCAACATTGAAATGTTGGTCCTAACAGTGTTTCAAAAGACCAACTCACTAGAAGGACCGAAACTTTCTCTTGGTATTTTCATCGTCCTCCATACTCGTGGCTCGAACACATCAAGCAGTCATTACGGCCCTCGTGAAAAATCTCGGCGAGGCTGCTTTGCAAGTCAAAACTCCTTGGGGTACACTTGGCTCTTCCCGTCCCCGGGAGGTACCCGCTGCCGAGCGCGTGTGAACATTTTTCATATTGAGCTCCAAGATACAGGTGACGTGTTAAATGGCTCGATGTTTAAGATTCAAACAAGGGTAGGTGAGTATGTATGTGTGGAATAAGTGCTAGCTATTGTTTATCATGCATTTGAAATATGCAGTCAGTGGCCCGAAAGTCTGACAACCAGTTTTACCAAGGGGTATCGTATTACTCACTAGTAACTCGGTTATGGAGCTGAGATAGTCAGTCACTCCATGTAAAATACCGGTATTCAGCTTCTTCCAGTTAGACTGGAAGCCGACCCCAAACGGAAAACAGGGTACGCGGATGATGATGAGAGATAAGCATTTTTAATACGTGGAAATCTATGAAGATTATCATTAATCATAAGAAAATATTTTCATCTCGTAAGTACTCGTATATTAATCTAGTAAACTTGATTTTAATAATATTGCCACCATTTTCCTTCAAAGGTTACACGTGGAAGCAAAGTTCTCGCGTAGGCGAACTATACGAATAAAATATGAAAACATTGAACTTCATCTTATTAACGTTTCTGGACGTGTCTGGAAATTAACTACTTAAACCGAACTAGGTGATAGTTAAGTAATTCGTGATTTAGTTGCTGAACTTAATATAGTAAGTAAAATGAGAGAGTTTTACTATATTTGTTATTATTTTATTATGTATTAAGGCTGGTTAAGGTTTGTCGTGGAAAAGGCTGGTTACAACAAATCAGCATAAAAATTTTTTTACCAAAAAAATCACATAACCTGTTTGGACCAATTCTGCCTCCTCAATACACCAGCTTGCCGAGCCTTTCAAAGCGAAGACTAAAATAATATAAATATTTAGCAATTAGAATCTTTTAATTTGTAGGCGTGTCTAAAAAATACTCATAAACAACTCTCAATTATACCTAGTAAACGTAAATAAAAAATTTATTATACAATATTTTCCACTTTTTGGGTTCAGTAATGATCTCTGGGCATGACACGTCACAGGGCTACGCTTGATTTACGTTCCCAAATGTCGGCACATCCCGAGCAGGTGTGCTTGTTCAACTTAGAAAATTAGCACGCCGTACACTTTTAAATTGCCTACGAAATTCCCCACTTTTAATGTGGGTTCTTTTTTTTGGGAAATATTTTAATGGAACTTGTGAAGGAACTGCACTTTCAGTAAAATGTTTCTTAATCAACTTTGCTGTAGGTATTTATGACATACATTTACTGTATTGTTACCAAGACTTCTAGCGTCTCAGACAATTTAAACGCATATCTTGTATAGGTAGTTTTCTTAGCGTATCCAACATCCCCCCAACAAAATCAATCGCTGCAGCTCCCATTGAAGTTGACACAAGACAAAATCCATTCCGCACATGTTACTCGACACATCGTTAAGGCGACGTGTACACCATTACATGAAATTATTCCGTCGTCCGCAGCCTCCGCAAATTGACATTCAATCAGTGTGCACCCACATTGTTTCCCTATCAATCCTTATTGGGAGTTGGCACACGCGCCGATATGCCGCCATCAAAACGCAATTTGTTTATGAAAATTTATTGTATTCCCCATTACCGTGGATTCTTTTCCCTTAGCGACCCCGAGGAACGAAATCACCTTTTTCAATTCCCTTTTTGCATACATCACATACGGCGCCTCGGAGGGGAACATCGCAGGTTTTGTCTGTACACGGGAATCGCGTTTGGGACGCATGTTCGCTTCTTATTAGTCTGGATTGGATAAAGGTTTTTCTTATATCGCTCGGGGAAAGAATTTACGGTGTATCCTACGTGTTAGGAGATGTTTTAGTTGGTATTTTAGTTTTGGCGAAGGATCATTTAATAATGAATTGAAGCTATAAAAGTCGACATAATTATTATTTGTAATAATGACATAATCATTATTTTTATTTCAAATTGGGACTCGAAGGACCGTAATAATTGCGAAGGAAAACAACAGCAAATGCCAGATGACATTTTGACAAACAAGCTGACGGCAATCATTCAAACCATAATGATCGGTACGGTTCCACGTGCATTTCTTATCCTCCAAAATGCGGTGACGAATCACCAGAAAATTTCCAATTCCGAATTCCGGGTGAATTCATTTATCAGTGTGGAATTAGCACGTCACACACGCTCGTCGATGGTAAGTGGAGCGCGCGATATGACGCGCCTTCCCTTCTGTTTCGAGGATTTGCGAAAAGAATTGTCGCATATATCACAGTTAATAGGGTGCGGAGAGAGCACTACTTATGTCTAATGCGACAAGGAAACATGCTTCCCGCCCGCACGCACGAATACATTCCCAGAAACTGGATTTTCAATGGTAATAAATATGTGAGAGAGCCAAGCTCCTGCTTTTTGAGAAAATATGAAAATTATGCTCTTCCATAATTCATTTGTCGTTTGTTGCATCGATTTCGTATTAGGGATGTTTTTGTGATCGTGGATAATTTATTTGTTGACGTTAGAGGGGTCTAAGGCATAAGTGGGGGGTGGTTTGTACACCTGTAGCGATACAAAAATGTGACATTAACCCCTTTTGCCTTGACATAACAGTAAAGCGTGACGTGGTCGTAAACACGGCGGGATGAGGCTTCGTAAAAAGGAACGATGCGGTAAATATGGACAAGCGATGTCTTCGCAGCGGTAAAATGTTGGTAAAAACTGCGAAGATGCTCTCACCACTGCTTGGAGGGTGCAAAGCTAATTTTTTATGGTTATTTTGTGGATCATTTGACTAGCTAAAACATCAACATTGTTATATCGTAAATCTTACATCGGGATAGCAAACTTTTTATTAGTTTAAGTCATCAATGATGCAAGATGATTATAAAGTAACACGTATTAAATAATGCGTTTATTTACCTACTAGAAGTAGGCTCTAAAGCTTATGTATATGCGATGAAAGTCTACTTCGCTCCAAACTTATCCGTTTATATAACAAAAAATGCTAATACCCAGCCTCATGAATGAAAATCAGACCATAAAAATGTATCACAATTATTTTGATATATCGCCAAAATTTATCGCGCTTTGAAGATGTTCCTTAAGTCTATAAATTAAGGCCGAGACGTACCGCAGCCATAAAACCTAATATACGTAATCTTTATTTCTTACACGGGGTTAAATCAGTGGATTATGCTAAATACTTGGTATTATTGCGTATGCGACGTTCGCATACCTAACTAGAGTTTATCAAACGCCCCTAAAAAGATGTTATATTTTCAACACATGATTATGTAAAAGAATTCCGAGATTCGAGATTTCTACGTATGGGGAGGATGCGTCGTTAAGACGTGAGTTCTCGAGATTTGCATCTTTACCACTCTTTCGTGGGGTGTGTTTTCTCACGATAATGCTAAATGTTACGTCGGAGACTCGAAGCAACGTATCTGTGTGGATTTTACTGAGTGTTTGTAAGTCTTAATACAAAACATCCATATATATATATATATAATATGGATATTTTGTTATGTTTTGTGTGTTATATATATATTATTAAAACAAATATATATATATATAAATTATAAAAAATATATGTATTTACTATATAAGCATGTATGTTTATTATCTGTTTAATTATGATTGTTTAAGTTATTCATTTGATAGTTAATTTATTATTTTCACACACTGTGTCCACGTTTCTTGTCTATCTATCCTCTCGCAGGTCCGCTGGAAGAGATTATTTTTACTTTATGTATTTTTCCTGTAATGTGTTTTGTGTGTACATAAATAAATCAATAAAAAATAGATGTATGTAAGACTTACAAACACTCAGTAAAATGTATAGATGTATAAGTATTTAATAGATAAAAAACACTAGCTTAGAGCGTTCACATTATTGTTTTAAATTTAATAACAGCACCGGGGCTAAAAACAGAAAGCCTTGCTAATATTAACAAAACAGCTGTCAATTCCGCCAATTAGACCCATTCTAAATAAGAATCTAAACGACGTTTCGCCCAACGTGCAGCAAGTTAGCGAATAATTGATGAACTACACTATTTCAGACCGCTACAAATGGTACAATACAAGGCTTTCCAACTGTCAGGGTATAAAAGACCGATTTGTTATAGTTGACTCTCGGAACAGTTGCTATATTAGAGTTGACGTACTAATTCTGTACCGCGTACGTCAAAATGAGACAGCTGGTTTGTTAGCGCTTTTTAGTTTGAATTTAGGTCTGTCAGCGGAATGTAACATTCATAATTTCTGTAGTTGCGTACTTTTTGCCTGAGCTGCATAAATACAAGTCAATTAGAACACAACAAAATTAAAATAACTGCCAACATTTCATTTGAGAAAGACACTAATAATTCCCCTTTTATAACCGAAATAAAGAGTCAAATCCACCGTCTATCCAAACGACTTCCCCGTCAAGTTAATAACACAAAACAAATTACCAACAGAATCTCTTGCAGCACCAGAACAATTAATCAAAACATTGGGCCGTTGAAAAAAAAATGAATAATCCTTCCGAGACGGAGTTAAGTCATTATTATTATTTAAATCTTCAAAATTACTCGACAAAACTGCGCTATATAGATATAAGACTGCAATAACCCATTTGAGAGGATAAGAAAAAGGGATGGTAGTCATTAGCATATAATGACAGTAATTAAAATACACAAATAGAGCTATAAAGGAGGTTGGGCGATGAGGGGTTGTCTTCGTGATCGCCCGCGTGAATTTATACATGGCAAATATTTTGGTAGCGGCTTCAGCTCAAGAATTAAGAACAGCCTTGTTTAATTTATTAATTAATGGAGCCAGTGTTGCGGACACGATGATGGCAACACTCCTAAGCGGAACTGATTAGTCTATAAAAGTAAATGGAAAGTAAATATTTTGGGCAAAATATGGAGAAATCTGTTCGGCAAAGGTTGCGTGTGTGCGCAAAAGTATATAAATATGTATATAGACACTTTTACTTTTTCTTTTTTTTTCTTTAAATATAAAAAAGAGCAACAGAAGCAAAAAGAACAGATTTAGAACTTTTGTCTGTACGCGCATCACGAAAAAACTACTGCATGGTTTTGAACGCAGTTTTCACCGCTCTACTGCTAGATGCCTTACTTAAAATATAGGCTACATTTTACCACAGAAATGGTTTTTTTTATTCTAAGTACCACGTACGAAATCGCGGGCAAAGGCTATTGTAAAAATAAAGTCGCAATTTTTAACACTGAGCACTGAATAAAACAAAACTTTTTCACAAGAAAAAAATACAAAAAAGTGAAATTAACTTCACTTTCGGAAGTCGGTAACGTTGATTGTTTCAATGACATTTTTGCCACCGACGTCCAAAAGTAAAGTTATTTTTCACTTTTTTTTTAAATCGATTTTATTGTAAAAAGTTTTTTATTTTACCCTTTTTAGTTGTGATATTCCACACAATTTCATGCCACTGACTTTTACAGTGTAACTATAAGTTATTATGAGATCATCATTATCGTCAACATACACAAAGAATGAAAAATACATATTAAAGGAGCCAAATTACTCAAGCAAAGTGGACAAAATAATAATATGGAGCCATCGCGCGCGCTTCCTCTACCAAATAATCCCGTAAATCGGCCCAGTAATCAAAAAAGGTGTACCTACATGAAAAAATATGCTTATGGAATACGTACTCCTTTTTTAGAAGTCGGTTAATAATGCTAATCCACGCATCCAATTCAAATTGATAAAAAGCTACTAAATGAAAATTCCTAATCTGCTGACCCTCAAAAGCTGAAGGTAACACAAGCCACGTACAAATTGTGACAGGCACGGTGATGGACAAGCCTTTCACTTGAATTATTTCAATTCATTCCTCGTCTCTCGCTCCACCGCCTCCGCAGACAATGGCGGCTAATTACGAGATGTAAGGCTTTATTAACGCAATCGCGTGGTTATTAACATAAAAAAATAATATTTACTGAGCCCTGCGCCGGCGAAAGTGCTTAATTTACGAATATTGCGGCATTACTCCCGTCTCAACCCTTCCGTACAAATAATTGCAGCGATGTTACGCCAAGAGAGATGGGATAAGCGTCAAGATTAAACCTCATCACAATTACTCTGAATAAGATTTAGAATTCTAATGACGGGCATTACACATTTCGAGAAACTTTTCAATGCAGCGGTGATTTAATATTCCACACATATATTCGAAATTTGATTTAACAGTCTTAAATTTAGTCCTTTTGCAGATTACCTATTGATATTTTAATGAAAAGTCGGTCCCTTCGTCGATTCGAAAACGTCAATATTAGCATATAAATAGCGAGTGAAATATGACATCAGCATTTTAATTTTTCTATATTACGAAGCGATTTACAAATTAGCGGGTAAGAAAATCGCCGAGGAGGCCTTGAGAGGGTCGACCTGCCGCAGATGTCCTATTTAAATGTAAATTTTCCACCGACACGCCGACGACACGGATGAAAAATATAATTTAGAATTAAAATATTTGACAGCACATCACAATCATTTGTAATATTAATAAGTAGAGCTTAATTTAAGCGTCCCTTTATAAACTGGAGCATCTTATTTTTACACAGAATAAATATATTTTTTCGGAAAACTCCAAACTTTTCAGGAAGGAAAAATTAACAAAATTTGACAGCGGTATTTAATCAGCGCTCACAACAAACACTACGGGAGGGTGACAATTGCACGCACCGGATGGAAAAAAAGAAAGTATTATTTTCAAGAAAGGGCAACAATGAGAGAAAGAATTACGGGAAGGACCTCGCCGGAAGTGGAAGTGACAGATCGCCGTCATGGCCGACAATGGTGGAAAGTCACACCTCTTGTTTACGGGACGTCGAGCACGCTTCTGAATTAGCTATCATTTACTTAAGCACTTTATATAATTAAGTGAAGCGGCCATTACTGTCACGAGGGTCGCCATATTCTTTTCATTGCCGTCTCTAATTGCACCTATTAGTTGGGCGGGCGTTAGTTAGTGGACATGTGTGAACTTCGGTTTATTTAGACGAAGGTTAGGGAAAAGGAACGTACAAATACGCCTTTGAAAATTATGTGATTCTTTAAAGAGTTTTTCCATTGTCTCTTTTGTCACTTCAATTTCGTGTTTTTTACCTAACACAACATTTACCTTGCAATGATGAACACAAAACGTCGAATCGGAAGTCAACATTTTGTGTTTGGACTGTATAAATATCGCAATCGTTTTAGAGGAATTCTAAACTAAACAACATGCTATCTATCTCTACTTCTAAGAAATAGTCTACATAAAACATAAGGAGCAAAATACTTCAAGCTTTTAATATTACAATACAAAATCCCAATGTTCTCATCAAAAATACTCTAAAGCCGCCATTTTAAATCTACATTAATCCCCTTTGCATCTCAAATTAACGAATCGATCATAATTGATTAAGTACAGCGGCGCGCTAAGGAATCCCACAAAGGAGTCCATTCGTACTACTGAGCAAAACAAAAACACTCCCTCCCTTTTTTGACCGACCGAAAGCGAAATCTGGCTTTGTTCATTTACTCGGTAAACCGATAATTTCATTAAACAACAAAGTGGGACTTGTCGGGAGTTTTGTAAACACGGCAAGAAGCCAATGTCCCCTAAGATGGGAAATTCATTTGGAGAAAAAATATCTTGTCTTAGCACAACGCGGCGAATTAGGAATCCACGGACCCCTGCTTGTTTGCACCATAAAAAGTGGTGAAATTTAATTAAAATCAGTGCACTGATTTCAGTCTTGAAAACACCCAATCAGGTTTAATTAAACGAGACGAAAAAAGTTGGGAGTATTGTAAAAAATTTCGAAAATGTACCCAATCAAAATTATTTCACTATTCGATGAAAATCGAGCTCCTTAACCCTTGCTCCTCCGAACAATCCAGTTAATATCGTAAGCGTAACCTAAAACGGGTGCATTCCGCACGTTAAAAATATCGCGGAGTAATTTGGAGCATTCGGGCGGGCTACTCGCATTAAAGTTAGGTAGCGGCCAAATTAAGCCGAACCCCCGATATATTGCGTTTGTTCTTTTGATGCCGCCGGTGAAGGGTTAAAGCCAAGAATGCTTTGCTTTTTATAGTAAACTCAATAAACCGGGGGCTGAAGTTGTAATACGCACTTTATGAGTATAGGCATGTATGTAAGTACCCATATTCACTCATATGGGTTTGTTCTACATTAGGATAAAAATGCGGCTCGAAGGACCAGAACAATCTGTGCAATTATTATTAACTGCTTGGATAACATATTTGCAAAAGTATTTTGCCCTATCACGTGGCTGGAACATGTTTAAGTCGGTGTTGAAGAAGGTTTAGTTAAAGATGTCGAAAATATAAATGTCATTAAAGGCGTCAGCCTGGAAAAAATGGGCAATTTTTAATTCAATATATAAATTATCCACACACGGGTATCCACAAATACTCGTTATACAAACCCAATGAATTATACCTCAGTCAGGTAATTAGACCGAAAATACCATTAAATTAATAAATAAAAAACAGGAGCGGACCCCATCGGCTCTCGGAACGACGCATGGGCCCCTCAGTCGAATAAATTTATGTAAAAATTTTCATTAATATTTTTGAGGCCGACCGTCCGTTCGCCCTTGGGAGTGAAAATCGAGTTCGCGGTCGCGATGGAAAAATGCAAACCGAAAATTATGGGGTCGCTCGCCTTGTATTTGCTCATGAATACTGGTACCTGTACGACCCCACGTCGTGAAATATAAATATACGACACGATACGGGAAAATAAAATTAAAACAACAGCGGAATCATGTGAGAGTCGAATGTCTAAAATGTATAATGGAGGACAAAATGTAAGTGACCTTTTTCAGGATAGTTTTTCGCCCGCCCTCGACCTTTAAATCTGTAAGTACACTATGAAAAACGCCCCTCGCAGGATCTTTCAAGATTATGAAAGATTTGTGAGTGGTGGAGTGGTGCCCGCGGCCGGTCGCACTGAGCTTAAGAGATTTAAATCGCTCGCTGGCCCGGAATGCCAGATACAAACAGATTTCTTACTGCCCCGAGTTTGTAGAAAATGATATCTTGGAACGAGTGTACTCAAAAGTTTGGGGTAGATAAACGCATATCTGTATGTTTTATTGCTCCTTTGGACTGCGATATCTTGTAGAAAGGATTTAATTTTTATTTGCTTTTATTTCCACTGTGTGGATCATGTTACATTTGAATTAACTGTTATTTTAGCAAGTTTTGAAGTTACCAAATAAGTAATGCGTATAGTTTAAAAAATATTTCTTAAAGTACTACTTTCTTTACAAATAACCCAGCCTCGGTTCAAAAATGATTCTGCATCGTACCATGAATTCTGTATCGTACCGGTTAACTTATTTCGTTTCCACTATATATATTTTCCAAAGAGTTTTCCTTACCTTGAGTTAATATCCCACTTCCCCGCCACAATGCAAGCGAAATCTGTAAGCGATATCTCAGTGAAACCTGTAAATCTTTCGGGCATTTTTATATTCGGCGAATTCTCCCGGAGAGGGCTAAGCAAGTCGCTCGCACCAGCGCCTAGAGATTATATCTTGACGTTTGATGGATGAATGGTTATTGGAACTCAACATTTTTATCATTTTGATACAGTTGGCCCAAGGTGTGGTAGTTCTCTTGATACGTTCTCTGCAGGGGACATAGTTTACTGAGGTTTACTGATACATTTTTCAAAGTGAACAAGTTTTGTATGCTTTGGTTTATCGGTGGGGGTTTAAAATTTTTTGACGTTGAATGCAGTAATGATCGTGGTGAATTGTTGGTACCATGTTTAGTGGCAGAACTGAAAAGGAACATTTTACTGGAATAGAACTGACATAACGTGAAGAATTATGATGGAGTTAGAGCCAGCATCTTCTAAGAATGCTCAAGATGAGATTTACCTCATTCATTGCCCACCACAAGGAAATCAAGATTTAGAGATAGTTCACATATGAAGAAAAAAGTGAAGACTCGTTTTGATTTAAAAAACACACACTTTATTACAACAGTTCTCAAAAAAACGATCCTAGCCAATCAGATAAAACTAGTCACAAACTCACAATCATAACTCGTATTGAAATCAATGTCGATAAATCAAAATGATGTACGAGTTCGCGATCCAATGCTTGTCGGGTGTGAAATATGTAAAATTGGCAATGTTCTTAGCGTGCATTGGAGCGGCTGACACCGCGGCCCGCTCGTTTGCACTCTTTACTACACCCCTATCTCACACTTCATATCACGTACGGTGTGCGAAATAAAGTGTTTGGTTTATTGTGAAAGGGGTATTTTGGAAACATGTGAAAGTATTTTGGGTGCGATATTGAACATAAAATTGTGGAGATATGAGTCGCGGAGATATTGTCATTTAATAAATGATTGTGTGCCGCTCATTGATTTTGAGTAATAATAAATGACGTTTGAATATGATAGGTACTTTTGTTTGTTTTTACTAAGTGTTCGCCTCATGTTTTCGACTTGTCAAGATCCTTCTAAATGTCATCTTCTAAATGTGAATGTTTTAGAGAATTATGAATGTAAGAAACATTCACATTTAACCTAGTAACATTAAATATTCAGATACGCCCAACAGTCAACCCTAAATTAAAACACACGTTTATCGTTTTCCTAACCCTACACCATTTTTCCAGCCACTTTGGCGCGCATCATAAGCGATATGTAGAGAAAAACGCGCGCCACCGTTAGCAGAAACATATCAATTCAATTTGAGCCCGAGGTACCCGTGAAATAGGGCTGTCCCGCTAAATCATTGCACCTACCCGCGATAAACATCGCCTTTCTGTTTTATTACATATGACAGAGGATTTTATTTCAAGCCAAGTTTTTGGGACTTTAGCGGTTTCAAGTGTCGTGAATTCTTTCGGAATGTAGATCAAAATGGGTACCGCATTTCTTTTGTATGTCTCCATGAATCAGCACTGTGATTTATTCGTGCTTTGCTAAAGTTTCTTTTACAAAATATTCTAAAGTATGCAAGTTACGTGTTGAAGTCGTATCAAAGGACCAAACTATTTCTAACAACAGACAACCCTAACCTATAAAAGAAAAAAAATTAATCACCTCTTAAAATTTATACATTCTTGCACAAAAACAGCGCGAGCGACATTGTTACTTAAGCTTGTAGTACAATTAACCCGACCCCACTAATATAAGACCGAAAGACCTGCTTCAGTAAAAATTCAGCGCGTCATTTGAGGCAGAGTGGACATAAAAATTAAAAATGCACACGAGCCCGCAATGCCTCAAGGAAAATATGTTAAACCGGGCGAATGTTTCGTGAAAATTTAAAAGCGCTGTCCTTTTTTCTTCGTTTAACAAGCCTGTTAAGATTTTTTCTTTTAAATTTTAATTTACAATGTTTAGAGTTTGTGGTATAAATTTTTCAATTAGTTTCACTTAGCGAGGCTTTGTGCACGCGTTTTCACTGAAAATTTACAATTGTACACAACACGCTGTTTCAGTACTAATACTCGAGCTCATATTCCATAATTTCCACAGGGAGAGTATGAATTTCCAGCATGAAACTTAATTTCACTAAAATAAAACCACACATGTTACACCGAACGAATGCTCAACACATGTACCGATAGATAGCTACCGATTTAATATCCCACTCATAATTGAAGCGAACGTTCTTCCGAACCCATTACTGGGAGCTCGTAGACTAGTCGAGGCTTGGCGAGGTAATGAACTCACATTATAAATGCAACGAGGCATCGCCTACGATGCACCGGGAACACTCTGACGCGAAGAATTAATTCATTTGCATGTAAAACTTCACCTACGGCACGCTACTTAAGATTAGGTATGAGATGCTGGGTCGATATACATATGTAGGGCTTGCTTGTGTTGATATTAGCTGGATATGAAATTTTCTTGTTTCAGTTAGCTCTGAAATTAGTTTTTTTTTTTCTTATTTGGACAGTCGTGTATTAGACTAATCCGAGGTAATTCTGGTCCTAGGGAACCAAAAGGACCATTACTTTTAAACGTAGTTTATTCAACTTCAATATGGTTGCTTCTTGTTCAATCGCAGACGACAGTTCAGATACATGGTGGGTACTATTCATAAGATCATCAGTAGATCATCATAAGATCGTCAGATCATCCTTCGTCCACTCCACACAATGCAATAATGCCCGCAACTACATTTTCAAACAAGCAAATAGATATCTTTCCCACATACTTTCAGTATGTTGCAACTAAGTCCGCTTAGTTCGTTGACTTTTACCACTAAAACCTCAGCTAGACACCTGCATTACTCGGCTCCTCTTAATGGGATCCCGGCCCCTTCGGGAACCTGCTCCTAATTCCACGTACTCCAGTTAAGGACTTTTTACAGACACTCGCGACTCTCTTGAGGACAATCGGATGCAAATGTTGAGAGGAATTCGGCTAAATGAGATTCGGTGATTGAAAGCACTGGGGTTACGATTTTTACAATTTGTGGGAATTTGTTTGATGTCTATTAAGGATGTCGAAAGTGGGTACAGGAAAAAGATAAACAAACATAACCAACTAATTTTTCAAGGCCCCGTTTACAAATTGTCCCTGTTGCCTTTTAGTTTACATACATAACTAGTTTTGTGTCTTTTCCTTATTTACGTTCGGTTGTGTTTTTCCCTTGCAAAATGAGCTGAACTTAACTAACTTCTTAATGACTTCTGTGAAGACCCATTCTCGAAGAAAAACATGTCTTATTTGAATATCCTTTTGTTCCTTGTTTACTTTATTTTTACTGGAAATAAAATTTGATACACACTGCAAACGACTTGCAAAATAAGAAAATAAATTAAAGAGGGTTATACAATAGCTGCGCAAATAAGAGTCCCCGTCCAATGAGTAGCGTCAAGAAAAAGGTCGGAGTGCGCGTGATCGCTCCCCTGGGCGCGCACTTATCATTGACATTAACTTTTTTGTTGTCCATAACATTTGCATAACTCTTAAACTCTCTATCGGTACAGCACGCCTCGAAGCCTCCGGGCGACTTCAGGGAGCGATGGCGGCCTACACTTTGTAAGATCATTTTCAGACTTTACTGAACTCTGTTACAGTCTTCTGGGCACCGTCAAAGGAGGGTAGTCATTTGTAAATTACCTTTAATGGCAAAGAATGCTTATCTTTCACATAAGAATAATTTTATTGGGTTTGCAGTGTTTATTTTTTGGTGTTCATTTGGGAACATTTAACTTATTTGTCGCTCTTTATTATGTACGTTACTTCATCACATGATACCTAACCATTCTAGACAGCTCGTACACAGAACATGTACTTACTTAATCATCGACACAGGTTTCTTCTCATGGGCAGAAACGAGGTTAGTTTTTAGTGCAATCATATCAGAAACAATAACCAAAATAGGCTCACTTAAACTAACATGTAGGTTTTTGTAGGAATTAATTTAATAAAATGGGAATATTTAGACAGCTGCCACATCCAGACAGCCCTTGGGCAAACGAAGCTAATCGGCACCCCACTACGACTCATACGTAATCAGGGCATCGTTTAGGAAACCGTTCTGACCTTTTGATGAACTTGCGAGAGAATTGCCCTTCGTATCTGCCTTCAGATAATTACATATTTTTAGAGCATTATTTGCTAAAAGTCATAATTATTATTCGTGTTAACTAATATATTAATACAAAGAAACTAGCGATCTTTCCTAGGGGAAAGACAACTTTCAAAACACGATTTGAAAAAAAAGTCATTTAGACTCACAGCAACAGAATTTCGACGTTAATTCGCAATTAAACAAAAAAATACGTGACATTTATCTCAGAAATTTTAAAAATATTGTTCAAAATACTATCAAATGAAACCCAATCTGCTGAAATAACGCTATTCTTTAAAACACTGTTTACAGCATATCACAGGATAAACACAACGTAATTGGCTTCCAAAATGGCTCCGTGATCCATCTTGAGATTATGATTTAAAAACATGAGCGGGTGTAATGGCAGAGGACAAGGTAGAGGTGCCTGTTCTCGGCCGGTCGATGGCTTAATAAGTAGGTATCGCTAGAAGCAGCTGTTATGATACCGGCCGAGTGTCGCCGCACTCACCCTTAAAGAGATTTTTTTTGGAGGAATAGGGCGGAAGCGGATTTTGCAAGTTTTTAAGTTGTTACCAAAACTTAAGAAATGTTGAATATACAGAAGGTGCTGGTAAACCTTGTTATAAAAAAGTAGATAGGTTTTATAGTTTTTTCAATTGCATTGAATGTATGCGCAAGCGCGCGTAAGCTATAATAGATTCAGAATGTAGGTTGGGACAAATGTCTTTAATTATACACATCAATATTTTGAAACTCTCTTTACGTGACCTCAATATCAAAGCAACATTGCTAAGACTATTTGTAGTTTGTAAGTTATTGATAAATATACATATAAGTTGGAACCGAAAAAAAAACCAATACTTAATTAGTTTTATGAAAATTTCATTTCATTTAATTCAGCTGTCATTGACCTTGAATAAGGGTTGTATTCGTTCCAGAGAAATAATCTTGTAGTGCATATTTTACGTAGATTTTATGGCTTTCAGCTTTAGAAACGAATAAATCTGTGATTTTATACTCGAAACCAGCTTTCGAATGAATTATTATGACTACATGTTTAGTAAACTACGTTCTACAAATTAATGCATTCTAATCTAACACATTAATAAATATTGCGTGGCTTTTAGTCTCTATTACAATGTATTTTCTTGAAGTATTTCTTTGAAATGATATATTTAGTCAGAATTGCAAAACTTGGTTTGGCCATTTATTTTTATTTATCCTTCTTCGCTGCTCTCATATAGGCAAATCCTAACATCTTCATTAAATGTATCAATATCATAAAACACCTCTCCATACTTACCCAACCGGAAGGTACTTACTCTAAGGCGATCGCCTTCTTTCTCGCCCCAACGTTCAGAAAAAAAAACTAGGGGAGATTCCTATCTTGTCGCTTCTAATTTACTTATTCCTCTTTTAAAGACTTATTTACCTTCAAAATCCCATTGTGTCCCAAGGAGGCCTTAATAACGAGCGGGCCTACGTGTCAAACGAGGATTTTCTTAAAAAAAGCAATAACAATTTACATAAACACCCGGTTCTATTTAACAGTTAATAAAGAAAGCGATGTTGCAATTGACGAGGCTGAGCCGTTTAGACGCTTTTTAGATGGAAATGTTTATTGTATATTTTTATTTTACAAGGCGCTTTTTTGTTACAATGAAGGGGGCAAGGATAATAATTCGAATTTATATAGATAAACAATAGCGCAGTTTTTGTACAATATAATTTAGTTTAAACAGGGTAAACATACAAGCATAACAGAGAAGTTCTTATCTTAAAACCAGAATATCATTCCATATTTTAAAATTAACATTGTAATCTCCTAGTGAAACAAAGCAAGACCCAACAGATAGGGACCTCCACTTAGTATTCACAGTGTTTACTTGTATCTCCGCTAATATCTGAAAGCAATCAAATGAAATCCGTGCCTCACGAGCGTTATGCGTAAGTGTTGTACACAATGACCCAAATTCACTCAAGTTGGGGAATTGTTTCATTAAAACCGACCCAAAAGTTTGACGCCGACCGCGGCTGGGCGCGCTACCCATCCGCGATCGATCCCTGGTTCATCGCACTCCACTCACTAATACAAAACGTGTACAAGATATTAAACAAAATCAGAGGATAGCCCCCTAATCAAAAGCGAAATATCCCCATCATGCACAGTAAGTTCAGCCCCAACTTAATGACGCGAACTGTCCGCCGTACATCAACCCCTTGCCATTAAAAACATCAGTCTTCAACTCACTATTAGTAATCTGAAACAAAGTTCAACCGGTTCAAGGTCGCAATTTAAAGTTTTTCCAAAACTTCTTTTCCCGTTCACTTTTTTATAAGTATATAAATCTTTTTGCCCGCGAAGTTCCACCGAAGTTTTTGGCCCAGATTGTCATCGATTTTTGTTTGAAGAGTTTGTTTTTTCATTGTTCTTCTTTACTTGTTTGACGGTTAATTCATAAAAACTTTCCCGCCCGCAATCGATAACCGTACAGCCGGCGTGTAAACAAAACCACGCTATCTCGCGACGAACTACTGTCACATGGTCTACTGAACGTGGGACCTGCAAGGCGTCTGCCATAATTATACATACATATATCAAAAACAACGATATTAAATCCGACTAAAAGCTCTAGAGTAGAAAATTTGATGCTATAACTCACAATTTATTAGCCATCAAATGTAAAACAATAAACCGCATCATCGCTGAATGCCGGCAGATTTCCCTCGCGCGCGTTATTTTCAGTTGCTCCATAAATATTGCGTTTTCGCGCCGGCTGTAAATATTTTCCCCATCATAAAGGCTATGCATAGAGTCGCCGGAGGGCTCTCATCACCTCGGCCCTGAATATTTTCATATGTATTGCACGAGACCCTCTGTCTCAACTTATGTAAATGCTGCCCTAACACTTTCTCCGTTTTTCTGGCATTTGACTCACAATACAGCGCAATTTGACGGAGGATCCTGACATTATCCGCACAAGGGCTCACCTCGTGACACACGCGAGTTCACAAATGGATATTGTGATTTAAAGTTTATTTCGGAGATTTCAAAGAGCTCTTGAGTAGGTGGGTAGTGCTTTACGTGATTTTGAATGAATTGAATTTGCATGAGGGTGAAAGAAAGAAACAACAATAAAGATTTTTTCTAATTGTTAGTTGCGTAGACAAAGAGCAGCATAATGAATAGCCGTCCCCACTGTCCGTCTCGGCTGATTTATTTCATGACTTCAGATATGCAAATAGCATTAACATTCAAAGACGTAGGTATCGCCGCCCCCTACAAGGAATCTGCGCCGACCGCAGAATGACGCCAATCCAGGGTGAATCTTAATATTTTATGTTGTGTTATTTTCCTTTTCTTTTTCATTCCTGATATTATTTATTTCCTCGCCGACATCGTCAGTGAGATTCCCACTTTGGCGCGTAATAAAAAAGAATTATTGTTCATCTTTTTATAACGTGCCGTTTTGTTGAGTTTTATATTATCGTGATTGAAGAAGCGCCAGTTTAACTGAGTCTGTTTCACTCTGTTAGGGAAGCTAACTTCTTTGTTTAATATGGTTATTGCGATCTTTAAAATGGAATATCCAAAACATATATTGGAAACTAGTGCTACTTTAAAATAAATTTAATATAACAAATATGAATAAACTTTATATAAAAACAAAGTTACCTCACAAATCACTCCCACATCCGAAAACCCCAAAACAACCCCAGTAACATAAAAATAATAATCTATCAAGGTTTTACAGCACACATCCTTCACAGGAGTGATTAACAAGTCCCGGGAGGTTGTACAAAAGAGTGGGAAAAATCATCGGGTCCCAGGGAGTGATCGGCACGATGATTGATCGCGTGGCTAATTGGGAGATGGATGGGAGGGCATGGCTCCAGTGTGTGGGGTCCATGGTGCGTGATGGTGTTGGATGATATTTTTGAGTTCTTCAGGGTCAGGCTATGAGGTTTGAGTGACTTATCTTTTTGATTTTATGTTTTCAGCCGTACGTAACTCTAAATAGACTTCGAAGCCAAGTTGGCCGCAACACAGACAATCTTCAGAACAGAACGTATACCAAGGCGACGTGTCTCCTTAGACAATGACCCACCTTTCATATTAATATGCCACAATGACCTGCCCTGTCACCTGTGCACTTGAGGATCTAATAAAGGCATTCGCGTAGCTTAATTTGCCATCGATAAGCTAAAGAAATGGAAAAAAAAAAGTTACTCTGCTTAATTAAACAAATAATTAAAAACTTTAGAAAGATGAATGAAGGACAAAGAAATTAATAAAATATAAAACAAATCCAACAAACTACTGTCACAAAATCTTTCTAATTTTGTGTGAAACACTTGTCTCATCACAAAAATACCTCCATCCCCCACAACGAACACAAATAATCAAATAAACCATCCCACATACTTGAAACGGTAAATTAAACATCAAGACTGTCTCCTCCCATCCATCAGTCTAATATGATATTTGGAAATAGTAATTAAATTCCACATTAACGGTATAAAGCATATACGGAGCGGAACCTAATTTTCATAGCTGATTAGAGTTGCCCCACACGGGATCCACGATTACGTCCTGTTCTTATTCAGACGGAACGGTAAGCGAATTAACGTTTCGCTGTATCGTTTACGTTGATGTGAGTGACATGTAGAAGGGCTTTTTGGATGTAATTAAAAAGCTACGTGAGCTCACTGGAGTTGTTCTGTGACTGAAGTAGGTATGCGTTGTTATAAACAAAAGATAACGTTGTATTTTGTTGTGTCTAGCAGTAAATATTGCTCATAGTTTTTAATTTTACTTTTTAAATTAACTTTGAATAAATTGAATTGAATTGAATCGACTTCTAAAAAAGGTGGTTATATTATTGTCGGTTCTACCAACGGTTGGTTTACACGGTCAAACAGAAATAGAATCAGCTGGCTTTATTTTTCTTACCATAATTTTAGTAAACTAAGTTTGTAACGGTGCTAGACCAAAAGAATACGTTCTCAATTTCCATATTTTTATCTAGAGATCGCATTGTCATTACCTTGTAGGTACCTTTGTCTATACAGAATGCCTTCTATTTATACACCGATTGAATCGTCTTCATACAAATTGTACCTACACTAGACACTTTCAATATATTTCCGCTACCCAGTGTAGAAGCTCACAGTGATGCTACCCCTATCAACTGTCTGATGCACCCCACGTCACCGCTGACGTCATCTCTGACGTCTTGCCGATGAAAAACAAACACCCAAATCGTTCCCCGCACGTTTTAGATAATTACCCTGTCAAAATGTTTAGGATTATCCGAATTAACTGGTTATTGTTCCCCGTTTTAAAGGAATTTATATTTTTTATTCTTATTGGAATTAGGAGATGCCCTGTAAGATATCTACATTGAAGAAGGTTAATATTTTGTTTTTCAGACCAATAATTTTACTGTATTTCTATTGTTTTTATTATGGACTTACCACTTAAGAGCCCTCTTACATTTCGGCGTTACGCAAATTTAGGTATTTTACGCACCGAGCGGGCGGCGAGCTTCGCGAACGATACTTTGTTTCCTATCTGTTCACTCGCTCGCACCATGATAGTGCGAGTATGGCGACTAAACGATCTTGATCTTCCGTAATACAAGTTTTCTTAAGATGGAGTTCGGTGGATGGTAAAACTTTCGATGTGACATTTTAATGTTATAAATTTTAATTTGTTTTAATAGGTATATTTTTCATTAGTATTCAAGAATCTTAAAGTATTGAAATAAGTAATAAAAATAAATATTTTAATTGATACGCAGTAATCGATTGTTAACCGACATCCTTAGCATAGTGGTCTACATTGTTTTAGCGCATTTACTAAAAGCATTATTAGAAAGTAAAAGCCGACCACAATAAGAGATTTCTTTGAAAACTAAACAATACCTTTTGACTATCGAATTCAATGTCGATATTAGATAGACATATATTTCTGTCTAAAATCTTTTATGTGTACGTAAATAAATAAAAAGTATGGTTGCAACCTGTTTAAGTCCTTAAATAAAACATACAAATGTATTTGTGTATTTTTTATTCGGTACTGTCAATTATGTTATATTATATATATATATATATTTAGTTTAGAAAAATATTTCTCGCAACGGCATTGATCGAGCTTACAACGTTCAACCACTGCGATCGTAGTTGATGATGCTCTAGCACGCACACAATAGCAGCGTCTATAAGGCTATCGACGCACACCAAGAAAGTATCGACACAACGCAGCGCTCGGAATAAACTGACATAGATCCGACCTCAACAAGCGCTCGCGCAATACCGAGCGCAGATGGCCGGCGCAGTGAAATATATTGTACTTTTATTTAATTAATCAAAAAATAATAGTAGCGATTTAAAAATTTAAAATTACAATAGTTTAAGCAAATGTTGAAGATTATTTTGGTATAAATATTACGTCAAATGATGTACAATTTCGGGGATATCGGGGCTTGTTTCGAAGTCTTTTCGGTCAATTATTGAACCAGGTCCAATTTTTTTTCTTTACAATAAAGAACGAAAATGTATTCTATCATTATTGAAGTTGAGGATATTTGTGAGATGAAAAAAATATATTTTGATGGTCTATATTCAATAAAATCTACAAATTAGAGCTCCCTAATCACATCTCCGTGAGTTTTTGTCTAAACATGCTCCGGAAGAATGATTATTACTGAATAAATTAATAATTTATCTAAAATTCGCTTTATTATTATTGTAGTAGAGTAAACGAACTATTTTTAACAATTATTTGTTATTTCAAACACAATGAACGGATAACATACAATTTCAACGAGAAAACCTTGCAATTCCGCGTTTTTTTGTAATACGCCTCTTAACAACACACTGGATAGTAGATATCTAAAGAAAGTGCACATCAATATTTTATATTAAAACTTGCATCAAACTTCAAAAACCCCTTCAAACGATCAAACAGCCAACACTAAATACCTCTAATAAATACCAAGTAACAACACTAGCATTTTAACCCGTCAATCAAGGTACACACAAAACGTTCATTCCTCCAGTGTGGAACATTTCATCGAACGTACTCCATACTTACAGGGTAAAGAGTCGGTGCATATAAAAGCTGTCTAGAAAGTTTTCTGTCGCTCCCCGCGATCGATACCGCTCGCTACGGGAATTACAGCGGGTAATGACGGTAACAACAGCTAGTTCATGTTTAATTTGGGTTATTATGTCATTTGGTGCAACACTAGTTGTTAGTCTTTTGACGTGAAAAGACGTTTGGAATAACTTGCTGGAATTTATTTGACTGGTTCGAATTTTCGTTTTTTGGAATTGTTTTTTTTTTCAATTTAATAGTTCTGTAAAAAATTAATTTGTATTATGCCTTGTCTACTCGTTTCGGGTTTTTAGAATTAAACACAAGCAAAGATATAAATAACAATATTTTGAGATTAATTTGTATGCTGTTACGTTAAGCCTTTTTTGGTTTCTGATTTTTTATTATATTACCTGCGAACTTTGATTTTACATACATCCCAACAAATACTGGTCATGTTTAAATATTGGAGCAGAAACATGTACGATTATTTCCTTCAGCCATGGATGATCATGATTTTTCCTTTCACTAGAAAGCCACAATCCCACTCACGTAGGTAACATCTCATACTTATTAGACGTGACGTTTAATAAACTAGAGTTGCTTAATAAATATATACGCCACCCTCATTACTTCCCTACATTTGCCTCGGATCGGTTAATTTCATTAATTTCGCAGCAGAACACGCACTAAGAAACCTGGCTCTGTATGGGCGACCTCCAATAGGGATTTGGTCCCAATTATGTATTAGCAAAACTTGGTATAGCGACGCATGCGATCCCGCAAGGGATTATGAGACGTTTGTGTACGTAGTGGATATGTAGGGAAGATTTTTTTATGGTATTGATAAATTGTAAGGAATGAGAAATCCCATGAATATTTGTATATTTGTAATCATGTTCTCAAAACCGACCTAGCTAGGTCTTGTATCTGGGAAAAATCGTTTTCTCTATTTTCACCCTAGCAGAGCTGGGTCGCCCAGGTATCTATTTATATCTAAAGAGTAGGCAGGGAAGTGTTTACAAAGAGTGTTTGTTTTTTTTTTCAGACATACTTCACCTTGTCAGTTATAGGTTTTTATGTATTAAACTTCTTCCTCTTACTGTATAGATGGCAATCTAACTTGAGTCTTGGATTTGTATCATACTTTAGATTTAGTTTTTTTTTTTTAATAAATTGCTGGAAGAGCCCATCTCTCATCAACACACCTAACCGAATCCAGTCACACTAACATAATTTTACAACTCTCCGACATACACCTACCGCCACTAGTTACCGACTATTGAAACTAACCACAATCTAACAATTAGGGCCGGGGCACACGCGTCACGTACCGCGGGATTAGCGTCGCGGTGCACGCACGCACTCGCCAGCGGTAATTTATAGCCAGTGTGTCCACACCTTTACCCCGCTCTGGTGTTGACACGCTCGATTTATGGACCCGTGTGAACTGCACCTAAATATCCACTAGTTAGGTGGTTGGGGAAGTAATTTATTGTGAAATTTCCTTCTTAGATTTTGCAAATATAAAACTGAGTAAAACTTCAGTTTGTTGACTTCGGTTATCGATTGTAACAATTTTACAAATTTATATTTATATGCACTAGATACCAAGGTTCAAAATGGTAAATCTTGCCATAATGGAACCAAGAAACTATTTACTAAACAGGTGTAAATGATTTTGAGCTAATAATTTCACTTTGTTTCGTGCCTCACTTCATTAACTGAACTTAAATTTATTTCTCCTCTCGCCAGCCAGCACGACATTTCTCATTTTCAATAAACTTCAAACTCTAACGTAGCTTTGATTATGCTTGTTCACCTCAATAACCGACTAGGTTCTTTTCACAGGAACTAAACTGTTTTCAGTGCGCTTCTGTTTTCGCTCCGCAATTAAACTGCTGTTAAACTTCTTGCAGCGATGTTTGCAGAGCACCTGAACGGTCGGCAAAAGTTGTGCCGCACCCTGTTCCTTGTTTGCCTGCTAATTATCCCGGTTTCAGAGCACAGTCAGCGCCCAAAATGCTGACCCGCTCTAAATGGTCAAACGGGGCTAAAAGCCTTTCACAGCTCCATTCAAATAAGGCTTCGATCCCACCCTGTAACCATAGTGACCGTCTACTCCGCGCTATTATTTCATTGTATCAACATTCATATCAACATCACGTGTAACGACGGCTCGATTAAACGAGGGGCGGCCTGAAGCCAGATTTGTCAAGTCTCCTTTCAAATTAGACGCCACGGTCCGGTCCGCACTTCACGCGACGTTTAAAATCAAAAGCGCAAAAGGGTTACGTAATCCGGACCTTTTTCAACGCGACTTGTGTTTGTGTGCATGTCTCGTCTTTTGTCACGTATTCTTAATTAATGCCCGCCAGCTGGCGAACAACCCCACTCGTCACATTTTCATATCGATTCCGAGAGGGTCTCGTTTTTAACACCGCACAACGGTATTGCGCCGATAAATCTCGATCGGCTAGAGGTTTTAATTTTTTTAATCGGAATACGACATCGAAAACGAATCTACAAACGTCCCCCTGTTTGCGAATCGGAAGTAAAGCCTAATAAACCGGCGCTTAACCTCTCACGACAAAGCCGATACAAAGTGAGTGACATCCCGTCTCTAAAGAGATCTCGCGAAAAAATCCGGCGGCGACGTGTCAAAGACACCGCGACGCGACGAGCGAGGGGCTCTTTGTTGCCTATCGAAATATTTTTAAAGCTTAACTCCTTAGTGAATTGAGAGATTAAGTCTTTTTTGAAGAGGCAACCGGTCCCCGGGGTCGGGCGTGATCATTCCTTCAGATCTCATTTCCGTGGATGCTCTATTTGATTGTTATTTTTGTTACTTTTTCCCATTTTGTCCGGGCGCCGGCGGGATTTGAAGTGACAGTCGACGATTTGCACTCGAGCGCGATAAGTGTTTATTCCAACGTTTTTTATTTCATAAACGGCGTTGTTAGCGTTGCTTGCCTGATTTCTTAACGTTTTTATTTGTGTATTTAATATAAGAGGCACCAATTGACGACATTGTAGTCGCACAAGGAAGATAAAGGTCCTTTGTTTTTTTTTTAACAGCTCACGATAATATAATTAACGCTTCACCACCTGAAGCATTTAAATTCATATCAGAGTGGCATAAGAATTAACTTTGAGTTTTGCTTTAAGATTGCCCCCATCTTTAATTATGGTTTCCCATGATAGTTGGGTTACGTCTATACAGTGAATGTTCAAAGCGTTCACGGACATATTTACTTTCCACACCAGCGGGCAGCCGGCATAAAGCCACAAGAAAATATGCTAATGACTGTAAGGCAGTAGGTAAGCGCTCGTAAGCCGTGTAATTATTCACATCGGATTTGCAAATCTCGCCCGGAGCGTTCCGTTTCCGCACTCGCGCATTAAACTGACCCTTAGAGCGCATTTAAATCAAAACACATGTGTTCGCAGCGGACCGGCTTAGCGGACGCTGATTTTCAGATGAGGGCTTCCCCTTTTTGCGGGTCCCTGCGTCGATTCCTTGGCGGGTGATGATCGATACCCCGCCCCCGCCGCCGGCCGCGACCCACCCTCCCTCGCTCTTAATTAGGACTCGGAATCTGCGGCGGACACACACACGCGCGACGCCGTACAGGGTATAATGTTAATCAACTTTCATTATGCACTAAGGAATTATATGGGTACGCCTGAGGAGTGATTATCCGAGTTAGGCCGCGTCCCCGACCAAGAAATCATACTTTATTATGATCATTCCGTATTCGGCGGCTTTACGGCGGCACCTCGCGGGGCGACATCGCATTAGAATTTACGGCGCATATATCAAAGTGTTGTTACACCATTGTCTGCTAAGTAAACAGCTACACTGTAATTAACTTTTGCTTCTAGTTTGTGACTATTTTGTCCGACTTTTTATGGTTATTCCAAACCATACAAAAGTCGCCCCAGCTAGACCAAAGGATGAAAACAACAATGATAATATCACCTTAAAACACTCAAGAATCTCCAAAATCCAAGACATACGGTGTATAATATAACTATTAAGATCGTCTATTCATATACAGAACCCATGTTTATAGCGCGTGAGATTAGTCTGAATGTAGTGGACCCGCAATATCCGCGCACTAAGCGCTTACACCGTGATTAATATTACTGCTTACATCGCAATACCGTGTCTATACAAAGGCCTTAGGATATATTAGATTGAGTCGTATATCTGTGTGAAACAGCACATTTGAAAACGTAACTATTTTGATCTGAAAACAAATAGAAAACGGCAATCGTGAGAGTAGCATAGAAACCTTTTTCTGATTTCAATCCTTCAGTGACTCTGGGACATCATTATCAAGGGAATCATCACCTGCCTTTGGATTCAGGTCAGACACGGCTATTTTGGAGGTACATTAAGCAGTTCTGTTTTTACAAAATGTCTCAATATTTCAACATTGATATAAGGCAAATCGACTCTGTACCCGATAGGTGCTAAGAATGACATTTGGCACCCTATACACTAGACTCACTTACCTACTACAACATAATTGTTATGCATACTATATTACATAGTAAAGGCCTCGGCTGAATAGGCCCTTAATCGCACTATACGGTTAAGCAGGCTTGCCCCAAGAAAGGCCTAGCCGTATTGAGATCGCCCTTTAAGCTTCAGTTATGAGGATAAACCTCCAATAAATCTTTCACTTAGAGGGCCGTTTAATTAACGCGTGTAATAAAATTTAATTGATCAAAGCGTATAGTTTGTTGGGTATAATTTATGGGAACACTTGAGGTGCCTTTGTGTTTCGTGCTTATGACCGATTGTTGTCTCGAAAGTTATGATCCGTATTTGATTTGACATTTTGTTTTGGTCGTGCCAAATAATGTTCTAAATAAAATTAAGTGGATATAATAAAGTAGTTTTATGAAAACATAAAACATCTATAAAGTTGAGAGAGTAACTTAAAATCAAAGCAATTTAATTTATTTTCGAAATTGACAAAAATGTACGATCAGGAGTTATGCGACAAACAAAAAAAACAACTCTCCTCACAGACGGGATAAGAACAAAATAAATCTAGTAATTAAATAAATCCCAATACAATCTAAAATCCATCACTCAAAACGTGGAAACTCGTTACCATTTGATAAATGAAATTTCTTACTTCATTTTCTTCACGGGCAATTTATTTATTCTGTTAAGACTATATGACAACCTCCCATTTTATTGAGACCTCTGAATTTTCTTCTAGCTTTATGAAGAGATTGGAAGTGTGATGGGTCTTGGTAAACTGGTCGATATGCACACACGTGTATTCTCATGCCCTTGTACTAATTTAATAGATGAGGTGTTCCCATTAATTACAAAGAACGTCGGTGGCAGTCCGCCGCGGGTTACGAACAAATTAATAAGATTATTAACTCCTTCCGACAAGTCATTCTTTCTCGCTCGTGCGTTCTCGGTTTTAGCGAATATACTCAGCATTTTCATAAGAACTTTGCAACTAATTAATGAGATGACATTAGTTTCTATATATTTACGATAATGTCAGTTACATCTAAATAGACTGTAATAACTTTCGTGGCTCCGTAGCAAGTGCTACGCAGCTGCTACGGTTTTGCTACGCATACATTTTTCACTAAATCTCGAAGCAATGCCATTTGTTTTTAAATTTAATTTATAGTTCTATTAAATTATGATTAAATAATATAACACAACGCCTTATTCTCTGAAGGGGTAGGCAGAAGTGTCTTCAACACCAAAATTTATAAGATCAAAGTAAAAGGCGCAAGTCTACTGATTAAGAAATTGCATTAAGATTAAACCCTCCTTATGAAAAAAAATCGTCATGTAACGCAACAAGCTGTCCCGCACAAGGGCAGCCACATGTGATTGATTGTTAATGAAGAGGCGTGGGGCGATAGTTATTAATGACGCGCGGCTCCGCCCGGCCAAAACACTTCTTTATTTACCCACTAACACCTATTAGCCGACCGCGTCCGATACACTGGCGGCACAATATATCATCCCGACAGAAACGTATCAATCAATTTGGAAAATTATACCGTGATGTTACCCTTTTGTTTTTGTGCAACTTATATTAGGGTTATAATTTTTTAGTTTTAGTACTTTTTCTGAATGTGATCAAATTAATTAATTAAAAATAAACTTAATTTAGTTGTTATTATTTAAAATCTAAAACCAACCCTTACATTTCTATTTTAAATTAATTTCAATATAATTCATCCAGTGAAAATCACAGAAACAACGATTATATTTCTAAGTCCCCCCAAATCATGAGAAGGGTTTTGTTTTATTTCAATTAAGTCGCAATCACAAAGAGTTGGAACCGCGACAGTCACTCTATCGTCGACGATTTAAACAGATGTCGTGTTAAGGAGGTCTTCCAGAATATTCGTTAGGAATTTAAATTGCAAATTTGTGCGGTGGCAGGTGCAGCTCCACGATTGAACATCGCCCTCCCTCTCTAATCTAAACAAAAACTATCCCCGTCCCACTTCCACGCATCCCCAAAATCAAGGAATAATGAACGTCGACAAATAAAACCCAAGCGTCACTAATTACTCGGGCTGCTCAAACGAAGAAAGGTAATTTTTGCACTCTATTCCGAAGAGGAAATCTCGAAGCTAATGGCGTTAATTTAAAAAGAGGCCGATGACTGTGATTTTTCTTTCGACGTGCAAACTTTTCGACTTGTGATTTATTGACGCTACAAAACTGGCTTTCATCTCGACCATCCGACCTTCCTGGTCTATTCTGTGACGTTTAAATAAGGTCGTAAATAAAATGTCAGTCACACACACTAGAGGTCCCGCTCCTAAACTAAACCGAGGGTGAGGCGATTCATTATGAATGAGTGGTCTCAGGTACTGCGGCCTAAATTAAAGTTTAGCTCATCGGCGATGTGTACAATGTAGCGACTACTTGGGCAGGCCGATCACGAGCTGCGGCGGCTTAATGAATGAAGAAATTCCGGAGAGCCCCTCACACGAGCCCCTCGGCTCTAACCTCCCTCGCATAGATTGTAAACTCTCAGAAAGAAAACACTGACTTAACCGAACTGTCAACTGTTTCCGACCGAGATTTTCATTAAAATTTCTAGATACAGGCTTTTGAGGTTGAATTAAAGTGTGTAATTGGAAATTATATTCAAAGCAACCAGTAGCTCAGTGATTTCTGTAGTGTCGCCACCGCGGCCTCCGTTACCGAGTAATTAGCTTTCCAATTTTAAAGAGCGACTCCACGCTCAGTGCCTCCCATCAATCCGCTCCCCTGCCCGCCATCGAATCGATAATAATTAATTATTTTTGACATAATCACAGCCAAAATCCATTCTCTTTTTGCTAATTCACGTCCCTATAATAAAACGGGACGACGCTTTTAAGGCTCGCCCGAGTGAAATTGATAAAAAATAAATAAGACTGTGCGCGCAACTTTTCGCCAAGTCAAACAAAATTGGGTGTTAGCTTACGACGCTGGGAGCTGAATGATTAATTATAATCGTTCACTTATCTTGCTAGTTATATCGACACCGTAAAAATGAATCTGTATAGGTGTAGTGATTCAATGAATATTATCGTAGAAACCGATCGTATCAAAGCGACGTATCCGAAACCCATATTCAAGCATGGTGACGAGGGATCATTGTGAGATGCGTACAATCGGCGGGACACTGTGTCAATATTGGACACGTCACATAATAGGCACCAAGATTCGGATGTGGGCGAGATGTCAACTACGGCCGCTAATAGACGGAGGACCTTCGACTTGACGCTGCAGCTTCACGTACTTGTTTAACCTTTTGAACGCCATTGTCGCCTATACGTGACAAGCGAGCGCGTGCCCTGTACGCCAACGACACAAATGTGTGACAAAAAATGCGATGCACTATAACACGAAATAAACAATAAAATCATTACTTTTGTGTGTTTTTATTTGTATACCTTAAATATTGTAGCTCTTGTCTTGTCTCTTTAATAATATTGTTTCTTGATAAAGTTTTAGAATCCCTATTCTTTTTGAAGGTACTTTTTTTGTATGCTGTGAAATTGTGGCTTGGCGTGGAGGGCACGCGCGTGTGTTTATGCTCTGGCGTTCAAAAGGTTAAAGTTCAATGGACTACGAGTTACGACACAAACAATACAGGATTGTTTATCGATTGTTTTGAACATCAAACCATTGAAGAACATTTGCGAAACGAGACTGACAAATAGGTTTGGAGAAAACAAAGGTTTATGTTACGTTAAAATCTAGCTCTAACAGTGAATAATTAAGCATATTCAACTCGAACAACAAGCACTCGTAATATCTATCTATACAATATTAATACTTACCCTGGAATATTGAGAGCAAACCGCGAGTTCTGAATACCGGCACAAGTTACTGGTACTTAAAAAATACATGGTGAAAACATTAGCTCCGCCCGGGGCGGGGCTGGTCTGTGATTAAACCCAGCGAGGCATGCATAACGAGCCCGGTATGTTTGAACGCTTACAAATACTTTCCAAGTTGGTCCGGACAGCGGTTGAAGCGGGTACTGCTACACCTGTGCTTGTTTATCGCCGCTAAGACCGCCGCACCGCCACCCCGCAAGAGATGTATTGTTTGTTTAGGCCAATCAACAACCCACCGTGACCCAATTATAATACATTAACAATATTCAATAATCATCACAAATTCATATTTAATTGAATCTTTAGGAGATTCAATTAAATATGAATTTGTGAGTTTAGTTAGTTTTATTTTAATCTGTTTTTAAGTTTTCTTTTTTTTTTAATCTTCGTTTTATTGTCGAAATACCACTTTGTTTTGTCCAGTGCGAGACGAATAAATACTTTTTCTTTCTTCTTTCTTTCTTTACATAGAGTAACATTTAATACGTTCCGAACCTCTATTTTCCTTTGCAGCGAATAGGATTTTCAACTGAAATAAAATAATATTTTGAAGGGATTAGTATCATGATTGGGCGGACACATGCTAATGCAAGAAGTTTTTAATTAAAACCGTCCACCGTTAAGAGGCTGCGTAATGGCTGATCCTCAGGAGGGATCCGATATTGGGTGTGTACCGGCAAAGCCAAAATACAAACATATTTAGGTCCGTTACGTAGCGCAGTGTGCGCCGGCTAATCACTGGCCGGAGTATGGACGAAGTGTACACAATAACCCCTTACCGTTTTATATAAAGATTTTCATTTGTTTCAGATGCAAACGACTACATCGACGACGACGCAAACAGGGTAAGTATGAACGTTACTGTAGCGGGGTCTAAAACCAAAAAAAAACAACAACATTAAAGTGGGAGTGCTCCCCACAAGCGCAATCCAAACTTTAGCGACGACTTTATGGCCGCTGTGACCGCCAAAAGTCGCCGAGGAAAAGTGCAAGCTTGTTTACTCATATATCAGCGGGTCGGGTCGACGTTTCTTTCCGATAAGGCCGGCTCCCCCGCTGCCAATAAAGTGATTAAGTCACAAATCGTGGCGAGGCGCCTCTTTACCGGTCCTCTGATATACCGGCACCGAGCTTGCGGAATTGCTTTTTAATTTATATATTTTTGTTCGTTATTTGCTGTTTTCGGGAATCGATTGTTTTCGGATGAGGAACCTTCCTGTTTTGAGTAAAATGAGCCCTACAAGTACAGATAAAGAAACCTCTATGAAATTAACTTAAAGATATATGTAGATGCAGTCTCAACATTAAATTAAGTCCTCAATCCCTTCGTGAAATAGAACACCGAAAAAATAACACTCATTTCCACAATTAGACACTTAAACCATTGGGTAAGAAGTTCAAATAATATGTACTGAGAAGTATTGAAAGAAAATATGCCTTGATAAAGTAAACACTAGGATCAACTTATTTGCAGAGAAGTTGAACTAGAAACGTAAGTTGGCTACCTTTAGAGAAGCTAAACTCTTGACTTTCGAAAAGACAACAACGCCAATCATTGTTCAGGTTTTTATTTCAGCTACTATTACCGGTGGTTCGGTCCCCATCGAACAGCTCTATTACAAATAAATTGCCCTTCGGAAACGGTGCGCGTGTTATAAATTTCATACGTGCTGAGAAATGACATACGGTATTATTTATTACGAACAGTTTTTTCGGGGAAAATACAAAGAAGACATTGTGACGTAATTGAGCTGCGTAGGTATTATTGGGGCACGCTACAATTCAACGGCAATTTTATACGACAAAAAAAGACAAAAAATATTGTCTTTTCAACGTTTCTATTACGGACGGTAAAGCTAAAACTATTTTCTTTTTTGGACAGTCCAGTTTTTTGTTTCGGTCAGTGTGCGTTCTTATTTTAAAAATTGAATAGATAACTTCAGAAGCAGCTAGGGTTGTGACATCTGTTTTATAGGGCAAGAAAAATACACGCATAATAAAGATTGATGACTGTTTACAGCACAACTTTATTACTACCAATCGTCAAATCAATAAACAAATAATTATAATATTCCTGTATCGTATCATTATCGTGTCAGGAAGCCGACAGGTGAGCTTCCCCTGTGTTTACACGTTTTCAACACGGCATTAGCCGGTGGCGCCATTAGCTCTACAAATGACACTAAAATGAAATCTATTCATTTCCTTTGAGCCGAGTCAATCGTGGGTGATATTGTAGGATTTCACGCGATCCGGACATTACCGCTGTATCCTCGGTGACGATCCCCGTCCGTTTTGTAACGTGAACCCTTAAATTCACTGCTTTATTTTGTCAACATGAGTTTACTTTTCATGCTATTATAAATGAATCAGTTACGGTCTATTTATAGACGAAAAATAAGCTGTGAATAATTTTGAAAACCAAAAAACTAACAAGTCTCTACAAACGCACGTTTAATAAAATTCATACAATTTACTCGATTTGCTAAATCAATGCTAATACTATAATTTGTAGCTTTAGTTCTAAAGATTTAATTAACTGTCATGATATTTTTTTTAAATCTATCATCCCCTCATTATTTATTTCTACCTAGCCGTTTATTTCAAATATATAACGCTCAATATAAATACATTGAGTGAACGACTCTACCCCACGTTGACATTGAGCCTGGCTTGTGATTTACGAGCTCTTTAAAATCGAGCCACTCCACATCTTTATTAAGCCAGTGTTATTTTGTAATACGACTAATAATCCTTTGATAGGTTGAGTTATTGATGGAAAATGTAAAATATATAGCTTATTTTTGAAAGTTGGCAATACGATGATGAAATATTTATACGTATTTCACACAGTTTACATGGTAACTGTGTGTGATTTGACATTTGTATTTTTTTGATTGATTTTAAATAAGATGAAATGAAACGTATCATCATCTATCGGTATATATTACAGTAAGTTCGAATAAATCGTAATTTTCTAAAGAGCAATTTAAAAAATCACTGAAGAAAGTTAATCAGGCTGCCAGTAAATAAAGGTACGCTTGAATGAATGAATTGTAAGCCTTTTGTATCAGCTGTTGGTTAAATTGTTTTCAACTTTCATTTAACCTGCGTGCCTAGTGCCTAGATAGTGATCTAACGTTTGCTAAGTAGTGGAAGGATTCATTGTGTGGAAGGGCTTTCAGAATTCAAAATTGCAACAATAAATGAAGTAAAGTGAATTAGTAATGTTGAATATTCACATTAATTTTTTTGAATGAGAAGTGACTAAGCAACCATTTTTAATGTTTTATTTCTTCAATAATAATTTGTGTCAAAATGAGCTTAAATTTTCTTGTCCGTTTAACAATTTTTGTATTAGTGTTTGCCCAATCTTAAAATCGGCCCCGCCATAATCATAGAAAAAGAACGTACCATTTGTTTACCAATTATTCGTCAATTTTTATTCAGTACATTTTTTTCTACAAACCCGCCAATATTGCTTAAACAACCGTATAGGTAACCCTTCCTACGGCTCAGTGGAATCAGTTTAATCAATGTCGTTATGGTGCGTAGATGTCGCGATACGGGCGATCGAACTGTATCGCACTCGCAGGGTTAATTTGTAACGATGTTTATCGAAAACAACCGAACGCATTTGTTTCACACAAACACTGAACGAAGCGTTTAATTTTGACATCTGTCAATTTGTTGCTACATGTGACGTATGATTCGAATTTTGAATATCGAATTTTTTGACATTGATAGTTTTGATTGGTACCAGCGCGGCGTAGGCAACGGAAAAAATGTGGCAAACATTTTTTTGTATAATAATTGTTGACTCTTCTAAGTTGCAAATTAGCTAACACATCTTATTATTTTAAATAAACAACAGTCTAATTTTCGACAAAATGAGCTCAGGGGATATCAATAAATCATTAAAATTTATCCAATACAAAACTTGAAACTAAAGCACAACTTACAAGAAACACGTTTGTCATCCTCACAATAAAAAACACGAATGACATTAATGGGACACCTCTGCTACACATGACCTTGGCCAGGCAAGATTGATATCTTGGCTCGCTCGGCTCCTCGTTAACGTGCCTTTGTAGACGCCCATCGATTATCAATTTAAGGATTACAATGCCCGGGAGACAAATTGCGGGTACCAAGTCTACCAACCTACCAGCCGAAATGGACGATGACTGGACAACTACTCCTTCATAAATTATAGCTTAAAGTTTGCATTACATTTATTATAATTTATTACTTTGAATATATGTATAGAGGCTCTGTCTGTTAGTGTATTAATGAAGTTTGTGGAAAAGTTATGTAGGTCGTAATTAGAATGAAAATTATTAGCATTATTAGGATTTTCATTATGACATTATGCCTGCACTTAAAAAAATAATTGGATGTCCATAAAAAGAAAAACCTTAGCAAATACTTCAACAAGCAAACTTGAAGTAATACCTCAAATTAATAATTCACTTTAACAAGAAAATGAGATAAATGGAATCAAACGACTTTCAAATTGTCAACGAAATGACACGTCTACGTGTGTAATTTTCTCTTTACTTACGGAATAAACCACTCAAAATCCACCCCAACGTAGGGTATTATCAAAAAATTGGCTTCATTATCAAACTATTCGCCCACGATAACAATCTTGATCAAATAAAAAATTAACATGCCGCGGGGGCAACCGCGTGTTACGACGACAAATTGATACAATCGCTCAACGGTACGCGGTTGGAAAATCATACGTTACACATCGCTAGGCATGTCCCGCGACTCGTTCTCGATACCTGAATTAATTCACTTCAGACACACATCAAGTTTTATGTCGCACTTACGTTTCCATTAGTCCACAGAAACTCCCAAGTTTATTCTTAAAATAAAAATCTTTACTCAGATTGAGTCGTTTCAATAAAATTATACAAGCGTATGAAAATAAAAGTGAAGCGGCTGAATGTGCTTGCATACCAAAATATTATTTTCTTTTTAGTACGACGGGCGTAATTGTATTTTATACCTTAAGACTTGGTACTTTTAAGCCACCGCTTGGATTTGTATTTCTCCGGCAATCGGAATAACTTGGTAACCGCAATCGGCGCATCGGTTGCTGCTACGTGTCGCCGCCGTGCTTCGAATTTAAATGTTCTCTTTTTGAATTTCCTTCGAATTATAAAATCAATTAGGCGAAGCGATGTCGACATCGGCTGTATGGATTTTTTCAATCGGCTTCATGACATTATTAAAGCAGTCTGCTGCCTTGACGACATAATTTGATATAACTTTCTTGACGATACACGAAAGAGGGGTCCCAAAATATATGTGAATGTGACTAAAAGATTTCAGCTTATTAGATTAATCATAATAACTTACCTGATAGATTACAAAACTGCCCACATGATTTAAAAAGGATGCCTAATTTAATTCTGAAAGTTTCTCCTTGTAATATAAATTAATGATACTAAATATTTCCAACGAAATTTAGAACAATCAATAATGGATTCAATTAACTTTGTTTCAACAAAATTATTCATCGTCGAGATTTTATAAAACTCGACGTCACGCTCGAGCAGTCAAAAACAATACTTATTCAAATGAAACAAAAAGCAATTAACGGTGGAGATATCCCTCCATCCTCAGAGGACACAAGAGAGGAGAGATTATTGAAAAAATAATTAATAAATATTTATGGCGGGCCACCTGAGGAGCGACACTGGGCGAGATTCCATTTTTATCCAGTGCTCGAGTACGCATCTGCAGCGTTACAGGGAAAAGCGGTTTATTACAAATGCAAAATTTTCCATTCATATTCAAAATTTTATATCCCGATGTGGCCGGGAGAAAGCTAATTTATTCCGGGGGACCGGCTAAGGAGACGTCCCAGCACCTCGCGTCTTGTGGGGGATTAAGGAAGGGTTGAACGCTGCGAAATTGACAGGTGCCTGTCAAAAATTACAATTAATAATTGAGACAATTGCGATTGCGGCTGCCGTAGTGGCCCACTTGTGGCGTATTTAACTGCATTTGTGTTTAGACAACCCTATTTTTGTTGAATAAAGATTGATTTATTACTTCCCATTAACCACCTACATAAATGAATGTGAGCACAAGCATTTTACAAGCTACAAAAAAGTTATTGTAATCTTACTTTCAGGTGTCAAAAATCAACATAACGACAGCTAAAAAGCCTATCAAAAATCGTAACTCAAGTCAAACGTACATAAATCAGTATCCTGTAAGCCACATCACTAGCACTAGTGTCCCCCGCCGTCCGAGTAATAGACAATAAACATCGGGGCGCGCATCGATCACTCGTTTTACAGCCACAGCGGTTAATGGCGGTAATCCACCACTAAGAGCGGTTTACTACATTGTTATTGCCAACTAAAGTCACTCGCTAGCTATTATGCTACTGAAAACAATTAAAGACTTAAAACTGTAATGTGCATGTCACTGGATTTGAATTAAAATAATTACCAATTTGAGAGGTAATGGCAAGGGGGCGCAGGGCATCGCCATCTTCCTATTTAGGTGGAATGCCAGCAAGAATCTGTTTACCGTCTCTTTATGAAAAATAGAACATCAGCGAAACAGTACGTTGTAACCCTTTAATCTAGTCCATCATACATACAAAAGATTGTCCCTGATAATTATCTATTCTCCCAGAACAGACTTGAAATTGAAATTGATTGTACATAAATTTGAGAATCTTACACCTATTAAACAATATTCATTTCTATCGGATTAATAAACATCAACAATTTAGAAGATACGAAAAATACTTGATACTGTAACACATTGACTGTAAAATAGTGACTCAATTTCGCTTGCTGTCTCATTTATCAGATAGCGGATATATCCGCAAAACGCAGTCAATATTCATATTTCACGTCACTATTTGTCGGGCAGTGCATTGCATTTTGTGCACCGCTCACTTTGATTAATGATGGCACTCTGTCAGGAGGTCAATGTTTATCAAATGAATGTCCGATGGACTATTAGCGGTGATTGGTGGGTCGTGATTTTCGTATGAGGATAACATATTGATGGGTCAGTTTAGATATTTTTTAAAGGCTTGCTTTGTTCCCTATATCAGGCTTTGATTTGATATGTCGTGTAAAGTTAAACAACTGTTGTGTATATTTGACTAGAATTTAACAGCTTATACTAAATAAATTAATGCTCTGTATTTACCTTTTAAAAAAAGAAAAATGTTTAAAAAGTGGTCGTGCGTGTTTTGTTTTATTGCCATTCTATGTTCTATTTTCGAAGCTTAAAGAAAATTACAAAGTAGCAGGCTTATCAACATAACCCAAAAATGACCACAAACTAAACAAATCAATCAGAGATCGATAGGCAGAGGCTCATGTCTGTTCTGACCGATAGCGCGTTATTAATGGCGGCCGTTTTTCACGCGGCACGCCTCGGGCGGCACTCCGTCTCTATTACAGCTACCACTGATACGTTTTGTACGCACATTGAGTTATTTGTCCGACATGAGTATTCGGGCCAACTCATTCGTTTACCTATGTCATTGTTTGTAGTGGTGATAAGTGGTGGCTTTGCTTTGGCCGAGTGGTGATTTATTTTAGGTAAATGTTATACGTTGTTTATAAAGTAAGGGGGGGAGGTAACGAAGTTTCACTGTTAGCTGGGACTAACTAGGTATTCTTATCTATATAACATCACACGTGGTTTTCTCGAAAGGCTAAGCAGAGGTGTACCAACATTTAAGTTTAATAAGGGGCTAGTTTAATAGGGCTCGATATCTACTAATATAACTTAATTACAATAAAGTTACATAAAATATCGGAAAAAGTAATAATTTTAATCACCTCAAAGCAAGATTAAGGAAAAGTCTCCAGTAATTTCTTAATCCCTACCTCCTATGAACGAAATTTCAATTGTGCGATTTCATGGTGGAATTTTCATTGCGTCTACGTCATAAATATTTTGTCCGATAAACCGTTCGTTCGACAGCCGCGAGGCGTAAGAAAATGTTAATTAACGAATCCATTGTTTTCCCGCCCGGCGGCTCCAAGATGGTGCCGCTTCCGTTTCCGGCGAGCCTCCTTCTTTATGTGCGTTTCCCGCTTATTTTTACGTCAGTCGGGTAGAGCAGCGGCATTGTGGCGCGGGTGCGGTGCGCGCCCGACTATAATGATTTTAATTTCCTCTAATCAAGAGCCTTCGGCACAGCTTAAGAATTCTAATCATGCACAGCGCGACCGCCGCACCGCGCCGAGCCGCGCCGAAGCCGCAGCGGGTGACAGAAACATCAGCACTTATTCTGATTGCGTCGAGTGTGGCGCTGAATAATTAATACGCCTTTATTTTGCGTTATGCTCCCGTACCAAAACAAAAGAACCGCCGCGCATTAATTTACGAAATTGTTCATACATATTTGAAATGCGTAATTTTTGACAGCAGCCTGCGAACGTGAAACATCAAATACATCTTTTGATAATTTACTAAAGTGTTTCATTATTCGATAGCGATTTTTCGCCGCTATTTTCTGCTTTTTAAAATATAGCCGAGAGTAAAGTTTAATTATATTGGGGTGGCTCGAAGCCCACCCTTTCGTTCAATTCGCACTACCGACCACATTTGAGTCATGTAAATCACGACGACGACGCCACTTGCAATTAATTTTTTGACTATTAAAACGTCTCTGTCGTGATTGCCTTGCAGGGAACGTGAGCTCAAGAACATAAAACGTAATTGAGAAATTCAGTTTCAACTAACATTATTTTGACTTTTACGTTGATTTTTATAATAAGCGTGAATAAATCATATATTTTATAAACTCTTTTAAAATACAAACTTTGAACAGTGTTACAGTACCTACCTACCAAGGACAATCGACTCCGTATAAACAGAAAGATCATAACTTAAGCTTCGAAAATAACGCAGTATTTTACCGTACATCTCACATAGACTTAATATTCCGACATACTACACAATCCCATACACTACATCCAACCTCATTTCTTGTTAAGCTCAGTCAAACCTCATCGTTTTGTATCCGCGGCCGCTGTTTGGCGGTTCGGTCCACAAGGAACACCGCACAATTAAGGGAACCCTTTCAGGGTGCGTACTTAGCATTCTAATCACCGCGAGCAGACGCCTTGCGCCACAATACAACGCTTAACGCCGCGAAATTAAGTGCGAAAATAACAGGATCCCGACGCGAACCCAACTGAATTATGTCGCGAACAAGATTCTAATTTTAATTTTACGCGAAGAACGACTAATTTCTACATAATAAAACGTACAACGTATACTCACCCTCGACACTCGAGCTACTACAGCAATAAAATGCGAAAAACGATTACAGATCAATGAAGCGTGCCTTCCCTCTCGGAGCGCAAATAAAGCCAAGTACACACTTCAAATATGCTTTTCTTAATCGTTCTCATAAAACAAAGATCAGCCGCCCGCGATCTCCCCCGTGCGGCAAAAATAAGTAAAAAAATCTCTCGTTGCTCATATCGCGTCTATCAGTGCGGATTTTTACCGCAAATTGTTTCCTGTAGGGAACCCTCTTGAATCGATGTTTGTATTGGAACTGCAGCTTCGGAACTTATTATTGGTATCGCTTTAGAAAAACAAATAAAATTACGGCTCATTCCGCGCACTCCCGCAATCCACTTGTGTCAATGTATTGTAATTTTTGCGTTGAAGTTTGGTTAAAGCAAATGCTTATTGTTGTTTCTTTGATTTATGATTATACTTATTCTGAGTAGTTTAAAATCAAATATTTGCCTGCATTACAAACTTCAAAACTTTTATAATAACTTAAAATTTTACTTATTCTACAAAATCCAAAATCGAGCTATTCCCTCGTAATTTATATTTTACCTTAAATCCCGCCAGCATTTCTTAAGGAAAAACCATTGCCCATGGTATCAGGAATCCTCAAAGTTGAATTGGCTTAAAACCTCCCGGCGGATGTGTCATTATAATTTGCAAGGGAGAGATGAGTGATCCGTCGCCCGGAGCGCTCACAAATAATACCCTAAGCTATTTTAATCTTAACTTAGTTAAAAATCTTGCGTCCGACATTAGCATTAATCACTTTTGACAGACACCGTAATGGATAGTGTAATTAATGTGTTTAAAGTTTATAATTGGCTTATGAAGGTAATCCGAGCGATGGCTTTTGTAATGCAAGTGTGACAAAAAATCAATTTTGAATAAAAATGCAGTGAAATAAAAGTTAAGTTAGTTGTATAACAAAACAATAAAACTGAAAGTTAACATTACTCTATTGCTATGTTTGTAGTATGTTATAACTGAGTGAACAGTTAATTTAACGTTATATTAGAATTAAATCCAAAGGCTTATTGGAAAATTAATTGATTAAACATCTGAAAACAAAGAAAATTCCTTCATCAAGAACGAAATCTAAAGCTTAATTGAACGTCGACATTGAGAGATTTCAATTCAATTACTAAACCATATTTAACGAAATCCAATCCCCCTTTCCCTCGAGAAATAATATTATTTATTCACAAAAAATAATACAAAACGCGGTTACGGCGAACGCTCTGTTGGTTCAGTGGAGATCATTCGATGTAAAAGTTGGAAGCAGAGGACGGAGGCAGGAAGAAAACTTGGATAAGCGAAACCCTCTAAAAATGATTGATGCCGGAGAGCGGGGGAAGCATGCCACCGCAACGTTTTAAAACGAATAAACGTCGAACGTTCGAAATTTGAAAATGAACATCATTAGCGCTATTGGCGCGGCGAATTCCCGCCGATTCATTTACTCTATGGAATTCGCATTTTTTCTTTACAGTTTTTTATTGACGTCAATCATGCCTGAACGTTTAGGTTCCGACTAAACTTGCTCGTAGTCCGTAGTGCAGTCGATATTGCAGAACTGCACAACAAAAGCATCCGAGCTCGCATTGCGATCGCGTATAGCCAATTTCCTAACGTATTGAAAACGTCGATGCGATTGTTTGAGGACATGTTATTACACGGAGCGTTTAGCCTGGGAGCTAACAAGCGCTGACGTCGTTTGTTTCTGCTGGCTCTTTGTTCGGAATATAACAATTAGGGAGACAAAGCGGCCGGTGGCGGTCGGCGTGTTATCGCGGACGATTCGCGCCGCACACAATGGAGCGCTCGACAATGCACGCTCAATATCTTTATGCTCCTTCGTGCTGAAGGCCGATGCACTCCCTGGAATCAGCCTTCTTGGTATACATTAACAGACTGAAGTGTACACAGAGCAATTTATTTGCAGATAGGTCAGTTATTAAGATAAGACGGTCAACTTTAACAAAACATAAAGTCAGCAGGTCTCTCAAAACAATATTTGCAAACAATATATTATGTACATAATTATTTTAGAGTGAAGAAGGCACTAATCCTTAAGTCGTAAATGGTGAACATTATTACGAAATTACTCTATATTAACGTCTTGCATAGTTATATGCAAGAAATAGCTTTATTAAGATAGGTTGGTTTTTTTGGACTTAAAGATAACACAAGTTATTGTGTTATCTTTAAGTCCAAAAAAACCAACCTATCTTAATAAAGCTATTTCTACTATAAACTTTGTTTTTTTTAATACATATAGGCACCATCTCAAATCAAAATCTTACAACCTCTTTACACAATATCAAATATTCCTGTCTCCAGCCTTACTCTATGGTCCTCGAGACACCTCAGCATCCCGTGACGGGCCCTTTGTGGAGCTTCCTTCTTCGCTCACGACACCTGCCTCGGTGCTGAATGCACATTCGACGCCCCTACACGTCTGATAGACGCATTGTGGCTAGCACGGTGTCTTGTGGAAAATGAAGGCTTTTGTTGTGAATGTTATTAATTACTTGTCTATAGATAATGTGTTGTGATCATTTGTAGGCCGTTATATAGGTTTTATGATGGTTGGTCGACATATATTTTTATTTAGCGATCTCACCCCGTAAAGATTTGTAAGTAACATAAGTCGTAAGTACCTCCGCAACGCAAAAAAGTTTCTGCAGTGGTAATTTTAGTGCCGTTTCATAAGTTAGCCTTATTTTATTAACAGTGCTTGTTGAGAATTTGCACAATTAAAAACTAAAACAACAAAAACACTCTTACGTAAATATGACGTCTTGTGGTATTCAAAACAATCAACTTACATGAAAGCATGAAGGCTCAAACATAATTTCGTTACAATCTACGTAACACATTCACTCATACATACTTAGTGAACTATTAAACGAAAACTCAAATACGAACAGTTAATTTAGGCATCCGTATTCAACAAATCACGTCTCCGTGACGAAGTGACGTTTACAGGCGTTACGTCACCGTGACGTCGACACGTGCGTTCACGAGGAGCATTTAATCGCATAAAGAGCTAATTGTCTGTGCGGATTCCACAGGTAAACACTACACGCCAACCATTTACACACTACGCAGTGGAGGTGCGAAGGTAGTTCTGGGTTTGGAGGTGCTATGTAAACGGGAAGGAAATATCTCGAGTTTGTTTTCAGTCTTAGTCAAAATTAAACAAGACTTCTGAAAATTTTAAAACCGTTGTTTGTTTTTAAATTCATAAATTCACAAAACCTGGATTGACTACATTTTTACATGTGTAAAAAAATTTAGGTAATCCAGGTTTTGTGAATTTCTGAATTTGTGTAAAAATTAATTACACAATTTGTTTCAAAATAAATAATCAAAAACTCGCACTTTTTTAATTGCTAAATTATCCACAATTACAAAACTAGTAAATAATATAACATTACATGTGCTATCACACTAAACTTTTACTCACAATATGCACTAAAATCAAATCAAAGTGCATTATGCACAGAAACCAACAATACAAAATCAACTCTATTCTGCTACGACTGTAGCACCTCCGTAGACCTCCGTAGCATCTTCGTAGCTTCGTACTACGCACCACAAACGCCTACGTTAACTGTCGATCATGTAAGCGCGGATTACACTAGTGATTTAATACTCACTGATTCAGTCAGCGCTTTGAACACAATCACACTTAATAACACACCGCCTTATGACGCGTAATTATTGCTGAAAGGGTAATGAGTTCAATTATTCAGATGAGGGAATTACTTGACTACGAGAAATGTGGGAATATTTCTTGTAGGCAGTTATGAATATTTTTTTAGAAAAATGGTCTGTAAAAGCGAATTAGATATTGTGGTTTATTGGATCAAAAGTGACTAAAATAGGCGTTTTTTTAAACAAATCTTTGGATACCAAAATGAAATTTAAAAAAAAAACTGGATTAGATAGACTTTCATTAAGGCTTCCATCCAGCAAGATTGACAGCCCGTCCAAATATTCGCGCAGGTTTACAATATATTTTTGATTGAAGTTATTAATGAATTGTAATTATTTTTAGAGCAACATAATATTGGTTATATGCTTAATTCACATAATCACGTATTTTTTTAAAGTTCATAAAACGTCAATCAGGCGTTGAAAATAGGTCTCTCGTGCCCAACGCGAGTCCGAGTTGTATATCAGTATACGTTCCAAGACAACAGAGGCCGAATCGCAAAATCTATCGAGCCAATCTTTACCTTTATATCCTTGTCAATAAAATTGCCTACAGGTGACAGCCTAGCGGTCGAGATAGAATGACGTCGGAATATCGTCTCTGTTTAATCATTTTAACCGACTGGGAAGAAAAGAAGGGTTACGTTGTAACCTATATTATATATTTTTTCACATGCGCGAAAGACACTATCGCAAACGGATACTTCCGGGAAATAAAATTCCTTATTATGAATTGAAATCAAAATCAAAGATGGCGGCTACAAAAACCATTGACATTTTCGTCATGGGTGTCACGTCTATAGTAATCGAGGGCGCTCTAAGAGAATATGTGGGTCAAAATCATATGGATACGAGAATTATCGAATTTTTCATCAGGGGTATCATGTCCGTGGTAACCGAGGGTGCTCTCAACCAATATGGGGTCAAAATCAAAATCAAAGATGGCGGCTGCGAAAAGTAGCGAAGTTTTCGTCCATGGTAATCGAGGGCGCTCTAAACGAATATGCTGTCAAAATCAAAACCAAAGATGTCGAATTGGAAAATTACTTATCGAAACAAAAAAAAAACGGAAAAACTGAAAATTTTCGTCGCAACCATCTTGGATTTTCATTTTGGAAATCACTGAAATGTGTCAGATGTCCTTTCGCGCAAATGTCTTAGATTTTTTAAATGTAACTCCTTATTCGTATTGTAACAATTTTGCTGTGGCAAGGCGACAAGTTCCACTATGCGGTAGCCAAAAAAAATGTTCAAAAAATATTTTTTTTTATTACGTCATTGTATGATTGTTCCCGGAAAAAGGAATGTAATTATCGGTGATTGACTACCCCTTTTTTTAAGTCAGTTAATAGGCAGGTAGAGCAGCTTTAGCATCATCACAAATAATTGAATTTCGACTAGGTGTCAAAGGGGGAGGTCCCCGCACAAACGAATTGCTTTTGTTTTTGCTGTTTTCTGAGTTTTGCACAATAAGACCTTGCCCAATAAGGCCTTAAAATAAATTTATTTCATTACTTCTACTATCTATTTATGACAAAAAAAAAGTTAACTTACAGAGAGTAATCTAAAGCGGATGATACCACCAAATATAATACGATAGTGTTATAAAATTACCATAGAACGAGTAAAAGGCAGTTAAGTCAACACAGTGTTTTACAACCGTTAGGGGTATTTTTATGCGACAAGGGGAGGTTTAACAGAATGGAAACACAAGAGCTCTCTGTATGGCTCTGTATGAAAATCTGAATTATGTTTTATAGTGGACGTGACGGGAATAAGGGCGGTTTGGATGCAGGTGCCGCTTTACAATGACGAATGTTGAGAGAAAATTGTTTGGGCATAATATGTTCAGATTTCGGTCAGTGTGCATGCATCAATATTATGGAGTTTCCTCCCACGAATAACGTAGCTTCCCGTTAGTGAAAAAAAAATAGAATCGGATCAGTAGTTCCGAAGATTGCCCCCTATAACATACAAACTTACAAACCAACAAACAAATTTTACCTCATTACAATATTAGTATAGATTAATTATTTATAAAGGAGGCACATATAATGGTTGTAGTTTTATTGTGATTAATTTACAGACGCAAATACATTTATTATGGAAAACTGAATATCTATATAATTCTAGGCGTCTTTAAAAAAATGCCGTTTTTCTAGGATTTCTTTAGCTTTAATACAATAAAATCTAAGTATAGCCATATAAATTATTAGAAACTAAAAATGAACGCAAAATTAAATTACACCGTAGTGAAAACACATGCGCCATCCAAAACCCTACTACCGAAATTCGTCATTCCCAATCTGCCCTCAGTGTCGCGTCTCGTCGTCGGCGTTCGGCAATTCTTTATTATTCATAGGGCGATCTTGCTCGCGGAGTGTTTTATATGAGCGACGATCGAGTATCAATTTGCACGGAACGGCCCGTATTAGCATTTCCCGTGCGAGCCTACATTGTTTCACAGGGGGGCGTGGTGCTGTGACACAGATCGTCTTTTGTTTTTCTTAGGTATTTTGGAGGAGTATCGATGATGCAAAAAGCTTGTGCTGAACATGATGTGCTCAAATCGTAGGATTAAACTATGTACCCTACTTGGGGTTTGGTCATTAGATTTGGATTGGGTTTTTGGATTGAATTTGGTCACTTATCTCCAACAGTGCAGCTTTGTAAACTTTCGACACCAACACGAACGGGTTTCAAAGTCGGTCTTGGTCAGAAATGAAGGCTTAACACGGTGTCTACGAAAGATTTGTCAGGAGTCTGGATTCAAATTACAAGATGTTTAAGATAAATTTTGAAAATACGTAGTTAGAAAATGATAGACAAAATCGTTTTGCGCTGACCCCAAGAGACATGGGACAAGAAGCTGATAATGATGCTCAGTAAATCTGGAAACAATTTCTGGGCATTTTCATAATTTCAAAACATAACAAAAATGAAACCCACCTACATATAAAATGTATCACCAAAAATCCTTTTAAACTAAACGCAAATCCCGCAAACCACCCTCAGCCCATTGAGTGTGTCGCAGAGCTAGGTACAGTCAGCAGCACTAACGTCTCACCAACAATACGTTAAGTACGCCGCGCTTATGAGTGTTCATTAAAGATACGATAAAGACGGCGGAGACGCCGGCTAAATTGGCTGCTCTGACTGTACGCGAAAATCGTAAATGTAGTTATAAGTAAGATGAGAGGAGTCTTACGAAAGATGCTTTCATGTGAAATGGAGGATTAATTTCTATTTCAACTAGTAGCTTTAGTTAACTACATATCGATTCATTGTTTTTCTTTTTGTTAACTTAATATAGATGTTAGCTATACATGTCGTGTCCTGCGGACGTGATACCTGCACCTTACAAGAATTGATGGAAGCTGGTGATCGCGCCACCACATAGCTAAGGTCTGAACATACTCATTACAGAGTGCCATCGATAAATCTAAGTAAGAAGAAAGCAATTATAAATATACAAAATGATAACCTTGTGTCTTGCAGTAGCTTGCAATTAGGCTAAGATGATATATCACAGTCGGTCCATCGGTCAAAGAAACGATAACCGTTAAAACTCTTACCATGCTTTTCACCATTCAGCTGGTGAGCAGGTGAGCAGTGATAGTCTAGTCGTGTGACCGTTGGACTACCAAGTCATAGGTCTCGAGTTCGAACCCAAGACACGCACCTCTGATTTTTCGGAATTATGTGCATATTGTACCAATTCTAATCACTTGCTTCGGTGAAGGAAAACATCGTCAGGAAACTAGCATACCTCAGAGATATTTCTCGATGGCATATAAAAGCCAAGTCAGAGGCCCTTGGGCGGCATAAAAAGTCTGACACCAGGTTAGGCACTAACCACACTATAAAGAAGAAGAACCATTCGGCTCATTAATATTTCTACTAACTAGCTACCGTTGATTCTCATATCCTAGTATCTGCATTACATTTAATTCCCAGACAACAACAAAACTGCGCTAAAATCCTGCTCACGCGATATTGTGTCACAAGCCCACTAGTTCACGCGACGCTCCGATTTTCGCTTACTCGCACCAAATGAACATTCATTTCACTGCAGATGTACATAGTTCTACTAACAAGGAGCTGTTAATTTAAATTTAGTATCTTAGCTGCGAGTAATGAACGGGAAGGTGATTGTTATAATGGAATTGTAGATTTGTACTCGCTAACACTCGACTTGTGTTTGGATGTTTTGGCGGCGATAGAAAGGAAATAATTAAGTTATGAAACGTTGTGTGCCTTTGCGTAGAGTGTATGTGTATATTGGTAAGCCAATTAAGTTAACTATTAAACTACCTAACCTACCCACCGACCCACACACCTACGTACCTAACTATTATTTAGTAAACTATTATCTATTATTAGTTACTATTAAGTAAACTTAATTAACATCATCTTACTAGATGATGTAAGGTTGATAGGTACTATTATAGCATGAAGTTATATTGTTTGCCGTAAAATCGCAATCGTAATCCCCCTATCATAGCGGTCTGTGTAAATAATTTCTTAAAAGACTTCATTTCAAAAAGTACTACGATGTCTTCCTTCCACAAATCACTCAAAACGAAACCCCTACTTTCATATTTGCTCACGTCTTCCATGCAAATTTATGAGGAGGTGGGAAATTTTTAATTACCACTGTGTCTGAGCATCTGTCTGGAGAACGAGACGCGGTTTGTGGAGCTCGGCAGTACTGCAGGTGACAACGCCGGCGCGGGGAGCCAGCGGTTAAGTGTGGCATTTTACGGCTTTTATGCATATTTGATGGCACCGCCATAATCTGTGCGGTAGGGGAGACTAGCTACCTCCTGAAGTGTCGGAGCGGATATGAATTGCTGTTAACTTACGACGAGAACATTTTCTTTTGGAAAAATTGACTGTGAAGTGTATTTGAAAAACGTCCTTTGTAAAACTGAAAGGTGTATGAACTAAACTTTCACTATCACTTACGGGATATCTTCCGCGATTAATGTTTATATTGAGCTCCCGATATTTCGACGCTGTTGCAAGCGCCATCACGAGATGACTGGAGAATGCGGGGGATGGTAAAAACTTGTTAAGCGCAGACAAATCTGTCTACCCTCTTTCTTTGTCTTTTGCTACGCGCACTACTGGAACTCAGTACAAAGTCACGGCAAAACACACTCACAATATCGCTAGGTTTTTGTGTGTATGAACTGTTTTAAAGGCGATACAGGAGTTACTTTAAGAAGCGCGTCTATTCCAAGAATTAACGATCGTCTAGATCCAAGCACATGTTAAGACAAAAAACCTATAATACAATATTAAACTTCACTGAGTAACTGATACACGTCAAAACTAATTTATGTAAAACAAAGTAAACCTAAATTAAATTCTGTAACGGACGGAGCATTTAAATAATCTACCGTTTAAAAGGCAAAGCCGACGAATTTGAAAATAATGACAGGTATTAGACGCGTGCTAAGAGGGCCGTATCAATTACGGTCCCAAGCAAACAGGGTATTACGTGTTCAATATTAAAATCAAATTTACGGCCCGCCCCGTCCCGGCCCGTTTGTGCGACATACGGGCCGTGGACCTTGTGGTATAGACAGCAGGATAGAAAATAAGACAAAAAATTTAGGTAGGTATAGTATTAGCTTTAATGATACTAGCTGTAATGTATTTGTTTAAAATAAGAATGTGATGTCGACCTTATGGCTTTGACTACTTAGCACTTCTCTGATTCCTGTTATTTATGGACGGGCAAAAGGCTAAATCTTTTAAAATTGTATCCATGTCCGGAATACATTCGATACTTAATGTTTTTTTTTGGACTTTACTCTTATTATGAGTTTTGCCCGTATCCAACGAGTCTGTTAGAATGATGGAAAATCTTAGAAAGGCTGATGTGAGCATACTTTGCGACGGTGATGTCACATGGAAATCTAGAACATATTCTAGGATGAAGTGCTTATGGATCGTGAACTAACAGTTTTGATACTAATCGCGACTAAAACTTAATTTCAGTTCCAGATTTATAGATGAACCATCCATGAATGCCAGAGTTTATTTCAGAACAATGTGCTAGAATCTAGGGCTTTTAGATTCTAGAACGTTGTTCTGAAATAAACTCAAGAAACAAAAAGCGATCCTTCAACTTATTCAGCAAATATTGAATTACTAATATCAATACAAATCGTACTAATGTTGTCGGTACAAGTCCAAGTGCTTGTGTGCGACACAACATCAATTAAAGTCGCATTTTGACGCGTCCACCGTAACACGTAATGTCGTCGTTTTCATATAACACACCGATCTGATACTGAAACAGGGATTATTTACCAATTCTACCCTTCCATAGCGTATGAAATAGTTATGGGATGTAAACATATGATTTTGTGTTTTGTTAATGGGTAGATTCGAAATTAATTGCTTTTTGATAGTGTAGTGACTGTTTTGTGAGTTTGGACGGATCATTGGAAAGTGTCTCTTGGATGACATAAAAGGGAATAAACTTAAATTTGTATCGTTACGTGTAAAATATTATGTTTTTTTATTAAATGTGACCGCCTCATTAGTCTTGTAGTCGCAAGCCCGACTGCTGAACAAGTGATCCTGAGTTCGATTCTCGGGTCACGCAAAATGTTGTTGGGTGTTTCCATCAGCTACTTCTCGGTAGCAACCATGGAGTCTGGATCTGTGCCCGGTTGATGGCAACAAGCTCGTACACATGCGATTTTAACATAACTGGCGAAATATGAATGTAATATTAGGTACACTTCTGCCTAAAATGAAAAGTTTTTTCATGTCTGATTTAATATTTTGAAAACGGCAACCGGGGCCAATGTTGCATATACTAAAGGTTTTTCGTAGATTTGCATAGAAAGCAGTCGTATTGCTGGGACCTGTCAAATCTCATAGCACTTTATCCATGTAATTTGCTATCCTGACGGACATCGGCATTGTACCTTAGATAGTGCATGCATGCATTACTTTCAATATCCACAGCTACTAACTTATACAGCGTGTACCAGAAAGGTGTGGTCATATTTTAGGGTGTGATTCAGACCATTCGACTGAACGACTTTCTCCATGGAACCACTATCGAAATCGCGAAAAAAAGTTTAGCATTGCTAAAAAAAATGTCCAGCAGCTCATTTTTTTTTTCGCGACACTATAAAATAACTACTCCAATCCTTATAATAAACAATATTTTTAATTAATGTAGTTGTTTGTCTGTATCAGAAATTCAACTTTTGTTTTGTTTGTTACAGAACGAGTACGAAGTACAGATAACACACAAGTTGTTCAGGCCGTCCACATCAAAAACGTAAGTATCTATTCTAGAAACAGGTGAGAATTAACAATATAGAAATCAACGTATAGTTTGATTATCAACAGCTTTCAAACCAAATAATATTTTTCAATATTACAATAACTAGGACAGAATAATAAGATAGGTCATCTCACACACCTAATACTCGTAATTACTTATTGATATGACAATAAAACATAAATTCCTTAATAAATATGAAGGTATACAGAGGAGGCATTTACCCGGCAGTGAGTCACGACGTAGGCATAAACATAATAAACATGGAAGACTTGGACGGAATTCTAATTGTAAATCAAAAATATAATTTAAAACAAAAAATTATCAAGTACAGAAACACAATCACGATTACCGAAACATTGTAACAATAAAGTCACAACGTTGCGTGCCCGCGGCTGATACGGCCATAAACCGCACAATTGTCGCACACCGCATTTATTTACGTGTACTTATGGACGCCTCCCATAAACATGCGCCAGCGGGGAGCGTGATCTGCTCGCGGTAATTATTGCGTGACTTATTGGCGAACGAAGATAACACGTACTTCACCACCAGAATAAACAGACCTCCCTTAACTCATACTCAAACCCCTCCCCATCTTTATTTCTAAGATTATGAAGGGTCGCGGTAGACCATCTTATCCTGGTGGTAAGTCTACCGCTCCGAGGGCTATGGCAGCTTTATCTCGCGCTTGACTGTTGATCGTGACTTTCCGACAGAGATTTCGGTAATTACGCTGATTATGAATGTAGGTGCCGTGTTGTTTTTCGGTATGAAGCATAAGGTTGAGAGGAATTATGAGTGGCTCCCTTGAAAGGGATATTATGACTGGTTATATACAACAGTGCTAGGAATGGGCTACGCATTAACGACGCCGTTATTCGTAGGTACTGTTTTACTTTCACGTTTTATTTAACATCCGCTACGCTTTGGCTACGCGCGTCTACGAGAGTGCCACGAATCTGCTACAATTGCTACGAAAAGATCAACTATTCTGCAGTCTCACTTACGAATACACTTCGATATCTGTCGCTTTGATGTCACTGTCATGTTGATTTGTGCTGCAATAAAATAATGCAAAATTGCAGTATTTGTAGTTTAAACAGGGCTGATAATGTATATATAATCTATGTCTGAAAGTACATTACGGTCAATCCTAAACTACAACACTTCTATATCTCTGGCACACCAATCCAATAATAATATCAATTAACTACGTATTGAAACCCATAGCCCAAAAATTCTCTTAAAAAAAACTCAACTGCCTAAAACCATAACCTAACCTAACCAAACAAAAGTTCCTTGAACAGAAAGTTTTTGCGCAAGTCTTTACTCGAGGACTCAAACTTTAAAATAAGGTGGAGCTCTGTGGACTCCTATACATCGCAGTTAATTTGCGTTCATAGTATGCTATATCTTCATCTTCATCAGCACTAGTTGCTTCAGTACAATTGACCTCTTACAAAGCAAGTACAAAAGACGCGCAACGTTGGGAAAAGAATTTTGCACCCTATATTTAGGGTAACAAGACCATCAACCGACCAATAACTAGAGGAAAATACAACGGTAGCAAAAGAATATTATCATGACCACCCTGTCAAATAATTTGGTAACTATATAACAACGTTATTAGATCATCATCATCTGCCTAGCTTTTTCCCAACCATGTTGGGGTCGGCTTCCAGTCTAACTGAATGCAGCTGAATACCAGTATTTTACATGGAGCGACTGCCTATCTGACCTCCACAACTGTTAAGCGAATTGAAAGATAATTTTTTTTTTTAAATATCGTGACCAAAAATGAGACGTGTTCGAATAATAAAAACTCACAATAAACTTAATCCTCAACTTTTGTTAATTCCTTTTATTCGTGATTCCGCAAAAAATAAACAAAGACACGCATTTAACCTTGTTGCGAAGTTTGATCCAATAAAACAAAGTTTCAAACAAACGAATGCATTAAAGTCACCGCAAACTGATCCAATCGTAATATCGCACTCCCAGACATCGAAAGTTAGTATGCATTGACTTTGAAAAGTCGTCCAAAACTAAGTTGGGTTATGTTTATGAAACTATTCGGATGCGGGTGTGTGCCGCCAATACACATGCAAGAACTCGCGCCCAACTCGAGGCATAGTTCGCTAAGTGGAACAGCTGTAAAACAAAGTAGCGAAGGGTCTAGGAACTTAGTGTGTACGTTGGCAACTATTCGGCGGTGCGAACACATGTCGTCGACCGCGTGGTAGGCCCCGCCGCGCCGCCGCCGCCATCGCGCCGACGACGACGCATCTTCACAACTTTGACAGTTTAATTCGTGAGGAGGCCCGCCTCGGCCGACGACCGCCGATTTATAAATAAGTTAAACTAGGTTTTAACTAAAGTATTGCGGTGGGATGATAACGAACCCGGCGCCTACACCCCCGCCACCCGCGTGCCGCGCCCGCGTGCAGATAAACTTTTAAAATGACTTTGGAAGCTTTTGAGCTTTTAATCGGTAAAGTTGTACAGACAGACAGTTCGGGCACAATCCTTGAACCGCTTGCGCCGGCGACGGCGGCCGCAAAACTTTGTTTTACAGGACTACTTTTCTTCTTGTTTCAAGGTTGGACTCTTAAAACAAACTCCGGTTCGACGGAGTTCGCGAACTCGGGCGCGAACAATTTACAAATTTCTCTCTTTCATAACAACTAACTGCCGCTCGGCGCGCCGGCGAAAGTTGTCCTGCGTAGATCTTAATCGCATTGTCTGTTGCGCTCGCGGCGCCAACAGCTGATTGTGACGACACAGTTTATCGAACTTTTGCTTTAATTCACGTGCCGAAAGTACTCGCAGCATAACAACAAACTGCCGGCTGTAAAAGTCAACACGACTAGCGAGAGATCGTACTGATACAAGGTGAATGGCGCCAAGGAATGCTGAATAACAGACAAGCTTTTCGGAATATGTCGGATCAACGATGAAATCAGGATGGACAGACGCGGCAGTACAAAAAGGCCCGCAGATAGACACCGAGCGCCCTCCGACGCGTTTATTCAATTCGCTTAAGTGACATCGATAGCATCGGCTGCGGTCGAAAAAACTCGTCTGCCAAATTTTGACGGCGTCCCCCCGGCGACCGGCGACCGGCGACGACTTCTTTTTTCAGTTCACGCCTCACCTGCCCGGGGCCAGAAGTGGCCTCGCGTGAAATACACTGATTGGCGTTTAATGTTGAACCGTCTGCCTTTTATTTGACCGGTGTCGGAATTCTTGAAAGCTTTTTATTCGGGAGGGCGTAGGTTTCTTTATATACCGTTCGTTATATAGCCACGCGTGTCGTATTTTCTTGTATATATGGCGCAGAGTGTTAATAATGTCGTGTTTTTCGGGCGTGGTGTGGAAGAGGGCTCGAAATGTAACCACATTTTCATTACTGCTTATATACTGGCATACGGGATCGTAACATAAGCTAAATGCAGTATCGGGTATTGCGCGTAAATTTTACGTAACTAGAAATAAATAGGTTGCGGGTGTGTGGGGCGGGGCGGCGTGGGCGGCGGCGTGCGCGCGCAGGTTCACCCCCCTACCCCCGCCGGCCCCCCTCCCCGCGAGCCCAGCCTGCTTGCGACCTCCGCATAGTCCGCGAATAGCTTGCCGCGAGCCACCCGCACCGCGGAGCGAGCTCCTGCGACCGCCGCCGCCCGATACGGCCTACGAACAAACTTTTCCGACGTAGCCGCGCTACGCTGTGCTACGAACTGCGATATGCTACGTATCGAAACTTCATAGTCAGAAGTGCATTTTAGTGCAGTGATTTTTTTATAATATTTAATTGTCAGTGAATCCGTGTTTAAATAAATAAATAAAAACTTTAGTGCGCAATGAGGACTCGCCCCTCCGTTTTATAGCGATGTCGGCCCTCGTCCGACCCATGTGGTAAGTGGCCGCTTGATTACCAAAGTTTAGTTTGAATTCCGTCAACCATTTTATTTTAAAGGCGAAGTTGCTCTCGCCTGAAGTCGTCGCGTTTGTACGTTTTGAAAAATATCTGCGGCATTGTTATTTCAGCGGTGTTCAAGGAAAAATTGAAGAAGTGTTCAAGATAAAAACAATATCGTTTACGCACAAATCCCACGCTCGTAAAACCATTTCACGAAATGCTTTCATAATGTACCGTGTGTTAAATATTGATGAGGTTGAATAGTGTTACGTTTGTATGTAATGTTAGGTTTAAATCGGATGTTTGTGTGTTTGCTATGAGGTTGATTATTCCTGCCTCGTTTGTGGTATCGGAGGTAATGTAATCACATCGGTAAGATGAGCGAGTTGGCAAATAACCTCAGCATTAGCTTGGAGACAGAATACGTAATGGCGCGGAGCTAAATACATTAGCTACCCTTGACTGCGCGAGTGTAAGCAGTAGTTGTCACTGTTATCGTTACGAGATTCGATTTAATTATAGGCGTAATTTATGCAGTGTAGAGACATGTTTATAAACGCAATAACTTTGATGAGGACGTTAACTGAACTCCTGAAACTTTTATTAAGTTTTTTAAACTAAGTATTTCTTTAATCATAAAAAAAGATGTAATGATGTTGGTACTTAAAATAGTAAAGTTTAAAATTGTCCATAGGTACCTGTCAAACCTGGAAATTAAATCATGCTACTGAAGTTTTTGAATTCTTTTAACTATATTGATGCTAGAAAAACATCGCCGTTAAAAGACGCATTTACAAGTAAATGAATACTGACTTTGACTCGATCGAAAAAAAATCCATTCAAAATGTGCTGAAATCGAGGGAATTTCAATAATTTTACAAGAATAAATTTGATTATTTTCGTCAAATGAACAAATTTAAAATAAGCTCGATTTCTTATTCTGTACGTATTTAAAAATCTTCCTCAAACCACATAATTTAATATCGAAACAATATTTATTTGAAAGAAAAACAAACAAAAAAAAATTAAAACAACCCTACTTCGTTAACATCATTAAAATATCCCTAAACGCAAACCAGCAAGTCACTAAACATGGAATCCATAATAGCTCACATTAAAAACGTTAACCGTACCGTGTAATTAACGTAAACGTTTAATTCAGGTGAGGTGGCGCCGATTTCACGTGTAGCGCCTCTTCCCATCTGATACCGCTAAATTGTTTCACCCGTATCTGATGGGCCGCTAAAACGATGCTTATTTTACCTTACATTTTTTAAGTAATTTGTTATTTACTCAATAAGAAATTTACGGTAAAGTAAATACATTATTTCATAGTAAATATTTTATAGGAAATATGAGCCGGTAGATTTATATAACTATTTTGGGTGTGTAGTTTAATACATTTTAAGTAAAATTACTGGTATTCTGCAGTACCCATTTAGACTGGAAGCCGACCCAGACATAGTTGAGAAAAGGCTAGGAAGGGAGTGAGTATAATACATTTTTAAACTCATCTTCCTAGCCCGTGTTTCACCCGTATCTGATGGGCCGCTAAAACGTCGCTTATTTTACCTTCTGTTATGGAGTCGTTGGGTGTTAATGTAAGGTTGATTTTATTAATTTGATGAGGGGTTTATGCTGGAGTAAATATATTTTTATAGGGTATATGGGCTGGTAAATTTGCATAACTTTTGCTTTACCAAAAGCTTTATAAAAATGGGTTAATGTGTAGTCAGGAATATACTTGCAATTCAATACAATACAAAACAAACAAGTTATAATGACTAGCTGTTGTAAATACCTTTCTCTAGTAAACTTATGGAAATACAGACGTACCTGACTGCATGAACAGCTTTGAATTTTCCTTTATCTTTCACTACTTAGGTCCCTAACCACTTCTCTCATGTTTCATCGATTTTACATACCTTTAGATCTAGCTCAAAATACAGACGATACTTGACCTTAACTTACTTAATCACTTAAAATATCCAAAAACATACCAGCAGCCTTAAAATAAAATGTATCAAACAAACTCCTCCTCATATTTACAAAATACGCTACCTCAAAAACCCGTCAGCTGTTCGAAGCAACAAAGATCCCGGGTAATGTAAAAGAAACGTATTTTCGACACAACACTGCCGGCTACGGGTGCAATACACATCGGATCGTGTGGAGGGTGCGATTCAACCCGTGATAACCCTCCGAGAGTGAGCCCTTAACGTAGGGTTGACACACACGAGCTACGGAATAATAGCAAGAGTTGAAAAATATGCAGTTGTTGAAAAAGTGTTTGACCAGCAATTTAATAATGAAACAAAAATCTTCAAAGTATTTCAGACTGTAAAAATATTCGTAAGTTATGGGAATATCACAAACTAACATAGGAACTCACAATCAGTAGGTTCTAACTATCATTAACACAAAAAACGGAATATTTTGTAAACATAGTAAATATCCTGTTTTGAGTGTAAATTATAGTGTTAGTGACCACGTCAGTTTAAAAACTTAGGTTCTAAGTAACTAACGCAATGTAGAATATTTATTCTTTTTGTAAAGATGTTTTTTACAAATAAAAATCAGTAGTTCTGGTAACTAACATAAAGTCACCAAAATTATTGTAACAGAAGATAAGTTCACAATTTTCTTTACGCTCTTAAATCAGAGCTGCTTTTATTTATGTAGTAAAAAGTAACAACATTGTAATTTTCAAAGAGATAAAGAAAGACATTTGTAATACTTTATTCAAAATAAATATCAGATGCTACATTTTCTTGTTTAGTAAAGCTTTACTAAGAAATGTTACAACAAAAATTGCCGTTCCACAATCATTGCCATTATTACCATTTAAAATAATTTAAAGCCAAGTATTTATTTATATATGTAGTTGGAACTTGTGTTTATAATAAATACTAGGGAAGTGGGAACATGTTCGCATGCGACTTGCGAGGGCTTGATACACCACGCGATAACCCTCGACACGGGTGAGCTCTTGTCGTAGGGCTGTCACTCAGAGAAGTTGGGAACATTTTGAATATTTTTTAGATATTTATTGTGGTAACTATGCAAAAATTCCATCGATGTTGGGCAATGAGATTTACCTTTTAAGGAAATTTTCACTGTTTAAATGTTTTGACAAACAAAAATACCTGCTAAACTCCTCTGTGGCTACATATTTACTGAACTGATTGCGTCCAAACATTAAAAATATCTAATTATTTTGTATGCACTTTAACGAATATAATTTACAGTAGAGATGTAGGTAAAGGTGGTAAAGGTTCGTAATTTCTATAGTTTATGATTTTTTTAAAGAGATACCTACCAATAGCTACTTCTATTGGTACGAGTTCTTAAATTTACATATCTAGGTATATGACATCATCCCAGATTTAGGGCTTCCAAAAAAAAAACGTTTCCCAAACATTTCTTTGCTACGTCGATTATTACCGGTTATTTTACGTTTTTCACAGTCGACTACGAATATCATATAATTTTTGTGGAAAACATCACGATGTCTCAAAAACCCAGATTCATTTTAAGGAAAGATTCACTTTATTTCTGTTTAGTAAACACACATTACGTTGGCGTATGTTAAAGTTGTGTCAAATGGGAACCTATACGTATAAGACAAAAAAGATTTTCGAGATTCCAATCAGACAGGCCATAACGTAATTTGCTTATAAGAAAGCTTAAAGGCGTGACACAGTTGCCGACCACAGCCAAATTCAGTAAAAACATTATAAATATCAGAAATTATATAAATTGACAACAAGTGTCCTAACGATTTCAGATTCTGAAATTAAAATAATATATATATTATTTATTTACAGAATAAATATCATTTAAATATATATTGTAAAAAATATTCGATAGCTAATAAAGAACAAATATTTATTCGTTTTCCGCGATCCTGTCAGCCCTGGCTCACACGGGTAGGGGTTAGGGCGAGCCTGCCAGTTACAATGCACCGCGGTACCATTACCCCACTTATTTTAACTAACTTTAACTGTTGCGATATTGATTTTTTGCAGTCATATGTTGCGTTCTTCTGGGTGTTAGTTAATCGATAAACGAATGGATGTAAATGAGGTAGTTTTGACGTCATATATAAATAAGAGATGTTTATGAGTTAGTGTGTGTAGTTTATGATAGATTATGAAAAATTATGTGTTTTGTGACTTGTGATGTAGGTAACAGTGAAAAATACAAAAGTAAAACTCTGAAAAACATTTATTACTTACTCACTATCGTATTTTTGAGACCGAATTGTTATCAATTTCTTGGGCTGCGATCGTGATTGCGTGGTTATTTGATTGTTTTAGCAACGCGTCTTCAAACTATTTCACTTGTATACCAACTCCACAAACAAGCATAGTCGAAAGGTGTCCTTTAACCGAACTATGTAAATCTTGGAAAAATTATAGGAAATCGTCTTATTGTCACTGAAGATGAGACCTGGCGGCTAACAGGTACCGGATTTAATTTCTTAAGACCTTCTACTCTTGCTATACAAAGTAGGTATTCAGGCTTACGCCGTCAGATTTCTTCACCAATGACGAAATGCTATGGTCTCCAACATGACAGTAATAAAAAAAATATCACACAAGAAACATCGGTAATAAATTATACTTTAATTATTTTAATCAAAACCTTTTTTCATATCCTTTTCGTAATAAATCTTTGAATTATAAAATAACTTGAATAAAACCCGGACATACAAAGCTCTGAAACCCTACGATCAGTGAGAAGGCATGGCGTCTTCAACTCATTCCTTCTCTGTATAAAAAGTCTTTACTGCTTTAGGCAGGTAGATATTATTTTCTTCTCAGGTTTATTTCAACCTTGGCAGGGCAGGCACAGGTTACAGTCTTGGGTTTTACCTCTATCTCACCTTTTATCATAGCATTCTAGCATGGTTATCTTGAGTTATTTTGTGGCTGTTCCTTAATTACCCAAGCCTGATATAATTTTCGTTTTTTCCTAAATCATTTTAATATTAGTTTTAAGGTCGGTTTTCTCAGTGCCTTTAACACAGTTTTCGTACTAGCTGAGTACTAACGCCGCAGTTATACCCTTAAACAAGTTGTTATACTTGTTTTCGACAAGTCTTGTAAAAGACTTGTAATAAACATGACGTTTAGAATACATGTATTAACGTTGTATAGGACATGTATTGTTAACCTTTTTGACATTTTGGACTTAACAACTTGTATTAGGTGTAAATAATGACAAACAGAACTAGTTTGCACAACATGTGAAATACTTATAGTACAAGTTTTAAATCCTATTCTTCAAACTTCTTTTTCTACGAAATCTTTTTTTTTAAATAATGTATAGGCTTGTGTTTGGCCGCAACTCGCCGGATGTGAAGCGATGATGCGGCCTAGGGTGGAGCACGGTTACCTATGGCTTAGTTATCGTCTAACTGATGAGGAAAACAGAAAAACCCGAGCTAGCTCCTTGAGTTTGTAAAAGGCAAGCCAAGGGAGTATATTGGAATACTATGACAATTTTTAGGGTTCCGTACCTCAAAAGGAAAAAACGGAACCCTTATAAGATCACTTTGTTGTCCGTCCGTCCGTCCGTCCGTCTGTCAAGACCGTTTTTCTCAGGAACGCGTGGAGGTATCAAACTGAAATTTCTATATGATACTTAGTTCTACTGTCCCTGGAAGCTGTAGAAAAATCAACCTTCTAAGTCAACGCAATCAAAAGATACAGCCACTTAGGCCGCAAATTTCCGCAAATTTTCGAAACTCGCACGGGAATCAAAACCTACAGGGTACTTCCCGTGAACTTAGAATCTTGAAATTTTGTACGAAGTCACGTCTTATAGTACAGATATAGGAAAAATTACGAAAACCGTAAATTTTTAGTTTCGTCATATAAAAAAAAGTTATAAACCCACAGGTTTGTACGGAACCCTCGGTGCGCGAGTCCAACTCGCACTTGACCGGTTTTTTTTTTTTAATTTTCACCAATGTTTCTTGCACATCAACTATAGATTTTGAATCATTAAACGTTATGTGTATTGACAGGTCGAATAAAACATGATTGACAGAATACTGCTAGCTCTCATTCGGTGCGTGTACTCTTGTACAGTAATTTGTAACAATAGATAGACACAATCATAGATGATTTTGTCTATTGGTTTGGTTCTCATCGCACGGTTGAAAACGCATAGCAATTAGTGATCATGTTTTACGAATAATTCTTTATGAGGTACCAGTTTAAAATGGTACGTTGATGTTTAAAAGAGAGCGTCACTACTAATTTAGAACGTTTCCAATTAATGAGAACTCTGTAACATGCCATGATTACATGGAATCATCTATTTCAGTAATTATCCATAGTATAGTCTGAGTCAAGTCTTTCCAAGGTGTATCGTATTAGCGAGTGACTAGGTTGTGGAGCTCAAACAGGCGTTTCATGGAAAATACTGGTATTTAGCTCCGTCCGAATAGGCTGGAAGTTGACCGCAACATATGTAGTTGGGTAAAGGCTAAGCAGACGATGATGATCCATTGTAAACAATTTAAGTACTTAGATTCTATAAGCCGGTTATTACACGACACCGCAAACCGTTTGTTAGGCTGCGAACTACACGAATACTCTCTTGGTTTCCATAAACTATAAATTGATTGTACGAAATTTCGTATGGAAATGAGTGTACATGCCCTCTGAACGCGGTAGAATGCAGAACGCAACAGCCACTATTCTCCGAATTTGTATGAACGCTTTACTCTTCGTCCGATCCCAGTTCGAGCTGCCTCCATTTTTTTATTATCAGATTAGTAGAGTAGTAACACGATCATGTTTAAACACGGATCGTAACAAAAGGATCGTAGCAGGTTGCTTTCTGTACGGTCTGCCCACCTCTATAGAATAAGGCGTAACTTTATAAATGTAAAACGATAACAAACAGACAAACACCACATACCTGCACCAAGTTTGATATCGATCATTTTGGCTGAACTACGTATAGGTTTCGGCCAAAGATACCTCTTCTATTGACTTTGAATTGAAGACTTTAAACCGCCATAATACACGTGAAACTGAAAAGCAAATGTATCTAAAGATTCTCTGAGGAGATGTCCTAAGACTTATTAAAATTTGGTTTTACTGTACTGACCAACTAGCCCTTATTGACCTACTGCTTTTTTCTCCGTTTTTCTCACAATTACACATTTTTCTAGCGTCGCGCGTCGGCCTCTCTTCTCAGAGGGATTCTAACTCGTCCCGCTATCTTTGCCTTGGTCTGTCGTGATGTCATCAAGATAACAATTTTGAGAATGTCTTAAATAGGGATAAGAGAGCCTTAGGTCCGTACTTCCGTACCGTTACTGTACAATTCTAGAAACATATTTCGAGAATATCTTGGACTTATGTCCGTAGTTACTTCAGCTGTCCTTTCATACGTCTTCGAATAGCCACACGTTTGCGTATTCGAGATGGTGAGTGATTGTGAATGTTTGGGGTCTTTTGTTACGAGTTTGGGGTCAGTTGTCTGCTTCTAAAAGCCACTCCCTCCAAACTCTTGGTGCTTTTCCGGTGAGGGAGGACAGCTTATGTGCAGTTATGTAAATGTAGGTACAGTACTGACCACTGATTGTAGATAAAATACATTTCTATTGTGACTGTGAGGGTCTTGACGAACACTAGGCCTCTTTGATAACTTATGGTCTTCTTGTAAACTAATTTATACCGTAACGTAGGTATACGATATTTTTTATGTGTAGACGGAAATATTTTACAATTGGAATTTTCTGCGCCCTATGCTAAAATTCAACATGAAATAGAAGATATTTTTATCAGTATTTGCGTTTTCCCGCAGATAGCTCAGATTACGGCTTTTTGTAAAAATTTCTTCGCAATACTTTAAGAAACATAATTGCTGTAAACTCAAACAGACATTACTGTGTTCACATCTATTTTAACAGAAAAATATATGTGATTTCAGCGAGAGTTTCAGCATTAACCCGAGCTTTACAGATCTTGAAATAATGTAGTAGTTTCCAACTTAGCAACATGAAAACCATTGTGAAAAACAATACGAGTCTCATTAAATCCTAAAATACTAATAAATATGTAACTTCGTCTCTTCTCCCATGTCGGTTAGTCATCAAAGGTGGAACTGCAACGTATGGAAATGTTTAGACTTATAAAAACATAATTTGAGTTAATCTTACGAACTCTTCCCACTTAAAACAATACCTCTGCATTATTATTTAATAAAATATAATAATAATCCCATTTCAAGCAATCGCGTAACTTCCATCCGAAGACACTGTCCAGTTATCAGCCAGCCTCAGTTGTTATTCCCTGTAAACTTTCCAAGTTCCATTAAATCCATTTAAACGAGAACTCAAGGCTGAAGCCAAACTGGTAGAGTATTTATCTTTCCCAGGAGTCGATTTAAAAGCAAAATCACGCAAGCACACGACGCCATTATCGGCGTCGCAGGCCGCGGCAACTCTATGAATCTAATCCAGAGGATTTACTCGCTGATTTACAGCCGAGCGAGGCCAAGGAGGGCGCGAGTGCTTGAAAGAAAAGTGATAATGTCTTAATCCTACCACACTCGAGCTTGCTCCTACCCCCTCCTCACAATTTTATGGTCGCCCGCGCAGACGGCACGTTTTGATTTATGATTTCAATAATTAAGAATTCTAAGGTGCAATTTGAATTTGGAGCCGCCACGTCTAAGGGGCCCGCGGGAGGCCGACGCGTGTTTATTATAGCTCAAGGGCGGAAAGGGTCTCAGTACCTCACGTTTGCCAAGGAATTATAATAGAGTTTCAAGGAATTATGAGAAATTATGAAAATGAGATTTTCAACAATAGAGGCTTTCTTCGAGAGTTTGTTTGTTAAGATGTATGTTGGTTTCGAATGAAATAGGGTTCGATTTCAATGGTGCATTAGACGGTATTATTGTTTGGTGCTCCCCTATTTACTACAAACCTGAATTAAAGTAAAAGTTTCAATACTTACCCACCTTATCTCACTAAGAAAACTTAGTAATTTAACTAAGTAGATACAACTGAACGAAATAGTTCTTCATAGCAATTTTATCTGAGGAAAACAGAATATTTTCCGAAATACCTTTTTTGTAACAACTGAAATTTACGTTTATTTTCAGTAAGCTAAAGCGAGGCCCAGCCTAGCCTACTTTTGAATGCCGATGGTTATCAGTGCAACCATTTTACTTAACCAACTAACTTTTAATTTTCTTTAATGACATTAATTACACAGCTACAATAAACATACCACTTAAGTTACACAAAAGCTTTAGCCACAAAACATTGCCTTAAACCCGAAACGTAAATAAAAGCGTTTCAAAACCAAAACAGTATCACTTCTCCATATAAAGCAGTCACGTCTCATCTCGGCATCTTCCTTAATCCGGCCCCGTTCAGCTCCGCAAATTCGCGCCGCGGCTGCCTTATATCGCGCCCTAATCTCCAGGCATTACAATTAACGCGGCCCCGAGATAACCCGCCACTCGCCACCCGCTGATAAAGGTCCGCACGAGCACTAGTTTAAACCGGTTAAGCATCCACCGCCCTCAGGGTTTATCTAATTACCCTACGCCAACATACGAACACAACCCGAACGCGAAAACCAACGTTCCATCCCAATCCCAACGCCCGAAAACGCTGCACGTTTACGTAATTTCGGTTTACATCGGTACAGACTTGAGGGTGCGTCACGTACGTAAATGTTTGCCGGGCGTCGTACTATCGGTATTCAGTCTTCCGGTGGGTTCCCTCGAAGGTACCTCCGTCAAGGACCATCGATTACTATCTTGACTCGAGTCGGGCGCATATTGCACAACTTCGAGAGAGAATATCGCCGATAAATAAATCAGGCTCGATTGCTTTATGGAGTTATGGCTCTAACTTTATTGTAGGGCTCGGAAAACATGATTATAGTGAGGATGATATTGTCTGTTGAACTCCAGTATGTTATTCCAAGTCTCAGTAATAAACGCGAATTGAATCTTGAGTCGAGTCTCCATTCTGAAACTAAGATAGTTTTCTCGAAATTGTGGTTATTGGAGGTTTTCTGACGTGTTTGTGTGTGTGTGTGTGTGTGTGTGTGCTGTGTGCTTTAGAATATTTCTTAGACTGACATAATTTGAATGCAAAGGTGTGACAAAACCAAAACTTTTTTTTTCATTGGAAACTGCACGACAGTAAAATTATGAGATTTTAAATCAGTTTATCTAAATATGTAAATACTACACATACTAATTTATTTTTATTGAATACTTTCATAATAAGAAAGAATAATGATGTAGTATTAATATTTTTTCGAACATGACAACTAAGCTATATAACCTCAAACAAAAACAAAACTCAAGGCCATTAAGAAATAATAAAAAGTAAACAAAAATAGTCAAGTTGACATACTTACTTCAAAAACTTTTCAGCAAAAGTTTTGCCTAAAGTTTAATTTTACTGATAAAAAGTTTGAAAGCGAATAAATACTAAAATAAAACGTTAGAAATTAATCTGAAATGCGTGGTGCGACGTTCCCAAACTCTCACGGTAATCATTTGATACGTTTGCCTTACCATCGATAAAGACAACGCGTCGGAAAAAAACAAGCAAAAATAACCTAGCTATAAAACAAATTCTTATTATTTTAAAAATTACTACGAAAACTCAATTAAACGCCTGGTGAATACTAAATCATTTTAACCACATACCGTCGTCAATTTCTACTTGGTCTTTACGTCTTCTCCGATGTCAAAATTATTATATTATTTGGTCTGAAAGCTCTTGAGTGAAATGGTTTTTACGTGGGAACGATTTTTGTGCAAATAAACATAACAACAAAGTGCTTCTAATGTGATACGTCGATTGGAAACGCCGAGAATCATTTCCGCGTAAAAATTTCTGATTGTGGATGGAAAATCGAATCGCAAGTACAATGATCCATTATATTTTTGGTGTATTATATTTGTCCGCACTGTTTAGGTCCGGGGATGTTTCTGACGATGACATTTGTTTCAGGACGGTGCCGCTAACCTCGCAAGCCTCCTTGACTCACATCAATAAAAGGAGGCTTGAATTCGGCGTGGATGTAGAAACATTTAGAACGAACGACAGACGTCTGGAGCGCATCAGCAGCGAGGGCTCCATGGAGGAGGAGGAGATCCACAGCAAGAGAAGACGACGCCTGCTCGACGATGAGAGACGAGATGAGCCAGAGTTCCGCAGACGACCACTCCCTATGCATAGACCGCAGACCTTGCGGCAACCTGAAGAAGATGACGAAACACTTATTCGGGAGACACAGGCTGCGCTAAGAACTATGTCCGGTAACTGGAATAGGGAACCAACGCATAGTGGCGACGAAAATGAAAATGCCAACGGGTTTGAAAACTTATTTGATGATAAACGATCAGAAAAGATGCCGTCTTCACCTTCACAATCGTCTGATATGTCTCAGAAGAGCTTCTCGACGCATCATCAAGTTCAACACATGAATGGTATCAGTGATAACGAAACCAAACCTAACCTAATAACAATAGAAATAGAAAAATGTGATGAATACGACAGACTCAGTAGACAATCGACTCAGTACGGTGCACCTAATTTCGACGAGCTTGACGATTCGTCTTCCAATGAACTAGAAATAGATATGTCAGACAGATGCGACGATAAATACGATGAAGATAGAGATATTAAGCCAAAACGAAAAGGTGAAATGGTGTCTGTGAACAAGCAGTCGTTATACAACGCATACAAGGCGGCGACGGCAGCGCTGCCGTACTCTACGCAATCGGCTTTCAAGCCGCCCGCCGAAGTCAAACACAGGCTTCACAATTCAATGCCGAGTGAACCTTTTGGCGGATACTCGAACGATCACGACAGGAAGGAGCACAAGGGTTCAAAGCAGTACACGGTGCTGCAGCCGGCGGGCGCGGGGTCGCGCGCGGCCACGGTGCTGCAGGAGGCGCGCGCCGTGCCCTCCGCCACGCCGTCGCGCGACTCGCGCCCGCTCAACGCGCTGTCCCCGCCGGCACGAGGTACCGCCGCACTCCTCAAACAACGATAGCCAAACTTTCTTAACGACCTGGCCATAACACACAACTCGCGCTATGAACTAACTCCAAGTTTGTTTCAAGGTCGTCTCGCGATATCTCATAACGGAGCCGGGTCGATGTTCACTACAGCTGTCATGTAACATTGTATTATTGTAACATGTTCACTATTAATAAAACATTTATCGATTTCCATACAACGGGATTGTCTAGCCTTCATTCGGTATTATTATTCGAAAGGTTTTGCATCAGCTTATAGGTTTACAAGCAAACAGCATCGAGTTAGCAACAAAAGCTGGCAACAAATCATCTCTTATTTGTAAGACGTCTCCATAATTTAGTAGGAGACGGTCACAATAAGGTTATACTCCCACCTAAGTCGATAACGTATATAAAATACCTAAGCGTTTTCCTCGTGTTGCTGGGCGATAGCTGGGTTTATGTCAGGGCGACGAGCAATAAAAACGGGTCAGGACAGGCAGTGGGCGGGGCATAGCGCGCCGCCCCGCAACTCCTGAAAGAAAAATTGGTAGTCCGCGCGCAGCCGCTTGGCGTTCTTTATTTTTTCTTTTAAGTTGTGCGTGGGGTGGGTGGGCTGCGGGGCGGGGCTGCGCAGGTACGCCCCGGCCGCGGCACGCCCGTCCGTATCGATCGCGCGCGCACGCCCCCACCCGCTCATCAGGAAAACACTAATTTGTGCACCGCTCGATTTGTTCACAGAAGGCAACAAGTGTCCCACACCCGGGTGCAATGGGCAGGGCCACGTCACCGGCCTATACACTCACCACAGGAGGTGAGTCGATGATTCAATGATTTTCAGTAGAGCTCGACAGAATCAACAGATGTAAGCCCGACACGGGATAGCGCTAGGCCCGTGTAACAGGGCGTTTTAAACACTGAGTGCATAATTGCATAATGTAGTGTCAATATAATATCCACAGTTCGTCGTACAAATGACAGATCATTTTCTTCATCCTTTATGTAAAACAACTACATTCCTGTAACCTTACCAACAAATTGAACTGAACCTCCATTCTCCTTACCTTACGATATTATGTATGTAAAGAATCGCAAAACTGATGATGATTTGTTCCTCCAGTCTGTCAGGATGTCCAAGAAAGGATAAAGTCACTCCGGAGAGTAAGTAGACCTGAACATTAAAAACATACAGCTTCACCGTTTTGGTTGCGTATATTTTGTTCTAGCGATGTTGTCTTACATTTTTTTCAGCGTATTTCGTAGTTTCAGTATTTTGGTTCTCTTTTGTTTATAATTTTGGCGATAATTTTAGTTTTTTTTTTTTATTAAAACAAAGGAATTCTATTATCTGTACAGATTATATTGTTCTCATTAATGATTTAGTGTAACACTTTAACCAGTCTCTGTTGTTGCAATAGTAGATTATTCACCAGGGGATAAAGTTAAGTAAGTAAGGTTAGTTCAGCTAAGAATCCTTCGTGCAGCGAGGGATTCAAGCCAGCCCAAGGCAAAGGCACCTTTATCCCCGAGGTATTACTCTACTTTTCACATCTATTGTGAAAAACCAAAATTACTAGAAACATAGTATATAATTAAGTTTTTTAGGAATTATAGTAAGTAGACAGCTAGCTAGCTATTTACAATAAAAAATAACAATTAAACGTTAAAGCAATGTTCTTATTTGGGACGTTTATTGATGTTGAGGTGGAATGTATTTGAGTATTATTCTTAAGCAAAGTGTCGGAAGCTTGCGTTTGTTTGGGATCATCTTGGATCGTGAAGGTTGGTGAACATTTTGTGTTATGTTGTGCTTGAGGCAATGGTCTAAATGTGAATGATTTTGATGACGTGGATGGTTGTGGTGATAAACGTTTCCAAGTGTCGGTTACATTTGACGGCGCTTTCAAATTTATGTTATCACCAATTCGGTTGCTTATTTTGCACTTGTTTTCTATGTAGCCCTCCGCTACAGTATCCGATTTCCAACCACCATGCCTTTTAATCTGGGTTATGTCTGCTCCTGAATCCGTCAACAGTGTAGCTGATGTTCTTCGAAAACAATGGCCTGTGTAAAGCTCGGGATTTGCCAAATTCAGATACTTCGCTATAAGATATCTCGATGTTATGATACCCCGCCACAACTAGAGATCGCGCCCATGCGAAACACGGGCGGGTCACTCGTATAGTAGGTATATAATTGAGTAGTTATTTTATTTACTAAAAAAAAAACAATCGTTACGAACTTACTTTTGTGGCTAGAAAGCTGTGGTCAGGGGCTTCATTCAGAAACGTTTCTATATTTTGAGCTGTTAAAACTTTTGACTTCTTTGCTCGATGACCTTCCGATTTTGAACCGACTTCAAAAAAAGGAGGAGGTTCTCAATTCGGTTGTATTTTTTTTTGTGTTTGTTACCTGATATCTTCGTCATTTATGAACTGATTTGAAAAATTCTTCTTTTATCTGAATGGATCTACTTCCCGATTGGTCCCATAGAAATTTCATCAAAATCGGTTCAGCAGTTTGGTTTTTAAATCAAAATAGCTGGAAAAAATATGTCATCCAGTTAAAAGAAATTGCGAAATTGATACTTGAAAAGGATTTGTGTGTGATGCGATAACTAAAAAGGGTAAAATAAAAACGTTTTTGCAAAAAAAAATAACCGACTTCCAAAAAAACACTAAAAAAAGTGGAAAATAACTTTAGGTTAGGAAGTCTGTGCTTTTTTTTTGCAAAAACGTTTTTTCTCTTCACAAATGCCAATAACTTCGTGTATGTATTGATTTGGATATTATGTTTGATGTTTATGGTGGATCTGAGCTTGGAATAGACGCACCATAGGCTACTTGGCTTATTGTAGATGACAAATGTTGGAAATGAACTAAAAGCACCGATTCTGACACAGATTTGACGCCTTTCGTTGTTTTCCATAGGTGAAAATCATTGTAAGCTTTCATAATATTCATTTTTCCGGGCATAAATTGTTAGCAAGGCTTCGGATTTAGTAAACTCCGGAGTCAAATCACTCTCGTCACTCGACATGTTTTTGATATTTTATTTTGTAAAACCAATAACATTCTTAAACAGAACAGCGATTCGTACTAGATAGGTACACGCGCCTTTGTTAAATGGTTGTGTTCTATTTTACTTCTTTTTTGTATTTTGCTCATTTAGGCCAGTTTGATTTTCGAACAAGTCCTTATTTTTGATACCTCTATGTTGAAATGATCTTAATAATTGTTATTTGAGGCTCCAAAATCAAATCACATTATTGCTCGGCGGGCACTTTTATACAAACTTTTTATTACTTTATTACAAATTCAGTGCAGAGTATCATTGAATGAGAACAATATACATCTACACAATTGTTTACTTTTTAGTTTTTATTTATTATGTCATTTTCTCAAAAATCACTTTGAAATCCTTTGCTTACATGTGACTTCATTATGCAGTATTGGCGTTGCACGAGACAATATTAAAGTGCCCCACTCCGGGGTGCAACGGACGCGGCCACGTCAGCTCCAACCGAAGCACGCACCGCTCTTTGTCCGGCTGCCCCACAGCCGCGGCGCGTAAGGCTGCCGCTAGGTCACAGCGAGCCAGACCCTCAGGTGAGACAGTGTCAGTGTGACACAGCAGTCAACTCAACCGAAGCAAGCACCTCACCCTGTCAGCGTGACTAATATAAATAAATAAATAATAAATATCGCTAGACATTACACACAGCGCCATCTAGTGCCACACTAAGCAACGAGGCTTGTGTCGTGGACACTAGATAGTTGATATACTACATAGATACTTTTTGTTTGTAAATACATACTTATTATACATATAAACATCCATGACTCGGTAACAAATGTCCATGCTTAATCACACAAACACTTGCTCCTACCGGGATTCGAACCCGGAACCCTATGAACGTAAGGCAGCCTCACTACCGCTGCGCCATTCGGGTCGTCAATATAAACAGTCAACATAATATAAACAGAGCAATTCAGACAGAAGGTGTCATGATCCTTGATGCATTTTATGACTTAATCATTTTGAAACCTCAAATAATATCATAACCTTTCCATCGTCATAGGTCGATAGATCTATCATTTTCTTCAATCATGAAACACTTTCTAACAACTTCTCCTTTCCCTCCAGTATCCCACAGTTCGATCTCGCAGCCTCCGATCGTGATTAGCCAGGAGAGCGTGGCCAGTTCTTCGGGCAGCATATCCCGAGAGCGCGAGGCGTCGCCTCGCAGCCCCGCGGTGAAGCGAGAGGCCAGCGACCTGCTGGTGCCGAAGCGCGAGGCCGGCGAGCCCGAGCGCGACTCCCCAAGCATGGAGACGCGCCACGCCGGCTACGGCGCACCGCCTGACCAGAGGTCACCGTATGAAAGGCCGCCGGATGACCATGTGAGGTCATACAGGTACACAATATTTCAATAACCTTGTTTAACTCTACTAATTAGTGAGAAAACAAATTATAATTTTGAGAAGGAATATTTTAACGCATTGATCTCTGAATTTGTTTCGATATAGTAACCAATTTTGTCGTAACCGTGATATTTAGTAACCAACATCCAAACTTTTTTGCAAGATTTTAGTGAACCTTGATATTCCATTATAAACTTTAAACTCAGTCTAAAGAGGTACCCACATAATTCACTTGTCACTGCTGAACATAAGCTTCTGATTAAAACCGACAATACACTAAGGCATTTAAGTACAAAACGTTAATAAATATAAAACATATTGCATTAAGCTGTGTAAACTAAGGTACATTTTTCATACCTGAAATATTAATTAATTTCATGAGAATGTGGATAAATTACTTAGTACCTACTGTTACGTAATGAAGCTCTAATTTAGTTAAGTTCAAGGCTAATTTAGTGAGCGCTCATAATTGTTATTACATTAGTCTGGTACATGCCTAATTAGGTAGAGCTTCGTTTACAGAAGTAACTTCAAAATTGTACGGTTAATGTCAACATTTTAATCATTATATCAATGAATTGATGCTATTGGAAACGTTCCAAATAAAGTAAAATGCTGTTGCCGTCTGCAAGGCAGTCACGAAACACGCAAACTCAGTTCGCTAGAATTTGTGGTGATAAATTTTGATACCTTCACGAAGTCTGACGCCATGATTTCGTTCGTAGTCAAATGAACGAAGCGCGGTACGGCTACGAGTCGCGGTGCTACGAGGGCGCGCCGGCCTTCGAGCGCTACGACCCGGCGCAGTGCCCGCAGCGGCCCTACGGGTGGGAGGAGGAGCGCTACCACGACCCGCACCTCCCCACCCCCATGAAAACAGACCAGTCCGAACAGGAGACCAGCTCCGGACCCATATACCCTAGGTAGGTCACAACAACCAGTGTCGAACGCTTATGTGGTAAACGGGATGCCTAGATCCTAACATATTTCTATTGAGCTAGCTAATTGCTGAAACGGTTCGTCAGTAGACTTTCGGTTTTATTTTACCTCCTGCGAAATGATCGAAATTGGCCGTGTCCCACCAGACCCATGTACCACTACGAAGCTGGTAGCGGCGTGGGCGCCGTGGGTGGCGTGGCGGCCATGGGCCCTGGCGTGCCGCCCGGGTTCAGCGCCATCAACCTGTCGGTGAAGATCGCCGCGGCGCAGGCGCAGCGGCCCCGCAGCCCCACGCCCCGGGACCCCCGCGACCCTCGCCCCGCCATAGATCTTTCCACTTCTAGTGGTAGTCCACAGGTGAGAATAGACACAATAAAAGGACTAGACAAAACATAATCGGCCCTTTTAAATTAATTGCCCAAACTAAATAAATTTCCATAACAGGGTCCATACGCATCGCCGGTGTACACAAGCGCCGGTGGTGGCAGCGGGGGCGGCGCCCGAGGCAGCCCGCAGCCGGGAGCTTCGCCTTCTCAGCTCACAGCCAGCCCCCAGGTGCCCAGTCCGCAGGGCCAAACCCTCGACCTTAGCGTTTCCCGTTTACCACATAGGTGAGGCAATTTGTTCAATAGGTTATATCTTAATATACTCAATGCTTGAATATGAATTAAAAATCGTTCTTTTTCCAACAGTCGAGGCTTCCCTGGTGGAGTCTCCTACAGTCGAGAATCAACTCCTGACAGCGGCGGCAGCCATCCATACCTAGAAGCTTACCATCGAGACACCGCCGGTGAGAACTCATTACGCAAATTATTATGAAAGCATACAATTTTCTTCGCTCATTTTGTTTTAATGTAATCCTTTATACGAGCTATCGTATGTCCCATTTTCGCTACACGACTACATTTTACCCCTCGTAAGGGCTCGTACACATTGGTGCCGTTAAACACGTCGTACAAATTAAAACGCGACCGCGATAATCACTCCCATGCGTTGTACTCGCGCGGTATCGTCGGTAATCCGGCCGAGTGCCGGGTGCGGCCCGGCCGCGGCGCGGCGCCACACGGTGCGGTTACATGCCAGTGTACACCGTGGTTTTTGTGGATCACTGTGTACGAAGCTTTAATTAAAATTTATAATAGCTACTGAATTCTCACGGCGCTCAGCGGGTACTGTATACCACGCCGTGGGTAAAACATGAGTGGGAGTAATTTTATAATGTACACAAAAGTTTGCCTCGTGAGGTTTTCGTAATAATTATTATTCATGCGAACTCGCGGGGGTTGAAATAATAATTACGGAGTATTTGATTCATTACGGTGTTCATCAGAAAACGAAAGAGCAACACCGATAGACACTCTGATGTTTATACATACCTACGCCAAAAACTTCGAACCAACTGAAGGGACTACTATGTGGCTACTCCAGGCTCTAGCATATGCTTGAGTCGCCGGCGAGGGTGTGGCTTCCAAGATATAGTCTCAAACTTTTAAGGGTGCATTGAACAGTCGTCACTAACACCGTCCCATTCAGCAGGTTACGGCGGAGTTAGTCCGCACCCAGTCGCCGGGTACGGCCTGGCGCAGCCGGACTACGCCGCAGCGGCTGCAGCAGCCGGATACGGTGGCTACCAGTACCAGTGCGGCGCCTACCCCCCGCCGCCCGCGTACCCCCCGCACGCGCCACCCTACTCTCCGCCGTGCTACATGCCGCCACCACACGCCCCGCACGACAAGCCCAAAGATAGTAGCAGGTGAATATAAATACGATAATGTTCCGACAGGTGATGGAGGCTAAAAGCCCATGCAGGATAATTTTGATATAACTTCACAGAGCTGGATACACCAAATAGTTGTTTAGTAATAGCACAACTGCTGCTCTCGGACGCCAAACCCTTTTCAGCAATATATTGGACGTTATGGCCCTATGTGCCTTAGAAAGCGTCAGTCCCATCTGTCATCAAAATATTGCCAGCGGAAAAATCTGACAACCTGGAAGTGCTAGTGATTGTCTCTGCATGATTGTTAACCCGCCCTATTGCCGAGTCTTCCCGGACTTGCAAATCAGGGAGGACAGTCCCAGTGACGATCAGGACCCTGATGGCGGAAGACCGAAATAAATGGATAAAATAAATAATAACTAGCTCTAAGATATTAATATAGTACCCTTCCCTAATGAGTTGCGGAGGTCAGACGGCAGTCGCTCCGTGTAAAGTACTGAAACATTGATAGCCTAGCCAAGCAGTGATAGCCTAGTGGTGTGACCGTTGGACTGCCAAGTTATAGGTCTCGAGTTCGAACCCAGGACACGCACCTCTGATTTTTCGGAATCATGTGCGTATTGAATAATTATCACTTGCTTCGGTGAAGGAAAACATCGTGAGGAAACCAGCATACCTGAGAGATATTTCTCAACGGTATGTAAAGCCAAGTCAGAGGCCCATGGGCGGCATAAAAACTCTGACACCAGATTAGGCACTAACCACATGATAAAGAAGAAAGACTGAAACATTTAGCTGAAAATCTAGTTTAGGCAGGTGACCCATCTGATTCTGGTGGGAAAACTAGTGACACAAATTATTCGTGCTTTGCAGAATGGAAACAACCCCGACTGTTTCCACTCGGACTGTTAATGGTTAGACTTTCAAAATACTCGTTTCTGGATAGCAAAAGCAAGAAACTGTAACTGACATCTTTTATTAAGTCGTTATTCTGGTTTTATCACCATAAAGCTACAATAAAAATATCTATAGGTACTAAGGTGAGCGTGTGAACGAGGGTTACTAATACTACACTGGTGTCCCAACGCGGACCCAGAATAAAGCAGGTAACTCTAACCCCGTAGTGGCAAAGTGACCCTAAGGTCAAACGATCTTGACATTAGGACCTTAACAATACGGACGCGATTGTACAAGTGCCAAAATATGGATACAGTAATGTAATTCCTAGTACAGCGTATGAAAGTTATAAATACCTACCAAAATTGGCTATATTTCTATACACAATTTATAGTTTCCTTAACAGCTGATTAGTGATTTATGTGGTTACCATTAATTAATGAAGATAATTCTTACTCAATGTTTTTTAATGAAATGCTCACAAGTTTTGGTTACGAAATTAAAACGTTAGTCAGTAATTGTACGTAGCAGAGGAGACACGTCTGTTCAGCCAGTACTGTCTGTACGTACTTATGTACATTATTATTAATTGTACCAACGTCTTTTATATAAAAATAATATAAAGGACTCTTTCGCAGCTGTTGCACAAGTGTGCTCTGCTCGCTATTGAATTCTCATAACGTGTTTTCTTTTGTTGATCGACACAAAATGAGTGACGTAAGTGAAAACATTCAACACTTGGCTAACTGGAGCTGTGAGTGGCCGTATTCTGTGCGATACGTTCCGATACACGAAGTTTTTATGATTATGTAGTGTGATGAGGATGACAGAATCATTTTAATGAGTGTGAAGTGGTTGAAATAAAATATATTATGATTAGATCTATTTTCTTCGATTAAGATAATACTTTTGTCGCGTAGCCATCGAACGGTGCGCCGAATTCAGTAGTTTATGGTTAATTCCTTATTTTACCACGGGTCTACGATGGCAGGATGTGCGATACGTATGTATGTAAATGGAATACAACAGTTATAACGTTTATCTGGCAGTAGGAACCATATAATTTGCAAATGAAGGTGTTTATGTGATTATACTCGTTTATGAACTTCGCGCTGAACATTTTATCAGCAAGGCTACACTGTACTATTTGACATTCACAAATGTCAATATTGTGACAACTGTCACGGTTAATTGAAAACACAATGAACTGTAAACATGCAACAGACATAGAGGCTGGAGCCACCCGGAAAATAAATTCTAAAATAATGCAAAAACACTGCTCTAGTTATAGTTACGGTAAACGAAAAAGAATAACAACAGTTCATATATACATCAGTTTTTATACCAAGAAAAATACACTAACAACACCAAAAATACTCTATAACTTGCTCGAATATCCACGTAGCGCATTTTTTTCATTAGAATAATTAATACATCGTGAAGTTATTTTAGGTTAGAATGAGTCTAATGCAAGTTTTCGAACGTAACACAAGTCACACTTGGTGGATCAGTCTAAATATACCGGCGGCGGCCGCGCAGGCGCGCCGTGCGAGCTGCGCGCTCACCAGATAATACACACGAACGATAAGATACACACACTTTAAATTATATTTGTGCCACTTTCCTGCCGTTAATATTAACGACGGCGCAGATATGCGGCGGAATAGGTAAGAAAAAAAATTGTTATACCACTTTTGCCGTGTTCTAAAAACTTTTTATAGTTTTCCTATCATTCAGTACGTAAACACAACAGCGAGTAGCTAATAATACCAACTTTGTAAACATTCAAAAACTTCGCTTCACTGTACTAGATAACGTTTTTGGTGGCAAAGTTTTTTTAGTTTACAAACTTTACGGTACTGGTGTTGTAATGTATTTTCGTTGGGTTAATGGCTTCAATTAAACGGGAAACAGTAACTTTTAAGACCTTGAATAATATTTTTATTAGTTTTTTTTATTTTTAACGAGTTATTTTTGTTTTGTTTTTTTCAATACTGTTACGTATCTATTTATTCACGCTAGCTATCACCGCGACGACTTTTATGGGAAACTGAGTTACCGGATACGGGAGTCGAGGGAGCTCATCCAGTGTCCAGTCGAGAGCTGCGACGGCTCCGGACACATTTCTGGCAACTTCGCGACGCACCGCAGGCAAGCGGCAATTACTGGCAGAATACGATTTCGCGGTTGCAATATCTGTGGCCAAGCAAATTTTGAACATCGAACCATTTCTTTCTATAACTGACTATTTTTTGAAGAACTGTTTCTGTTGATTGTCAAAAATAACTACTAGTTCAATTTTAATTAGACGTACCGTACTTAAAGGCTTAAAAATCAAATAGATTTTTTTATTGAGTATCGTAAGTCTTTATGGCTTCAAGTCAGATGAATCAATTTAATTTATAACCCGCTGTATACTTTCTTTAATTTTTTTAGATTGTTATGATTAGTTTTCAAACTGTATAAAACAAAGAGTGTTCGATGTTTTACGTTTGCACGGCTAAGTAGAGCGTCCACAAGTGCGCCCCTGAGCGACAATTTGCGCATTTCCGCGCCAATTGGCGGCGTCCCACGGGATTTTGATGCAAACTAACCGCATGCCTTTAATAATATTCCTCGTCACAGATCGTGCTATAACATTGTTTTACGCCTTGTTACTCTAACAATATATTGCGTGTTTCTTGTTGTGTGTGCAAATAATTTAAATAATAATTATTGTTATATTATTTCGTGCAGCCGATCTGTAGTCGTACTGCGACTTCGTCAGGAGCAAGCTCGAATAAAACATAGAATCAAATATCTATTATCGCCAACCTGATAAAAACTACATTATACACAAGCGCTACAATCGGCTCTAGACCTTTTTTTATCAATTTGAAATCTTATGACGTAAATGATAAGGTAGGTTTTTATGAAGCAGTCTTCAACGTGGTCGTATACGTAGGACGCCTGCATCTTTATTTACACACATACGCTGCCTATGACATAGTGCCTCGTGAATTCGTTACTCTACTTTTGTTTTCAAAAGATTAGTACATAAACAATGACAGAACAATGTCGCGCCTATATGCTAATAGATATGTAAATGTTTCACCAAGAGATTTCACATTCAAATCTCTTTAAACAAAGAAGAAATATATTTGTATAGGTACTTTGATGTTTAAACTTTGTAAAAAAAAGTAGGTACTTTATTATGTCCTACCTAATGTTTTAGGTTTTTTTTCTGGTTGAAAATCAGCAAAATAATGGATTTGGAAATATCAGATTGAATTTCCTTATCATATAGAGATAGGAACGAGAGTACGTAGGTTAATGCTTCCTGGTGCCTGCTTACCCAGTACGATACCTAATTGAGTTATTTCTGTTATAGTAATTAACATAACGTCACGCCTATAATCCCAGAAGGGTTAGACAGACGTGTACCAAATAGTACACCCATATTTTGCGAGTGATGTTTAAGTCCCATGTAATAGGGGGCGAGCTTATTGCCATCAGCCGGGCACAAATCCAGACTCCGTGGCTGCTACTGAGAAATACTTGTCTGTTTATATAAAATCAAGCAAAACTCGAGGACGGCCTAAATATTGCCTAGCATCTTCTTTTGTACCTAACTACCTACAATAACTGTGTTCAAATGTTGCCTTTCTATCAATTGGAGGCTTAGGCAAAGACATACATGCTAATAATCTTAATAGACACAGCTCAAGAACTCAACCCACATAGGTTTATGTGGTAACATTTTGGTGAAAACAATTTTTTATCTGCCTGATCAAGATATATAATTAGGCACCTAGTTAACAGTCTTTTGTCAGTAAGTAATTAGTAAGTACCATTAGTTTGTATACCAATAGGCACTTATTAACTAGATACCTAGCTAGTGAACGAGGCATTGTGGATGATGCAAAACCTAGGTGCTATCCTCAAGCCTTACTCATGTAAAGATTTCCTATGATACGCGTCCTAGATTTGTTGCCAATATAAAAATATGCCATAAAGTTTTCATAGATGAGGTCAGGCAGGTCATATCACAAAAAAAACACTTTCATATGGATATTCGAAATATGAAAATCTTCGTGTGTGTTCTAAATTTAAATTCAAATGAGTTAGAACTAAACTAGCAGATGCAAGCCAAGCCATCCGAACTATTTTTACGATTACCCATAAATTGTAAAATGGAGTTTATTTCATACATGGAGTATGCAGCAATAAATTATTAATATTGCCACTGAAAATATCTGAATTTGTTTTATGATTTGCTCATTGCTCATTCTCACAGCAAGCATACGTTGCGAGTTTATTTACAAACATAATCGATACTTCAATAGCAATAGGTACCTAAGTTCAATTAGTTATCTGAATTAACCAATTAAGGGAATGCCATTATATGCGCACCTAATTATTTTAACTCTTTGAGAACTTGGTACCAAACGTCAAAATATGGTTGTTTTTTTTTTAGACGATACGAAAATAGGTCGGTATTCGAAACTCGACGATTCAATGCGCAGTGGGATATTTAATTAACAATTTAAATACATTTCCTAATTAGGAGTTACTTAATGTGCCACTTCACATGAAAATCAACTTTAACGACCATAAAACATTGTTGCCGTGTAAGTAATTAAATTTAACAGTTTTACGTTGAATTGTTATTTATTTTTATCTATAGAAAATAGAACAAGCAATTATTTTTCGAACTCACGCTCACCAGCAGTAAGGACCTAAGCAGGTACCTTGTACATAATATAACGACATAAGTAGATGCAACATTCTTAAAGTCCCCCCCATCAAAATAGACAAAGTTTTCCTTTTTGCATTCTTCTGACTACGAAGAAATATTCTAACTGACCTAAGAAATGCTTTAATAGAAATAACTAGGTATCTATTTAGTTCAAGTAAAAAATAGGAACCTAGTTAATTACAACACAGCCCCACCACATAGGCACATTACAAAAATACTTTCGCGGAACCAGTTCAAAGTGTCCTAATACGGCCACTGTTTGATATTAAAGCGAATCGAGGCCATATTATTTGATATTGATAACTTTATACGCTGTACAAAAAATCTACTTACATACCAGTAATTTTAAGGACCTCGTTCACGTCTGTTTCATGAGTCACATGGAATTACTTACAACAAAGTCTCCAGAAGACTTCTACGCCATTTACCATAACTTACAGAAATTATTAGACAACCAGACTTGTTCAAGCCCATCGTCGTTTCAGTCACTTCAGATGTTTGAAGTTACCAACTTAAAATAGAAGATTTGACTCGAACCTAGTAAAATGCATCCAGCCCAGCAAGGTTTAGTCCCAAACTCTAGGGCTAGATGGCTTCCAATGTGTGTCTGTGAACAAGAATCCAGCGCATGCCATGTCCAGTGTCCACTATGCGAGCCGCTGCAAGCTACAGTACGCTGCGCCGACACGCCATTGTAAGCAGTCTGTTTATGTGCAGCCTGTCCGGTTGTCCGCGCGCCGACCGGTCGCAGCTCCAGCCGCATTCGCAGGAGCTCAAGTGCCCCACGCCCGGCTGCGACGGCTCGGGACACGTCACCGGCAACTACTCCTCGCACCGCTCCCTCTCTGGCTGCCCCAGAGCTAACAAGCCCAAGAGCAAGCCTAGAGACGGACAGGACTCCGAGCCACTGAGGTGAGTTCACCATTTGGTCAACTGATTTGTGTAATGGTGCTGGGTGCAATTTAACAATAACTTATCTAAATTATAGTCGTGGTCGGTTAAATAAAGCCGCTAATTAACATTTAGACATCTGGGGTTTACTGTCAAGACCAGTTAGAATGAAACAAGTTTAGTCAAATTAATATGGTTTACTTATTTTCTATCCTCGCACTAACACTTCTATTTTTAGAATAACCTTTGACTAATACCTAGCTATTACAGACTTAGTAAAAATAAGTATGACAGTAGACAACTTACTTGCTAAACAGAAAACTGCTTACACGAGTAAGTAATTTACTGCAGTTATACTATTGTAATCGCAGATAGTAATACGACACTCGACATCTGAGCTGGCTCCAACTAATTCCATTCAATGTATTGTCGTAATTTATGTGCGGCATTGAATTTCTAGGAGTTCCACGACAAACACGTGCATAGCTATCACACCTCTGACCTTCCAACTCAGTACGAACTATTGTAAGAAGTATTTAGAGAAAACCGCATTTCTTCTGTAATCCAATAAGTTTCTTGGTTATTTCCACGCTGCTTAGATGCCCTATACCGGGCTGTGACGGATCTGGACACGCTACAGGGAAATTCTTATCACATCGAAGGTAAGACCGATTCTCAGTGGAAAGTAGATGTTTTGTGTAGAGTGTAGATAGTAGATATAGTAGTGTGTGAATATGGAGAAAAGTTTGTGTGTTAATGTCCTTGGTTTTTGTTCCCCAGTGCCTCGGGGTGCCCGATCGCGAACCGCAACAAAATGCGAGTGCTTGAAAGTGGTGGCACAGTAGAGCAACACAAAGCGGCGGTGGCGGCGGCGGCATCGGCTATAAAGTTCGACGGAGTGAACTGCCCGACGCCCGGCTGCGACGGATCGGGACACATCAACGGCTCCTTCTTAACGCACCGCTCGCTGTCCGGATGCCCGGTGGCAGGAGCCGCGACGCCCACACCGCAACCAAAAAAGCCCAAATACCCAGACGATATCACGCCGTTGTACCCAAAGCCTTATACAGGTGTGTATTTCACTATATTGCTAAACGTTTTCAAACCTTCCCTTTGAATTTATTGAGCAAAACAAAGATTTATAAAGTAAATTATTCTCCCCGATTGTCTGAAATTTTCTTCTGCAAAAAAATCATATGATTAAGATCCACAAACTTACTACAGATAATGTTCTGGAATTCAGGGATGGAGATGAATATGCAGACGGGGAACGGCGAGGATCTGATGACCCTCGAACAGGAGATTACGGAGCTGCAGCGAGAGAACGCGCGCGTAGAGTCGCAGATGATGCGGCTCAAATCAGATATCAACGCTATGGAGACACATCTTTCACATGGAGATAGGGTAAGTAGCATACAAAATTATTTCAAAGACCGTATGAAGGTCGCCACTCATAACATTTTCACTAACAATTCATTTTTATTTTTGTTTCAAATTCTTGGCTTTTCGACGCCCCAGAATAGATACAACCATGAGCTAAAAAAACTTCATTCACCTCATGAAAAATTTTAACCCAAAATTTTTGTCTGATAACTTAGATGGTACTGTCATGGCTCGAAACATCCAACTTTGAGTGCTACTAACACATCACACATTTGTGAGTACCAACACCTTTTTATAATTTGGTACCACTGTCGTTATCAGTAGCCACTCAAGTCCAAAATTTATGATTTGCCCGTTTTGCTTGAGGTGGGATGGTAGGTTTGGGATTTTGAAATGATGCTTGCTATTTCAGGAGAACCAGACGTTAATATCACGTAACAATAACTTGAATGAGTACTACGAGAGTCTGCGGAACAACGTGATCACGCTGCTGGAGCACGTGCGCATCCCGGGCGGCGGCACGGCGCCGGCGCCGGCCGGCCCGCCCGGCGCGCCGCCGCCACCCGTCCCCGGCGACAAGCCGGCGCACGACAACTTCGACTCGTACCTCACCAAGCTGCAGACGCTGTGCTCGCCCGACGGCTACTGCCCCGACGAGAACCGACCCATCTACGAGACCGTGAAAAATGCGCTTCAGGACTTCACAGTGCTCCCCACACCCATATAAGGTTCACAGAGCGCCGCCGAGTCGGAGCGACAGTGATCTGTAGTTGACCAACTTGAATGCCATCGGCGGAGCTTATCAGTGATACAGACTACTTGAATTTAGTACAATTTAGTGTTCGTGGTAGTGCGGAAGCAGAATCGGAGCTACTCACCAAAGATATTAGACAAAGACTTTGACTGCATGATATTATGTGAGGGACTAAATAGTTTCGTGATATGTATAACTGTACAGCGTGTCCGGGTCCCGTGTGGGTCATCCGGACAGGTATTTGTGTTCTACTAAGTATTAGGTAACGATGTCTTTTGTAAACCGTTGTATACGATGTGTGACTTCTTTATGACATCACCATAACACTCGAAGATTCGTTCGACTTTTATCTGTAAGCTGGACTATATAGACATTAAATAAATTTTAAACACTGTTACTCATATGCTTAAAATTAAAGTAATTGTTAGGTGAGAAATTTATACTATTGTATGTAAGCGATTTTAGTCTCACAAACGCATAAAAATCAATTGTGTAAATATTGTACCTACTTTCATTTGGATATAAATAAAAGTATAATTTAATTGGCCACCGCTGAACGGTGGTCTGTTTAGAAAATTTATAATTTCAGATGCAAACTCAGATTTTTATCAAGCAGAAGAAACTAAAATAGTACATAAGTGAACACTGTTAATCTGTCTTAACAAGTTGATAATGCTGGGAATGTGCCAAATGCTTCAGAGTCGCAGCAACTCCCGAACGCTGACCTATTAAGACTAAATTAATGAGATAGAAATATAAACTATGTAAACAAAAAATAACTCCTTAGAGGACTTTCTAGTCAGTTTGTAAATAAAATTGTGAATAACGATAGTTGTCACGTCATAGGGACGTTTTTATTTGTATTAGGAAATAATGAGATCTCATTAGATCGTGTAAGTTAATAATTCAGTCACTAATTGATAATCGATTTTAGGGATAAATGAATACCTACTTTCTTTGTTAGCCAATGTTCACTTTGCTGTGATTATGTTACATGTTACTTATTTATTGTTAACTTTACGGAATATGTGATAGCTTAATTAACTCAAGTTAATGTTAATTTGCAATAAATTTAGTTAACGCGCTTTACACAAGAAAATGCGCAATTTTATCGTTTTATACACAAATCTCGTTTTTGTTAATTATTAATCTGAAATAAAGACTTTTTATCAAAATCTTTTGTTTTGACGGTATCACATTGGTACGCAGGAAATATAAATATTCGCATTTAAATACTAAAACCTATTACTATGTTACTACTCTGATTGTCATATACGTTTCTGTAAAATATTGAGTATGTGTTGTTAAAGAGAATAAAAATAATAAATACCAAGATTATTTCAGTGGTTTTTATTTTCCTTAACGATAGCTAATAGGTAGGTATCTACAACTAGTACTACGAGTATAGTGGGTCACAGTCATGCGAAAAATATTTTCATCTATATACACATACAAATAAATAAAATTTAAGTGTCTTGATTTTTTTTAATTTATGTCTGTTCGTTCCGGCTAATCTCCGAAATAGCTGGACCGATTTTGACGGGACTTTTAGTGTCAGATAGCTAATGTTATAAGGAGAACCAGAAAAAGGATTAGGGTTCCGTGCAAAAAACAATTCAAATCGCGGACAACAGCTAGTGATTAATATAACTTTAGGAAATATTATCAGTTGTCTTTCATCGTGTGACCGTACCGAACAGGCTAATAATTTAATTCTCCATCCTTCCTTACTAGTTGCCTATAATTAGATACCTACCTACTTATTAGAGTTACATTTGGTCCGTTTACTTAGTTTCAGTGCACACTGAAATTAAATTATTACCTATGGACTAGTTCTATAAGTTATACCTTATGCGCAAATTGTGCTGCGCATAGGTTTCTGCTAGGCCGAACGGAGTCATCAGTGAATATTTTGTAACAGGGAAAGTTATTTTATATAACTGTTACAAGTCCGACATTGAGGAATGTCGGCAACGAGAAATCCTCCAAATCTGCTACATATTGGTAATCTGTGCTCCAAATGACTGTTCCTAAAAAAACGAAAATTCCACCCTATTCTAACGTTTTTCCTAATCATGGTATCATGTCGGTGAATTTTTCAATTACTTTTGCTGTGACAGACTTTTTTGCCTGGTAGGCTTTCAATAAACTCTCCCTAACTACATTACTATATATTTTCAAAAGTTCTAACTTGGACCGCGGAAGCACCGCACCGTTGTCTCAATAAAAAGTTAACTTTCCAATAAAACAACAATACTTTATTCCTGCATTTGAATTTGCCGAATGAGCAGTGAGCATTCGTTATCAGTACTTTTTAGTAAAACAGTTACTAAAAAGTTCCATACAAATCGACTATCGCTAATGCTAAAACTCTAATAAAAAACTGGAACGTCTATTAGTATAATCTGTGTAAAATTGTTGGTACGTCAGTGTCTAAATTGTCAAACGCGCGTGTTCTTCTGTCAAAACAGTTTTTACCACATGTGTGTAGAAAGCAGAAAAATAAAGGATTCTAAATTAAAAAGAACATTATTTGCAAATTAAGACACATCCACAATGAAGAATCCTAAAAAGGTGAACTAATTTTAACTATCTCATGTGTTGATCCCAATGATTCAACGTAGATGTGGGTAAATTCTAACTTGATATTTACAGAAAGCGCCTCAACGGTATTTTGAAACCGAAGACAAAAAACCAGACCAGAAGACTGAAAAACAGAATCAAGATGTGGAAGTATACAACATTAAGATAACTCCAGGTCTTCTAAAAACACACAAATTCAAGGTAAACTTTTTTCTTTTTATATGTAAACAATGTAGGTTAACTTTATGTTCTTCGCAATCCTTTGCTTGTCTGTACTTAAATAAATATTAATTCTAATTTCAGAGCCACAGAGGACATGACAGAAAACCTGTCCAAAAACGTAAACCAAATAAAAAATTCGAAGGAAAAGCACCCATAGATCCTGAGAAGTTAGAAGCACATTCCCGTGGTGAGGGTGTTGGTAAAGGTGTAAGACATCCACTACATGCTGAGAAATTGAGGAAGAGGGAGAGAAAGTTCACTTATGCTCAAGAGCAAGCAGCCAGAGCTGAAATATTGTTGACAGAGGACCATGGGTAAAAAAGAGTTCTTTATAATATTAAATGACATTATTTCAAGCATTACTTGTACTCATTAACTTATAGTCAGTAAGATTCAGTATTGAAATATATCTAAAACCTTGCTAATCAGTTACATGGGTTAGATGGAGGTTGACAGGAAGCCCTCTTGTCAATATACTCTTTTTAAAGCCAAATAATATTTACCTTCCTATGTTAAATGACAATATACCTAAATGAAGTGTTTGTATGAAATACACATTGCCTTATATTTTATATTACTCATTCTAAACATTTCAGTGGCCTAGAAGTAGATGAGGACAGTAAAACAACAGCTATATCACAGAAGATCATAGCAGAGAATGTAGACATATCTGCCGCAGCCAAGATATTTGAACTGAACCTAGATTTCGGACCCTACCGCACTAAGTACTCTAGGAATGGAAGACATCTACTGTTGGGCAGCAAGAAAGGACACTTGGCTGCTTTTGACTGGGTCACTAAGAAGTTGCATTTTGAAATTAATGTTATGGAGTCTATTCATGATGTCAGGTAAACACTTGCAGTATTTTTTACAGTAAATAGTTAGCTTATTAAATTCCCACTGCGCACACAGACAAGCTTCCTCTCTATGAGACTCTATGAGAGTGAGCAGGCCATAATGTGTAGAAGACACTTGACCACCAATTAAATATCTTGTGAACATACCATCCATATCTTTGTTCAACATTCAATCTGAGCTATCAAAGTTTTCTATCCATGACACATCTTGTGCTATGTTTTCATTTATACTTGTAATTTTTTTTTCTGAATAATTTTATTCCATCTTTACATTTTGCAGTTGGTTGCACACAGAAACAATGGTGGCAGCTGCTCAAAAGGAGTGGCTGTACATGTATGACAACACGGGGACTGAGATACATTGTGTCAAGAAAATGGATAAGATTTTGCGGATGGAATTCCTGCCATACCACTTCTTGCTAGCTGCTGTTGTAAGTATTAGCACAAATATTCTTTCTATTACTAGTTTTGCATAAAACATACATCAATATAGATGGATAGAATACTCTTTATTATGTATACCATACAAATTACAGGTATTATAATATAGAGCTTATTAATAGGGTGACACAACAGATCTAATTGGCACTATAACATTTACACTGCTGGGATTCAAACATGCATGGTGACCCACTGGCCACTGCCTCCCACAGAGCAGCTAGCAGTAGAATCATTAGATGCTTCAATCTCTTCCAAAAAGAGATGATAAGTAAGAAGTATTTCAGCTATCTTATAGCATTTTAATCAAATTTTCAGAATGAATTTGGCTTTATGACATGGCTGGATATTTCCATTGGAGAAGTTGTGGGGCACTACAACAACCATTTAGGCAGAACAGCAGTCATGGCACAGAACCCATACAATGCCACCATATGCTTAGGGAACTCTAAAGGAGTTGTGTCACTTTGGTCACCCACTATCAAGGAACCATTGGCTAAGATATTGTGCCATAAGACACCGCTCACTGCTATTGCTGTGGATAACAGAGGAATGTATGTATCATGTTTACTATTTTTCTTTGAAATGATCATTTAACTCATTTGACATGAATTTACAGACACTTGTATATATTGCATTACTATTTACTAATCAATATTGTAATGTCACATTGGTGTTTTAAACATTTGACGAATTAACAGGTACATGGCCACATCAGGAGTGGACAGAAGTATGAAAATCTGGGACATTAGGAACCTAGATGGACCTGTACAAGACTACAGACTGAGGAGTGCACCGGTGGACCTAGAGTTCTCTCAGAAGGATATGCTAGCTGTTGGGCTAGATGAAGTCGTAGAAATATACAAGTATGTTCCTTAGCTGTTGAACAAAAGATAGTTTCAGGACCTACCATCATGAAAATTGAAAACAAAACAATTCCCCACATTACCATGTTTTGTTTTTCAGTAACTGCTGCTCACAAACAACAGAGAAACCATACTTGAGGCACAGGATGGCAAAATCTATAAATAACTTCAAATTCTGTCCCTATGAAGATGTTTTAGGAGTTGGAACTAGCAATGGATTTACAAGTATTATTGTACCAGGTAAGTTTCACACTCTTACTTTCCCAACAAAATCATTAAGAATTTTGCTGTTAGGTTCAAGTAATCCATTTCTACTCGTATGCCGTCATCTATATCTACGTACAAGGACGACTCGGGAGGCGGGTTGTGCGCCACACGAACGAATTATTGTTCGACCCATGAGCTGGGTGCTTCGCACCGAAAGTGTTAAAAAGAATCTAAAATGTAATAGTATTTGAGTCTCCAAATACTAAAGGATCATTCAACTACCATTCTGACTAAAATAGTAAATTCTTTTATGGATCTTTCGTTTTGTGGTTACAAGAGCTACTGCTGAGCATGAAGCCCTGGGTGCGATTCCCAGGTTGGACAAAGTTTTATTGGGTTTTTCCATCAAACAAATTCTCAGTAGCAGCTCAGAGCCTAGATTAGTACCTGGTTGATGGCAATAGGCTCATTCCTTATTACAAGAGACTTAAATCGTAACTGGCGAAATGAGGGTGTACCGGTGTACTGAACACCTCTGGCTTTAGAATATACAGACGATGTTATTTTATAGTTTTGCAAGGATTACTTTCTATTATTACAGGCAGTGGTGAGCCAAACTTCGATGCGTTGGAAAGCAATCCGTTCCAGAACAAGAAACAACGAAAGGAGGCTGAGGTCAAATCGTTACTTGACAAGATCCCTGCAGAACTTATCACACTCAATCCATTTGATATCACTGAGGTTGACGTGCCCTCTATGCAAGAACAGATGGAGGCGAAGAAGAAACTTTTGGTAAGTTCTTAAGAGCAAATGGTCGCTTGGTTTCGACAAAGAGGTGCAGGCGCAGCAGGTTTATAGCCATTTAGACATTTGATCACGCCCGATCCTACCAGTACCTACCAGTAGCCAGGAATGTACCGAAGTTCAAACAGATACTCGACCTTTTCTCATACAGAGAATATAACTATCACTGTTGCACGTTCGGCATAACTTGGAATCCTCTTTTTGGTTTTTCGCAAATATCTCAAAAACTAGGCCTCCTAGGTCAAAAGTAACGAAATTTTCATTTCTACTATAACTACATAATAGTTGGTAATATTTTCCTATATTTTTATTTCAGTACCTCAAACCTAAGAAAATGGACTTTACTCCTAGGCATAAGAAGAAAGGCAAGACGCAGATAGCAAGAAAGAAGATTATAAAACAAGTAGCTAGAAAGGTAAAGTTCATTCAAGTCTGCAGCATGGTGATTTATTAAAATCGACCATGAAGGCCCGCGTAAACACTAAACACACAATCGTATTACTTAATAACAATTCGTCTTTCTACTTTTCAGGAATTCATTGAGCAAGCAAAGGAAGCACAGAAATTACTTGATCTACCAGAAGCCCAAAATACAAAGAAGCAATCATTTGGTGTTCTCGACAGATTCGTGCCAACAGTTAAAACTAGGAAATAAAACAAATACTTTGTATACATATAAACTTATCATTTATTTCTGTCCTTTCATAATTCTAAAACGATTTTCCATATTTACACAATTTATTTACAATTTAGTATACAATAAAGTTCAACATGATCAAAAATAGAGTGCTTAGAAAAAATGTCTTTCAAAACAAAGGTATAATAAAAAAAAGGTCTATTACACAACGGTTAACATGGGATGTCATATAAGTCGCACAACCCTTCTGATCCGTGGAGAGAAAAAGAGAAGTCGTATTTAGTTACTGGTGGACTCAGTCGCAGCAGGTAATCTGGAAGTTGAATTTTAATAAGTTTGGACCTTCGTGAATAATGAATTATTGATAAGTACTCATGCAGCAGAAAAAGAATCTGTTTAGTGGCATAGGATCAGTTTCCATGATATCCAGTTTCTAAACTGATAATTTAAAGTTGGGAACATCAAAACTCTTTTTCAATATAGCTCTCGAATAAACGGACACTTATAGATGTTGAATAAACAGACACTTCAGTTTATTCAGTAAATCATGTTATGGTGAACTTTTATTTGTAGTGGTTAGTTTCATAACCATTAAACACAAACACATCGTCGTCGTTATAATTCATATAACATAACTTCATGCATGTAATGACTGAAGGGTTAGGCAGATGTGGTGCATCCTAATAGTCCAGTCACATTTCGACAGTTCTGTTACGTCTAATTCCTATGTAATAGAGGGTGAGTCTATTGCCATCAATCGGGCTGCTACGAAATTAATGAACAGGAATTGAGCCCAGGACCTCATGCTCAATAGTAGCGCTTGCAAACACTTGAGAAATAAATTGGTATCATTGTTCCAATACAGCAAAATATACTCACTATTGTTGTATTTATCTCCACAATTGCTTTCAGTGTACTTCTGTACTTCATTGTCATCCATACTTTCATCTTCGTCCGTTTCCTATAACAAACCAATGTTCAAAAATTACCTTTGCCTATGTCCTAGCTTAGCCAGCGTTAATATTTAATATGTCTCATTAGATATTATAGTACTGTTATTAGGAGTATAGCTTAAGTTTGGTGTTGGTTACCAAATACAACAATGAAGATATTTTGGTGAGTGGAGACACTTTGAAAGTGGCATTAAAGTCACTACCGTAAAACGGGGTCAATAAAAACGCAGGGGTGAATAGACACAAAACCAAAAATGTTTTTCTACAGAAAATAGCCAAACATTTTGGAAGAAAAAAGTTCTGAAATGTATTTTTTTTTTAAACTGTAGTATTTTTTTTTTTGAAATAGCAACACTGAATTGAAGTAAGGTTTGGCCAACATAATAAAAAAAGATCTTGAAGTTAGCTCCTTGAACGTAGGTTGAACGAGGTCCTATTTATTTTACTGTTTTCAATGTGAAAGAAAGTGTTTTGTGCTATCACAACTTGATAATATATTCGTTGGTTTCTTGTGACCTAGATTAATAAAAGGTAAGTGCAATTGTGATGGTAAATTTGGAAATATTTGTAAAATTGTAAACCAAGTCATTTTTATTTTTGATTGGGGTTAATAGACACGGGGAAGGGGCGAATAGATACGTAGTATGGGGTGAATAGATACGTATTATGGGTTCAATAGACATGTGAAAGGGTTCAATAGAAACGAGTAAGGGGTGATTAGAAAGATGTGTGTTAGGGCTGCTACCTATTGAAATAATTTTGTTTTTGTTAGAAAATTTTAGAATTGTTTGGAGTTTTATGATTTGAAGACGATATTGATGATCTAAAAGCATTGTTTAAAGATTTAGGTCTAGGTCCCTGTCATATTATTATGTACCTAGGTCAATGTTCGAGATAGTAGGTATTATTAAATTTCAAACTTCAAAATCATGATTACCTATATTCCAATTTTACGTACCTACAGTGTTACTAATTAGGTGGGTCGGTGGGTGGTTAGGTGGGTGGGTGGGATATTAAATATATTCATCGCCTACATATTTTTTTTTTTGTTATAGGTACCTACAATTCATTATGCCGCGTATATACAAACCTGATCCTAGGGGGAAAACGTATAGAAAGTACGATGAAAACATTATAAATGAAGCTGTTGCCGCATATGCGAATGGCAAGTTCTCTTTAAAGGAGATAGCTGAGAAATATGATATCGATAAATCTGTACTTTATAGACACAGTGTCAAAACTATGAAAAAACAAGGAGGGCAAACTATTTTAACAAACGAAACTGAAGAGTGGATGATAAAGTATATTAATATATGTGCGGAATGGGGATGCCCTTTAGATGCATTGGATTTGAGGTATATTGTTAAGGCTTATCTTGACCAAGTAGGCCGGACAGTGCAAAAATTTAAAAATAATTTACCGGGACCCGATTTCGTCGCGGGTTTTCTAAAACGTCATAAAAACCAAATTTCCCAAAGATACAGTCAAAACATTAAGAAAAAAAGGGCAGAAGTTTCACCAAATACGATCAAAGAGTATTTCAAGGAGTTAGGAGAGTCATTGACAGGCATAAATCCGAGCAATATAATAAACTACGATGAAACGAATTTGACCGACGACCCAGGACGCAAAAAAATCATAACTAAACGAGGATCGAAGTATCCAGAGAGGGTAATGAATAGTTCAAAGTCTTCAACTTCATTGATGATAGCCGCTACAGCCGACGGCGTTTTACTGCCACCGTATGTGGTGTACAAGGCTCTGAATTTGTATGATACATGGACTCGAAACGGACCACCAGGAGCAAGATATAATCGCACGCAATCCGGTTGGTTTGATGCAACTATATTTGAAGATTGGATTAAGACGATCATTATACCTCATTTCAAAGATAAAGTTGGAGAAAAAGTCCTAATAGGCGATAACCTATCATCGCATTTGTCTATGGAGACAATAAAACTGTGCCACGAGCAAAATATATCGTTCGTTTTTTTACCGGCGAATAGCACACATCTGACGCAGCCTCTCGATGTGGCTTTCTTCAGACCTATGAAGATAGCATGGCGAAACGTAGTATTAAAATGGAAAAAAACCGACGGAAAAAACCAAGCGACGATTCCAAAGGGATGTTTCCCAAAACTTTTATGTAAGTTAATGAAAGAGCTTAGTGACAACAGTAAGACTAATATAATGGCAGGATTCAAGAAAACAGGAATATATCCGATTAATGAAGAAGAGGTTTTAAGCAGACTACCTGAAGTGCAAAACAATGAAAATAAATCTATAATAGAAAAATCCGTTCTAGATCTTCTAAAGGAGATGAGATATGGAACCATGAACATAACCGAACCAAAAAGGAAAAAGAAATTGGAAATAATACCTGGACGAAGCGTTGGTACTGAGAGTGAAGACTACATAGAAACAGAAGAAGAGGAAAGCCAACAGATAACAAAAAAGAGAAGACTACTGTCATCCAAAATAACACAAAACAACAAAGAAAATACTACAACGAATACTTACGATGGCAAAGAAAAGAATAAATATAAGGGAAAAGGTATAGGGAAAAAAACTAAAACACAAGATCAGAATATTGCTGAAAAGGAAAATATACAGAAAAACGATCAAGACACTGAAAAAATATTACTTAACACAATAAATGACTTTGATTTTATAGCAAACAATTCCATAGAAAGAATGCCTATTGTATTTGAAGACATGTTAGTATGTGGAAATGAAATTGTTATAAATAACATACAAACAAACGAGTTGCAGAATAATACCGGAATTGAAAGGATTGCTTTAAATGACATACAAATAAACGAGATGCAGAATGATACCGAAGAAGAAATGATTACTATAAATGACGTACAACTAAACGAGATGCAGTATAATACCGAAGAAGAAATGATTACTCTAAATGACATACAACTAAACGAGATGCAGAATGATACCGAAGAACAAATGATTGCTATAAATGACATACAACTAAACGAGATGCAGAATGATACCGGAGTAGAAATGACTTATAAACAAAATAATGCAACCGAAAAAAATAAAAGAAAACTGAAAATTATATCGAATGAAAAGGTATCAGATATTACTAAGATGAAAAAAGTTTCTTTGAATAAGTGCAAAAAAATAAGTAAAAATTCGCGTCTTAAAATTTTAAAAGATAAAATTGATAACATAAGTCGTCCTGGTCCAAGCGGTTTACAAACTCGGCGAACATCGTATTACAAAAGCGATAATGATATTCTGAAAGATTTAATGGACAGCGATGATGAATAATATAACTTTTTATCTAATAAATTATATCAATTTATCTGACTGATCTGACTTATAACTCAGTTACACTTTTTAACAATAGCACAGATATAGGCAGACGCTTAGCCACTACCTATCTAAAACTGTCCGTAAAAGTAAATCGGTTATCGCGAAGACCTATTCCTATCACTGGTTATTACCTAGTCTTAAATGTTGATTTTCAAAAAGTTTATTACTTTAAATGTTAACTACGTACCTACCTAATAATGAGACTGTTTCTTAGAATTATAACTTTTTTTGTGTAATTAATAAACGATGCAACTGATTGATCTCGTATCTGATAAGAATAAATGATTAAAAAAATCTCATTTTTTACTTAAATGTTTCATTTGGTTAGGTACCTAACGTTTAATACTTAAATACCTTCTTTACATAGGTACTTACGTTACCAACTTAGATAGGTGTCTTTGGAAACTTAAGCTTTGGAATTTGCCAACCCTAGCATTTTTTTCTATTCACCTCATATTTCGTGTCTATTGAACCCATGTGCGGGTGCAATAGAAACGACATATATTTTTGCATTTTGTGCTGTAATTAAAGCATAAATATCAATTTATATGACTGAAAACTGTTAAAAAAGCTAAGAGACATAGTGTAAGCATAATATAATGTTTTCTTGACTATTCAAAACATATAAAAATTAATTCAAAGTTCAAAACTGTGTCTATTCACCCCGTTTTACGGTACTTACTCCTTATATGGAACTAAACAGATACATTTTTAACTATACACAATATTAAAAAGCCTCTAACAAAAACAATAAGCCTTAAACATTAGATTTTTACATGTTCCCTGGACTACACACTAAACTGGAAGAAACTGAACTGGATGAAACTGGAAGAGACTGGACCCCACAACACAAAGCGTTGTGGGGTCCAGTCAAATGAACTTATTACAAAAAGAACAGAGAGAAAATTGATGTTATGTACTGCTGTAGCTGTTGCCCGCGACTTAGATCGCGTGGAAGTTTTGATGTGTGATAAAAAAGGGCAAAAGAAGCCTATGGAATTGGAATAGCATCCAGATTATAAACTATCTCTGTGCCAAATTTCATCCAGATGAAACAAACATGCAAACTTTCGCATTTATAATAGTAGTAAGATAACAATAATTTTGAGAGGAGGTTCGAGAGGTCTGGTGCTTTTGAATGTGTGTGTGAACTCAGATTAGAAGTTTGCGCCCATAAACCAATATTTCTGATGTCTGGGCATAATATGCCGAATATTATTCTTCACCGGCTAAGAAAGGATATTGGAAAATTCAACCTCCAGGCAGGTGAAATAGGGAATTGTTATAACGGGCTGGTTTCTGCAACTTCACATCCAAAGCGCATATTTTGCGTACGCAAATAGGGTATTAAGGCTTGTATGGAAATCCCTGCATTTTTAAATAATGACAATTTTAAATTGTACATACCTTTTCACTATCACTATCACTTAAAAGTATAACTCCAATGGATTCTGTTGATTTTAAATGTAAAAAATAATGCTGATCTTGATCCTGAAACAGAAACAAATTCATTAATTACAAAGATGGTATTACATTACAGGGGTATAAACTTTAGTAGACATTTAAAATAACTTCATAACATTTGGATTCTATTAGCATTCTATTTAAAAAACAATATAATCAATCACACAATTTGCACTTATTATCACTATGTATAACTCCAAACCTGGACCTTGATTGCGTAACACTTTTCCATCCATCATGTCCATTGCTTCATGTATGAAAAATTACTTTGGTCAACAACATAAATCACACTACAAATATTAACGAAGTCAAAATGCATATCATTGGAAATGCAAATGTGTTACCCAATTAGTTTACATATCTTACTGTGTGGAAATTGTATTTACTAATTAGAAAAAACATGTGCATTTACATTTCTGCTGTGTTTTATCATCCCAACTTGTCTATCATTCAGGTTTGAATATCTCGGTTTACTCTGCAAAGAAACAAAAGCAAAATACATCAAAATAATATCATGCAATACTAAACATCAATATGATGGAAAATACAATTAATAAAAAACTTTTTTGCAAAAAAATAACAGACTTCCGAAAGTAAAGTTATTTTCCATATTTTTTGTTGTGTTTTTTTGGAAGTCAGTTTAGCAAAAAAGTTTTTATTTTACCCTTTTTAGTCATCGCAACACACACAAAGCCTTGTCAAATATCAATTTCGCAACTTCTTTTACATGGATAATGTATTTTACCAGATAATTTGATTTAAAAATTTCCATGGGACCAATCAGGAAACCTTTCAAACAAAAAATAATAATCCAAATCGGTCCAGCCATTTTCGAGTAATCAGGGAACATACATAAACACAAATTTAAAAAAGTTCTAACGAATTGAGAACCTCCTCCTTTTTGAAGTCAGTTAAAAATGGAAATGATGAATGATGTTATATACAGCATAATCAGCCAATCTTTCCCAAGGCTGGAAAGTTTAGTCTATTATTAAAGAATAATCACTGAGGAGCTTGCAGCAAAATAATAACAGCTGATTGAATCAATCTCCGGGTTAAGTCATGTTTGCCTACCCACTACATACCAGGTTTCCACTGTGCCTCAGAAAGCACATTAGGCCCTTGATCCTGGCTGTTTCAATGGCCCGGAAGTCTGACAACCATGGGGTATGGTAATGCCCATTACTAACTGGGTTGTGGAAGTCAGATAGGCAGTCACTCCATGTAAAATACTGGTATTGAACAGGTGATACTGGAAGCCTAGGAAAAGGCTAGGAGAATAATCACCACCATGTGCCACATTGTTACAAGAATATAAAATATAAATGGTTCATCCTTACCTTACTACTAGGTATTGCTCCAACTGATAAATTAGCCCCTAATGGTGCTTCTAATACTAAAACTTGGCTATCATCAAAACATTGCTTGATATCCTTGTCAGAAACAAAACACAAGTCATTATTATCTGATTCGTCCAGTACATTCTTTATACTCTGTTCGATCCAATGTAGCTGACTGGAATAAATGAGTTTTTGTTTAGTTAAAATATATTTGATCACATATCTCAATAATCTGTAGGTTATAGAACATGGAAGAGACCAAAATAATTATGATGGACTGTGTTGTTGAGTACACAAATAATTAGGAGTTTTGTAATGATTCATTTCAATCTCATTTCGGTGGTAATTTTCCACTGGGTCATTAATTTTACTCATTTAGGCTTTAAGAACCTATTTCTGATCACAGAGGTGATGTTATGTTGATTTCTTTAATAAAAATAAGTATGACATAAAATCAAGTAAAACTAACTTATCAAGCTCTTTTTCGTGTTCGTCTAGGCGCCCAATCTGTCTTCTCAAAACTATCACTTTCTGTCCAATATCACTCGTTTTGCAATCTGGACCTGCACCTCTGAAATAGATTTTTATAATATTTTACAACTTACATCCGAGAACAGTCATTATGGAAATTAAACAATAACAAACAATAAAATGTACACTCACTTCCATTGTATACTATTCTTACTTCGTTTTTCAATCAAACCGATTCCTTCCAATACATTAGTTATATCATATATTCTTCTTTTTTGTCTTACGGCTAGCAAATTCGTTGCCTGAAAATGTTTGAATCACCAGTTAATTCGCAAATAATGTTTAAAATATTTATTTTTCGTGCCCAAATTCACTTGACAGATCAATGGGAGGCAAATCAAGCTATACTTACGACTTTCAAATCCAAAACACCATCCTTTGCTTTTTGCAGCAATGACACAAATTTCGTTGTAAGTAAACCCAAAGACTTTTCATGTCTCTTAGATTTCAAGTCCGTCATTGCCGAAATTCACTGTAAATTTTTATAATTCCTCCCGAATAAACGGAGATTTCTGTAGAATTTTGCGTCGCGGCGGGACATTATGTTGGTAGCATTGCGACGTAAGCAGATTTTTTTTTAAACCATAGAGAAAAATGTTGTCTTACTGGAATCTTTTATTTGATCTTCCTAGAAACACATTTTGTCTATGGTTTTTTAAAATCACTGGTCCAATCGTAGCAAATTAATGAAATAATCGTAGCAATTAATTTCAAATTCTAGGTTTCAAGTTCTTGATAAAAGTAAAAGCCCATTCCCTTACCTGAGTTCATGTTCCATTATTTATTTTTTGTGGTAAGTGGGAGGCTGGACAGTGGTAGCACACACATGCTTGGCAAACAATCACAAATTCTAGGCTTGGCTTCAATGAGGGAGTGCCAAAGTGCAGTTGACTGCAAAAAATGTATCAATACAAAAAGAAGTTTTACATGGATCTTTTTATAAAAAAAGAGTCAAGTAAAACTGGTCATAATCAGCTAGTTTGAACTAGACTACATCTTAGCCTCTTATATATATATTGTGACCATATATGAATCGAAATTGGTACATAATACACCCCTAGCTTATTTAAAAGATACACATGAGGCAGCTATTTTTCGAAATTTGAAAATTAACTGCCCACTAATTTAAAAAAAAATTAAAATGGATTGAATGCAGGGAAGGAAAAGATTAACCTAATTCATTCATAAGCTTATATGGACTACTGCCTATAACACAGATTTGTATAAAATTTGGAACATGGAAAGACTATGATCTGAGCCTGAGACAGGCTTAGGGTAATTTTCATCTTTGGGAATAGTTGACGACCTACATGCGGCCCAACCAATGGACAATAAAACACATTGTTCAGCTTGTCTTAATACCTTTTACTAAATATTTCTTTAAGTAATTCACACTTTTCCCTTTCAATTTGCAATGTCTCTCTATATTCTTTTTCTTTTAATTGTATCTTTTTCAATTCAAGTGTTTCTTTTATCTCTAACTCTTTTCTCCTCAGTTCTAATTCTTCTTCACGTAATTTTAAGTTTCTATCATAGATTTCATCTCTCCATTGCTTTTGTTCTTCTTGTCTCCGCAAGTATTCAAGCCACTGTTTTTCCAATTGAATTTTCCCTTGGGTTCGGTCACTTTCTATTCTATTGGCAAGTCTTATTTTCCTCATTTCAATTACAGCTTTAGTTTCTTGGCTCAGTTTTAAATTGTTTTCACTTGTTACATTCATTTTGTTAACAACTTTTTTTTTATGTAACAGTTCAGTCAGTGTGTATGAATCACAATCTACATGATACTGGGAATAAATATCATTCATTATTTTGAAATATTTGAATTTTTCATGTTGCCCACTATCAACACATTGTTTGTATTTCTTCGTAAGTGCATTTATTTTCCACCTCACTTGATCCGGTGACATCTAAAACATAAATGATTAGCCTTAAAAACTAAGCCTACTAACCACGGTGAAAACACCCCCATTGCAGCTGCTGTTGTATACCTCAATGCCATATTCACTTAGGCTTTGTGATATTGCAATCCAGATTCTTGTCTTCTTCTTAGGAGTTTCTAGCATTTCTAATTTGTTTTCATATAATTTTAATAGAGTTGTGGTGGCATTTGATGTCCAAACTGCACCTGAGAATATTATCAAACTTTTATGTGAAAACGCCCCTGCAAAACTGTAATTTTTGTCTTTTTGAAAAAAAAAATGGTTTTTGGCACTTTTGACTGTGTTGTATCAGGGGTGCATTTTCTTAACCTTATCCCAATTTATTTATGATGAAAAATATAACGTTTATTTATACATACAAGGTTTATCTAAACCATCATTTAGCTTTCCCTCATTTCCTTCTGCATTTAGAGTGTTTATATCACTTGTACTTTCGCAAATTTCCAAGTTATCTTGTGAGGCTGTAAGTAAAACATAAATTGTGAATAACCCGAAGTCTGTAGCGTTTATTTTACTATTTTTATATTACTAGCCTTCTTCCAAAATACAATATGTGTCAGTTGCTTCACACACATCCATTTTGAACGATTTTACGAACCCTAGTAAAACTCCGAGTTAATCAAGCATGAGCATACTAATTTTGTTTGACTTCTGATACTGTTAACAAAATATACTTTTTCACATGAACCAGAATGCGGTAATCGACTGGTATAATAGAGAAGGTATGCAAAATATGGATTTACAGAAACCGAAGTTTTTTTCAATTCACAAAAATCTCAAATAGCGTAAAGTTCAGCAATTTATCCATAGAGTATAGTAATATATATTGGGAATTTAATTTTTGGAATTTATCGCTGGACGCTGAATAAAAACACTCATTTTTTGTCAATCAACAGGACATTTCGATTTGACATGAATTAAGAATTTGACAAATGAACCATAGTAGGGATGAGCGTTGAATCAACGAACTAGTTGAATCAACCGTTGATCTCCTGTCAACGTATTAACGTTAACTGTATATGAATCAACTAGTTGAATTCGTCAACGACGTTTATGAAATTAACTCCTGTGTCTCGTTCAATAATCGACAACGCTAACGCAACGAACTGAGCAAATTAAAAAACTTCGTTTAAAAGTAACGTTGAAGATTGCGAGCGACGGTCATGTCATACAATTTGAACTCTAAATAACGTGTTACAGAGTTGATTTTCGAAATATTTATTTTAAGAATAGTACTTATGACGTTATTGGTGGAAACTTTTATTCAACTCGTTTGACGAAACGAGAAAATGAACCCAACGGTTTGTTATTTTCAACGTACGTAACATTAAAACTAAAACATTAAAACTCCCGCTACGACGCGATAGTCATGACAATAATGTGAACTCTAAATAACGAATGCAAGATTTCATATTTATTTAGTAATTTGATCAAAGTCATTATTATTATTTAATAATGTCATTATTATTATTTAATAATTTAACTTAGATCATCTAGAAACCTAGGTGTAGGTAGTAGGTTATCCAATTCCATTAGGTAAACTGCATCAAATTGTTCGTAAATTAACATTACAACACCATAAGTAATAAAAGCGTTTAGGCGTTTATCGTTCATGCAAGTTGACGTTCGTAACACGTTAACTCGTTGACGAAATTAACTAGTTGATCAACTAGTTGACAAACGCAATTCAACGTTAACGTTTCGTTGACGGAAAAACCTTCAACGACCCATCACTAAACCATAGCTTGCCATAGGTAAAATATTATGGTTTTTAGGTAGTAACTTAGTCCCAGTTTAGACCATTTTGAGCATAAAATCGTTCTCTTTCTAATTTTAATAACATTTTTATAATGTCACTGTCAAAATAAAGTAACTGGCGGTTTGACACTTTTGACAGTCGGATCACAAAAATAAATAAATAAACTATCTTTTCGAAGATAACAATCGTTCTGTATGTGTTTTGAATTGTTTCGGAGGAAGTGTGATCATGATTGAAATTATAATAAGAATAACGCCACAATAAGAATACTGTTGTGTAAAATGGACAAACAGCAACTCGTTCTTTGGTTAAGTGAAACAGCAGTTAGCAGCGATGGAAGTGATTCAAGTGAATGGAGTGATGTTTGTACTGTGAGACAAGATGTTTCTGAAGATGAAGATAACAGTGATGAAGAGGAGGATACATTATTTTTTCCTCTTATGCAATATTTAATAAGACTGAGACGGAAGCGAGTAGATGACTATTTACATATTATAGACTCTTGGACAGATGCTGAATTTAAAAATAGGATGAGACTATCAAGAAATACTGCGTACCGGCTCATTGGTAATTCGTAACTTTAAGTACTAAAGTAAATATTACTAGGAGTATAATTATTGTATGTAACCACTACAGCCATTAATGGTTTGTTTCAGATGAATTAGAGAAGTCAGGATTCATAGCATCACATAAATTTGGGCTAAAACCACTGGAACCAAAACTTTGCTTTTACATTTTTCTGTCATTTATTGCAAATACAGAGCCACTTACGCCAATTGCAACAAGATTTGATATTTCTATATCATCAACATTTCGAGTTATAAGAAGAGTAGTTGCCTGGATTCTTACTAAACTAAATGACGCTATTAAATGGCCCCAAAATTTTGAAGAAATCAGCTTATTATGTGATTCATTTCATATGAAGACTGGAATTTCACACATGGTAGGAATAATTGACTGTACACACATTAAAATAGAAAAACCCAAAAATGCAAGAGAATATTGCAATCCTAAGGGATACTTTTCAATAATTTTACAAGCAACAATTGATGCAAATTTAAGGTTTACTAACGTATTTTGTGGGGAACCTGGTTCTTCTAATTGTGCTCGAGTTCTGAAGAAGTCACCTTTGTACAATACTGCATCTCAAAACAGAAATGCCCTGTTCCCACATAATACTTTTCTTGTAGGTCATTCAAGCTATCCATCTTTACCATGGCTTATGCCACCATTTCGAGAAAATAAAAGATTAACGCCACAGCAGAGAGAATTCAATTCCTTGCATACGTCTACAAGAAAATTAAGTGATAAAGCTTTCAGTCTATTAAAGGGCAGATTTCGTCGTATAAAATTATTTACTGTGTATAGAAATATCGCATTTATAACTGACACTATTGTAGCTGCATGTATTTTGCATAACTATTGTCTGAATGAAAATGATCATTTAGTTTTAGAAGAACATGAATAGAAAACTATTAAGATATGGAATCATTTATTTCATTAAATTTTATTTGTACAAAAGATAGGTTGGTGAAGTTTGTATAAATATGTTTATTGCCTCATTAAATCTTGATCAGCTATTAGTTTCCGTAGGAGAGCACATTTTTCCCTTTCGATTTTTATCATTTCATCTTGTTTTTGCTCTTTGAGCTGTAATTTTTTTAATGCTAATGATTGTTTGATTTCTAATTCCTTTTTCCTCAATTGTAATTCTTCTTGTCTCAGCCTTAAATTTCTTTCATATCTTTCATCTCGCAGCTGTTTCTGATCTTCTTGTTTCCTTAGATACTCTAACCATTGCTTATCTAATTCTATTTTTGCTCTTCTTTCTGCCCTTAATCTTCTGAATGGTGTTGAACCCTTTAGGGAGATATTTCTTTTACTTTTGTCTTTGTCTATGTCTTCTGGACCTTGCATTACACCTGAAGCTAGTCTGTAAGTTCCAGTATTATCACTATATCTACCCAAAATTTGATGCATCTCATTAAAATATTTGAAACTCATTGCGCCTTGTCCATTATCAATGCAGTCTTTGTACTTTTTTGTAAGAGCATTAACTTTCCACCTAACTTGATCTGGTGTCACCTAAAATATCAGATAAATATTAAAAAAAAAAACAGTATTTTTTTTACAAATAAACAAAGTAGGAAGCAACTACCTCAACATTTAATGATTTCAATTCTTCTGCTATTGACAGCCACATTTTAGATTTCTTTTTTGGATTGTCCAGCATATGCATTTTTGTTTCATACAAACTTAAAAGCATAAGAGTTGCATTCTTTGTCCAAATTACATCTGAAATAAGAAAATCATCTCTTTACTACTGGAATAAATGGTCAATGCTAATAATTATGGTAGGTAATATTTCTATACAGTACATACTTTGTTTATTGGTCTCATTAGCATCTGTGTCTTCTTGACCTATAGTGTGGCTGTGATTATAGTTTGTTATAGTCATATTTGGCTTATACGGTGACGCTGAAATAAAGCATATTATGATTTTTAATCAAGGAGTTGTTGGTAATAAGTCGACAACATCACTCGAAAATATCATTCCCTAATTGCTACACGTGCTTGTTTGTTTACTCACATTGATTATCCAAAATAGCCAAAACGGCAACATTGCTATCAATATTTTCATCCATTTTGTGTCGTCAACTTGGGCGTTTTCCAACTGGGAGAAGACAGTGCACAGTAATTTTTTTACCGCTCCATTGCGGTCTCACGGCTTGTAGTAACTCTATAGCGTGAACATAAATAAATGCCGTAATGTATTCAAAGTATACTAAAAGAATTTAAGTGCTACAGTTGAAGGAATGGGTTGTAATAAGTTAGTCAAATAATTTCTTTCTTACACACTGCGTCCGTAAATACGCTAATGTCAAACCTGACAGCAGTCAGTCAGCAGCACCAATGCAATGTCATCTGTCTTATGACGGTGAATTAATTGGTCCAGGTTTAGAAATATGCATATTTAGAGCATAAAGTGATTTAAAACTCCTTAGAAGAACTCATCCTGATTAGTTCCCATAAACCCATTGTTTTAATAGGATGGTTTCTTTGTTTCCTTAATGAGCGATTTTTTACAAAATGTTTTGAATGTAGAGACGTGGCTATGTTTTTTATTGTAAAATTATTTTCGGTTAAAATAGTGTCGGGAGCAGGTACCAAGCTATCAGTCGTTAGGGCTCCAGAGACAGGAACCTCGTTAAAATGCGGTATCGAGGAGTACAGACTGTTCCTACTGCTTTTTGAATCAGGTGCATGTTCCAACCGCCTTAGGAGAGCCTTTAACATAGAGGAGTAAGCTATAGAGATGGCATGTCTGGGCTTACCCCTCTTCCAAAGTACATTGGCCATTTGACCATACATGTTATATAAAATTAGTTCATTCATGTCATTCTAATTCTAGTTTCTGTTCATTTATGTCGCAAACAAGTGTTCTCTAAAAATTTTACAATGTGCAGTTTCCTATTGTAAAAAACGATCTGCCCCTTCAGTAAAACCATGGTGTTTCATATCACATTTAAGTTCTAAATATATATATGCACTAACATGGTTTTATTAACCACAATCAAAGAATATGTAATAATAATGATTAATTTTTTATGTTTAATCCGTTTCCTGTGCATGCGGTGTCAGCCTTTAAGTAATAGTTACACTTGCCAATGTATATCTATCAATCGCAATGTAATGTTACGTGTAAACAATTGTTGGCTTACCTTATGTAAATAAATAAATTTCAGTACAATATCGAAGTACTTTTTACGCCGTTAAAGGTAGAAAAGAATCGTGGCACATGTAGCTCAAGTGTAGTACAGGGGCTAACAGGTAGATAATTTGGTATAGGGCTGCACAGTGTATAATTTCGCCTCAAAAGCGGACATGCTCGTTTTATATGCTATTTAGAAAGGTATTAATCGAACAAATCTACTAGTAAAACTCCGGTGTCGTTATCTATCATAGTAGTCGAGAAATTTTGAAAATCGAGAAAAGTCCATAGAAACCATAGAAACATTTTATTTCCGTTTGTAATCGTTTTTTCCATTGGGTGTTTTTGGAAGATTTAAAAATATTTTAGGAACCTATTAATATTAAAAAAGTTAAAAAATCTCGTCTGGTTTGGGCGAAAATATTTTTTTCTGTTATTTAGTTCATATTTTTTTTCTGACATGTCCTGCATTATTAGCATTTTTTTAAATGCCAAATTATTAGTTGATGTAACTATTACTTCTACAAAAAAAAAACTATATGTTTTAAACATAGGATTTCGGAGATATTAAATTTTAAAATTTTAAGTTAGGGTTGTCACTCAAGTCTATGGTATGTCTATATCTATATCTTATTTTTATTAGGTTATTTACCTATTTCTTGGATATAAGGGGGTAGATAATGGATAGAAATGATTCGGTGAGTCCTTTGCATCTGTGTCCAGGAACCTCCTGATGGTTTCCTTTTATTTGTTTCCGGTTTTTTTTCAGGTTGAATATTAAAAACGTGTTTAGAAAATTCATTACTTAGTAGATATTGTGTGATTTTTCAATAACATACATTTTTCCATGAATTTACTTATTTATAGTAAACGCATGCTTGACAACCCTATTTCCATAGAAATTGATGAAAAACTTAGAAACGTTATAACACTGAAGTCCTGTACGTAAAATGATCCATTTTTTACTGTAAGAAGCTACATAACTAGAGTGTATTTCGTTGGTAAAAAAAAATGCTAATGTCATATAGAAAATTTTATATAATTTATTTTCTAATATTTCAAAATAAATTTTTAACTCGCGTTCCAGGGAAAGCAAAGACTTGTAATTTATACAGGACATTATATATACAATTTTCAATTCATGGTTAATTTTAAATAAGGTGAGCGTTTGTTATTTTGGGAAATATCTACAAAAAAGATTTTGACAAAGTTCATTGACCTTTCAAAAAAACTATTGTAACTTTAAAATTAAGTAATATATTTAAATTGGTATTTCATATTATACTGTATAACAGTTATATCCATCGGAATCCGCTATAAAAAAAGGATGTCCGCTTTTGAGGCGAAATTACACACTGTGGGCTGCGACAACGGGAACGAATGGATGATAAATTAAATGTTTTTCACTACAGTTATCAGTTACTTATTAGTATGTTCAGTAAGTTAAATATTTTTCTTGTGTATGTGTCTGAACAAAAAGATAGAAGTTAGGATGTTAGGAATAAAAAACCAATTATTATTATAAGTAGGTAAGTAAGTAGGGAATAATCCCACTTGTGGAATCATTTTTATAAGAAAGATACAGGCGCAGCTATACATAATAATAATTTGTGAAATTAGTCCAGTATAAGTACAAGAAAATAAAATAATAATTTTGTTCATTCATTCACGAATCATCACATCACATTTGTATTGATACACGTTAATTTGTCTAGCTGTGTGTTTCTTTATTGTGTGGTTGTTTTTATTCGTGTACGTTTACAGAAGGATGCATGTCTTTGTCTGTAATTGTATTGATTTGTATAAGTGTTTACCTAACCCTCCGCAAAAAATGGCAGATATATTTGTTTGGTGATTCTCTCCTTGCTGCTTCCATAGCTTATTCGTCTATGTCATCATTTCTTGTTAATATAAAATTTGCTTTTGGTATTCATAAATTAGTAACAAATTAGGCATTAGCTTTCATCCGCGGCTTTTCCATGTGCATCTGATTTTAGTTCCCATTTTTTTTAATCCTTGCGAAACGAAATAAGACTTTTAGGGGAATTCGATGATTGCACATCATACAATTGTGTACGATAAGAGAAAATATCCCATAGGAACTTAGTTCTAGGATAAAAAAGTATCCTATGTCATGGCCTATCTGTCTATCTTTCAGCGAAAACTCAAGGCTTGTTATGGAAACAGACAGAGTTACTTTCGCATTGAAAAATATTAGTCTAATAAAGAAGTATGGATAAATAATGTCTTGAAAGATGTTCGTCGAGTCTAAAGACATTCAAATCTCTTTGGTTGAGTATTTTGGCCATCAAGCCATTGGTTTTGAAGTTCCGACAGCTTGTATTCGGAACTTCAAGACCAATACAATGCCGGTTGTTGGTGCCGATTCTGTAACGGTGATGTCTCAAATGAGCCCGGATATCGCCAAAGAAGTTTGGAGCCCAGAGGCGGGCTGCGCTGGATGGGTCGCGAACGTCATGCGTAGGTAGCAGTTCTCGCGGCCTATCCGTCAAGGCGACGACAGTAGGCTTACGACGGTGTTTTTTAGTGGGTGCAAGCCCCACATAACCAAACCGTCTCCCCGGAGAGTGCGGTATGCGTTAAGCATTTTTCACCGTTTAGAAAAAAGGAACGTGGAACGTCATGCGTAGCAGTTCTCGCGGCTCATCTACTAAGGCGACAGTAGGCTCACGGTGGTGTTTTTAGTGTGCGCAAGCCCCACATAACCAAACCGTCTCCCCGGACGCGGATGGTGCGGTATGCGTTAGGCATTTTTCACCACTTATTAACAAAAAAAGAAAATGTGGAATTTTCACGAAAAAAAAATCTATGTATATCCTTTCAGACAAAAGCAGCATTTTTCAAATCGGTTCATAAATGCCGAAGAAATGAGGTAACAAACACAAAATATAAATATATACAACCATAATTGAGAACCTCCTCCTTTTTTTGATGTCGGTTAAAAAGAGAGGCCTATACTCAGTAGTGTCTGAATTCAGGCTGTGGATGATGATGATGAGAAAGATGATTAGCAAGATGATTTTTTTTAATGGTAACTACCCATTTCTGTCAATGATGATTGACAGTTGGCAATATATTTGACATTCGTTTCGTTTGCTCGGTGACGTGACGTGACATCGGGCGTTTAGTGCATTTTGCAAAATTGCATTTAATTATAAAATAAATAAATGATATTTACAACAAACCATTGTTATTCACACTGATCATATAAAAATGGCTAAATGTGGTGACTTTATTAAAAGTCAATTCCCGCTTATTGATGAAGAATTGATGAAATATGTTGGAGGTATGTTTTCTATAGGTTATAAAGAACGACATTATTCTTTATTATTTGTTATACAATTGTGTAAGATAAAAGTACGTTAGAATTTCAATGATTAAACTATATATTGGCCCACTAAGCCACTTAGTTTTTCATATGGCCATTGTTAGATATTGTTTCATAATTAACATGAGTTCTAAAGATGGTCCTTTCCTTTCATGCTACTTGCCTTTGCAGATATATTGGATAGCAGTGCCGGTGAGTTTGAGGACACGGAAGAAGTCTTTGAGGCGGTTGGAGAAGTACTCCAGGGAATCTCTGAGAAATCTGAAAAAGATATAAGGTATTCTTTTTTCCTTTTTAGGCTTGATTAGCTTTGAGTGAATCAATTTAGCTTAGTGCCAATCCATTACCTTGTTCTGTGATGAAAGCAATAAACTAGCTTGGGCTGTAAAACATCTTCTAGTAAGCCAACAAAAAAGAACACTACATAAAACGCACATTTCATATAAAATATTTGTTGCAGGGACATATGTGCGAAGCTACTGCATATGCTGCAACCAGACAAGCCAGGCACCAGTAATGGACCTAGAAAAGTCCTGGATGCTCCAATACACTTGGCTTCCATGACTACCACTGTACCTGAAACTGAAGATCTAAGAAGTATATGGATTAACACTAGGGATGATAATTTGGTAAGAAAAGACTTAAAGTTGCTGCTCTTATTGGGAACGGTAAAATAAATTTAAAAAGTACGAGGTTAATAAGTAAAAGAATCAGGGTCATAGATTCTTTTGAAAAGAATCAGGGTACTGAACAAAGAGAATTTTTATGGTTCACGTAAAATAACAAAAAAAATATTGTGAAAGATTGCATAGTATTTATGTATGTTATATCCAACTACTACCTCTTTGTAATAATTTTATTGTTTGGGCTTTGTCTTTCACTGTAAACTATGCCATCATCGGATTACATCTTTTTTTTTTGCATTTTGATACATTTTACAATGAAGCTTATATTAAATGAGTCATTGGTTTCACTACTGTACAACATTTTTGTCTTCAGAAGTTAATTTTTCAGTATTTAAAGTATTTCTCTGAAATTCAACTCTTTAGAATTTCAAGTACACGGTTACATATATAGAGCACAACACCCAAAAGCAAAAATAAATACAAGTTTATGAAGTATTCACAACTCCACGTCCAAAGCGCATATTTGGCGTACAGTACAATAATTCTCACTTTCTTAAATCACTTGTCACAGGGAGTTCTCAAAATACAAATCAGTTTTTGTATTTCAAATTAAATTTATATTTCTTTATAGAAAGTAGATGCAAGGAAATTAGAGAAGGCCGAAGCAAAATTACAACAGAAACAGCAGAAGCAGAAAGACTTGAAAGTACCAGTGAATGCACCAGTTCTTCAGACTGCCACTGCATCACAGGTTACCTCCAAGAAGGACAGTAAGCTTGAGGCCAAGGGAAACAACAGAACACAGGATATCAGGATAGAGAACTTCGATATTGCTTATGGTGACAGGTATGGATTTATTATTATGTGGACATTATTTAATGGTAAATTCATTTTTATTTTCGTTCAAGAATATTTCAGTATTACCTACTGGGTATAGGCCTGCTTTCTTCTGCCATTCTTCTCTGTTCTGTGCGTTCTGTTTGTTTCCAAGTATTTAGAAGCACATAATTATTTAAGTGGAAATTAATGCAATCCTGGGAAACCAGAAAGCATTAGTAGTGGTCTTGTTGAGTATTGCTACTTTATATTGTTTACTTTTTGGGTTATATTTTTAACTTCAACGCCCCCTAAATTGCACTACTTTTGTGATAAAAAGAACTATTTGGAGTAAAGATTAAAATTTATAGGTGTGCCCAGGCCAAATTTTGGTTGCGTTAAAAAGTAAATCTTAGATTAGAAAAAAAAAAAACTAAAACCTAAAACCTTTTCTTGCAGAGTATTACTGCAAGGCGCCGACCTCGTCCTAGCGTTTGGCCGACGATACGGCCTCGTTGGTCGCAACGGTCTTGGCAAGACAACACTCCTTAGAATGATAGCATCAAAACAGTTGAAGATCCCCTCTCATATATCAATCCTCCATGTGGAACAAGAAGTCGTGGGTGACGACACTATAGCACTGCAGAGTGTCTTGGAATGTGATACTATTAGAGAAAATTTGTTGAAACGTGAGAAAGAAATTACTTCACTTGTTAATTCTGGGTAAGTTTCTAATTTTTTATGGGTTTCCTACGAATAAAGAGTATACGAGTCACGCTTAAGTTCTAATAATAAGCGCTTATTCTGTCTCAATCTGTATCCACTTTGAGAGTAAAGAATAAAGCTATAATTTACTAAAAGTACAATACAATTTTATGCACAAGTTGGCAACATCTTTGTGGCCATGAGTTAACTTTTATTCGAATGTATTTAAACAACTAAGGATGGGTTAGGCAGATGCACTTAAAATTAAAAACCGAAATTTTGCAAGACCCTGGTTCCTGTGTTAGTGACACTTTTCTAACAGTTAAAAGCTTTGTCAAGGGCAACATTGGATGTTAAGAAACAACTAATCTAGCGACAAACCTAAAATAGAGTTTTGAATGCTATTTCCACAACTTTAAAGCACATTTTCCATTTTAATAAAACTGTCGCTTTATTATTTAGTTCCTATCGCCGACTAATTATAAGTACATCGGTTAGTACCTACATTTAGCCTCGATAGGTCTCATATTTACCTGTTTACTAAACAAACATAACATTACAAGAAGACAAAGTAGGTACAAAATCTTGAAAATGATGCAATCTGAAAGAGATATTTCTTCATCAATACCTGTTTTCTTAGTAATATAATTTGAATAAATGTGTATTTAGGACAGATATAGTTGGACCTAAAATTTTTACATTCCTGTATTAATCTAGGAATAAACTTTTCTGTCATACATACCTTATGAGAATCTAACTGCCGAATTCTCGAATGCAACTCAATATTGAGGCGCCATTGACTCTGGTTCTGGAGAATTTTCGGGTAGCTCTGATTTATATAGGACAAGTCGTGACCAATGACGAACATCTGTATAAACTTTCGTCCCCTATTTAACTATTTTGCGATATGATTTTTCGAAAATCTTTCCACATTTGTTAAATCAGGAACTTTGCAAAATTTCAAATTTCTAGAAACCCAGCTTTAGGTAGCTCTTAGTCGGACAGAAAATGAATTTAAGATTTATATTAAAGTAGCTGTATGTATATTACACTTTTCTAATAGTTCCATTCCTCCCCCCCACAGTTCAACCGACCCCAGTCTATCCAATGAGCTGAGCGAGATCTACGCGCAACTCGAAAATATAGAGGCGGACAAAGCGCCGGCGCGCGCTTCCATCATCCTCAGCGGTTTGGGCTTCACGCCCGAGATGCAGGCGCGGTCTACCAAGACCTTCTCTGGAGGTTGGAGAATGAGGCTGGCACTGGCGAGAGCTTTGTTTTCTAAGTAAGTATTTAAACCGAGTAGTAGTATCTTTGAAATTAAAGAAACTGCTTTCCCATTTCGATAAGACTTTGACAGAATTAGTAGTTGGCTAAAACTAAAACAAATGATGCAGTGTAGTCTGGGCTGTCATCGTATTTTGTGATAGATTGCAATCTGAAGTAGCTAGCTATTAACACACACTAATGATGGTTTTGATAATTCACCGTCATCGTAAAGCACAATTTATTGATACCTACTATAAAGGCACCACCAAACGCGACCTCTTTACAGTGTATTTTTTTTTTTACAAATTTGAACCCTCTTCGTCATTTTTGACATCCATCATATCAGCATTCAAGCTAAACAAAACCATTGTCTACAGACCCGACCTCTTACTACTCGACGAGCCGACGAACATGTTGGACATAAAGGCCATCATCTGGTTAGAGAACTACCTACAGAACTGGCCCACCACCCTGCTGGTAGTGTCCCACGACCGCAACTTCCTCGACACGGTGCCCACGGACATCATGCACTTACATACGCAGCGGATAGACACATACAGGTCTGTACTTAATGAACTTTGAAGTTTTTCGTTACGAATTTAATACTCCCTTGTATTCTTAAACCTATTACATGTATGTTTTATGAAACTGTATAATTTACTGTGGCTGGCATAAAATTCATTATTTCTAATCAATCTTTAGTTTACCAGATTACATAAACAAATCATATTCATACCTTGACAAATGGTACCGATTGATATTCTGAATGACATTAGTGGTTTTTAATCGTGGAAACTTCTATGTTTACTACAATGTTAGAGTTACTGTTTGATTGCGAATCTGATAATACACCTTGTAACCTTGATCTTAAGGACTAGTTTTGCATTTTCTGACTGAATAAGCACTGCCAGTTTCACTGACAGTTAAGGAAAGCTTTATGAAACTGATACTGTTTGAAATGATCTACCCGAAAAGTTGCCGGAACTTATCTGGGGACATTAGTAACAGACCATTAAAGTTTCGTTTGTAATTTTAGAAAATCTCAATGAACAAAAAAGTTGCCAATATTTATTTACTCCTTTTCTGTTTCAGAGGTAACTACGACCAGTTCCATAAAACGAAGACGGAAAAGCACAAGAACCAACAACGCGAGTGGGAGGCGCAGCAACAGCACCGTGCGCACACGCAGGAGTTCATCGACAGGTTCCGGTACAACGCCAACCGCGCCTCCTCCGTGCAGAGCAAGATTAAGATGCTGGAAAAACTGTGAGTATGGACTAGATTTTATCAACATTTAGCAACTATTCATTCGATTTTGAGTGAAACCCACTCTCGTAAAAAAAAAACAAGCATCACTAAGACTGATATTAAATTTTATCCAACTATACCAAGTAGGAGAAAGTCTGTGGCCATTTTGTTTGTCTTTCTGCCAATGATGGTGATGATGTTAATATGATACCGGAAGGTGTATACACACGCCACAGGATTTGCCTTACCAAAAATGTTCGTTGTTAGGACGGACCCAGATAATATTATTATCTAGGTATCTTAACCTCTTAGCTCTGTCCAAAAAAACGGGCGATGAAAAAGAGTCTCTACGTAAATACAGTACAAAGGCTAAATAATTACTCCGTTGATCCATTTTTTCTGCTCATTTATAACTTCTTTAATCTATCCACAGTCCAGAATTAAAACCTGTAGAGAAAGAAATCGATGTGGTCCTGCGGTTCCCTGAGACAGAGCCTCTCTCGCCGCCCATTCTACAGCTGAATGAGGTCGGCTTCTACTACGCTAAGGATAAGGTCATATTCTCCGACGTCAATCTTGGAGCCACTTTGGAGTCCCGGATATGTATCGTGAGTATCTTCAAAGCCATACATTGTAATAAATGTCGAAATATTTGGAATAGCGTGACGTAGGACTACAGCGCTATTCTTGTCTTGAATCCCGTTTTATTTATGGTCGGCGCAGCTCATGTTCTTCCATATTTCTCTATTAGTCGTCAGCATAGTCCATCCATATGGCTGTGTACAGGTTTGATTTTTTTAAATAACACAAACTTAACTTACGTAGTCTCCTACCAAGTGCGTTAGAATTCAGCAGATGTAAACTACGAAAAAACTTATTACTTCGTTTACGCTTTTTAAAACCGTTCCAAGCAGGTCATGTAAAATTACATAGTGAAGATAGTGACGTATGCCTGGCTGTGTTCTGATATAAGCGAAAGATATGCTTCGGTAGCATTCTACCGCATCGAATGTCGATAAACTCACATTGGTCATAGTTCATAAACTGACTCATAAATTATTACGACGGTAATAAAATCCATTCTATGTCATTTTAATGTGACAGAGCTTAGTTTGTTGTGAAGGTCATCACTGTATTTGGGCCTGTGACGATACTCACATTTGTTATAGAAACATTTTTTTTTATTCTTCTCGGCGATTCATACCTACGCGACTAAATACCGTTACTCGTGTTTTCCCAATAAAACAATTGAATTATTTTTTTTGCGGTCCCATTCAATAGCTGTATACCCACTATATTTATCCCGTTTCCTAGAACGTATTTAGTGTTTATAATTCACCATATAATCGGCGCGTCGTGATCATTTTGATACACAGATGTCTGAACTGTGAGAAAAAAGTCCACGATGATCGACCGTGATTGACAATATAATGACTTGGCAACACGAATCACGAGTGTATTTAGTTTTTACATGAGAAATAATTATAGGGCCTATTATTAGCCATTATCTGCGCGATTACTTGATTTACTCAATTCAGTTTGTGTACTTTTCTTTGTAGCTTAGTTTTTATTGAAACCTGTTGAATGATACTTTTACGGCTTAATAAAACTATGTTATGAAGGCGTCAGTTTTAGCAGTTATCAATATCAGTGAATGGTCACCACGCTTGCTCATTGCGAATGATTGTGCGATGTTTATTTCAGATTTTGTAAATATAAGAATTAATTGACACAGAGCGTCTTGTGGGCCCTTAGCAGGAGGCATTTTGAATGTTACCAAAAAGGTGCTTCAATGAAGTTGGGACTCGCCTATAAAACTTTTTACTTATCATAATTTAACTCTTTAATATTTCTCATACTAGGTCGGAGACAACGGCGCCGGTAAAACAACGTTACTAAAAATAATAATGGGCATCCTATCACCTACTAGTGGAATTCGCAGCGTGCACAGAGGGCTGAAATTCGGTTACTTCTCGCAACATCACGTCGACCAATTGGAGATGAACGTCAATTCCGTAGAGCTTTTACAAAGAAGTTATCCAGGTATGCAGCTTATCTTTATGCAATAGAGCTCATTTTAAGTTGTTTGTATTGGTGATGTGATTTTCTGAGTATACAAAAAAGTTGATTTATTAGAGTCTCGGTTCATGCTGAGTCATTTATTAGCAACTTATCTATTAAGTTCATGTGTTTATTTTGGTTTATTAACAGTTTTTACTGAAGTTGTTAGTTTGTAATCGAATTAAAAAACTTGATGACTTCATGTAGGATGTAAAAAATTAATAAAATGCAATTCATTCATTCGGAAAAACCATGGTTTGGAAAGTAATTAAGTAACTATCAAAAACACAGAATTTTTCTGTTTTGGAGATTTTGGTGCCTTTTCTGGCTTATCTGGACTTGTAATAAAAGAGGCTAGTGTTGGCCCTGGCCTATCTAAATTCGACAGATATTATTCGAATGATTTCTCTAAATACTTACTCAAATTCATCCACAGGTAAAACAATAGAAGAATACAGAAGACAACTGGGCAGCTTCGGCGTGAGCGGCGACCTAGCTCTGCAGACGATCGCCAGTCTCTCCGGAGGGCAGAAGTCCCGGGTCGCGTTCGCGAGGATGTGTATGGGCAACCCCAACTTCTTAGTACTTGATGAGCCTACTAACCATTTGGACATCGAGACTATTGAGGCGTTAGGAAAAGCTATTCAGAAATATACGGTGAGTTTTTGTGTAATATTTAGATGCTTAATTTATAATGGAAAAACGCCTTTAGCTTATAGGGTCATTTTTTGCACCTTTTGAAAGAGGCGACCCCTATTTTTAAACGCAAAAGTGCAATGATTACGTTTTTGGTTTCCTTCGCTTTAGCTCTTGAATTGTTAAAAGGTTCCCTTTTTTCAAGAATTATTGTTTTCGTGCGAGTAATACAGATAAGAATCTACCTGTCGCTTGAGGAACTTAATTTAGCTGATCTTTGCTTATCATGGACAGCATTGATGTTCCTGCATTAGTCTGTGCAAACTAGGTCTACTCAAGTGATGTAATCATATTCCAATAGATGCAGAAAACTATTATTATTATTCGGTAAGCATCGTGTTTTACCCAAATAAGTTATTGTTCCATTGAACGTCCTAATGATATACTGTTAACTTTAACTTGACTAATAATAACTTGATGATTTGTTCTAGGGAGGAGTTATCCTCGTATCTCACGACGAAAGGTTAATACGAATGGTGTGCAAAGAGCTGTGGGTGTGTGGCGGCGGCTCCGTGACCAGCATAGAGGGAGGCTTCGACGAGTACCGCAAGATCGTCGAGAGAGAACTCGAGGCGCAGAACAAGTAGACCAACACCGCCGGAATGGCCACGCTGTGTCGCGTCGTGTCCCGCGCCGTACACAATGTATTCCGTTGTTTTGTAGGCTGATTATTATATAACGTGTGTTGTTGTTGTTGGGGTGTGAAGCTATCGCTTTCTCCCTTTTGAATTTTGATGGTTGACATTGCCCAAGACGGCACGTCGGCACGACGCGGCACAGTGTTTCAATTCTCGCTTATCGCAATTTTCACACCTACCCACATGTATACAATATATCCATGTAAAAAGTAACCTTAAATTATATCGTTGTAATATAATTATAGTTTTTCATTATTAATTTTACTTACCTATTTATTTACTTTTACTCATACATTCAGTGCTGGTTCAGTGGAGAAATGAAAGACTTGTTAATATCAATGCAAATTTTTATTTATACCTTCAACCTCTCTCTCACTTTGTCTCCATTTAATACCTTCAGCATACATAAACGCGTTGTTCGAAATATTCGAAAATATCGATGGCAATTAAAAAAATATAATTAACTTAAAAATGCATATTTACAAATCAATGATCAAATACATAATATACAATTAAAATAATGACTAAAATAAGAAGAAATTAAATTATTCAGTGGAAATTATCGAATTGAACTCAATTTCAGGCAGTAAAACTATCTTGAGACATACATAGGTAGGTGCTCTGGTCTAAATGCAAGAATATTTCATACGAAATAAGTAGGCGCATGTGACATCGGAGGGAAGGGTAATATTGTGAATGTTCAATAAATTAAACTTGATTATAGGACTATTGAAGTATACAATACATAAATATACTGGTATACAATAACTATACCGGTTATTATGGCAATTTGTGATTGTGAATATATAGGTAAAAATTAAAAAGTTACACTACCAGATCACAAATACTAATCTAAATTACTTATGTCCAGTTGGCAATGACAAATGGCTGTTGATCACTCGACTCTTACTACGAGTAAGAGGGGTCGATGAATAAAACTTATATTTTACTGATGTTTTTTGCGCCTGGGCTTAGTTTTGTCGGCGTTCCTCAGTACTTCTGCGTAGGAAAGCTCTAGTTTCCTTAGTTTGTGTATTTCCTGTGACGCAGTGCTCTGTTTGATGTCCCACGAGTCGGTCTCGGGGTTCCATCCTTGGTATATCTTGCCGGTCCGGCCGCTTGCGCTGGGTGTTGGTGAGTTTAAGTTTCTGTTGTAGAACTGTAGTGTGGAGCCGTTCCACTCGCTCTCTGCCGCTCTGACGAGGGGACTGGCCTCGATCGGCCTGTAGTCCCTCCTCTTCTTGCTCGATGACTTCTGGTAGGTGATCTTAGGTGGCGACGGGAACACCGGCGAGTCGGCGCCCTGGCGGTCCTGGCTGTGTTTGCGGTTACGATGTCTGGACTTCTTTCTAGTGGCCGCTATATACTCCAGTGGCTGACGCACCAACGGAGTCAAGACACGTTCTTTCTCTTCCTTTCTCTCTCGTTCTTTCTCTTCCTTCCTCTCTTTCTCTCGCTGCACGCTCTGATCTCTCTTCTCCCTTATACTCGTGTGCTCCTTTGGTTGGCGTGCAGGGCTCGGCTTGGGTTTTTCCGTGGTGCTCTCGGCCACTGGTTTGTTCTCTTTGTTGCCATTCTCTTCTTTCTTGGCCACTTCGGGCTGGGGTTTCTCTTTTTCTTTCAAAGTTGGTGTTTCTGGCATAGTAATGTCAGACACTGGAATCGATTGTTCAGACATTACAGACGAAAATACGCTCTGAGTATCATCTGTAAAGTTGCCGGGCGCCTCCTCGTTGGCGGGTGTGACAGGCGGCACCTTGCCGGCGGTCGTGTCGTCGAGGAGCGGCAGTTGTTCTCCGTCGTCCTTGTTCTCCGCTGCCTTCTTCAGGATGGTGAAGATTTCCTTGAACAGTTCGCGGTATTCTGGTCTGTTACGGAATCGACTGTCCATGGGGCTGACGTCATCGTAAATGCTGAAACGGTAATCTTCACCGTCAGCGATTGTGCACAGGAATGAGCCTGGTCGCTCACGTTCTGTCTGCGTGGCTTTGTTGCTGGTTTCATCTGAAAATCCGGAGCTGGAAGTCTCTGCCTCCGAGAAGTCCGGAGTTTGGATGATCTTCTTTCGCGAGGTGGTTTCAACCTTCTTTGTCTGACCGACTCCTTTCTGTTGTTCCTCGCCGTGTCCGCTTTCCTCATCAGTGTCTTTGACATTGAACTGGCTGTAGTCTCCAGATGTTTGCAGTTCATCCTGGAGAGACAGAGGTCCGCACGGGTTCTGATTGCTGGGCAAAGTGATCGGTTTGGTCTTTCTGATGTTCTTAACCTGTGACAGTTGAACTTCTAGGAGAGCCTCGTACTTCTGCACCAGCTCTCTGTAAGGGTTATCATGGCCATCTTCTTTATTCGCCCATATACCCTGGAGCAACTTTTCCTTGGCATTCTGAAAGATCAACAGTGATTATTGGTTATTATTCTGAACCCATTGTGATGGTGACAACTACTTGCGCTTGTGATGTGTTTTAAACATGAAATGCTTGTTATTTAAGTGACTGAGTATTATGTTTTATCTGAATGAAGTTATTTGAAAGAAATGAACGTCAACAATACTGTTACTGAAAAAGAAGCCCTAGTTAGATTCATAGGAAGTCAAATGAACTTTGAACATGAAATGATCTTTGGATAAGAACAAATTAAACTCAAAGAAAAAATCTTACAAATATGATTAGTCAAACATACACCCATTACTCCATAGTAAACTAACTGTTATATCATAATAATTAATTATTATTGATAGTTGATATCACTCTGCATGTTAGATAGACATAAGCTAATAAATACACAATTACAGTATAGTTATAATTACTTTCGTAGACAGATACATATATAAAATATGATTTACGTTATGAATAATATTAGTTTTAATATCCCACATCCGTGTAGAAACCAATCGTCTATTACACATTTACATCATAAGTATATATAAAACAACGTTAGTTACATAGTGAAGTTACCAAATATCACACTGATCACCGTCACCGTTGAGTCGTTCAGCGTGCACTATACGCGTTTAGTATAATATAACTGGTCGGTAATGGACGTACCTTCGACTACATACGATATATCCAAAGAAAACTACTGCAAATGCGCTTCATAATGCATATGCAAAGCGTGATCAACAACATCAGGGGCAGTTGGAAAAACTTTGTCGCCTAGAAACGAGCGAAATTCATATGAGAATGTTGGCGAAATCCAATGCCAATGTTTTATTTATCCAACACGATCATCTCCGTGGAAAAGTGGGAAAGTAATACGTGTATCGGTTGCTGAACAATAGATATTCAAACGTAGGTAGTACAAATGAATACTGAATGATCCTCCAATGGAATTCCTCATTGAACTATACATTGATTAGTTTTAGCGTGTTAATGATGTTAGTCGAGTTGCGTATTTCGCAGAACTGTGAGTTAATGTTGTTACACAAGACAAGAAATAAAAGGAAAATTAAATGTACACTTTGTTAATAACAGGAAAGAATTTCTACAAAAAGATAATAAAGCTTTAACAGACTGTTTAGAAACGTGCAAGGTCGTCGTTGTGATACTTACGTCGAATTTGACAAGTTTGTTAGTGACGAGATCTTCACGTGGACTGTCTTGGCCAGACGGAGGGAGGATCAGGGAACTGATTGCGCTCCTGTCATCATCGTCTCCGTCTAGCATTGACGACATGTCGTCTCCTCTTTCCACGCCCCTTAGACATCTTATGCATAGTTGTCCTTGTCTGTGATTGAAAACAAAAGGCATCAGAAATGTTGCTCTCATGCAATAAACAGTGTGAAACCATCAATCATATTGGGAGTTGTTCTTACCTGACTTCTTCAAGGATAGAGAATTCTTCGTGCATCGATTTCGGTTCATCTTCTCTTTGTTGCCAGTTCCTAAACTGGTCGTGTATTCTGTTGTTCTCCTGGACCATTGACGCCAACTGTTCCTCCAGTTCCGTAACCCTCCTCTGTTCTTGTGCGAACGCCACTTTGCTCTCTCTGAGTTCATCACTAAGCCTGAGTAAATCCTCATCCTCTTTAGTCAGTTCTGGGAGAGGTGCTACCGTCTTAACCGGTGTACTGTTTACGTCAGGCTTTTTGACGCTGAGAGTGAGTTCCAGAGATTTCTCTTTTTCTTTGGGTTTCTCAGTTTCTGGTTTCCGTTCTGCCCTTCGCCTGGAGATCTCCAGTTGGGCGTTTAGGTCGTCCACAGTCTTTTGTAAATCTTCACATTTCGACTCCAGCGTTTCAATGGTGCCGCATAGACTGTAACCAAACACATTGTTCTTTGAAATTAGTCATGAATTAGAATCGATTAGTCAGTAACGAGATGTTAGAAGATTGTCTTTCAAAATGTAATCAATATTGACAGTAAAACGAGATAAACGACATTTGAAACAAAAAAAAAAGCTAAAACAACAGCATCTAATTAGTTAGTGTTAGGGAGACAAAGATCAACTTACGTTTTAATGTGTTTCTTTTCGGTAGCATGGTCGACAGCTAGCCTGTGATTGGCACGCTCCAAGTCTTGGATGCTCACTTCGAGTTGCTCGTAGATCCTCAGCCTGGAGTCGTTCACCTCGCGCAGAGCGACCGTCTGTTTCGTTAAGTACTGAAACAATATAATTTGCATTAAAATAACGTTATGTTACTTCATGTTGCCTGGTATCTTAGCAGCCAATCTTAGCGCAATAATGTGCTGTTGGTATAATTTAGAAATTTCATTTACAAGAGTTTTTGTCATAATGCAGCTTTATATGAATTGTTTGTTTACGATGTTCTAATCGCTGCTAGTGACTGTTATTACGGAATTTTAAGCACGAAGTTCAAACGGTAATCAAGATCGCCATTATGATTTACATTTTTTATACGAATAATGATAGGCCATAATGCGCCTGTTATCAATTACTCTGATGTTATTATGTTGGATATTTTAACTTTGCGATTTGTATCCGTTACTTCATGCAAAAATGTTATTACTGCCCACAAATTAAATTCTTACCTCAATTTCCTGTGTTTGGTCTTCGATGACATTCTGGTGTTGACGAAGAGCTGTTTCGAGTTCCTTGTTCCTCTCCAATAGGGTCTTCCCGAGTTCTGCTGCCAGCTGCAAATCTGTAATCAAAGAAAATTGCAATTTATTACGACGTTGTTATAAGTTTATGTTCGTAGTTAAACTTAATGAGGCTTTTAATAATTTTATTACAACACACTCGGGCCAGAAGTAACAAGAGTGTTAAAACTTAAAGCAGTTACTTCACCTATGATTTATTATTTAACGTTCTTACCTAACTACTTATGTTTCTATACAATACGCAGAGGCCCAAGTCACGATTTCAACTAAGATATGACCTGTAGTCCCTAAACTTAACTTATCCAGGGGTGGTCCATTACATAATCAACACCACACATAATTAGGTACTTATGTCAGTGTTAACTTAACCATCCGTTGTAAATACTGTCGTGACTAGACGTCTAGCCTAGACGGACACGTTAAGACATTGGAATGCAAAAAGTGAAAGACATTGCATCTAAAGATACGCCGGCGACTTGGACGGAGTAATTAACCTATCAGAACACCATCGCAGTGCAGTTGACGACCAGTAGCCTTGCGTTTGCGACAGCTGTCAAGCAGCCACGGGTACACCTGCCTACCTGCACGCGATGTATTACAACAGTTGGCAACAAACAACTTTGACAACCGTAGCTAAAATAAAAGACGCAAGGCACAACGCCTTCTTCGATCCGTCCGTGAAAGGTTTTTGCCGTGTAACCTTGCCCGCGCAAAGAACAAAACGCTAAAATATTTTCTTTGAAATCCAGGTCAATGAGTATGTTCCTACGGAACGCACGTAGATGAAAGTTGACGGACATATTGAGGAAATTGTGATTTATTAGAGATATGAATGTCGGGAGAATAGTACTTAGGCGGTACACTCACTTCGAGAAGTAATCTATATCTATACTAATATTATAAATGTGAAAGTTTGGATGGATGGATGGATGTTTGTTACTCAATCACGCCAGAACGGCTGGACGGATCTGGATGAAATTTGGGACAGAGATCGATTATAGTTTGGAATAGCACATAAGCTTTTATCCAGGTAGGACGATCCCGTGGGTCAATTGTGGAACTCCAGGCGGGCGAAGCCGCTGGCATAAGCTAGTAATGACTATTAATATTAAAAGACTTTTATGATTTGTTAAAAGATGCTTGTGTTTAATCAATGAACATTGTTAAGATCATAAAATGCCTTTTAGCAGTATCAAGTAAAACATTGTAAGAAACTTTGATGTCTATAAGCGAGATAAGCCATTTCACATTATTATGATATGCGCCAGGAAATGTTCTTCGCTCTAAATAGTATGAGCTATGCTATGTCGAATACTTGTTTCGTGTTTCATGGTACGAGGGACATACCGCAAACAACACTAGATTTTAATTGGAAGCACTCAGATGCGACGTAGAGTTTAAACTCGTACATAATAAATTTAAATTCATGGACAGCGCTTTTTTTGATCGTGGTAAAAAATTGCGTTTCTTTCAGTAACTTCATGCAAACCGGTTTCAGTCTTGTTTTTTTTTACCTCAAGCCACACGTTTGCCAGTCAAGCTGACGTATGATATTATAATGGTGTTACAAAACTTGTTTTAGGCCTTGCGCCGCACGCACAGGCTATTCAGAAGTAAATAAAAACTGACGCACGTTAGTTATGCACCAATGAAATTCAAAAATTACGTATTCTATAACCATCGCATGCATATTACTGCGTAACGTGTTGGGTATTGAATTTCATCTAATCGAAATATGCTTTTTATTCTTTTAACTCGCCATCAAACCAGTATTTTGTACGCCGTCGTTTTTTGCCAGTGGAGTCGAACTCAGTCAGCCATCTATTACTGATGTAAGATATTTTTAACTTGCAACATTGTTTCTAAACCTGCTTCCACACTTGAGCTGGTCAAAGACATGGAATTAGTTCCATCGCTCTATTGCTACCTAAGTATTTATGTGTTTAACGAACAAGCGAAGGATGCAATTCTTGTAACTAAACGTGAGGAATCGTAATACTTACAAATGAAGCATTGAAACAAATTCGTGAGAAGTCTATCATATTCTGGGATATGTAATTGAATTATATTAAGATTGACAATTTAAATATCAAACTAAGCAGGATCAACATCTTACAGCAGATTCAAAAAGATAACTTTGAAAATGTTAATCTGGAAGACTTGCAAACTTAACTCGTAATTTCTGAAACCACAGTAAAGCAACAAAGCTAGTTACAAAACTGCTTTTCAGGCGTGAAAGTAGTACCTACCTACATTCCTAGGTTTAACATGACTGGCGGCGATCTTATCTCTGTTTATCTGACAGATAAAGTAATGACTTCCGATTGTAAAGTGTTCGATCCACAAAACATATTTCTGAACAATTCCAATCTTAACAATGGGGCTAGGTTCGTTTGTTCTACTGCACGCCGAAAATGAACAGGAAAAATAGCTGAAAATCTTTGACCAAATGCGTAGGGGATGTCTGTAGGTTGACCAAATTAGGGAAACTCGGAATGTAGGCAACTGTTTTACCTATTTTCGGCGGAATAAAACCAAGGGCAAAATGTACGTAAGTTGTTTTTGCTACGAAGCAAATGATCTTTACAATAGAGTGACATCATCGGGTAATTTGACCCAACCAATGCACTTTCCATAATATAAGTTGATTATCAAATCTCTTAAAACTCTATTACGCAGTAATTTCATTGCATTCTGCATTAAGGAAACAATACGACTCTCTCTTGGTCATCGAGTTTTTGCCAAGAATGTAATCTGCTATAACATAATGCGAAACTTTCTCGCACGATGATATTCGGATCAGTGCTGATTTGATGATCTGATCTTTCAAAGAGAAAATTATGAGTACCAACTGTTTTCACAACAGTGTAACAATAGGTGTAATGATGTTAAAATGACTCACTTAAAATTAGCAAAAGAAAAAGTGTGATTGCAAATCATTTTAATCTACATTCTACATGATAAAGTAACTTGAGTTGGTGTGTCTTGGTTATTAACTCGTTTAATAACCTTTGGGTATTTCTCGATTAAATTATTGCCGCCATATTGATAAAAGTCGGTGGATAAATCTAGTTTTTAAAATACAAAATGATATTTTTATCCTTATATTTTTTGCATGATAGATCGTTTCAGTTGAATAAGTAGCTCTTATTTTAAATGAACGCTAAATGGTTTACTTACTTACTTCATGTCTAAAACTAATAAAAAACCAGGGGAGATATTTTACGTCCAAATGCAAATCCCACGACTTATGATGACGCCAGCATAATTTACAAACTAAATGGTGCAAAAACTGTTCAATTGTTCGTATCGCATTGTACGGCATACCAATCAAATGGGTTGCCATACAGTTATTAAATAAAGACAATGTGACAGATGCATGACAATGATTCACAGAGGAGTCAGCCATACAATCAACGACCCCTGACTTATGACTTGAGCAACTTCATGTTTTGGATTTTAATTTTAACTTTTAAGTTCTTCCTCATTATCCGACTTCTAAAAAAGGAGGAAGTTATATATTCCACCGGCATCTTTCTCTTGTATACTACAACTATAAAGGGTATTTTTTTTTTGCAAAAAAAAAGTCTTTAAAAAAACACTAACAAGGTTTAAAATAGCTTTAGGTACTTTCAGAAGTCGGTGGCAAAAAAGTCAATGAAACAAACAACGTCACCGACTTCCGAAAGTAAAGTTATTTTAGTATTTTTTAGGGTGTTTTTCTTTTTTTGATAAATATTTCATGGCTTGATTGGCGCTTTATTGATGCTTTTTGTTTACGTTATGGCTAGTGGCTAGACTTCGGCTTAAGGCGTAGATTTTTAATCATTTTTTAAGTCAATAAGAGTTATTTTTGTACGTCGTGTAGCTACCATAGCGTGTTAGATATCGGCCTGTAAATTTATCTATCCGTTTAAGTTTATTTTATGTTAATTTATTCAAATATGCTTCAGCGCTAATAATTCTAATCACGATAGTTTGGTGCAGTGGAAACCTTTACTTTATATTTGCTGTGCAATACTGCATAACTGCAGTCTAACACCCGTATATATACACAAGTCAAAGTGTTTGCTTGAGTAAATGTCATTTTTAAGATACGATTTTTATTATGTAGTTTAGTAATTGCTTAAAGTTACAACTGTAAAAAAGTTAGAATTTTTAGCTTTGCCTACTTTGGTGGTTCTTACTTCGTTTAAATTCTTGTCTATTGTATAAAAATTTTACACAAGTAATTACTTAAGCTTAAGTAATTAGGTACTTCAACTTGACTATAATATATACGGTTGTAACTGTGATACTACACAGGCATGATTGTGATGACGTATGATGTTTGTTGACTATTAGATATCTCACAGGATTCCTTCGCATCAACGGAACATTACACGAGTTTGTAACAGTTGTTACATATTTACACTATGACATTGAAATATTGTAAGAATTATTATTTCATATCGTACGATTAATCGTTAGGAGAACTCGCTTCGACGTTTCCAAATTACTCAATTAAAGTCAAGACTTAATGATGTTGTTGATATAAACAGGTTATGATTGTGGGGTTTTTTACTGTGGGGAAAACAGGGAATATTGTCTTTAGTTTACAACTTTACAGATGAGTTCCTTCTTATTAGGGAACCAACTGCCTAACTAAATTTGTCACTAATCTGGTGACCGCAAATAAGGATACTTAGATATGTAATTAATACCAGGCATAAGGCAGGTATGTAATTGTTGTTTGAGCATACTTCTTTGGTAATTAAAACATACAAAAACATTGACTTGGTTAAAATTGGTGCAGGATACTATTCTCAAGCAAGGATATTTTACAACAATGAATGAATAACGATTGAGACCGGTTACAAAATTGATCCAATATTATTTTGTAATCTGGATTTAAGTGATTATTAATATCAGTTAATCTCCTATATTACCACATGTAATACTTATGTCCCATTACGACACTTCAGAACGCGTCACAAAAGTGCGTAATAAACGTGTCAAATAAAGTAGTTATAAAACTTATTTTACTGTCGACTGCGGGTTATTGCGAAAACATTGAATTGTACGACTGTACAAGTGTGAGGAAAAACAATGCCGTCTGCGCTTGCGACGCTCACGGAGGTCGGTATGCCACATTCTCTAGCCCGCATGAGTAATTTCATTTGCCGCTGTTAAAATTGTTATAGTGTCATCGTCAAAAACGTCATGCAATTTTAAAAAGGTCGTTTTTTTTGCCGGTTACTGCTGTGAAGAATATGATTTCTATTGTGTCCGGCCACTAACGACGGCAGATCTGTCAAGAACAGTCAGGATTTTTCTTATTAGCGTGTCGAAGGCAAAAATGTTTAAATATGTTTGGCCCAAAACTCAGCTATGCGAACTCAGGGTTGATTTTGCCTCTTAAAGTTCAGTCAACCCGGTACGGACAATTTATGGACACGTCTCTGGACATGGACACCTCCATATAATATAGATAGAAACTACTGTGTATCTCGTCAGCGTAATATAAACCGCCCGGTCAGTAAAAGACCGTACGAGTTATACTGGTCTTTATTGTGAAGGAAATGATTTCTGATGTGTCTGGCCACATTGGCGGGCTAGATGGAGATCTGTCAGGCAGGATGGATTGGTCAAGCCGGTACTGACAAATTACGAATGCGTCTCTGGACATGGACACCTGCATACAAATTGGTAGATACTGCTGAAGTATCTGTCAGTGTCCGGCGGTGTCATAAAGACAAAGAAAATAACGGTTTTACTTATTATCAGGTTTCCAACGAACTTTGAAAATTATGATTATATTGAATTTAACCTTTAATAATATAGAGCGAAAAGATTTCAATCTCTCTGTAACTACCAGGTAGAGCCTTGCCCCAGACATTTACCAATCGTAATAACTGTGGTTATCTTAATCTTGAATCATAGCAAAAAATACATACTTATTTAATGTATAAGGTAGGTATGTATAACATATTGATGATAAATTAATAACCGATTGAGGTTGAATTATCGTATCCGTCTTTAATAAACTCATGTTGCGTCGAGAGTTCAAGATCAAAGTACGAAGGTCGCCATGGTTGTAATGTAGGCAGGAATTAATATTCAGGGTCGAATCTTAAGCTAAGAACTCTTGAGTTCTAGTTAGTGTCTTGACACTAGAAGCAGTAGTGAAAGAAGTAAGGTAGAGTAGTGTAGTGTGTGAAGTGTAGTGGTGATAGTGAAAGACTAGAGTAGCAGTTCAAATTGTTATGTTTTATGAGATTAAAGGCCATTTTTCTAGGTATAGTTGGTAAAATACCAGTGGTTTCTTTTTGCTACTGATATCTTGGTGGCCAGAACTAGGAAGCGATAGAGTGAGATTGTGGGTTTACGACGTGTACCGACTATAATGAAAATAGTAAGAAAGTATCTGTCAAAGTCCAGACTCCTGTGTCCGGAGTCACGTCCGCAATTTGTCCGTAACCGGCTTGACCGAACCTTAAGTTGTGGATAGTTGGGGTTGCGGGGGTAGTTGACAAGACTAACTACCCCTCTATTGATGTTGGTATGCTGGGATCGGGACCTCGTGGCCACGACCACAACTTGTCGCATGACGGGCTGCTATCTTGAACAAAACTGGTCGGACGCCAGTTTGCGGCTAAATTTTCTTCCCGGCTCCGACCAAAAGTCGCTTCTGCGGCCAAAAGTCGTGGTCGTGTAGTGCGCGAGGTGGTATTGTCTTGATTTCCATAAAATAATTTGTACTATTATTGTTTCCCATAATCGTCCCCCTCATAATATTTACTTGTACTATTATCATTTATACTAATAACGCTTGTGATATCAACTTATTAGTCATAACTTTTATTTGCCATAAAATAAGTTTCCATAATAACATGTGTTATAGCGTATTATTTTCAAGAAAAACAATATTATTTTAAATTTAACATCAAAATTGCAGGCGCTTGTACTGAACTAGCATCGTTGTGCTAGCATGGGCAAATAAATTATTGAAAATGAAAAATATAGCAAATGAATTTATGTTTTACAATTAAGTATTATGACACTTGATCGATTATGACCAATGAAGTTAGTGAAAATGATTTTAAGTAATTTCACGATTATGGCAACTAAAGCGTTATTTCTAATTAAATTATGGCAAATACAAGTAAGTATGGTATTTAAAATTATTGTATTTTAAATTATGGCAAACATTAGTAAACCGAGGTCCCTTACTGTGTGTTGCATTTGAACTTTGTACTGTCATGTTCAATCATAGCTAAAGTTACTACTATGTTTTCATTTAACAACGTACTAAGTTTTAATCATAATTTAGCGTTAAATGTTTATACTCTATAAATGTACACTGTTTTTAATTCTAAGTTGATCTATTGCGTTCGCCGACACGGATCGATTATAATGCCTTGAAAGAATTATCCTGAACTGGTTTATTTCATGTTCTATTGTCTGCTATACGTAGGTAATGTTGTCTATTTATAGACTGCTTAATTACTTATCGGTTGAAATCTTACTAACAACAATGTTGATGTATCTACTTGAAGATTAGTACCTAGGTACCTGGCACCTAGTAATATAATATTAACGCGTTTGGTTTGTGCAGTAAATTCATGGTTTAATAACTGCGTAGTTAGAGTTACCTACTTATTTATACTTTTCCTAATAAATTAAACATTTACCTTCCTACTTGAATGTATTTTTATTGTATTTATTTACCTGCATTACCATAATAGCTACATTCAGGGGTTTTATGCGCACGTAATGTAGTCGAACCACCTGCTATTCAAGGAGAGGAAACTTCATACAGGTAATGACGTTTGGGCATAATATCTGATGTAGGTAGATCTGTTGCAGCTGATATGTTATCAAATTCATATACCTTTATCACAGTTGACACGTTATTATATCAAGTAGATAATTAAACCAATATCAGCGCAACGATAACAGACAGCGCATTCTTTCAAGGTCTGTGCAGTTTTCCAACAGTTAACCTTAACATTAAGTAAATAAAGTTAACAGAATCTTAAATGCAAGAGCATGACGAGCACGAATCAGCGCGATACACTCCGATACCGTTACTGTTGAAGACGCACACACCGACGTGCTCGAAGGTGTAACACCACGTAACTCCAAAATGCACCAACCAAATACAATCATGATTTAGCTGACATGACGTTTGGCCATTGTTCGATAATAGCCCATAGAAAGACCGAGTCACCTCTCTAATGCTTACAAATAATTGTCTCAATAAATAACAGTACGTAATACATCATTAAATCTTTCCTCCTCAATGCTCGTGACCATAAATATCCTTTAGAAAATAAAACATGACATTAATCGACGAAGATAATCTAAATCTAACTAGAAAGGAGGACCTATAGAAAGCGGTACCGTAAACGCTAGCGTAACAGATGTTATTCAAACAATTCTACGCTTCGATTCCATTTAGTTTTGTTCTTTGCGTTACGAATTGCTTAGTGAGCGCAACGTCTAGGGCGACGGCCACGCCGCCGAGCGCCGCTCACACAGCCTTGCGAAACTAACCTTCGGTTCCTTGCAGGCACTCCAGCTCGACAGTGTAGTCCCACAGGTCCAAAGAGTTCAGCCCGTTCAGCTCCCAAGAGTTGAACGAGTCGCACTGTTCCTGTTCCTCGCTCATCTTATACCACTAGTTAGAGGTCACTCACGAAGCCTTTACGTGTCGGCGCTAGCGGCCATAATTTAGCTAATTCATTGTAATGTTCGGTGGTAGTGCTGGGAGACGCGGCCGGAGCGGCGGCGCAGAACGGACTGAGCCTCGGCCGCCGCTCCGCCGGCGCTCGGCCGCAGCCCGCAGCACGGTGCAATTACCGCGCGCCATCGCCCGTCCGCCCCAATCTCGTTCCAATCTCATTTCTTTCGATTACTCGCACAGTAGAAGAAATTAAAAAATGTTGTCGTACAGCCGACGTAATTCATAATTGAACAAAAAGTCTCAACTAATCACCAGAGAAAGTACGTAGCTCAGCAATGTGCCACTGGCAATGAATCAGGAGGGTATCGGTATGGAAATATACCTATATGTGACGATGAGCTAGAAAGTGTTGGATCTGTTTACAATGCTTTCGCACGCTTTACATTCTTAAGCGTCATTGTAGATTACCATCTATCATAATAACATAACAGCAGCAATTTGTATGTAATCTGTTTGATGCAATTATGGGGGAATCTGGGTAATGTTCTTGTGATGTATCTGTCCAATCTGACGTTTAATATAGGAGTCCCGTTGTTAATATTCAAAACAGCTATAGACTTGATTGTATTGGTACACTAGCGACCCGCCCCGGCTTCGCATGAGTTCAATGTATATACTAATGTAAACTCTTGAATCACTCTATCTATTAAAAAACCGCATCAAAATCCGTTGCGTAGTTTTAAAGATCTAAACATACAAAGGGACAGACAGACAGACAGACAGCGGGAAGCGACTTTGTTTTATACTATGTAGTGATGCAGGGGAAGCGAGGTCGGATGATGCAGCAGGTGCAATACCCGCGCCATCTGATCGCCGCGAGGCTGATCGAATGCGCTCAATAGACCGAGAATACGCAGCGACGGCTTGTCATATCGAATAAATAGGACATTTCGTTACGCAGTTGGTCATAATCCCACGACACTAATATCTTGTTACTGAGTTACTTGCAGCCAAGTTATAAATAACTTAACTACATATAACTTAGCTTAGACTTCAAAGCTTCAAACAGCACTTAAAATACAATGAAAAGCATTGGAATTGAACTAATGACGTGAATTGGAATTTGAAACATTAATTTGCTCTAGTTAGTTTACCGTAGATCCGGGTTCATAATTCAGTGCTTTATCTTTTTGATCAGTTTATTTATTGATATAACCACTCCAGTGTTATCAACATTAACTAATTGAAGAGTTCATTTCTTGATTCTCAAGTGCTGTTTAAATATATTTATCAATGATTGGTTCGTCCTCAAGCCAGGGTCATCAGTTGTTACGGGTCAGGTAAAATTGCTCCGTCAAGAGATATGCAGTCGAAAATAGAAAGTGAATACCAAAACACTGTAATTAATGACGGCACACGGTGAATCTGTAATTCAAAAATTGAAATGTCTTGATTTATGTATATGCTAGGCTACGCTGACACGAAGTAGATAGAAAATCAACTAGTCATAACATTGATTGTTCGGATACTTTGCATTACTGTGCAATTGTAAGTTATATGTATGGGGCTAGAGTATCTATCTATAATTTATGGCAATTCCATGGCTTTGCAGCCATGGAATTGCCATCGACATGAAGTACAATGTTTGGAAGAGTTTTAGGACTACTAGATACTCCAAACATGTATACTCCTATATTATTATCTGTTAGTATTATTCTTGCGTTTCTTTTCTCTCTTACTATTATTGTACATCCTAAGGGTATGTTGTAGATATAGTTTTATTTTTATTTTTACCACCTTTATTTGTGACCCACATAAAACAACAATAAATTATTATTTCCTTTATTTATTTTTCTAACTTATTTTTACATTTTTAAATAACCCTATACAAAATCAGTATCAAAAAACATTTTAAAATATATAAAAATAAGTTAGAAAAATAAATAAAGGAAATAATAATTTATTGTTGTTGTATGTGGAAAAAATTAAAATAAATAATAATAAATAAAATATAATTATATTATCATATTTAAATATAATTTAAATAATTATTATATAATATACTATTTTTCTGTCTTCTTCCTTGATTCGCCTCAGGCTATTCCCATAAAACAATGGCAACTTTTCGTGTCAATCACGTCCAGTAAGAGAAACAGCTAAAGAAGATGCAGTTGCTATGTTAATTGAGAAGTTACAATTTACATCTTTGTCCTACAACTGTTCCATGGGAACTCAAATTACATGCACAACCGCCAGAATGAATGTGTGAATAAAACGGTCTTTAAAACATGACGTGCTGAGTGAATTGTCTTCGTATCATGAATTATTCTCAGACTGTGGTTAGCCAACGTCTGTGTCGGTCCGACAGCACGAATGTTTGGGTGCGTTGACACAACGAGCCATTCATCTCAATTATGTGCTACCAGAAGTATATGTTATCGTAGTCACGCTAGCTTTGCCTACTGTTTACTTTCAGCATCTTTTTCATCTTTATTTGGATGCTGAATTCTTTTGTGACTTGCCTTAGTCTCCTATGTATGAAGTTTCGTTATATGCACCATCGCTGTTAGTTACATTGCCTTCTTGACCTAATGTCGATGGTGCATTGATGGTGTCAAACACTAATGTATGTTACTAAGAGATTTTTTGCTGAGTGGTCGTGCGTAGTTCGTTTCTCTCAATGAAAAGGTGCAAGATGGGATTATATTAACTTATGCGATTGAGAAAAGCTTTAGAAAATATTACTTTCTTGATAAAAGTAAAAGAAAGAAAATACTGAGAGTGTATCCGATGTTGGCATGAATGACCATGGGATCTCGGCTGTTAATGGAGTAAAAGAAGATTGGCAATCTTTCGTTGAATCTAAATCTGTCACGACGTGTGAACCATCAATGACTTGCATTAGAAAATATAAGGAGATGAGCTCAATGCGTAGTGTACATTAAGATTGTTTGATCGCTAAAATTAGACATAAAAGCAGGAAAGTTTATGTTGTTTAATTTAATCCATGTTTGTGGAAACACTTGGGTATATGGCTTGCGTTAACATTAAGCACTAGTTAAGTGCACTTCTTAAACTCTTTAATCTTGTTTACCTACTTTAATGATTCAGCATAAGTATTTTTAGCCATCTATAGATAAGTGGTTGTATAAAAATTGTAAATAAGAAAAAGCGTTGAATTTAAGTGGTCGATTTATTTTTCAACCATGTTGGTTATTTATAACGACTTCTTTATCATATTTATCAAATTAATTTACAATTACCAAAAATTTCATAAGCAACTTTAATCCTTATTGACTTGACACACATTTTAACAAGAGATTATCACTCGATATTTTAACGACTTATGAATTTATCAAGAGGAAGGTTTATTTTGATGATTTGATCAAATAATTGAAATAAAAACTTACCAAATGAAAAAGGTCGAAATTATTTCATATCTTCCATGAACGGTCATGACCTTTCTGTAGATATTATAATAATAGGCTAGGTAAAGATTGCTAACATTTCGTGTTCTATTCGTGCGTTTAAAATTGATTAGAACTCACAGTTTCTGGCGAGGTAGTCATTACGCGCTAGTTAGAGTGCGAACCTACAGCAATGATGTTTTTTTTTTTAATATTTTATTATTCATGGATTCTATTGTATGTGCCTGAAGGGGGTCATGTCCATATGTAGGTAATTACTTACTTATAGAATTGTTCGTGGAAGCGACCATAGCGGGTAGCTGTCATGTACAGTAAATAAGCATTATGAATTACCTGCCTAATATTTCTACTTGAACACAGTATAGTTCTAAATTAAATTCATTCACCCTGATTTATTATTATTGCCAGTTTCAATCGCGTGCGATTAGATATTATAGATTGCAGAGATAAGCGAATTAATGATTAGATTAAAACGATGATACCACTTTTAATTAATATCGAAACTGTAGAAATTATGAGGTTCTTAATACCTTATTAACTATTTTTAATATTTTGCTTGCGAAAACACAAAGGTCAAAGAAAACGTGATTTGTTCATTATTGTAACTTTTTCTAAGTAAAGTCACACCTTTTTAACGCCTAACTTACGAATATCGTAATTGATTAGTGATGCTAATTCACAGAAACGCTGAAAGTTGGAAATTTTTGGGTTAGCCGTACTTTAAGCACGAAGACTGTTAGATAATTTGTCAGCTAACACGTATCTTGTTACTCGGGCTTGTCTGGCTATGGTTGTAATGTAAGATGAACTTTCTGTACAGTCACGAGCACCAATATGTTAACACTTAGCAAGTCTTAAAAGTGATTTTCTCCTACATTTCTAATGATATGTTGTTACGAACATAGCATTTTAGAACTCATATTTTTTTATGAAATAGATCCTATCGGCAAGTTACAATCGGTATTTCTCGCAAAAATTGCCTTTAAATTTAGGAAAGTGTATACATATTGGTGCTCGTGACTGTACACACAGTCGAATTAATCTGGTATCTAAAGTTATGTTGGTAGGCACAGAGTACAATTAAATTCATCATCAGCCCTTTCTAATTTTCAATCGAATAACTTGGTCATCATTTCAAGGAATTGATAGTCATATAACGTGATATAATTACCATGTTTTTTTTAAGTTTACTCTCTCTACTAATTTCTCCTGTCCTGTCGTGGGTGGGTGTACAAAATTTAAACTCACATACACATACAGCCAAACCCGGAACAACTACCTGTAGATCATACAAATATTTGTTCCTTGCGGGGATGGAACCCCTAAAACGCAGAGTAGTAGCCAATCGCTCACCCACTGCGCCAACCGTGCCGTCAACCATTGTTGTTTTTAATTTTGCTAGACTGTATCAACACTGAACATAAGTAGTGGTCGTGGCGTTCGAGCTTGTCCGCCACTTTGAGATGGTTACAACTTAAGTAACAATACATCTTACCTATTTACTCCAACTATGTTGCATCCACACAGCGGTGTTAGTTACAAATCTCAGACTCATCAGTGGTCAGAAACCAAATGTTGCCACGTTACATAAATATCGTTACAAAATATTTGCTCAATGCACGTATCAGTGTACGGGCTATAATCAGAGGTCCGTTGTGAAACTGGTACAATTGCTCAGTTTCGTAGCTGTGACAAAAAATGAATTTACATAAACTTGTGACTTTATTGAAATAAAAGTCGAATAGCGATTATTTGTTTATTGTTACCTAAAGATGATGTATGTAAATGAGAATGAGTTAGTGATGCGATAATAGCTTGATTTCGTGTACGAAATCAAGCTTATTTAAAAAATGCAGTCAAACAGAAACAATAAGTGATCTGCCTAGCCTTTTCCCAACTATGTTGCGGTCTGCTTCCAGTCTAACCGGATGCAGCTGAATACTATATTTTACATGGAGTGACTGCCTATCTGACCTCCACAACCTAGTTAGTAAGTAAACAGAAACAGTAAGTACCAACCACAGGCTAGTTGAAACCGAGGGCCAATCGAAAAATTCGTTGACCTCTGTTGATAGCAACCTATAATGATGATCACATCGTCCATGACAAACCCAGCAAAGGAATAATAAGATCGTAAATAAAGAGCAACGGAAGCAGTTAGATAACTTCTGCATTTTTAACACCTGAACTGTGATCATAGAATGATCATAAAATTCATGGTCTTCCTTTTATTTGTGACACTATGTTATTTAGCAAAAAATAATCCTTATGATGAAGCCTTTCAATCGGTATGATAAAGCTACAGGATGATTATTTTTCTCGTGTAACGGGTTCGATTCCCGGTTCAACCATGTAATTATTTAAATATCTATGAATGCAGTTTCAATTGTTTTTTAAATTCAAATAATGTCTTCTTTCAGTAAATGTTCCATCTACAATATTCAAGGTACTTTCCCTCCATGTGGCATAACCATGGGACGCCCTGTATTATATCCCTCGCCACTTACATGACCTATCTGCATAACATAAATAATCTCCAGCAATTTGTGGCGAAGAGAAAGCGTTCCAGCCTGGATAAGAAGCAGGAAGGGCACGGCGGCCACAAATGTCAGCTCATCGTTCCCATAGTCGCGCGGGCGCATGCCGCAATCTGTTGAAAGTAGAATCAATTTGTTTTAGAAAGTAGATTGTTCTATAGCCTCGCCTTTTGCGAATTATTTTTAATACTTTTGCTGTTACGGAAGGTTCTAGCTTCAAAAGTATGAAATATGATTTGAGTGTCTGTGGTCTATTCTAACACTTACTTTATTAGTTACTAAATTATACGCTGCCTGCAGTTGTTCATGAACTTGACATGTCTTCCGATTACTTAATCTCATTTGCTGGCTAATCGGACAAGAAGTATAAAGTTGGCCTATTTCCGACATCTGGACCTGAAACCTTGCCATTTATTGCGACCTTGTGTTTTATCTGTTCGTTTTATTCCAGTGTCCACATATGCTCTTAAAAACACCATGACTGTCCATGGCGTTTTATTCCCCTTCAGTGGTAATAAATATTTTTCGTAGATAGAGGAAAAAGCGATGTAATATACGGTAGACCTAATAAATATGCATTCAGAAGTCTGAGCAACGACCCTGAATAATATTTACCAACGTCTGTTGAGTACACTTTTGTAAAAAGAACCGCATACAAGTTACAGTGATAGATGGCTGGAATTTTACGGTATGCACGCACGCGCAATTGATCTACGTAACAAAATGACGAAACGTTGAGTCGGCGACAAAATACTGGTAATGAAATGCAGTGGCTTTGGACGGTTAGGGACGGTGACTCATGCGTTCGGTTTTAAAAGGTTTTTTTGTTATGAAGTCCCAGGTTGCTTATATACCTATGTTTAATAATGATTCAATACTAAACACATTGTTTTCCAATGACACTGTACCATTTTCGGTATGCTTGTGTGCGGTCAAATATTTTCCTTCCAGGGCAAATACTGCTTCAAAATCATGATTCAACAGTGAGTATTTGCATGACTATGTTTGATTTGTTTTACAGACCATAAAATGCACCTAGAATTTACAAAGCCGACGGCTAGTAGCTTCGTACAAATAACGAATCCAAGTCAGCGGCTCCGCAGAAAACGTGATTATTTCATCTGCGGAAGCCTTTGCAAATAAGGTCGTATTTGGGTCGATCGCTGGTAGCGCTCAGCTCTGATTGATGTCTCAATTAATGTCTCAATTTGTGTCTCTTGGGGCTTTAGAGTGTTCAACTTCTTATCATACAAAGGTTGAGTAGCATGAAACTCATCGTATACCTCGCTATGATAGCACACCGCCAGGTTACGAGTTTACGATTATTATTACGATATGGGTGTGTCTATGGTAGATAGATACAGCCTTTACGACTTGGCATTGGGTCGTTCGTGGAATTGGCTAGTTGCCTTCGAATGATGACCCAATTAATCTCGCATCAATCATTCACTTCAGTCCAGAGCTGGCAACTCTCCAAAGGCTTTATACTGCTCGACTTCTAACAAATATTGAGTGACGGCTCCACCGCAGAATTATTCAAATTGATTGACTATAAATAAAGCAGAACAAAGAAAGCATTGAGTCGCGTTCTACTTTTTATCTTAATCTTCTTGCAAATGTCGGCTTATCGGTGACATTATTACATACATTACTGTCTGTATGTACAAATCGAAACTGAATGTTATTTCGACTAGATTTGCATCGTGTGAAGTAACGTTCAGACAATACTTGCATCACTTTACCTACTATGTAATTAAGTGTTTGTTTACTCGCGCACCATGTGGATATGAGGTCACCTCGTGCTCGGTACAAGGTCACTTGGGACACAATGTGTTAGGTACATTTTATTAGGTTGGTACCGCGTTATTCGATATTTAGTCTGGCATGAATGAAGCACTAGAGATGATAGAGCATGTGGATTAATAATTAAAGCTCCCGTTTGACATTACAATGAGCTGGTATCAATTGAGGACAATTCGAGTAATTGAAAATTCTTAGAATGCAGTTGCTGCGACCAAAATTGGAATTACATTATTCTTTTAGTTGTTGGGTTTTTAGAGTACATAGGTATCACAATACAACGCTTTCCGCATCTCCATCTAATCGCAGTAGGGTTTGAAAAGTCATTGGCACAAAAAGATGGTACCTACGTGGCTACGTCATAGGAAATTACGATTATTTAGTATGCACAAGACGCTCTTCTATCGCCATAAGTAGGTGCACCGATATTATCTTCGTTTTATTGTATGAGTTCATATCTTTAAATAAGTCGATAGGTAAATACGCAGTGTTGGTACCTAACAGGATTACATAGAAGACTTTGCTCTTACATAAAGTGTTTGTAAATAATATTAAATAAAAAACCATTAGCTGACGCTGTTTTTTTCCTTTTTTCTTTAAAATGTATCGATTCGCAAACAAAAACAAATGAAAAGTGTGTTCAAATCAAGTTATCGTATTCACATGTAGGAATTTTTATTGGAGATTTTCCTTGTTCGATGCATTTTTGAGAGTCGCTAATCGATATTAATAGACCAATCAATTAGAAACTCATGATAATTGCTGAAGATATTGTTTTATTAGTTGACCATATTAGTCTATAGAAAATCAAGAACTTCAATTGTTTTTTTGACTTTAAGTAATTCAGAGACCTGCTTAAATATAATCCACCTCCTATTTTGCCCTTAATGTCACAAGACATGCAAGAAACTGACCCTTGCGCAGCCGCCGTGGACGTGGCGAACTTTTGGGCCAACAAAATTTAAAATACTGTCGTGGCACTGGCAGTGACACGACGAAGAAGAAGAAATATGCCTCAGTTGTGTAAAGTTGGGTTTGTGAATACTGGCACGTAAACCTAATAGCCTAAGGAGCAGCCCTAGCCCTGCATCCTTGTTAACTAACTAGGCCACGTGGCGTGCAAAGCAGAATTAACGTTCATTAAACACAACGGTCGATGACAGTCCGGAACACGATATGTGCAACATATCTCACTGTGGGAGTTAGTACCAGGGCTTTATTAGCCGTGGGAGGTAGGGGAAATGTCTAATAAGTTAGTGTTATACGTAATCTTCGCCTACAAGTGCTACATAAACATACATTCATATATACACAGCCTACTGTTCCAACGGCTAGGGTACAGGCATTGTCTCCGTGAGGGGGCATAATTCACCACGCGGGTTCAGTGAGGGTTGGTGGAAGTCACATGTCTTCGATTTTTTGTTTAAATGTCATGCCGATTTTCTCACAATGTTTTCCGTTAATCATTTTAAGGGCTATGGTGCTGAATAATTTTGATGTTTTTATTTTTATTCGGTTCGGACCCATGAACGGCAATTCGCATGTCGGGGTGGTTACCACTGGGCCACCGCTTCTGTCTACATCAGTGCCTACAACTTATCAACAAGCTCTCTTTATGGCGATAAATCTAGGGTGGTTCAGGAACTATTAAGCGCCATTTCATTTTATCGCTTCTGTCAAAACAGTCTATACCAGCTATTCTATCCTGAAGTATTGATAAGAATCTTAAGACAGCTTTTATAAGAATTATGTAACATATTGAAAGGTTTCAGTAGCGCTTGTCAGTTAGCGATTACTTGATAACAGTAAGGTAGTAACGCTCTGATCTGTCAGTGGTTGTGATTTTCCGCATCCTGGTGAAACTGGTATGCAGCCAATAATTCACGTAAATAAATTGTGGAATTATTCAGAGGTAAGTTATTTATTATCATTCATAAGATCTCCGAATTGCTACCTGTTTTTCAATTATAAAAAAATACTTGTTACCTATATGACAGGTGCAAACAAGCTTGAACAACAAGTCGCTCTAAAAAACTGAAAATATATTGTCAACTTTCAAGCATTCAGTTACAGGACTGAAGCATGGTCGATTAAGGAGACTACAATTCTGTACAATTCAATAGGGGTTTATATTAATTTGTACGTGTAATGATGACCTTCAACATAAACTTTCCTTCAGAGGCTTTATGTTCTGAGATCTTTTCTTAGTGCTCACCTTACGTTATGATGGACTCTTGTGCTAACGTGTTTTTTAGAACATGTTCTAGACTCAACAGTTCAGTTTTGTTTTGTTTGTAGGACCGACCCAAATTGCAGAGTAGTTTGTACCTAACAACAGACAATAATTACGATCTCAAGATAAGCTACAGGATATTATCCAGTGTCTGCTTGAAACAATGTGTGTGATGACCTTTGTAATAGGTTCAGATAAACGGTCATTTATTAAGTGTCCTTATCTGTCTGTTATGACACTGATGACTTGTATTTTGTTAAGAGAATCATTATCAGTTTCAATAACTATGTAGACAGTGTAGGTATTGCGATCACAAAATGTATAGGTACCTTCTTTCTTATGTATAGAAATCAATTGTAAATTCAAAATTGACTTAGTATGTTATGGCTTGAAGTTGTGATAATTTTATCCGACTTCATTTTAATACTTCGATCTTCAATTTGCATCGCTATCAGGATATCGTTATTTCCAGCTATCGTAGCTCGTGGAGGTTCAAAAAGTCGTTAGTAATAACTAAATTATCTATTCACAATTTCTTCCTTTCCGAGTAACGGATTACCCTATCACACGTATCTTTAAACGGGCTTACTTTAAAACCATTAATGCCTGATATTTATCACTCGTAATCATATTACATATTATCTCTAATACGATTCTCTACGATAGATGACAAAACCAACCAGCTGCTACAAATACTTATCAAGATGGTTAAATTAGTCTTGTGCACTGCGCAAGCGCTGATTTACTCTTAACGCAGTAGGTATGTACGGGTTATTGTGCTTATAATGGGCTCTGCTCGAATGCTTAGCGTACACCCGGTAGCATTTACGACTGCTTGAGCATTCGGCGCCGGCGCTAAAGGCACCAGTAATAGGAACCCGCTGACTTGGATCGATTCGCGTCTCAAAGTAATAAGAGCTGGCTGTCATAAGGCCATTGTTGTGGAATTGTATGGAATACTTTACGGCCTTCATGTATGTATAGAGCAGTTGCCGACTCATCAAAGTATTTTATGGAATTTTTACTCAACTTTAATATGGTTAAGACAGTGCGTGACTCTACTGAATTCAGATAATTTATTCTGCGTGTAGCTTCAGACAAACAACAACATAATAGGGAAAACGACTACCAACTCTTAAACTGTACTACTATAATTTGAACAGTCAACAAAAAAGTAAATAATACAGCAATTTCAACTTCCTGAGCTTTATATTCAATTTTAAACGACAATGCGGTAAAATTATTCTCAAAACCAGTTGAACCATCAGATCCCAGGTGCCCGGTTCAAGGGCAGGCACTTCCATATATGTTTACAAAACGTAAAAACGGAAACTTTATAATTTACATTAAGATCTATAATTAGCTCTGAAGTTCTTGAGGCATGCACTTGAGCACTACAATTGTCTTAAGTGTTTTAAATCTGTTTTTAAAGCGAAACGGAAATCACAATCGGCCATTGATATTTCGATCTCCTTTTGGTGCCCATTGTTCTGTCTTTATTTTTATAGGATGATATCTTTAGCTATAGAAATTTTACGCCCTATAGATAAGCGACAGAAGGTAGGTACCTCCTTCCACTCGTAAAATATTAGGATAATAAATACTACGCCGTAGAATTATTCCAATGTCATTCTATAAGTACCAAGGTCTACTAGTTGACATTTAAATAAGTCTGCAATGTTCCTTGTCCTCAAATAAGAAGGCTTGGTATTCGAATTAAAAAAGCAAGCAACGTTTTTGCAGACCAAACGTCAAGACGAACCAGACATAGAAAGTAGGCAGCAAGTATTCATGTAGAAAGTTCAGCAGTCAGCAAGGCTTGAAATGGCTTCTCATTAAAATATTAATTTACTTATTATTTGTAGCATCTTTAAAAACTAACTAAGCAAAAAGATAATGATGAAAAATACCAAAGCATCTAATTTTCTGCATCATGTTTTTGGCCTTTTTACCCGACTGCGCCAGAACAAGGGTTATTGGGTTTTTCTTTTTTGTTACATATTCGAATAGCAATATAAAAAGCGGCTTACAAAAACATTGTGATAAATAATGTTTGAAAATGGCTGTGTTGTGTGACAGGCATTGAATTGCATTAGCTGAATAAGTACCAGCAACTAAAACCACAAGTAATGTGAAACTTTGGGAATGTGAGGTAATCCACTTATGTGTTTGTACTTAATTTTGTTTATACTTAATTTTGTAAAATAAATCCAGTTAGGCACTATTTATGGATAATGGATATTATGTACCTCCAACATATTTTTTTTCTGGATTAACTTTCTCTGAAATTCAATCATCGTGTACAAAGAAATTGTAGGTTGATAGTATAGGTCATCTATCTATCTTCTTACTTCGATTTCTACGGTAACTTTATTAAACAAAAATCTATTGTTTTAACCACCTAATTAGCATTCTCTACAGGGTTCTATCAATACAAAATCCCTCTACTAAAATCGATTTATAAACCCTATAAGAGTTTCGAAGCGAGGGGAACCGGTCAACGCCCTCGTCGACGCGTTACAATGCAAAAGTTCGCCAAAACGGGGCGCACGGCACTCGCGCGTCCTGCCTGCCACTGACAACTCCAGTTTTCAATGTCATTTGTTATAGCTTCCATAAGAGTGAGTCATGAACTTACCAGTTTCGGGTTAAATCGAGGTCATGGACTCATGACACTGGAATGTTGGGGACAATAGATTTCGAAATAGCTGAGTGGTCATTGGGATGACCACCCACTATTCACTTTTCCTAAAGTTCGAGTCCCAGATTTCAGTCATATTAAGTTGACCACGTTTCGAAACCATACGTCTTGTTATGTATCTGAGTCACGTGATAGCACAGTGGTAATTTCGCCCTAATTTAAACACTGATTGGCCGTTTTTATGTTAACGGCTCGACCTCGAAATAGTTTAGTAAGCCGGTGTTGTAATTAAACGACTTTCGTACACACTTGTAATCCACGTTATCAAACTGTTACTAGCCTAATTATTTTGTTTGGGTTATGTAAATTTTAATACTAAGTTGATAAACACTTGATTCGTTTTGGAAATTACTCAAATTACTTATTCTTATTGGTATTAAAGGATTTACGTTATCGGAATTACGTTTTTAGATTATTATTTATTTTATAACTAATTTTAAAACCAAATTATAGTCTCGTTATATATTTCAGCTTTTTAGAAGTAATAGTGTAATTATGGTATAAGCAAATTAGCAAGCATTTGCAACCATTTCCAAGACATGAGTTGTGTAAACAAGCGCCCGTCTCGGGTGTCCGTAGGGAAAATCAATAAGCATTTCCATCAATCGACGCGGACGTCCAACGAGCTCTGTCACGTCAGCATACACGATCTTTTGTCTTATTTAATTTTTTTACACAATGCCCTTTGTAAAGGACGTATACTTTATGGTTCTAGCACAGTATGACGCAAAAACACTGCATGTATCGATCGGACTCACCGTCTAACATGCAGCGACGAGACGCAACATCATCCTCGTCGAATTCCTCGACGACCGCGGTCTTCTCCTTCGCCACTTCCATGATGATTCACCCACTTGCACTCTCAACACTGTTTACTTCACGCAAACCCTGGGTGCACAATATTTATCACAGTACGAAGCCATGCCGAAATCGCGAGTTTCACCAGCTGATCGTGGGGACGTATATGTCGTCGCGTGGAGTCCCGCGGAAGCGCCTTATCTCGATAACCGTAAGCAAATAACTGGTTGTAATCGACCAGTGGACGGCCGTACATCGGCCGTTCAATGTCAGTATCGAATGGACAATCAATTATGCGACAGTGTCGCGTAAAGAGGAGTCGTGTGTCGCAACTCAGCTGCCTCGTTGTCTGGTACAGGGCCGCACATGCGTAGAGCAGGGGTGCAAGGCGCATGCGTGGGCCGGGAGTATGGTATCGACGAGCTATGGTTACCGAGGGCTACGGCGGGTATGGCGACAGCGGGACGCCATGCCTGCGACTGACCGGCGCGCTACGCTCCCTCTCGAACAGAATTTAATTAAGCTATTTGCTTGCAGCATCGATGCGAACTCGAACGCACTCAAGGCCTTCAACTTATTTTCTTGTCATGCGATTCTGCAAGCCTCAATTAAAAGCGAAAACGTTGACTCATTTGATATTGAACTTAGTAATCTTTTGACGGAAGTTCATTTATAAACATTAGGTAGGAAATCATTAACGCATGTCATTAATTAATTTGAAAACAGATAAATATTATAGATCAACCGATAACCAACCTTTAATTTGAATAAATCAATCAGTGCCTATTCTTGGATTTATTTATGATTAATGAATATTAAAATAACGTTGATTTTAGCATGCGAAGACAAGTTTTGGGCGGTCAATGTCAGAAAATTTTCCCTATCTAATTTTGAAAAGATCTGTAAAATTAATACCGGGAATGATTAAGGCATGTATAATTACTTATTTAATTATACTATTATTTGTTGTGTTGTTTTAAAACTCCTTCATCCAAACGCCTACCCAATTTTGAACTGACAATGCCGTGAGAGTGTTATTGCTAGATCAAATTTGCCAGGCGTTTAACCATCAATCAATCAAATCAAATAATTTATTCGCATAATATGGGTAGATAAATGGTACATAACTGTTACATTACATAATGTAACAATAAGGATCCTCATATTCGCCATTTCTGGTATACGAAACTTAAAATAACAACATAAAATAAAATAACAATGAAAGAAAATGGGTACATGGAGAGAGCACATAGGTACATAGGTACTCTTTTATTATTTTATGTTATATATTAACTTAACTAGCTAGTTATAATATTTTTCTACTCTTATAACTAAGGTTGGTCGTGTAGAAACATTTATTAACTAACCAGGCCTACAATTTCTTCCGGAATAAAGTTATGGGAAGGTCTTTATGTTCACTAGGCAATTTGTTAAATAATTTAATTGACATGGGGTAACAGTTTCTTCTATACAGATCAGTTTTTATGTTCGGCAATTATAGACTACAGTCAAGCGTAAAACACATACAAACCAACAACAAGCAATATTTAGTATTTATCATGGTTATTAATGAAAAATACAAAAACTTTAGGATTCGTGACACATGATGAATCGTATTGACATTGGCAAAACTGGTTAAACGGAAGAAATAACATCGTCAACAAGTTAAAGATCAAAAGATGACATCATTTTAGGCCCGGCCGAAGTTCAACGGTCTATCCGGTCGATTTGTATCATCATCGCGAAAATTGACAATGATGCAAGATACGATAATAAGTACCTACACATTATTATTCCAAGCATGCTAACGTCTCGTTTGATCGAATGCCCGTGAAGTCTGTGAACTATTGTTACGTGTGACGAAAGTAAGTTGCTCACAAATTACTTTAGGAGTGCTAAAAAAAGATGTTTTGAAACTTTTGAGTTTTATTACATCAATATGGTGACCTAAGTATTAAATTGGTAGATGATTTTTATTTCTAATAAAGACTAAATTATTAAAAATCGTGGCCACAAGATGGTTCTTCGGTCACACAGGATAAAAGAAAATTCCTGAGATCGGTAAGAAGACTCAGTGAGGAGTACCTTCGTTCACCGTCACGTTCCCCATTGGCTGGAGGGGAGACAACGCTGGGTAGGTCACAGCACCAATATGATAAATTATGCTCCCGGGAGATGTCGGGCATGGTTCCAAGTTTTGAGAGACTTTTCGAGAAAATACTGGAGAGTAATCAGTTTGTTTTTTTTTTCTGACGGTACCGATAAAAGGCTTATCTATGTAGATCGGATTTCAGTTTTCGGGAGCTGTTTCAGGTAAAACAGATTCTGTTTGTGTTAAAACACTTTTTGTAGGTATAAAATGTTTGCTCTAACCTAGTCCTCGAAGTTTCAGGTCATTTGAAGTAAATAAAAACCGAAGTTGGGATCATTATCTCATTTCTCTTGTGACAATAGTTAGACACTTATTGTAGCACCAATTCCGCTTCTTGCGATTATGAATAGGAATTGGCAGAATTGAAAGTGACGTAAACTGTTGCTTGAAAACGATCAAGACCATAATATTTAGACTTCGTTTAGATCTTATTCATTATGCGTTCACTTTATATTCAATAGCGCAATTAGATCAGATACCGACCGAAATACGAAAGATACTGGTATTGTACCTTTTCAAGTATAGCTTTATGTCATTTTCGTCATCGATTTAAATATAGAAAAGAAAAAACCAGGGAATTGTTCGCTTAACAATTACGTACAGTAAAGAATATTCAATGAAACCAAATTACCTAATTACACTTCCGGGCACATGCCTTAGACGCAAGAAAATGAGAGATCTAAATAAAAATTACGACCAAATAATGGTTGTGCAATCGATTTGATAGCAAACGACAATAAAATTAATAGCCCGAAAGTGTGCAAAACGATTGAGAGCGTCCTACAACAAAGCTCCATTCACACTATACAACAATGGTTACATTATTTTACGGGCGAAAGCACTTGCGCAAGAGCATGTAAACGACGATTAAAATAATTAATGGTTAAACCTAATAACTTACATCACAGAGCGTTCTTTGATCGGCTGTTATGAAGCTGCTTAGTAGCGACTAAGGAGCTCATTAATAAAATTAACAATGAAAGGTTTGTTCTTGGTGCCTTTCCGAATTCCTGAGACGATGGATACCTACCTACTCAAGAAAATAAATATAGACAATATTCAGCGTAGACCACGTCCCTAACATATAAGACCAAGATATCGTGACATTAATTTAATCAGTGTCCTATTTCAGCCATTAACTCAATAATATCCCGTTTGGTGCTACGGCGTAGCGCGTAGACCTTCCCGTAGGCGCTCGTGCTACGAAACCTGATAATCGATTTATTGCATAATTAAGTTTAGGATGTTAATGTTCAAGGGTGTCTATATTTAGATTTTATTTAGAATTAGAATATTGTTTATTTATATAGAGGCACGTGATCTCAAAAAAATGTTACGCTGCAAAGGAAGCTGCAATCATTGGTTAACAATCCATCTTCTCTATGGTAACAGAATGCATGGAGGCAATCTGCTTTAAGCAAGCGTCTTTATAAATGACTAGCTTATGCCCGCGACTTTGCCCGCGTGGAGTTCGGTTATTGTCCCACGGGATCGTACTACCGGGATAAAAAGTAGTCTATGTGTTAATCCAGGTTATGAACTATCTGTATGCCAAGTTTCATCCAAATCCGTTCAGTAGTTTTTGCGTGAAAGAGTAACAAAACATCCATACATACCAACTTTTGCGTTTATAATATTAGTAAGGAGTAAGCTTAATTTATAGTTAATATTCTCAGAATCAGCTAAATAAATAATCAATTTCCTTATTAGAAAATCAAGCTTCGAACGAAATTCAATAACTGTGTCGTATTTTATAGTTATTTTAAATACAGTTGAGTGAAGTAAGCCAGTAAATCAATGCAAGCCGCTGCAAGCTTTGCGTACCATTGCATTACACGACGGATAGCCTCTAGATGGGATCTCGTAGTTAATGGTGATGATGGCGTCTTGCAAGGAGCTACCTATTCACACGGTATGGACTATAGTATAGTTACTTACAAAAGTGTTTTGACAAATTCAAATTCCCGTATTGGGTGTGTCGTAAATGAAAGTATTAGGTATTTTGGCGCGTTACGACATTTCATTCAAAAGTTACCTTTACGTTAGGGGCCGATGTTTCAACTTTAGAAACTTTTATGTGAGGAATAAAGAAATGCTTTTTAGAAGATCTATAGTATTCTATAATATTAAATTTATCTATCTGTCTTTATTCAGATAAAATGATAAATCGATCGAGTGAAAAATCGGCCTAGTTAAGTGATATGCTCATACTAAATAAAAGGAAATTGGTATCCCTGGCGTGCTATGACACACCTCGACACAACCATGTGTACCTGGCTTTACATACATAGGAATTAAATTGTACCTGCGTGTCTGCTGAAGCTGGCAATTTGTACGTAAGTAAAATATATGCGTTCGCATGTTATTACTGAAGAATGTTGAGTACGCGTAAATTATGCATGAAATAGTAATAGTTGACCTTGAAAATTATTTCATTCAGCAAATTGGCGTGTTTACGACTCTAAGTGTGTGTTTAATATCAGCTGTTACCTATGATATATTATAGTTACAATTAGGGTATGTATTGTGTGTATTTTCGTAGTGGAAATTGTGTGAAAATGTTTTTGAAAGTATTTATTTTCCTTCTTTTCTTTCTCTTGGAAAATATTTATTTGGAAAATATTGATGCTGAAAAGCTCAAAGCTTCATTTCTGTTGAACCACACGACATTTCTTCACGTTTGAATATATCTCATCAACTGGGAAAAAACTAAGTAGGTTTAGCTTGCGAACAAAATAAAAATTTGATACTTAGACATCCTGAAATACAAGTCACGGCTTAGTTTAGGCACCAGTCTCTCACAAATAAACATTGTCATACTATGTACTTCATGCCATTATTTTTAGTTAATAAGTATTATTTATGGAAGAAAATAAAGATTTTTTATTTATTTATTATTTATTTATTTAAATTGGGCGATTGACGGTAGTATCAATGTGCGTGTGTGTTCATTGCTAGTGTGAGTAATGAAATGTTGTATACCGCATCACTGTTTACACAGCGTGAATTGAGGGTTGAACCTCATGGGTCGGCAACACGCTCTGTTTCTCGCTTTAGCAAATGACGGATCTGACCGACAGAAAAGGATACATGTAAAAGTGTGCTGCTAGATGTGGTGCAACCCTAGCTCTTGTCAGGCATTTCAGGGATATTAATTTCATAAATAAAGCAAAAAAATAAACAAAAAACAAACAAAAACATAGACAGAATACGATTTATTATGTAAACCATACAATTCAGTAATAAAGAATGTTATTATTGTTATTTCAGTTTAAAACGCAGACATTTTACATAGACACAGTGGGCGGTCTTAGCGCTAAAACGATTGATTTTTATTTTGAAAAGTTGCGCTGAGTCTCTATTGTGCCTATTGGTCAATAACTTTTGCAAGTAACTGTACCAAACCTACCTGGTACCACAGTCTGCAACAGCCTTATCTTCGCATCTGAATAATAAGTGGGTATGCTGTATTGCTGTTCTGTTAGATAACAATACACAACATGGCGACGGGTGTACACATCCATTCATTTTGTGTGTCCGTAATTAACACCGTCGAGTTAATTCAGGTTTACGTAATTGTGGATACGACTATCGAGTGGCGTTGGAAACTATTTATAGGAATAGACATGACGAAGAATACGAAGGGCGTTTACATACGTACGAGAATTTGCGTTTTTCCCTCATAAGGGTAGGCTGAACTTAAGAACAAGCGTTTAAAATAGTTTTTTAGCTAAATAGCCGTAAATTAGGAAAATGCACGCAAACAGACAAACTTATGTTGAATAAGCGGAAAAATATGTCCTGGACAGAAAATACACTACTTACTTAATTAAAAAGCAAAGGAAAATACTTCATAGTTAATTATATTTACTAAAGCTAAGTGATCCGGTGTCATAATTATTAAACGATTTCCAAGTGTGAAAATGGTAAGTTATCATCGCACCTGACTGACGGCTTTAGAGCAGGATGTTGGTGTTAGCAGACAGCATGATGATACTGTCCGTAGTGCCCGTACTCTTGACCACAAGACATTGAAGTAGTTAAGTATAACTTACCGTGGACCGGTATCACCAACATCTTCCTGCCCGTGTTGTTGTCCCATGTTGCTCGGGGCCGGCGCAACCCGATTTTTTCTTCCATTCTCGATTTATTTCTTTTCTTTTCATATCACTCCTCTCACAGTCTACTCATCTTTTCTTTGGCCTTTCCAGTACGTGGACCGATTTACAGAATTTAATGTATTTTGCCACGTTTTTCTGATTACGCGTTTTCCTAGTCAAAGCTCAGAAGCTTTAGGTACTTTAAACGCCTGAGAAAATGACAATTTAAATTGACCGTAATTGTGCCTACTTATATTTTTAACGATAAGCTTCATATAATTTACAGCAATTCGGTGAGATGCAGCTTCTCCGTTATTTTAATAAGCTGTCAACGGCAGACAGTGAATAATTACAGCTTAAAAAACTGGTGAAGATTTGTTTTTAAGTTATGGCGGAAGAAATATTAGTTCGTGCTTAAATTTTATTTATGTTAGCTTAAGTTCTATATAATTGCCGTGGCAGAACGCATTCGTAAAATAGGGTTAATAAACTACTTAACTTACATATCACTAAAGAGACGAAAATTATCTGAACTCCTATTATACAAAGCTACAACTAAATAATGTTTAAATAGCACTGGGCAACGGATTGGGAACGCAGTGTTTTGGTTTGGACAGCGGATGCTGTCTTTTATTTCTTGCTCGTCAATCAATTAATCATTTCATAATTACTAACATATAATTTATTACAAGATGTTCGGAAAGATTTTATAACAAATAATATCAGAACACACGCACAGTAATGAGATTTAAAACTGCTCAATGACGCCTCCCACATCATCACTCTAAATTGTGCAAACAACTCGTACCTAAGTAATACAGAGAGTATTTACGAGCTATAGAAGGGACAAGACGAAGAAAATCCTAATCCAAAAACTTGTTACTACTCAGTAACAAATCTTTCTGTCTAGTGTCATACGCCCGCTTGTCAGGTAGCATTCGTGTGTCAAAATCGAAAATGATCGGGAGCAAAATGTTTGTATCAAAATATTCCCAATGTCCGCTCTATTAGTCATTTAAATCTCTTTGTTATAAGTAATGCAATGCAAGACATCGGATCGATTGCAAAACCATCAGAAATCCTTTACAAAACAAAAGAAAAGAAAGTAAACCAACCTAGTTTATCATTTTATGCAAAAAAGAAGCCTCTCGTGTTCGCAAAAAACCTAAATATTTGCAACTTCTAGCTACCATTTACCAATATTACTGTATCAGTGGTTCAATTTTTTTTCTTCTCTCGTGACATGAAAGCCTAGCTCACGCCTCACAGCATGATTCAACATCATCAGATTAAGATCTAAGATAAGATGCGGCTGCTGATTGTTATGTATTTTTTCTCCCGTCGCGTGCCTACGTGTGCTACTAGAAAATTGTTATTGTCATACGTAATTTTCACAGGCTTCGAAGAAACAAGATTTATTTTGAGACTTAAGTTAGTAAACGTGTTTTGAATTAATAGACGTAGTTGTTTATATAAAATTTACAAGAAGTGTTATGGCAATTAATTAGGTGTATTTTTTGTGGCGGTTGTCATGTTTTCTAAAGGTGACTTTTTGTGAGCTTCGGTGTTTTTCCTAGAAATAATTTATGATGTTTCTTTGGGTCTCACTTTGTTATAAATATCCGTGACATCATAAAGTTATCGTACTAAAATTATATTGAAAATATCAAGTGGTCCAGTAATTGCCAAGTTACTGTCAAAATTATTACCTATTTCACATTCTATATTATTGACAGTGTTCAAACCACAGCAAGTCCTGTTACTCAATTTAATTGGTACTTTCTTTGCTATCAGCCAACATTTGCTGCCTCAATAATTTAGTATCTGAGCTAAAACAATAAGATAAAGTCACGCACATAATATTTCCTTGGTTTTGTTCTCCGGGTTCTTAGGATATCTAGAAACTTGTCTCCTGGCTAGCATTTCGAGTATTTCCGGAGAAACTAAGTGAACATTACGTTAGATTTAATTGCGTCATTCATTATACTTCTAATTGTGAGTAGGCAGACATAGCTTAATATACTTGTGCGTAAATAAATCAGAGAACAATACAGTAGGTTTAATAAAGCTAAATGATGCACAATGTATTTTACTGTGCAGTTCATCAATCAACAAGAAATAAGGTCAAGTAATCAGTTACTAAGTTTTATATAATAGTACTTGTAATACTTAGCCAGTAAATGACAGGAAATTATTTGTATGTACATAAATAATAATCGACTACACGCATTATAATATTATGCAGGTTTATTATTGTTGAATTTGTCATACAATATTTAACAAGCGGATGTCAATATTTTTTTTCAAGTATCGATTTCCTATAGTGGTTACATGTGGGTTTCATATACCTATGGACCCACTTTTACATATATGTATATTTTTTTAAATATAAGTACATATTCAAGAACATTGAAATGTTATTTTAAGGAGAAATAATCATGGAAACCACTTCAGAGAAGATGTTTTTTGGCTCAAGTCATATTTTTTTTTGCAATTTTTTGACTTCACTTGTCACCCTCATCCTCACTTATGCTGCTTAGTTCAAATTATTCATTTTTCTTAGTACGCAAAAGTCATTATAGCTATCTATAACGACGACTCGGGAGGCGGGTTGTGGGCACACGACCGAATGATTGTTCGATCCATATGCTGGCTTAACACCGAAAGTGTAAAACTGCGTATTTTCAAGAAAACTACGGTCGCAGAAGATTTCCGTTTACTTACACGTTATGTAATGCGGTTACCGTTACCCAGTAATGTCATTACTTAGAAGACACCGACGAGTTAAAGTAACCGACATAGTTCCGAGAACAGTCAGGAAAGCTGTCAAGAACCTTAGGTACCCCTACAATCATGGTGTTTTAGAGGTCCGCTCTTTAAATTTAAAACACAAGAAACATATAAATTATACACAGACATATCGTAAACCCGAAGCCAAAAAGATAAAAAAAAATGGAAATAGACTATATTTTCTACGCTCGGAAGGAACTTAAAAAAACTAAGACGCAATAAATGAAATAAATCTTGGTAGTATAATGGTTAAAATTAATAATAAATCAAGTACTATACTTTCGTAGCAGATTTATTTTAGGTTAAATCAATTAATATTGATTGGCCCTACGTTTAAGTATCTAGGTTACCGTTGAATGGTTTTCACATAAAACAGCTTGTTAACGTTAGAAGGAACGTGTAAAATTAAGTCGAACTTAAAGTTATTGGGAAAACTTTTTGATGCTTATTATAAGGAATAATTGATTTGATGCAGTATGCAATGTAAATGCTGCTATGCAATACAACACACGTTCTGCTCGACTGTATAATAGAATAAACAAAGAGATTTACATATACACTAAACAAGCACATTTATGTAAAAAAAATCTAATAAATTGGATTAAACCATTTCTTTATGAAGACACTGAGGCACTATTAAAATAATTTGACTCTCTCGCTGCTCCCAACACACGCATACACACATACATACACACACACACACCCGCACACATATGGGTTATTTTGTTATTTTGTATTGTTTATTTTTACTATTTTTATATTTGTTTCCACTTGCTATGAAAGAGCGGAGTCTCCTAATACAGGCATTTTTTGCTTACAAGGAGGCTCCAATCACTAACGTGTTTTTTTTTTAAATTAAGATATCGAAATAAACAATTTTTATTATTTTTTTAATTTTTTAATAAACAAACTTTATATATTCGTCTTTGTTCTTTTTGTAACCGAAATGATGTCCCAGTTTCCCATAGATTCGGGGCTTAGACACGAGATTCTTTTACAGAGGTTTCTCTTTTATCCGGGCAAAAACAAAAACATGGCTACCTTGAGTGAGGTTTCTTTAGATTCAAAAAGCGTATCGTTGAGCCAAACAGAAAGGCAACGTAACTACAAAATTTACTAAAGTTGCAGATATTTCCCGATTTTCACACTAATTTTCCTTACATAACTAGGGCATGAGCAGAACTGTAAATCACGTTACCACTAAATGCATGGGCACGACTAAACGTGGCAGTAACGTGAATGTGTACAGTGTTGTGATGCAACTATGTAACTATGTGCATACGGAGATGGGTACCCATTACCAGCTCTCGGCAATTGAACACGTAATCGATATGGAGTATCTACATAATTATGTCACTTCCCTCTATTTGCTCTGAAGTGTGTGCTTGATTTTCATAAAACATGATCTATCATTGTCATTTGAGTTTCTACAATAACAGTAGAAGAATATCGTATTCACAGCATCCTGTTTTCAAAATGTTTTTTTTCCAACTTTATAGCAGCTTTAATAAGAAGTTCCCAAATCCCACTTGATGTTATAGAGCAAACAAATAAAAACAGTAACAATTGCATTGATTCATAAGCCTGAAATGTCATGTGAAATTACATTCATTACGGAGACAGTACGTAACCCTTCGAGTTTCAGATGGTCAGTAATTTAAGTTGTACTGTATAGGTCTATTATAAAAATAATATACTACTGCGTTTCCAAACTTTAACTTATCTACTTCAAAGTACTTTCATCTTTACTGTATTAACAAAAGGATGTTAACACATGTACCTATTACAAAACAAAAACAGGTTGCATAAAGAAAGCCGGTGATTATCCCAAACATCTGATAAGCCCACATTCGGTGATTAAATGTTCAAACTTCGAAGATTGTCTCTACTATCACAACCCACATCTGAATAGAGGATGAAATATCACCAGGAGGCATTGCAATTAGAGCGTTACTCCTACCACCGATTATGTAGTTCATACGTAACTAAATCGATTCCTCGTGACTCGATCACTTTTGTTTGTTTAAGACGTCATTCGATTCAATGCGTTGTCGTTAGGTAAATTGTATAAATTATGTATGTTATTTCATAGTGCTGCCTTTATAACGGTTATTTGAACTCGTTGCAAATGGTTTTATGTGAAGTGTTTTTTGCATACCATTTCGCGATTATGAAGTCGAATTACTTTCTATGTGATTGAGAAATCACTAACTTTAGGTCGTGTTGTCGTGGTATACGCAGAGGTTCCTTTTTTAACCGACTTCTAAAAAAGGAGGAGGTTCTCAATTCGGTTGTATGTTTTTTTTTTTTTTTTTTTTTTTTTTTGTGTTTGTTACCTCATATCTCCGTCATTTATGAACCGATTTGAAAAATTCTTGTTTTATCTGAATGGATCTACTTCCCGATTGGTCCCATAGAAATTTCATCAAAATCGGTTCAGCAGTTTGGTTTTGAAATCAAAATAGCTGGAAATTTTTGTGTTTGTTACCTCATATCTTCGTCATTTATGAACCGATTTGAAAAATTCTTGTTTTATCTGAATGGATCTACTTCCCGATTGGTCCCATAGAAATTTCATCAAAATCGGTTCAGCAGTTTGGTTTTGAAATCAAAATAGCTGGAAATTTTTGTGTTTGTTACCTCATATCTTCGTCATTTATGAACCGATTTGAAAAATTCTTCTTTTATCTGAATGGATCTACTTCCCGATTGGTCCCATAGAAATTTCATCGAAATCGGTTCAGTAGTTTGGTTTTGAAATCAAAATAGCTGGAAACAATATGTCATCCAAGTAAAAGAAATTGCGAAATTGATACTTGACAAGGATTTGTGTGTGATGCGATAACTAAAAAGGGTAAAATAAAAACTTTTTTGCAAAAAAAAACCGACTTCCAAAAAAAACACTAAAAAAGTGGGAAATAACTTTACTTTCGGAAGTCGGTGGCAAAAAAGTCAATGAAACAAACAATAGTCACCGACTTCCGAAAGTAAAGTTATTTCCCACTTTTTTAGTGTTTTTTTTGGAAGTCGGTTTTTTTTAAGATTTAAGTAGCCGTTAAAGTAAAGATTTACAACACATTTACTGTTTACAATGTGCTGTCACAATGATATTGTGCACAAGTGATATTGTGACATCCTTTATCAGCCGATCAATTATTTTCAAGAAACTTCTTAAACATGAAAAGTTTATAAGTTTTTTTTTTAAGAAGTCATGCCTGAACAAAGTTCTGGTCATCGAAAGTTTAAATATATATTTTGGAAAGATCCCAAATTGAAAGGGTTGAAAAGCTTTATGACACAAGTATGTTTTAATTGTGAACGTTCTAATACTAATGATATTACTTAAACCTGCCTAATAGTTATTATACCATAACACATAAACTCGATTAACAGTTAAACGTATTACAATAAATCGGCTACACAATAAAAGCGACGAGCACGAGCTGAATCGATTCAAATGGCAGCGATTAATCAGTTTGCATCTATTAAGGCGAGCGCCAATAAATATGAATATCGATCGCACTCGTTTGCAATAAATAATCGATTACGTAATCCGTGTCACCTGTCGCAGAGCGGCGACCTCACTATGACATAAGTAGGTATATAACGGACGCAACCCATGAAAAGTAACTGGCAGTTAAATTAACAGGAAACGTAATTGGATACAGGCATGTGGTTAAGTGCTGCAGTTAAAATACATCTGCCTTAAAATGTTAAATGAAAGGAGGTGGCCGCAAGACTGTCAGTTTGTTGAATGAATATGGTTGAACTGAATTTTGTGGAGCTCTTTGAGCTTTTCATCACTGAAGCTTTTCCATAATCATAAGCTTTCGTAATCGTTTATTTGATTAAATGTTAGGTTATGTAGCAATAAAATATTTTCCTACGTATTGAAAACAAAAGTTTTGCGATTTTAGAGAATTTATCTACACAAATTTAAAATCTTGCCAGGTAGTAAAAGGAGAAGCGCATGTTCCTTGTTGACCCAGTGCAATAATTTAAAAAAATGTAGGCACGGAAATTGTTCTTGATTGCGAATTAGAGTAAATTGGAAATAATTGCGGAACATCTTTAGCATTTACCATGCATAAAATAGAAAGTACGGGGTTATCTGAATGTTGGTGTAATTTTGAAAATCGTTTTGCATCGAGCGATTAGTGAATATCGATCAATTACTAGAAATGTAAGTAAGCGAGAACTTTCAAAAGATGTTGATTTATAGATGTTAACTGAAACAAGTATTTCATTTAGGTATTAAAATTACAGTAAAGCATGTATAATTGGGTGTCAAAGTTCGAGACAGTCATTAAGACGAACACTTACATATACAGAGATTCGATTAAGCCGACAAACCCAGAATCCGACTTAAAATACAATCAACCCATTTTGAAGTTTCCTTTATTAAGGCCAACTTATTAAATCTGAAACTGCCGAATGCATTTACGAAGATTTCAGCACACTTTCTTTGAACAAAAAGTAGTTAATTGAATTGGCGGAATTTCGATGTGAGTCTCTTGAAAGGTTTATCATCGGAACGCTCCTTGGTGTTGAAGCGTGTAGGACTTTTTGCGGACACTTTAATTTAAACTTATGTAATTAACCCGGTTTCATTTGCCGTATTATATATCAATTATGTGCTCTTGCGGAAGTTGCACGCGACGATTTGTAATCATAGGTAACCGTTCTTTTGCTGTAGGTATCATGTGCGCGTATAGGTACATATAATACTTTTTGATAGGCTATATAATCTTATTAGGTTTCATGAATCATTCCCTTTTTTGACGATTTATTCATATCCATGTCTTTATTTGCATTCCATAATGTTTAAAGATCTTACAATGGGTTAAAGCTAAGGTACAATTACGGGCTCTATAAGGCACAGTAAAAAGTATAAAAATTACGTTTACAATAAAATTAAGAATCAATTTTCAATTTTTACTTTAGGTACCTTACTTTGTGTCTAAAACATTCACTACGCGACTTTAGTGTGAAACAATATCCCTGTCTCATCATTTGAATGAGTGCTCTTGTACTACTTGTGTTTATTTTCATAGAAACTCTAGATCGCTTTATGGGCATCTCAGGGGACACATTTCAATGTACGTATACACAATGGTTTGCCACTGTTCCATTGACAATGGCCACTTCAATGGAGCTGTTGTTCAGTGAAGAGATGAAAGTCGACGTGTGTCCACACTGTCGCCTGTTTGCTATTGTGTGAAGGCACCATCAGGTAGGTCAAGTGCAGGGAAAATATAAATAATAGTTGGAAAATGAATGAATAATGTTCACACAACAATCAGCACCTATACCTTAACTTTTTCCATGTAGGCCTTTCTCTTTTTCAGCTCTGGGATAGGCTTTAGCGAAATGTGACTGATTGGCTCAGTTAGAGACTGCCACATTTTGATCTATGAACCCAATTTACTCTAAGCCCACGGCTTAACTCAATCTTTAGAGTGCATACATCCAATTTGGCTAGGTTTGACAACGACATGCGACTTAGCTCATAATCTTGTATGTGAGAAATGTGTTTGTAATACTCGTACTCTGAAATAATACCTAAGAGAAAATCTTATATTGGCAGAAGTGAGGCAGCGGTACTTTAAAACCAAGTGTTTCCGTGGCCTTCTGCCTTCACATGTCTATTTACCCAAAATGAGTAAATATCTCTCGTCACCGGCGTTGTCTTCATTCCATGAAGGTCGTAATCAAATTTCGGGGCTTGTCAACTTGTTTACCTTCGTAGAACATTGTGTGGGATAACAACAACCACATTTATAACAGAAACTTGAAATTAATAATAGTTTCTTGTATCAGCTCGGGTATTTAATGTAGTAATAGGGAAATAAACCTGCCCATAGTTTATTAATTGGAGTGAAACCTAACATCGTGAACATAAATCTTAAAAGGAATTAACTGCAACCAGCCCAGAAGAGCAGGCTGTAAATGGTGGAATACCACATCCCATTACGTTCTAATTGCTTATTGAACGAACATTCTTTACTATTATTTATTACGTATATGCAAAGTATTACTACTCGTATTTTATGCGGATTCTAAAATAATGACTGCCGTGATCGTAAACTTTGTTCAGGACTTTATCTTCTTGACGTGATCTATCTTACATATGCTACATATAATAAATCTGTAGACGTGGCGTTTCTGTACATTGAAAATATTAAGAAAAATATAGAAGGGGTGTTAAAGGATAACAAATAGAACCGATTTCTACTATTTTTAGATTTTTTGTCTGTTTGTCTGTATGTATGTATGTATGTCTGCAGTCTGTGAGTCTACGGCTATGTTTGTTTGTTTAGGTATCACGTGAAAATTACAAAACCAATGTGGTTAGTTTTAATGCACAAGTTTGTGCGTAATTGTGCGTAACTTAGAAAAGGTATTGGTTTTTGTTTCATTGTAATTTGTGCTCTTAACCACAAGATATATGAATTTAAAGTGTTCAAGAAGCAATCATCATCATTGCTTAAGCTACATGCAACGACATCTATTGAACCAAAATAGTATTAATGAATAAATGTGCTCACAAGATCATTTTTAAATCGACTGCCCGAGTTTTTCAAAAAGTAATGATAGCAAAAGGTTCTTTATATTGTGCTGCTTTGAGAATCTACATAATATAGAGTGACTGTTCAATCGCTTTCCATGCATTATGTTTATCATTTCAGTCATGACAAGCATGAGAACGGCTATTCATATATCAACGGAATAAACAATTTCTCCATAAAGTAATAGGGAAGTATGGAAGAAGACATGCCGAGTCGACCCCAAATAAATTGGGATAAGAGCAGGAGAATGATGATGATTTCTTCAAAATCCAAAAAGTTCTATAGGGGACAGATTCTGATAAGTTTACATGTTCTTGCTGTGGTATAAGTATTTTTCTGTCTCTATTTGCAACTGAGCATCTTTTTTAATTTTTAAGGATATTAACCGTTGGATTTGGGATTCAGGATAGATCATGAGTTGCATGTATTTGCTTTCGTTCATAAACTTCTCCTTAGCGTGCCGATGGCAATCTAAATTGATTCCCCCCAGAAATTGACTATGAGTTCCTTTAATACTTAAAACAAAAATGTACCAACAGGTTTTAGTTTAAATTAACAGTAAGTCAGTTAATTAGTATATTATTTGTAGAGGATGTTAGGAATATACTATGACTTCACGACCCCATATAATATGCCCTGACAATGCCAAAAGAATACGCGATCTTGTGAGCGAAGCCCCGGGCACAGCTAGTCGCTAAATAAGAATCGAGTTGTTTAACATCTTATGGAGTTGTGTAAAGATAAAAAGGACTAGATATTGATATTGTCTCTAATTATTGCAGGAAGTGTTGAACGCTATATTGATCGAGTCAATATATTTTTAACTAATATACTCATATGTATCAATTGCCACATTATAAAGCTCCAAATAAAGCTCCAAAATATCAAAGTTCACATCTAGTGAAGGTTTTATAAATGATACAACCAATCTAAAATTAAGAAGGAAAAACACAGTTTCATAACACCATTTCACACGAACCGATTCAGGATGGAGGGCATTATGTACTTGCTATATGTCAAGAAAAAAATAAGTTCTCTCATAACTGCGTCTGGTTAGGCCCTTGTATGGGAGTGGAACTTTTTGCGTAACCAACCAGTCGCTAATGGAGAAATATTTTGCTCTAGACAAGCATTTATTAAATGTCCAGCTTTAATGATCTTGGTTTTTATATTTTATCGGTTGAATGGCACAATAATACTCACTGTCTTACATTATTTTTTATCCGGTAAAGTTTTATTATCAGTTTGGCTTTTGCAACACGCCTGGGACCAACAAATACGAAACGTGTAGGAAATAAGTAACGCGTTTGTTTCCTGTAGATCCAATGGGGGAAATTGGTCACTGTAATGGTTTTAACAAGCCGGTAATCTATTCACTTACGTGCACTTGGCATTCTTTCAAATAATGTGTTCCTTTCTCTCTCCTTTCAGTACTCGACCACGATTTGACTTCTTAGAAGTTTGTATTTTTATATCGTCTTTTACTTTTTGACCTAGATTTTTAGGAAGTACAATTACAATTTTTAAAGTCCATGTTATTATCTTTTCGCCACGAAAGAGACTGTAATATTCTCTCTCAAAAATGTCCATATTGCTGCTTTCACGACAATTTTTTTGTCGTTCAGTTTACCCCGTATGTACGGATCTTTGAGAGCCATTCGCACATCAAGCTTTCATCAAGGTAATGGACGTTTTTATTAAGAAAAGAAACTGAAAGTATATCAAGAGCAAAACAAGTTTTAGAACTAAAAACGAAAGTGTAAGGATAGGCAAATAAAATGAATTATGCAAATTACACGTAGGTTTAATCAACGTGATGATTAAATCCTGCCATTTAAATAATGTTGATTGCTTTCATCGTGTTGTGTGCAGAGGTGATGTTGAAAGACGGCGAGATCTAATTAGTTTTTACTAGTCGAAACTTATTATGAGTCGTAGATAGGTAGGTACTTAGTATTTTTCAGCATGGGTTGATGGTTTGTGGAACCTGGAACCTGGCACTCGCAGCCCATTACCTACATAAGCAATTTTAAAGATGACTTCTCATCTTTTAAGGACGGATGGATGGTAGGTACTGGCAAAGGGCACAAGCGTCTAATATAGGCGACCTATAGCGGTTAAGCTGCTGTAAATACAAACTGACGCAAGTATCATGATCACTGCAAAAGTACCTAACTGTAACAACTTCCCGACAGCCCAACAAATACAAAGTCAAAGTTCAAACTAAGATATGTCCAAATAATCATTACAATTCGAACAACTGTAACAAGACGGAAGGTGGCGCAAGTCGGCCATTTAGAACTGCACTGATAAGCAGTACGTGATCACCCCAAGCCCAGGAAGGAAAGCAACCAGGGCAAAAACTAGGAAATTGATTCGCGATCGTGCCATGAATCAGCTGAGGGCACCGCGCCTGAACTCTCGCTGATAAGGAGTTTAATAACCGCACGCTCTGTAACAGGGGCTTGTAATGGTTTATTTGGATGTAGGATATTGTGTCGTTGGTAAAGGGCAGCACAAATATGGTACTCTCATTTCAGAGTATGAGTAACCCTTGTACATATGCAATACTCCCTTGTAACTATGAAGTTCGATGATGTTTTCCAATAAGGTGGTTAATTCTCTGATTTTGTTTAGTATGAGACTAACTACCTAGAGGCCATTGGTGTGACTCAAGCCAATTCAGATAAAATCACTATTTGCTAATGATTGCTCAACCACATCCTTCTTTCAACAATCTGAAACATAAAATCAGTATTTCCTCTTCCGAACTAAAATAATAATTTCTATTTCTGAACCCTGATTTGAAAGCCGAGATCTCAAACATGAGACACTCGACAGCTTTGTAATGTTTCAGCGCAGAAACAGCGATGAAGGGCCCGATCGGCGCGCGCGCAGCTTTCCACGTCCCGCTCCTCGGATATCTGTCCCTCTAGACATAACAAGATAAATCGACTTACATTTGAAAGGTAAGCAATTTGTATAGTTGTCTCTAGCGTGAAAGCGAAATCAGTTGTTGAACGTTTATGTATAATGTGGGTAGGACGTAAAATCAAGTAAATGTCCCTCTAGCTACCGAGCAATGCCAAGTGTGGGTGGTGGAATGTTCTGTACCGTCTTGTGGATATAAAATCTATGGTGTATTTTATTACTAGAGAGCTGGGTCTCCAGTAATAAAGTTATCCCTTCTTATTTTACGTAAGACGAAAGCATAAGTGTATTATTTAGCTATAACAAATTCTGCTGTGGAAAACTATACTTTGTGAGTAATAAAGTCTTAATGCTAATGGAACTTACCAATTCTCGTGTTAAAATCCCTCATGCTAATATTATTCCTCGAGGTAACAGGCTCACTTTCACTGAAAGCTGTAATTTCAAAATGGATTTATTCATTTGTTTACTTTTAATAATATTGTGGTAGTAATTTTACCTTTGAAACCGTGACTCTTAAATCTTATTTAACGACCCATGGTTTCAAATTTAAATACTCCTTTCTAACGTGATTTAATTTCATGATCCTCCCAACTTTCCCCACTCGGGCGCACTTGTTAACAATCGAGAGCTTTGCCCAGGGATCGGTCACGAACGAGAGCCCATAGAGATGCCTCCACGACGGGAATGGAGTGATAATCGATTCGATACACTCGGGATAATTTCAGTCTCGGCACTAGCTTTGATCTTCGGACGTGAATGTCTATGGTGCCATTAAGACGGTAAGTACCTTTGCAGGTATTTGAAGCAGAAATATGCTATTATACTGAGCGTGCATGGTATGCGAGACGGGGCCTTGAAAATTATTACAGCTTTCGTTGCAAGATAATCAGGGCAACGCTCCCAACCTGATCGTGCTTAGGAATTGCCTTATTAACTCGAGTAGAAGACTGGCATTACATCAAAGTATTAAACATTCGCTATTGGTATTACTGTCAGTAATACGGACAAAGAAATATTGATCATTATTTTTGCAACCATGACAGCTTAACATGTTTTATTACTGACTTGGTTTGACTTAACAGCTCACCACAGAACTTAAGCCCATGAGTTTATGACCCCGACCTCCATTTTATTTACTGTCGTTGTTTCCGAGGAAAGCTAAATTTTTCTTTGTTATCTCTATAATTGAATTTTATTGTTATACTCCCTAATTGATATAATGTACTTGTTAGATAATGTTGTTAGATAAATGCAGAATATTTGCTAGTACACGGTCGTGGGAAACTTTCACGCGTTGTTTACTATTGAAAGTCTACTAAACGACTTTAGTAACGTACAAATAGGTCTGATTAATTAGTTCGATACGTGCTTACACTGTCCGTTACGACGAACAATTAGATCTTTTATCTTCTTCCTTCCGACAGAATAGCTTGTAGTATTTAAGGCTGCGTTCAGGTGGTCGTGTGATGTCGCAGTTAGTTTACAATCTCATCGCGACATCGCGCGTCCCTCACTAGTTCCGTGCAAATTACCTTCTACGATCGCCAAGATAAATGTTTTCGCGCGTCATAGCGCAATATCGCGTCAATCTGAACTTAGACTTAATATGAATATTTATTATAACAGCTTGCTAATCGCAGTAATCGTTGTGCAGTGAATGTGCACTTTGTAGAGTAGATACGGATCTGTGCGTGCATTACGCCTCTTATGTAATCATGTCGACATAACGTAGACTAAACGATTAGTGTCACTCTTGAATGATACATCTATTAGTTTAGAGAGCGATGTTAATCTTTCAGCAGTTTACACTGTATTATTTTTGACTGACTATTAGACTAAGTTAAAAGACTTTGGTTACAAAAAATGGGCAAAATCATCGTTGGTTTGATGCTACATAATATTGATGTTCAATCACTGTCAGTAAGTGCTCAATTACTGATCGTTACATTACCATAGCGTCTCAGCCTGACGTAATTCAAATGTTAATAAATTCACGTTGATCTCAATACCAAAACGTGGTAAATGTCAGAGCAAAATTATCGGAAAAGAGGTCAAATGATCGTACATTAGACTTTCCCTGCCCAGCGGAATGTGCGGACGCGGAGACCTAGTACTAACATGGAATGCTAACTAGTTATGCGCTACTTTACTTTTAAAACAACAGATGTATTTACATAGTTCTGATTGTGAAACCCGGAATCCAATTCAAGTAGCAATAGGGTTGTCGCTTTTCCATTAACATGGATTCGGTTAATGGGAAATGGTTCTTAGACTTGCAGGAAATATTCAGAGGAATTCTTTGCCCGATAACATTGTGCCTGTATTAACGAAGAGACTTATGTATTGGCAGTAAATAGGGGCGAACCTATGTTGAAATCCAGACTCATAATGACAAGAATGTTTAATTAGTTACACCGATAGGTAAAAGATTATAATAATCCATTGGTAAACATTACATAGCTAGACACGCCTATACTGAATGAAGCAATAAAAGGCGCCTAATTAACAAAGGTCTGCAATCCGTCATTATGTTTAAACTCACTAAACCATCGTACAAACTGATTGTTAAATTGATTGCTTGCCCGCACAATAGCAAAGTAATTGATCGCTAACTCCGACTACGACGAGATAAATCGAACTCAGTTGTTAATTAACGTTAAAATTAAACAATACGATTACTACGTTAGGTAATCCTTTCTCCGTCAGAATGATAAAACTTTGAACATTCGTTTTTCAATATGAAAAGTGGCGTGCATTGGAAATGGCACGTATTATGTAAATGAATAATCGTTAAATGCTCTCCAAGTTGTTTGTTTCTGTGCATAGCTTTCAGCACGTAATTACTAATAGCATAATATATTAGGTCTCTTTATGAACGTTTGCAAGAGACTTATTCAGCTGTCTGAATGGTATTACCTAACTAATTAAACTTATTTGTCTACACTCTCTAATTTTAATGGTTCTTATGCTGATGAGTCGATGTTTACACACAATTTACTTTGAATCGAAATGAGATATTCTCTATGACAGATACAGGATGTATTCTCATGAACGCACATGTACAAAAACGGGCGCGCGCACATGTACCTGCCAACACTTTCTTCCGGATCAATGAAGTATTAATCAACCAGCCACCATCTGTCAAAATGAAGTCTTCAAGCCTTCTCACCAACTGTCAAAATTGCCATGTCCTAGTCAAAACAATTTCGGCAAGTACATCACATTCGCTGACATGAATAGCATTGGTCACTCTAATAAAAATGTATGTAATTTCCAATTTCGATTATTGCCACAATCAATGTGAAAGTCGCCTTTCTATGGACTTTTTTTTCAAGTAAAGCATATCTCACATGGTTTGAGATGTGTTATGTTTTTTGAATTTGACATGCTGTGAGATCGTGGAGTAGGTTCATAAACCTACCTAGAGGATAATGACCTAGCGTGACGTAATGGTACGTTAACCAATTTCCTCAAGTCGGCGTCGAAAATATTTTGAAGGGAGTGGCTGGAGGAAACAGAATGAACATTTTAAGTTTACGACAGATTACGAATAAGATAAGAGCCGTGTGTGCATTGTTTCGGATAAATTAAATTAAAAAATTAAATTTTTTAAGTACTCAAGTTGAAGTATTATTGGCTGATTTATCACTAATTAAAAATTGACTTGTTCTCAAACGCTTCTCAGTGATAATAATCAATTATTCGTCAAAAAAGTGAACAAACAAAAACTTTGTGATTTATAATAATATCTAATTCAGGAAACAAAACGTTGACACATGATATTGTCTGTATTTCCCATTTTAATTAGAAATGTAATTATAACGAGTAGTTAAATATAATTTAATTAGATTATGCAATTAATTATTTGGCATACAATGGACCATAGTTCATTTGAAACAATGGGGCGCCGTAGGAACAGAGTTTTGCGTCCATTCATCACGGCTACACGCAAACAGTTGTTCTACCTAGTTGAATTATAATCATTATTTTGATAAACTGTTTTATCGAGGACCTTTGAAAGTTAATTAAAACTCTACTAGTTTCAAGCGTCTTCTAACATTTCAGATTGAAATACGACCCTTCGAAGTTTATAGATGATGTTAAATTAACTTAACCATAAGACCTAGTTACCTCAAAACCGAACTTGCTTTCCACATTTTTGAGTAGAAGATGTATTCTCCAGACCGTTCTCGTTTGACATACCTGAAACAAACAAAAGAAAATCAGTTAGTTCAACAACCAAAGCAGATTATATCTCACGTTCATTCAGCAACCCTTTTGTGTGCTCGGCATTGCGGTAAATCTTTGACTTGTCGATTCTCGATCTGTATGAGTTACGGCCCTATCTCCGCACAGTTTGTTCCCTAGAACTTTCATCTCCATTTTAGGCATTGGATACGGGCCTAGACCCTACTCTGACCACAATCGACTATTATCTTTGTGTTTAGAATTAAGTAGACATTTATTTACTTCCCATTATTAGTGGTGCAAGTTAAATGTGCCAATATAAATCTTCGTTTCCTTGTTCGAAGTGGTGAACAGCGTGTTTGTAGGTATTGTTGTACCAAGAACTACTTTAGGTGAAGCAACGGAGGATGAAAAGTTGGAAATTATAAACGTGCTTGGTGAAGAATGTATGAGTAACGATTGTCCTTTCCGTTTTTCTAGGTTATGAATAGAGTTGCTGTTAAGTAACAGAATACATTTCAATACATCTTTCTGTTATTTAATAGCATCCGTGCCACCTGCAGGAACAGACCTTTGTGTTGAGAGATCGTGGCGCGATTATGTCGTGACTATAACTTGATATATTTGTAACAACAACTTATTTTTTCAAGACATAATTCGCTAAATTACTACCGTCGCCTTTCTACTTGAAGCTTGTAAACATAACAATAAAGTTGGAGGTTATTCCACACGTCCAAAACATGGAAATACAACCTTCTATTTTGAACGAAAAAGACTAAAATAGTATGGCCACTTTTTCCATATTTGAACTTAAAAACGAACATAGTAAATATTTAAATAGATAATTCATTTGCATTTGAAAATGTCTCCGTCTATTACACAAGGAGAAGTCGAGGTTTTAGGTGAGGTTGGCAAAACGATGAAATTATGTAAAGTGCCTAACGTTACCCTTGGTCGAGAGACTAACGTTGGCCTCTCATACAAGTGCCAAATTTCGTTATTGTCGTTGCTAAATCTTCGCGAAGTGTCGATTTGTTGACTAAACGGTATTCAATCGGTTTATAGTAAACATTGGCTAGAATCGGCTACATGATATACAACGGCATATTGACCCATTGTTTACTTTATAGATTGCATTCAATATGATAATGTCATCATGTCCCTGCGACAAATAAATATTTTTTCTTTCATTCTCCACCATACAATTACTCGAAAAATGGCTATTTTGAAATTCTTAGCTGATGAAAATTTTGTCATATTACAATTCCATTATTACATCTCACACAAGTGGCAAGCCATTTACAAAACACTAACCAGAATATATGGAAATTAATATCTAAATTCTATCATATTATAATGTTTAGTTATAAAGTGCCATTCTAAAAGTAATGGTTTCTATTTGAAAATTACGTCTCAAATCGTTGGCATTACAGTTAAAAGCCCACAAACACTTTAAACAACCTATACATAATGTATAACAAAATTTCTTCAGACGACAATTTTCTTTCACCAAACAATGCGTTATACAACAGGTGCCTAGCACTAAATAGATTTGAAACGACCATTACTTGGCCATAAGCTTTTAACGACACTTAAAGTGCATAAAGCGTTTGTCGTTAAACTAAAACATTGGACACAATAGGACAATATGGGCAATGCTGAGCAAAACACACAACTTGTGGTGAATGGTGGTTATTTGATAAAGCGTGTGAGGTAGGTACTTTTTAGGTTTGAATTAATTTGCGTTTTCGCAACTTGAATGGCAATTTAGTGTTGAAATAAATGCCCACTTTGAGGCCCACTTGCATGGTAAACGTTTGCCATGATTTATGAAGATGGACACTTGATTTACATACCAAGGCATTTCAAATGTTTATTCGTGAATACTGGACTTAAATGGCATTTTTCAATCTAACTGGTCAAAACTGTGTATAAGTGGATAAACAAACTACGCGGTTCTTGCATTAGGCGAAATGTTTTCAGGAAACACTGAGCTCAACATTCCAAAATCCGGCCAAAAAGAGAAAAGGCAACTGTTCCGACTTTCACAGCCTAAGGTACAGCACTCAAAGTAATAGTTACTTTAATACTATTAGTAGATGACTCAACTAGGCGTAATAACATGTCATCACAAGGCATAGAACCCGCACAATTGCTATCGAAACTTACCAGAATTAATAATGAGACAGTAATAACAGTTCAGACTAAAGTTTACGTCTTATGAGCAATAAAATGTGTTAATACTGCGCCCGCGCATGAAGAAAGTGAAATTCTGATGCAAATTGGTGAAATTCTATCTAAGCAAATATTATATGACTTGCTGTATGTTACAATGGCTAGCCAGATGGTAAGTGACCTTGTAATTACATGAATATTTATGCTTGTTGCATATATGCTAATGATTTGGTAATAAAAAAAAGTTATATGGAATGTTAGTCGTCTGTGGTGAAGGAAAATGAACTGAGTAAGTGAGTACCTAGCCTAGAGGAACGGGTTGGTCTGGAATGTTAACGCGAATAGCAATAGATCAGTGTTGCTACAGCTTTCTATGACGTGGTGGAATGCTGATATTGTATGGAATCATAAAGCTGGATAGATGTCGGGTTGGTAGAATGAGAATTGTACGAATAATCGTTGGAACCAAGCATAGGAAGTGTCGGCGGGCTTCATAAATAAATGAAACCGCTATTTCATTATAACCATAATAATACCTATATCAGTCTGCAACTTGCAAGCGTCCGATGCAAATCATATCAGGCCAGCTTATTAGATACCGCTGAAATGCGACAAGCATGCGTAAGTTTGTATAGTAAAGTTTAAATATGATGAAACGCACAGAAATGTTTCTTAACCATAAGGTCTTCGTTTGGTTAATTTGCCTATGTGGTATATCTATTACGCTTTTTCATAATCGTCATCAATCCGATGACTTAACAACCACAGCTGCTGCGGGTACCGGACGGAAATGACACCCGGAAAACTGTCACTCACTGTCATAACATATCATAATGATGATTGATAAAAACAAGCGCTTGCTACCAACTACCAGTAGATGACAAAGGTTACTTGATCAATTAACAATTTCCACGGTAACCTTTTCTGCAAACAATTTTCCCTATCAAAACTTTCGTCAGATTTCTCGTTAATCATATTTGAAGCGTTTAAATAATCCTCCTGTATAACAAGTTGCATAAGTATGGAGAGACGTAGGTGTCGGCCGATGATATCAATCGATAGCACCTGTTCTATGAACAATGGCGTTCGTTCACTTTCGTTTGCGTCTGCGCAGCTCGTTAACATTTTCGTAAAATCGAACGCGAATCGTGACCGAACGAGTGCTCGCTCCCTTTCGTCCGTCACGAGAACAATGATAGCAACCTTTGAGCTTTTAAAATTAAATCAGTTCAAACCCTAGCTAGTAGCGTGTTCACGTAATAATTTCCCACGCTAGGCAACGGGGATTAATTTCACTAGTCATGTTTTCAAGGAGTTTAACTTACCTTTACTATAGCTTACGTTGAAATTGTAATGTTTTACTGCATGAAATTATGAATATGCAATGGATGCAGATCGGATAAAACTCGTTAGATGATGTATGCGAATCTAATAAAAAATATTCCGGTCTGACGGTTCTAACAGGTTTGAAAATTGTGAAGAGATACTTTACATATTTCTTTCTTTGGTTCGTTTTTTTCAGCGAATGAGGTTGAAGTGGGATTTAAGAGGGAGAGAGAGGGGTTAACTCGAAACAAAAGAGTAAATCGATAGAATCACTACACATTTTCATTTAAACAACTCAACTAAGGCAAAATGGTAAGGGGATAAGAAAGTTAACCCTTTAATAACAACGTAACATGGTCCACATCAGTCATTTGTAACCTATAGATGGAAACAGCATCGACAGGTCGTGATCGCAACTTATTTTGCAATAAATCGTTCATGTAAAACGGTAAGAAACATGGCCTTTAAAGGCCGTGGTCACAACGGTTGTATAATATTCAATGTATTATAAATTATAATAAAGTGGATACCTGCGCAATCGCACTCGACAGGTTAAAGAAGAGGGAGTTCGATGTTCGATGTTTAAAAATGACAACATTCGTTAAAGTGAGGGTAATGATGTACTTATATTGTACATGGAAAGTAATTAAACCTGTTTTGAGGTTTTGGTTTCCACTTGAGGTAGGTTGGTATACACACGAAGCTTTAAGTGGAAGTGAAGGGATTCATTAAAATATATTAAACCCACGAAGGAAATAAGACTTTGGAAACGGCAAATGGTGTCAAATACGTTATGAATTCAGATAAAACAAGAATTCGTAATATTCAAGCAGTTTCTCAAAAATCCAAATTTAAAAATACATTAAGTATTATAATAGTAGTACATGTTCAGACACATTACATAACATGAAATGAAATCACGTCAGTAATCGCCAGGGGGTTAAGGAAACATTCAGTACAAAAAAGAACAGTTTTACTTACTTTCTTTCTTACCCCGGTAAGTATACTATCTCTCAATAACAACATAATCATCTAAATCGGTGTGTTTGAAGCCACAAATCGTAAGCAGGCACTTACACCCAGGATTACAAACGTTTGTAATAAGATTATCTGCCACGGAGCGCACCCTGCGAGGAAATCTCGGCGCAATCGTGATAGGTGAACCGGTAAATAAATACTAGTGACACGTTTATGAATTGTTTGTCGTTAGGCAGCTGTTCAGGAGGTGCAAACTGAAAATGGTAGTCAAAGAACAGCCAATTAAAATGATTTGGCTTCCATGACTTCTGTTATACCAAAACACAGACATACATACATAAAATGACGCCTTTTCTGAAAGTGTAGAACGCCACCTGCTACGATCCTAACACACCTCTTGCATCTGTTTCTTCGCTTTATCTTTAATTCACTAGTAGCTATACCTCGAGATATATTTATACGAAATATTTTCGGGAGATTAGCACCACTCTTTCTTCTGACCAAATCTTTTTTTTTTTTGTCAAGTAACACACTACGTTTTTTCAGAATATTTTCAATCTTTTCTATTGAACTTCAGTATCAAATTCACTTCCAAAAAAATCCTTTCTTGTATAAGAAAAGTTCAAAAGAAACCATAATATCCAGTATAAGGAAGTAGGCATCAAATTATTCAAACAAATGCCGACTGCTCGAAATATAATAAGGTGCACGAGTCAGTGGACTATGAACTACGAAAATACACCAAAGTATCAAGTTTCTCACACTTACTGACTAATACAGATTATTGAAATAATTAAATGAATATAATTTTTTTTTGTGGCAATAACACCTAATCTAAGGAACCGGTGATGCATTCATTAGATTTATTTTAATGAATTCTGTAATACGATCCTTTGTTGGATTTTCGCATATTTTTTGCCACTTGCACACTATGGGCAATTTTACGGTCTCTGGTTCGATTTTCAAGCAAATATCACTTGATCATCCGGCAACTGTCAGAGATTCCACGTGCAAGCACCCGACAGTAAAATTCGCGTAGTGCACGAGCGGCCAAACCCCGCCTGTGGTGGAATTTCAGTGATTTCTAACACGAACCGTCTTCAATATGACCTAGGTAAACACAAACTGATAAATTATGATTTATTATTTTTTTTAGAACTAAAATAATACTCAAAAAAGGAATGTTTTCTTTACACAGAGCGTCTTCAACCTGACCTACGCTACGCCAACACGAACTGTGATTTATTATTTTTAAGATTCATTTCATGATACTTAGTACTCTGGAAAGGAATGTTTTAGTAGATCGGTACCATTGTTAAACAGCAAAGGAAACAATGATATACGTTTTATAGAGATGCCATTCATTCCAAATAATTATGTCATCAACAAAATTCAATTGATTCCGGAAATTTAAAAAATCCATTATGAAAACCAACAATGGCTATTCATTAGATGTGCTTAAGTAGTTCGTGATACAGCTCTCTGTGGTTATTCACACTTCAGTCATGCATCCCGCCGCTTCAATACACAGAGTTCTACGAAATATTATAAGTGAGTGTTGAGTTCATGGTTTTCCATGTTTTCGTATATTAGTAACTAGTGTTGTGCCAATTCACAGTGACCCAAGCTTTCGCGAATTCGTGATCATTGAGAGTCTTATACTTGACACTGATTTAGTCGATTGCGCGATAGTGTCTGTTTTGTCAGCAGTCCTGCAATGTGTGGAAAACACATATTAGGTAAAATCCTGAAGAGAGATTTTGGATGTGTTATTAATCAATGATAGATTTTAAAACATAATTATTTCTCTTACAGTTTCCATCGTGTGTGTGCTCACTATGAAAAGAAACGTTGTCGCTTCGTTTTGCCCGATAAGTTACCAAATAATTGGACCAGTTTGTGGGACAGACGGTATCACATATCCGTCGATGTGTGATTTAGAAGCCGCAAGACTCATAGACGACTCACTGGACATCGCCCTCCTTAAACCCTGCAATAATTACTGCAACGAGAAATGGGACCCAATATGCGGCACGGATATGGTCACATACGCCAACGTTTGCATGTTTGAGCATGGCGTGAAAGACAACCAAAACCTCAGAGTGCTTCACGCTGGGCAGTGTTTGACACCACTTGGAGACGACTTACATAAAAAACATGAAATGGATGTTAATGAAATGCGCCAATATTATGTACAAAGTTATGTTAGATAAGTAATAGTAGAATAAATTTATATAGATGTTATTTTTTTCCTTAAAATTAAACGCTTGCTCTGATATCGATGGTATTTTTTGTTTTCTAAATACGTTTGAGATGAATGCTAGTTTCATCAAAAGCCACCGATGACGTATGATGTATTTAGTGACTTTAAACTAAATTGAAATGATTAGTCATGTTTAGTAGAGTATTAATTAAAGAGAATTTACTGATTAAAAAAACACACTGAACAATATTTCCATGGATGATCGTGATGAGCAGATTTTGTTTAATGAAATCCTTAATTCGCGGATTGAGTAAGACACCGCTATATTTCACTTTACATCAGCGAACGATTCATCTATGTAGTCTAGTCATGATGAATCGTTTATATGATCGGCTTCTGTTGTGTAAATTTTACCATCCGTGCCCTGCTGAGTCGTGATTGAGAAACATGGGAACATACGAACAAACTGAGCAGAGTTGCAACACTGGCGAACGTTTAAGTTCTGTGTGCGCACGCGAGGGTTAACAGTAATAGTACTAGGTACGGCTTCGTTCCGTTTTGAGGAACACTATCCTTCGCCACATGACGCCGTGTGCTGTTTAGGATTAACCTGTCACCTGCTGTCTAATATTTTGACGGTACATGGGCGTGTCAAGTTACTTATGGTAAGCCATCTGACTTTAAAGCTCTTTTGTATGGATTTATTTGTCCTACTTGGAAAATAGCTACCAATATTGTCACTGCTGTCTCTGTACCTCTATTTACGTATAATAACATGAATTATCAATCATTTATTTTATAGACTTCCCTCAACCAACAGAATATTACAGTTTTTAAAGAATATCATAAAAATAAGGAAGCAAATTAATCACCAATCGTGAATTTTCACTAACATAGGGTTTTAACGTTCACTTAGTATTTGTTTTGCGTAGTAGGTATTGACAGCCGGACATATTGTAGGTAACAATGTAGATGTCATGGTAGGTATGTAGATTATAAGTATGAGAATTTTGATCTGTCCAATTGTTTTTTTTTTACGACTGTACCTTTGAAAAAGTAGGCATTTTGCTACTATGTCATTATGCTATTTAGTCATAATGCGAAGTAGAGGATATGAGATGTGGATTATTTACTATATAGGTTTTTTTGCATTGTAGGCATTGACGACCGGACCGATTTTTACTAGTAGCAAGCAATCAATGTAATCAATGTAGGCAAATCCAGAAGCAGTCAATGTAGGTAAAACCAGAATCTTAATTGCGTGACACATTCACTCAATTCGATTCGCTTTGACTGTGTTTCTCAATTTGTTTTTAATGAAACAATGTATCCAATACTATACTTGTAATATCAAAGTGACATTTCTAGTATCAAGTAATTTAGTTTTTCATGTAAACAATAATAATTAGGAGGTTCAGAAGTTAGTAATTCACACATAATATATTTGTCTAAGCAAATGTTCTGTTTCGTGTTCAATTATTTCGATTGAAACTACTTAATAGGTAACAAAAATCATTAAATTATTACACGGTATGAATAATTAAATTACTTACGTGGAGAGTTTTATTTGAATTGCACAATTGACTTATTCATACGGCACCGAGTATTTATTCACTCATAGTCAATTCCGGAATTATGTTATTATTTGGTGAGTGAATTTTATTTTAGTTTTTTTATGATGCAGCCTTTTACAGATGGTTCCTGAAAGACAAGAGGTTCATGCTTGGCTGGCATATTACGTAGTGTATGACACTATTATTTGATCTGTGACGATTAATAAAACTTTTTACAGCTGTTTTCCAATGTGTATCGCAGTGTCTGATATTCTATAATTATAAACATCACATAAGATATTTACAATTCAAAAAAAAATAGTGCTTTAAAAATGCTTAAGCGGGTGCAGTTTTTAAAGTGGAGCTTTCAGTCTAGAACTACACTATTTTCATCTCTCAATATAAGGATCTTTTTGAAATTCAGTGCTTTCCGCACCATACCATACCAGACAGTAGCTATTAGTATATTTAAACAGCTTTCTCATGTACAACAGGTTTCATAATACTGGGAGTACACATAACACTGAGTTCCGCCCGCCAAGCCAATTGCGACGAAAGAGGCCCGATATGCGGCAACGATGGGAAGACCTACCGAACCATGTGCCAGCTGATCTTGGCCAAACTGGAAGACACAGACCTGGCAGTGCTGCATGAGGGAAACTGCAACGGAAAGTACCTCTCTTCGATGTTACAACCGACGGAAGGTGATGATTATTATAACAGTTATTATTATAGTTACGAATTTTTAGTTTTGTAACTGTTCCTTGGGTGTTTCAAAGCCTTATAGTACTGGATGGTCGTTTAGCATTAAAATGTTTATAGTATAGAAAGAAAGAAAGAAAAAGTATTTATTGGCCTCGCACTGGACAAAACAAAGTGGTATTTTGACAATAAAACGAACATTAAAAAAAAAGAAAACTTAAAAACAGATTAAAATAAAACTAACTAAACTGGTCCTGTACGAGGCCAAAAGGCACCTATCTCAGCATGGTGCAGTATCTCCCTCTATTATATTTTGTTTACCAGAATAGTCTGAAATTAATGAAAAGCTACTTGCACTTGTTTTACCACAACAAAACTAACTGTAATTTTACTATCAAATAGGTAAACCGTACACATTTTTAGCATGGCGCCAGTGACAAATAACATCGATCTAACATACGTTAATATTCAGAATCCTGACATTACACGTATCAAGCAATATCAAAATTTATTATAACACAGACGATTTCTACATTTCAAATGATGCACCACAGCATGAACACTCAAAATCAAATAGGTGCGTTGAATTTAAAAAAAAAAAAACAGTAATAAAACAAATTAAAACACAAAATACTGTAGTAGGTACCTACTTGTTTTTCTATCATAACTCACGATTTCAAAGAAATACCGAAGGCCTAGACCAGTGATGGGCAAAGTACGGCCCGCGGGCCAGCTCCGGCCCGCGAAAGGATTTAATCCGGCCCGCCGACGGTCTTTCAAAATGAATACAATATGGTCCGCTATAATTATATTTTGACGGTCCAGCAGTATGAAGTACTCGTAGAATAATAGATGCATAGGTAAAGGAGCCAGCGGTACTAGCCGCGTTGTTCATGGGCTGCGGGTCGCAAGTTAAACTGTAATTTGTAAATAACATGGTGTGTAATGTTTATTTTTATGATTAAAAGATTTCAAATTAATTAAATACATTTTTGCTATAATTCTGGCCCTCCTCTGAAATTGTTTCAACTTTCTGGCCCCCCATGAGGAAAGTTTGCCCACCACTGGCCTAGACAAACACACATGATTTGATAGGAAAACCATAACGTTGTTTTATTGCATCCTGTAGATGGGTTGCTGGTTAACAATCAACCCATTATGAGGTATCGCTTATCTTCCTCTCAACCCCAATCGGCCCGAATGACGGTCATCTTTTGCTTTGTCGTCGTTTTACTGTTACTATATTTCTACCAAATAAACGTTTCTGTGTAAATGCAATAGTTTTATTTCCTTTGTAAAACATTTAAGCGAGAATGGCATAAATAGCTGTTGTTTCTTCATCTGAATTGGAAAGTACCTAATCCATCATTAAGATTGCATACAAAAGGTTCCACGGCTTAAAAAAATACTTAATCGTAAGCTCCGTCTCTTTTCAGTAAACACTGGGTCCGGAAAGGTAGTACTGAACACCAAGGGTCGAAAGATAGACTATGAGAAGATAAGGGTGCTCATGCCTGTTGGGTGGCCTCCTTTGGGCCCTATTTCAGTAACAAATAAACCTCCATTAAACCGCAGGAGCCGAAAACGTAATGAAACCAGCAAAACAAGAAAACGAAAGAATATGAGTTTCTAAATGGTAGCGTAAACTAATATAGCGGTGTTTTTATTCCAATTATTTTATTAAGATACTGAAATAAAAGAAACTGCAGAAATATTTTATTACCTGCCCTATCCTTTATAAATTTCCACAAAGCGCCGCCTAACGTTTCCGTGTTCTGTTGATCGACACCATGGTACATGTTAGTTTATATCAGGGACTTATAATAGACTAGCTGTTGACCGCGACTTCGTGGAAATTTTGATATGTAAGAGTGATAATAAAAAAAAATCAATGTGCTATTCCAGACTATAATCTATCTTTGCGCCAAATTTCATCCAGATCCGTTAAGTCGTTCTGGCGTGATTGAGTAACAAACATCCATCCAGACTTTCGCATTTATAATAGTATATATAATAATATAAGTATGATTTGAGTTTGAGTCATCGTGGTGAAAGGATCAGTCAGCTAGACTCTGCTTTACCGAGTGCGAGCTGTCCAGGGTGAGCCGGACGTTTGGAATCGCTGTGCGATATTTTTCACACAGCTCGGGGAGACTCCTTCCATGTACCCTTCTCCCTCCAATGAAAGATCCTCTTTCCAATGAAAGAGCTGTGCAGGTGGCTAAATACTGGTCAGGTATTATTTGACTTCATCGACACGCAAAGAAGAAGAAGTAAGATTAATAATTAATATAGATACGAGCCAGAAATGGTGGGTAACATTAGCCCACACGGCACACCAAAGAGCTGAAAAGAGTACATCCTGATGTTTGCTAGGTTAAATTAGAATTATGATTGGTAAGACTGATTAAATCCTGATGCAATTTGAACGCCGTAGTACAACAAATGCCTTAATTAATGTCAAGTAAATCAGACCGTGCGTATACTATAAATATCAATGACACAACGAAGAACTAGACATCAAGATTGTGGTGACTTTGGAAAAAATATGTAAGTGAGTAAAAGAAACAAGCGAGGTATAAGAAAAGTAGCCAGATTTTGCAAAAAAACCACTTACGTCTCAATGTAGTTGCAGACAGCATTCATCATCAAAACGATTCTAATAGGTACTCGTAACTAAGTGAACAAATGAGTAGTTAACGTCGAAGAGGCTCTTAAAGGTACTTAATTAGTAAATCAATCAATTGCAGCTGTTAATGAAGCAGTAAATGTTAATTGCATATTGTAAGTCTTCAAATTGCGTTTCCTCCAAATACTTCTAAGGCTCTCCTGTGTAAGTTACAAGCGAGTATACTAATGAAGAGTGTAGTTATGCACTGTAAAATTTTGATATGTCTTCTATTTTTTGGTAAGTAAAATTGTTGTTCTTCATTAAATATTTAAGATATTATCCCACCACCAGCCCTTATAAGTCTATCTAGAATTACAGCCCCGACATTTTCAGGCAGAAGGCTTTAACTTCCTTTTTATTGTGGATCATAGGACATAATATTGGCTTTCTTTGAACTTTCAACAAATTTTATTTTATTTTCAGTATCTCTTATTACAATAATTCAATCTCTTGGTGATGAGAAACCGAGATTCAATAAGGCGATGGACATTTTACGAAAACAAGTTCGCCAGGATACGAGACGTTTCTTGGATTCTTACCGCCGTAGCTCTGGTGGGTTTCCTCCCCGCAGTCTTCAAGAGAGGACATTCGTGGGAGATCAACATGATTCCAGGAAAACTTATAAAGCTTAGTTTCAATTCTTCACAAAGAAGTATGTTACACGATACGTCCCATGTTCCAGAAAAAACAGTCATGATTTTTCGTAGACTGTGATATCTTCTAATCCCAAATTCCCTACCAAATGACGCGAAATGCATCAATGTCCCTATACTAGTAAACTTATGTACGTTCATAACATTGCCAGATTTTTTGCGGGCTCTAAAAATAAATGAACATTAGCAAAAAAAAGATGTCTTATTTTCTACCATTTATTCACCTTCCTACCAATACAGGAGCCAATGAGGTCAAAAATGACAGTTATGTAGCGGTTAAAGTGTCGTTAGATCACTACACTGTCACGTATATAAGCCCTAAGGAATAAACAGTAGCAAACCTAATGTAAATGCACTATAGAACGCAGCATTGATGGATACGTGCACTAACGGCTGCGTGTGCGCACAGGCATTCAAAAATGTAAGCCTATCTACAAAGAATTCACTTTTCTTTGTGTTTTTTTTAATTTGTAGCTCTCTTTTGCACGGGTATATGTTATCTATTTGAATAACTCATAGGGTACAACATGTAGATCCCTAAAATATAATTGTTATCTTAAGTTCATTGGGATAAGAGTCAGAGCTTCTTGTGTGAGTGTTCAAGGGAGAGCCGTAGGCTAAGAATTGAAGAAAACAGAAGCTTAGGTTTTAATGTACTTAATTAATCCTGTGGCTAATTTATAATTACTGCCAGCAAGAGTTTTAAATTAAAATGTTATCGTTAATTTGTGTACCATTTGTTTCGCTTAATCAGCCTTCTCAGCATTAATTAATCCGAGTTTTAATTGTAATAGCTTTATGATGAGATGCATCCAGTGGTTGCGGTTTTTGATAATAGGTGTATATGTGTAAATAATAATAACATTCTTTAAAAAGGAAGTTCATGATCATTAAAGTGAGTCTGGAGATCGCATCGTCTTTCGTCGCTATAGAAGACTAGAGCAACTTAAAAGGATGAAGAAGAGTCAGTCGACATTGGGAATACATTAAATAGAAACATAGTTCGTTGTTGTTTTACTGTGACTACCTTCAATGGGTACCATCAAACCCATGTGACACAGGACATTTGATATCGTGTCCTGCCTATCCTGTTGTTTGCACATCACAGGAGCTGATGGACGCTACTGAATGTGGCAAACTCGTCGCCAAATTTAGGGGCTGACTCAATTGAAATTGTCATTGACATGCTAAGAAGATCAAACCCATGGCCTTTGTCACTTTTCTATCAACAGGACAGCACTGACAACAACGCCTAAAAAGGCGTTTGATTGTCAATTGTGGAGACCACATCTGCATTAGTGACCAAATATAATCATCAAGATATTCATTAAAAGTTTAGCCTGAAATATAAGTATATGTAAAGGACAAGGCTTTTACTTAGCAAAGTGCGGAACAAAGCTACCAATGAGGATGATATTTTGATATACATCATCATCATTATCCACAGCCACCCACTGCTGGGTAAAGGCCTCTCTTTTCTGGTGCCAATCTCCACGTTCCAGACCAGCCTCAGCCATATTGATATTAATACAATAAAATTATGTTTTCAGTGTTTCTAGCAATCCAATCTGCATCATCGAAAGTGATACGTCATGTGATAAACCATAGATATCATCAAATTATTATAGAAGAGGATTAAGACGGTGGAGGCCACATAAATCATGGTAGTTATCACCGACTCCATCAGCCCGATCCGGCTTTTTATGATGGCAAAAATCATCGTCCCAAGATAAAGAAAACAAAGACTTAATTTCGTCGGATAGGTCCTTAGAGCTAATAAAGATTTTTAAATAAGTTATTTATTTTGTGATTTATATGAATTGATTGAACATTGCAAGATAATAAAAAAAAAGTGTAATAACTTTCCATGAAGGTTTCAAGGTAAATAATCCAATACGAATCCTTAGGTACATACCTAGTTTGGGGCCAATGTAAAACCTTTTGTAAGTAATATTTTTGGCAATAAAGTTTTAGTTTTTTTGTATTTAATCCAATGGAAGAAGAGGTCATTGTAACAACGCTACGCCGAATACATACTACCTACATAATCATGGTTAGCAGTGGAGGTCTATTGGCTAAATTATATTGTTTTTTAAGGGTAATGATTGAGGTCAATTTCGGTAAATAAGTTTGGAGTATGAATGTTAGTATAGTGTGGAGCATACAATTAAATAAAATGGACAAGAAGTTTGGAACACATACAAGTTCCGAGTGGACTGGCTTCGAGAAAACTGGAGACATTATGTAGCTTCACTTGTGCACTACAGTAAGGCTACAGCATATAATATGAACAGATTTAGCAGATATACTATTAGAACCCAATATATTGTAAATACTCGCTAGTAAATTGTTAGCAATATTTAAAAGATTAATACCAATTACCAGATAGGTACCCCATTTGCACCCAATTTACACAATCCACACCCAAGATGATTTGCCTAGTTTGGGGCCAATGCTAAACCTTTTTGTAATATAATATTTTTGTTTTTGTAATATATTTAAAAAAAATATATAATGTATATAAATTTATTATTTATATTTAACAATATCTATCGAAAAATTACATGATTTAGGGTTGTAAAAGATTGCTCAAAGTCAAATCCCAATCCCATGTGGGATGCGTCTTCGCGCATCGATTGTTTTGATTAGGAAGTCATGTGACAGTTTGGACAACTCAAAGCCATTCAAGTTAGTTTCTACAAGATAGAAATACGATTTACAAATTTTTTCGTAGCGAAATTCTTCCAAAGTAAGTACATCCCGCGCGGGAGTCTCCTTAGCTAATCTGTGCATTAGGCTTAAATAAAAAATGGATTCTTCATAATTTAAGTATGTCAAGAAATTGAAATTCAATGACGAAACTTTTTAATTAAGATAGAATGAATGGATAAGCTAGTAAATAGTTCTAAGAACAATAAAATGTGTGTCTAAAATAAAATAAAAGATTTACTATTAATTTGTACCGTTTTATTCTACCGATCCTTTACCTCTGCTGTACGAGATTGTGAATACATAGTTTAAAATAGTCTAATCAAAAACCTCTGAAACAGTGACATTTAGAGAAAATGTTGAACGGTTATGTTTCTCGTAGGACGTTTCTAGTGTTCGATTATAAAATGCTGCGATGCAAAACGCATTTTAAACATTGCTCCAGGTCGAATTCTGTGTTAAAGTTGGCATCAGTCACAAGAACAGAACTCCTCAAACTGGCAATTTCTTCAAACAAGCTGGCAATAGAGCTCCTCAAACTGGTAATTTTCTCAAACAAGCTGGCAATAAACTTCCCCACACTGAGAATTTTCTCAAACAAGCTGTCAATAGAGCTCTTCGTACTGGCAATATCCTCAAACTCGCAGGGGCAATTGCTCCCAGAGCATTTCGTATTTGTACTACTTTCGACGTAACACACACTTGACCGGATTTTCGGTAATCTATGTCAATTCAATTCAATAGTTAGTTTAGGAATACAAGTTTTAACGTAAATAATTTAGACTTAGTGGAAACCCCAATAATTACTTATAAAACACAACTTCTCACCCTAAATTAACCCGTTGATTGTGTGGATCACTCATAGTGTTGCTTTGCAGCATTCGAGTTTGAAAATACTAATACTAGCAATTAGCGCAACATTTCTCACCTAAGCACATAAACACCATGATTACTTCATGTATTCAAGTTAACAGCTATTAAGTATAATTTCTTTTTAGATGTTATTTCTGATTGCTTCAGTCTAACAGCAGTCGTAACTTGATACTCATGCATTAACATCATGTTAGAAAATATTTCTTCAATACGACGGTCGTGATGAATATTTTTGCAAGTAAGTCTGGTTGAGTAAAAACATAATATTATCAGAGTATGGCGTAGTTCAGAGAAACATTTACCTTTTTTCACGTCTTATAGATGCTAAGCTATTGTGGATAATAATTACCAATGAAATTTTTCTTTATATTTTCAGCCACGGTTCTCCTTGCATTTATTCCACATCTGCACGGTAGAGTGTTTTGCCCGTGGAAACGAGCAAGAGTGTATCATTGCGGCACAGACGGAAAAACTTACATCACATTATGTGATTTAAATGCAGCTATGGCCGAAAACCCTGATCTAAGTATAGCTCACTAAGGAGCGTGTGAAGGTGATAATATAAGCACTACTAGTGAAGAGCACCCACATAGTAACAAGGAACACAGGAAGAAACTTCCTAATGAACAAGATAAAAAAAGCGAAAAAATATATTAGTTCAGAAGAAGAAAATAAAAGTTATGAAGAAGAAGAAAATGAAAGTTCCGAAGAAGAAGAAAGTAAAACTTCTGAAGAAGAAGACCATTCACCAGAAACCACAACATCAAAAAGCAAACGAACCAAAAAGCCAAAATTGAAAAAAAAAAACCAAAGAAGATTAAGGCCAAAACAAAATCTAAATCTACTAAAACAAAAGGAAATAAAAAAACGAAGTTAGACATCAAAAATGCGGCAAATAACGAAAATATCATTACAACCAATACACTTTAAAAGGAAAAAAGCGACATAATATTAAACTCGACAATAAAGTAAATAACAAAAATGTTGTAAATATACATTACTGGCGAAAACCTGTAGCACGTATGAGGAGTGGGAAAACATTGCATACAATATTAAAATCATTTGATATGACTTTATCCAGCAGAGGGACAGTATAGACAAACAAAAAACATATAAGCAAGATGGTATTCGAAGGCGACCAACCAAATATCTCATAGACAATTAGACCAGGCAAGCCTGCATTTTACATCTTACAACTGAACTACATTCTCAAGTATAGCTGGTCTAACTAATGTTAATATTGAAATAGTAAAGGTTTTTCATTGTTTATCTTTTTATTTTCCTTTGGCACAAAGAAAACTCTAATCAAATTAATCAAATAGTCAAACATGATCATCCGATTCCTCTACCATAATTTTAGCATCAATAGGCTTATTTCAATTGTAGTACAATTTGCGATTCGGGTTAATAGCGTGATAACACTGAACAAATCAGCGAAACGAATATGCCATTCGGATAACTAGTTTGATTTTATAATATTTGCGTGAACACCAATAATGTATTATGTCAATAAAGGTAATTATGTCATAAGGGTAATTATGTCATAAAAGGTAATTATAAAGGTAATTATGTCAATTAATTAGCGGATTGCATGCAAGTATTAAGATAAACACTAAGTGTATGTTCGTGTTGACATCATTCTGTGTGGGAAAATACATTCGTACGAACACCAGTAGCGTGATCTTCGGTGTCAGATGTCAGGGAAGCAGGTAACCCTTTTTCTACTGATGATGATATAAGAAGATACTGAGAAAGTTGGAATATAGGTAATCCAACTGAAATAAAACACTTGATAAGGAATATAAACTACGCCTTTATAGTTTTTTCGACGTTTGAATGACTTTGTTAGGCGGGCGCTGTTGGTAAAAATTTAAAATTGTCGGTGGAAATTACATCGAAAGAACAAAATGGCAGTGTTAGTTGCCAAACATATTATTTTATAAACATATTTTAAAGTCCTTTAACATTTATTTTCCCTCTAATTCTGCATATCACAGTGATCTTTACGCTCTATCTCTATTTTAATTACAATAAGGATGCTTTTGGATTGCAGCTGGCACAGGTAAAGTTGCGTGAGGACTGTAGATAGAACAATAATGTCAAAGCAAGGGATGAAATGTAGCACAATAACGTAAGAAGCCGTGAACTCTTCACCAAAAACATTACCCAACTAGTTGACACACGTCGTGATCATTTAACCGAGCTTCCCGCAGCACATTAAGCCGACGATAAACATCTTTCACGATTAGATTCTACTAATAAAATTACAGATGAACTTTGATCCTGGAAGATGTAACGTTTAACGTGATATATGTTAGGCAATGAGGTTGAAGATCCGGGTTGTACCTAGCATAGGGTGTGGACTGTGAAGTGGGGGCTCAGCTGTGAACAATTTCGTAACTTTTCTTACAAGCGCTGATTTGCTGTATTTCTTATACTTGCAGTTATACTGCATCTAATTGTTCAGCTGCAAAAATAAGTGACGGCTGCCGCAGATCAATTTGGATTTATAACCGTATTTGGGTGCCGGGAAGTAACGATGTTTTTGAGTGTCGATTATCTTCCAGCTCTTGCTCCTTACCATTGTGATTATTCTCTGTAAAGGCTGTTCATCACAATTGTGACGAATAACTAAAGCCTGCCAATGTGACACCTAGTTGTGAGAATTTCGAAAAAACTCTGAAAAAAATGCTCATGCTCATTAAATTAATTACTGTAATGAGCCTACCTGGACCGCACATTGGGGTTTTTTTAATATTAGATGAGCTTACTCTTGACCTCAATCTTGTCCTGAGAACAGAGATGAACTCGACGATGGAACGAGCTAACCCAAAAGAAGCCTATTAACTCGCGACTTAAATAGACTAGGGTCATATAACTGGGGAATACCGACGCAAGCAGGAGATTCCACTCCTTGGCAGTGTGCATAATAAAAGATGTAGCAAAGCGTAATAATTATTAGTGCCAACAATGAAGGTAAAATATCTAATGTTACCACAACAGCTTTACAAAATGACGATTTGTAGCACATTTGCAAGGTGGAGAGCAGAATGCGGTCCGCGATTAGCAAGGTGTCTCTTACATGCGCGGGCGTCGCGACCTGTTTGATACACCACTCCATATCCTGCCTGTCTCCCTAGTCACACTACTACGAGGACACATTACAACTTTTACTGGTGAGTGTGACGTCGAATAAGCAAATCAAGATAGGCAAAAACATATCGGATAGCCGAACGAATTTGGATATTTTACCGCATTTCATAAAACTAAATAGCCTATAGATATACTTTTATGGGAACAAACTGTTACATCCAAATTAGACAGTAACCCAAATCTCAATTTGGCAGTTTACTCATTTGTATTCATGTTAGTAAACATACAGTTTGGGTTACCTACTGCGGACGAGATAAACTTTCCGATTACTCCACCAAAGTTCGCAAAGAACATGTTACAATTTCACCAACAAGACCGGCTGTAGAAATACCATAAACATAAATAAAAACAGATGAAGTAATAAAAACTATTTTATCGTCCGAAGAAATTATTAAAGCAGACTTGATTCAACCAGGTGTCACATAGTAGGGGCGACTAGATTGCTCATTGCGTGGCCATTGACATCGCGGTGGTTTCGCAGTATCCCGGCCTCGGCTGACGGCACATGGACCCTGGGGCTCTCACGAGTATAGGGCGAACAGGGTTCAAGTTACACAAACTGGTGTAACTTCATGGGAGAGGACAAAACTAAAACAATGGACACGTAGACAAAAGAATGACCGAAAGGTTTTTTGTGAGGCACTGCATCACGCCTGAAGACAATAGGATCTATTTATAGTGAATATGTGATGTGATATGTTACATTAAGTATTCGGTGACCCAGCCGTGCAGCCGTGATGAGATTTATGTGTGAAGTTTTTTTGAGGGTATATTGTTACTAGTTTTTGTTGGGCCTGAAGGTTGTAGGTGTGAATATGGTTCAGGTTTCATTTTAAGGTGACCGCACTTGTGTCATGGTTCACCATTAAAGGGCATTCGGGGTCGAAATGCATATTAGCAGGTTTTTCATTGACGGCGTAGCTTCACCTCCTAAACATTATGAAATGTACAATGTTTTCCACACCTGCACGTTTTCCTCAAAACAATATTCATCTAAAATTAAAACGACAAATTATTGAAACATGGGCAAAACAAAGTAATTCTACATTGAATAAAAACACACACAAAAACACTCAACACACACAGTAATATGGGAACGTCGTAAATGTTTCCACTCGCTGCATCCTTTCATTACAGAGCGGCTGTATTTATTTTAATCAAGAAATGCAATCCAGAAGTCATTTTAAATCAATTCTGAACAGAGAGACCGTAGAAAATGTAAATGAAAACAGATATATGGGGAGTTATATACGAATGTCACACATATGACACATAGGTACAGCTTTCAATCCCGAGACTTGCAGCCTTGAAAAAGAAGCATGCAAAATCATGCACACTTCCTAGATATTTAAAGTTCAAAATATATTATTGTGTAAATACATACACAATCTTATGCCCCTGACTACACCCACGTTGTTTTGAGATATAGGTACTGCCAAACCACACAACATGAACGAAAACTTCATAGAAATCAATTTTCTCATCCACCTTTTGAAATTCAAGCATTTCGGCTCTGCCAAACAAGGATATAGAGAATTGAAAAGATTAGCTGCTACATTAATAAACGACGCGGTAAAGCTAGCAAAAATACATGCCTACTTTATAGTCTCCAAACGACATTTTATCTTAATATTCTCATCGATACATAGTTTACTCATAATTTTTGTAATGCTTGCCTCATAATCGATATATTTATCCGCGACATCTCACAACAACTCACAAGTGCGTTGGTAAATTCGTGACTCTACTGTTTGCATTCCATTTTGAAAGCCATTTAGCAAGATTACAGTCATTAGACATCTTGTAACAGCAGATAGGCGAAGAAAGCAATCTTAATGTTGATATTTAAAGATATTGGCTGTCATTATCTGTGTTATGTAATCAAGCGATCAATTTGCAATTACTTTTCAAATGTCGAACGTTAAAATGTTATATGAAGTGTTCTTTCTATTGATTTTTTATTAAATACACATTGAATAGACTAAGGCCTTTGACTTTGTAGGCGATAAAATGATTAATTACAAAGGTGTGGCTATAGAATAATACAGTCCTCTTTCAGATACGATTGGGGTCGAGAGGGTCATGGAGCAACAATCCATGAACGTTCACTAGACACTGACAAATCATAGGTAGATACTACAAAATGGAATGCTGGACGATTTCTGCTGTAATTTAATTACTTACCACTAATCCTATGAATTTCAATTATATCTGACATATAGTTTATGATCTTTTGAGTACAGATAAGTGAAGAAATTCTAATAAATAACTCATGATCTAGCTTCTATATCCGGTTCCACAAACAATTTTCTAAATACATCAAAATCTCGCAAAGAAACTAAGTGCACCATTACGGAAGCTTCATGAATAATTCAAGTAATTCAGACAACATTAAAACAATCACTGAACCACGAACTCCGGATATATATTTTTTAACATCAGCATGAGATTATACTTCTAATTACTGAGTATGCACAACATTCTCCTTCATTAATAAAAGTCCATCGGACGTCGTGTCGTGACCAATGAAGGTAAAACAACGGATATTATTAAAATCTATAATTTTATTGATTCCTGTTCCAATTTGGGGTTCCGATTTCGTGCGATAGTTAGGTAAGACCTATTACAAATTAGAATATTCGTAGATAAGTCGATTGCTAACAATAAATACGGTAATATTACTTACATAATTCCGCAAATGTAACGTTATCTTGCCATAATGAGGCAGACATGAAAAAAGCAAAACCGATGAAGCGTGGACACTGATAGGCAAGTAGATTGTATATTCAGATTTTTAATGATTCTCATATTACTGTTGCAATCGACTGTCTATTTAAATGTTGGCAGCCAGTTTAGACCAACTTTTTGTTTTGTTAATCTTAGTTTTGTTTTAAAGAAAGACTGTATTTGCTTAGTAACTGAAGGCAATACGGTTGTTAAAATTGAATAAAATCTAGAGAAAGAAGAAAAAAACAGAGAAGATGACAAATGCCTAAGGTTTATGCAAAGAATTCCAATGCCAATGTGAACGATGAAGACACCATTAGGCTAACAGCAGTATTAGTTATTGATGATTTATATCATCTACAAGAAAGTCACGACATGGCCTGAAAACTTCGTTTCGCAGCTGATCACACAGAAACTAACGAAGAAATTAATAAAACATCTGAATGCATAGAGGTTTTGGGGAATGTATTTGAGGTTAATGCCACTATTTTAAACAGTTGCGTGCACCGTCACAAATAGCTAAACTATGTTGAACCCAAGCTTAAATTATAGAGTGTGAAAATTCCACGGAAATAGAACCCAGAAAGTGTATTTTGATAAGTATATTATAATATAGAAATTATGTTTGTGGTTGAGATTATTACGGTATACAAGATGAACCTTCCACTTAAGTAGGTGCAATTTGAAAATAGGGACATTGAAGAAACGGTTGATCCCTGAAAGTAGGTATAAGATAATAAAACTGAGAAGACTCATAAAAAGGAGATGACAGCGTACAAACAGGAATATAACTATGAAGAAAAACTAGTCCAAATAAACTTTAGCAAAGACGCCTTATAAAGACCGCTTGGAAGAAATTGTTTCAACTACATAGATCCAGTTAACAATAAATACCGAGATAGTAGACATAAACTCGGTCAACGTATATCAATATCTTCAAAGAAAGCACAGGCATAGCTTCATACAAAAAATAACATAAAAACGAGTGCATTGACTCGAAATTACTCTGAAAGCTATCAGAAGACAATCGTAAAAAGAATCATTAGTGTTGCATTTATGACCGGCGGAGATCTCATGTAAATTACTTCGCAACGGTCAACGTAAGAAAAATACGATCGCTTTAGATATACATATACGATAATTTCAATGTTCATTATTCATACAGATTCAGATTCAGCAATATATGAATATAAAATTCTGACGTTAGAAACCTCTTCAATCGGTTTATAGTCACAGCGAAAATATTGTGTTTTATAACAGACTTATTGCTTTGTTTAACGATGTCTGGCTAGGAAACCATCGTCGGATTGTATTCAATTTTACTTGTCTACATATCGTAAATATAGCCAATTAAGTTGTGTTACATGTGAAACAAAGGTCAGATGATCAGTTAAAGTACATTTTCTGTTATCGTACGTTTTCATAAGGAAGAGTCGTACCAGAGACCCTAATAGTATTGTTATGTCATTACTTGCTTGGAAACAAAAATACTGACGATAACTTATGTGATGGAAAGCAATTACCGTCAGTAGCACCCCAAAGGGTTGCTGAAACGTTGCCAACTGCCTTAAGAGACAAAGGCACATAATCTTTTATTCTGGTTATTCAACTTTGTAATGAGAACCTTCTTAGTTTTTTCCGTTTGTGAGAACCATCCATCTAATTTGTATAAATAAGCCATTCGCTAGCATTGTCGTCATGTCACATTGTCATATTATTTCCAACTTTGTGTCCATTACACTACAACATTTCTAAAGCTTAAATGTTTGTTCCACTTAACAAATAAGTTGTCATGCAAGGCGGTGGCTTAGTGAATTTGTGCCGAGGCCCTTAAGTAGGCGACTCCATTGATTTACAGCCATTCAAATGCTAATGTTTATATTCAAAAGTAATACACGAAGGCGATGAGCTAAGAATTCGGATACACTTACATTATAACGGTTGTTTGACCATGTCCAATTGCTAATTATTCATTCCAGTGACGTTTTTGTCCCTTTTTGTAAGTAGAATGAATCATCACTTGGAATCCAAAAGGTTTTTTAGAATGATCATCCATTGTTACACGTTTATTTTAAAGAGGTCAAGGAATTGAAGAAAATTGTCAATGCCAATCGAGTTGCAGCTTTGACATGTCCTATGAAATAAGTATTATAAAGCTTTCTTTACAAAAAACTCAAAAGTATCACTTAGGCATAGATGATATCAAGACAGGTGCAGTTGTATTTTATAAAAAAAACAATAGTTTTATTGTTACCGCTATGATACTGTTAGTGACTACTGTAAAATAGAAGCTCCATTTATTACCTACTTTTTTATTGTAAGAACGAGTGCTAATACAATATGTCAGTTATTCGTATAAAGTGATTTGTCATTGAAAAAAATATACATATACATATATTTGCCTACATTACAAAATTATGTCTTTTGAACTTTTTTTCTAGTGGTTTTATTGAATTTTGTCACACACTAAAAGTTTTGACACTCAGCATGCCTTGCGTGTTACAAGTCAATTTGCAAAGACTTATTTATAAAAGAACTTTGGTAAATCGTTATTAATTTTGATTATGTTTTGTTTTTAATTCAATAAATTTAGTTGATCCGAAAAGAAAAATACCTTCTCAGTATTAAAAAACTAAATTGGCGATAACAAACCAAACAAAAAAATCACGACCGAGATACGTGATTGTGTGTTTATTTACGAGCGAATTATCAGAACCAATTTAATAATTCTGTACAACATTGGAATAAACTTGGATTGGAGCTCATATAAAGTTATGGGTCTACTAATTCTTGGGTCAATGACAGCCCCACCGATCACTTGCAGTTGCAGCCGTGAGAACTTACGAACTGGACCGTACTGGACCCGAAAGAGAATGGTCTTACATATTATGATAATATCGTTATTCTTTATAGGCTTTTAGATCCTGTAAAGTCTCGAAACAAGTAAAAAAGACAGTGAAAGTGCAGGCATTAGGTAAGTAAAACACACACAAAAAGAAAGAAATTTTCGCCACTTGTTTGTCGTCAAATTAACACTTTTATTTGACGTTTGTGTGCTGGAGCACTGATTACATAATATGCTAACTTGCCATGGATGGCTAGGGTTCATTCACATCACTTGTCCCTACGAGCAGATAGCGGCACGTGCGATTGCATGATATTTACCTGCATGGTGCACGTTCAAGTATTTGGGTTAAGCAGAAGACACAAGGTTTGGTAAATATCGTGGTTGTATGCAAACAGACAAGAAATTCAGAAAATCTGCGGCGGATTTTCGTTGAACATCTACGTAGAATTCCTAAACGGTTCCACTAAATATACATATTACTACTTGGCTCAAGATTAATTCCACCATCACCGTAAGTACCCAGCTCAATCAGCTAAACTACCATTTTATCTTATCCAATGCAAATTGCCCATAAATGGCAACATTGCCATTGACTCAGCAATCGCTTTGTTGACCGTCTGCGTAGGCTTTTGACCTAAAATTTAAGCTGCCAACCTACACAGAATGCCCTTAGGAATCTATTCCGTAACCGAATAGTAATAGTACTTACTTAATCTGACATAAGGTCTTAAGTCAATGCCAGAAACAAGCGTGTGAACTAAAGCCGGGTTTAATTAAATAAGAACCGTTTCACGCCCACAATGATTGGCGTAAGAACAATGTTCTAATCAAATAAATTACTACCTTTTGGGTGTGAATCGAAAGTGAAATAATCTCTGGCAATTATAATGCGTACCTTTCAATTATCTCGTCAGCAGCCACTGAGCTCTGTCATTATTTTGTAAGAATTATCGAATGAACGAAAAGATTCGGTTAGCGATATAATAATGAAATTATCTTTGTCGGCTTGATTATCTTCAAATAGAATGAATAATTAATAAAGAGATTACAATTAAGATAAAAAAGTCCGTTTTTTCTTCGTTTCAGAACATCAATCCGGAATACGGAACTTCGGCAAAGCTACCTCCAATGACTCCAATCACGCTAACGAAACAGAAATAAAAACCAACACATTAACTTTTCTGTGATCATGTCATGTTTTCCTAAGATAGAAAGTAGTTTCCCACCTGATTGAACAAACTTTTTAATTAATATCATTAGGTTTGCCTCATTAATAATGAATTTTAAATGGTGGTAAATAGTTCTGGCTGACGGAAAATCATAGTTGATTTGACTTATATGGTAAACGAGATCCTGACTATGACGTTTAATGGAAAGGCGACTTTATCGCTCTGTTACATGATTCTACCATTTATATCGAGAGGTATGTCAGGCAATTAGTACAGGATTAGAAATACAGAAAATTCTCTGACAGCCATTAATGATTTTACTTTGATCTTTGTAGTTGACTTGGTAATTACTTTGTTTATCTACTTCGTGATCCACCATGTTTTTTACTAGCCAGGTATACACGATTACCGATGTCTAATAATATGTCTGTATTCAAAACAGACTCAGTTAAGTAACTATGTAGATACATAATTGTAGGAAAATGTTCGCCGTGAGAAAATCTCCACATTTATATATTCATGATAAATTCTTGTGTAATAAAAACTGCACAGGGTAGCTCTCAATCACTCATGCACACAGTGTAAGCAAATCTTACATGAGTTCTAACAAAGATGAAAAGCTATTTTAATATGAAATTTTTAAATTCTAATAATTCGCACATGATTGTTTGAATGGTTCAGTCGCAAAATGTACCTTTCGCAAAATGTACCCCATTCGCAAAACGTGCCTTTCTCAAAACGTACCTTTCTCAAAACGTACCTTTCTCAAAATGCACCTTTCTCATAATGCACCTTTCGCAAAACGTACCTTTTTTCTACATTAACTCTTTACAGTGTTACAGCTAGCAAAAGGCTAATTAGGGATTGATTTTATTTATAATCAAATAATAATTGAAAAACATCACAAAAGTCGAATGAAACCATTTATTATGAGAAATATACTACGTCTATTGCATTGAATAGCCATTTTATACAGTGCAATAGACGTAGACGCCCTCTCTTTCAAAAATATTGATTCACTAACATTAGGTATAACTTGCGCTAATTCGCATCTGGAAATAAAATTTAGGAATATATGATACATCATGTAGAACATTTTATAAATGAAAAATAATGTCCTGTGTCTGAACTAGTGGATATATTCGAATGAATTTTTGTATGCAGACTGGGAACGTCATTGTTATAAATGGAAAATAATGTCCTGTGACTAACCACTGGATTATATTCGATTCAATTTTTGTATGCACACTGAGAACGTCATGAGGTATAACGTAGTTTTGTAAAGACACTTAATTTTATTCGGTGGACAGATGAATACAAGTAAAAAGATATGGTTTCATTCGACTTTTGTGATGTTATTTCAATTATGATTTGATTACTAATAAAATCAATCCCTAATTAGCCTTTTCATTACAGCTGTAGCACTGTAAAAGAGAATATAGAAAAAAGGTACATTTTGCGAAAGGTGCATTATGAGAAAGGTGCATTTTGAGAAAGGTACGTTTTGAGAAAGGTACGTTTTGCGAATGGGGTACATTTTGCGAAAGATACATTTTGCGACTGAACCGTTTGAATGAATCACGTTTTTGTGTTCACTGAAATTGCAGTACGAAGAATCTAATTGTCCCTATGCTTAGGTTTCTAAATCATTTCTCGAAAATTTCATGGTCCCGCAGAATCAGGTAGACATGCCAAAATAAGCAGGTAAGTAGAGACCTATCTGTCTCTTAAAGGAAACCAGAGACAATGTCCTTGCGTTAAAAGTTGCATTCTAGTGTTTGACGTCAACAAACCAAGTAACCTTAAAAAGAGCATCTACGCTCTAACCTTTGTGTGTGAATTTTGGATTCAATATCTTTATACTTAAATAGATTGCAGCACGTTATAAGTGGAATCTTCTTAATAAATATAATTTTATCCACTGTCATCAAAGGTGGGTCTTAGAGCATGAAATCTTACCTGAGAGTTCCTTATATTTTATAAAGAAAGCAGTGGAGCATTCAGCGAGGAATTTTGAAGAAGAAACCCTAAAGAGGTTAAATAGGGGATGAATTTTCTATGAAGCTCTTAAATGTTTACTCCTTCAAAACTTAGTCCTTTAAAACCCCTACTGACTTTTCAAGTTAGGAGTCACTAACTTCCTCATCAGATCAAAGACCTGCTATATTCACTTTGCAAGTACAACCAGAAGTATACCTGACACCGTCAACAACTCTGATTAAATTAATCACACCATTAAAAACAAATTAACTCGGTTTCATATTATGATTTTCTCATGGAAATCGACGGCCGTTTATCCACGTTCAACAGTTTTTAGTTTCACTTCGTGTAGTGATGATTAATTCAGTTTTCTTTATATTATCTGGCAAGAAAGCGTTCCGCAACGTTTACAATAAGAACTAGGCTATGCGTGGTGATAGCTCATAGCTCTGTAGTATTATGCGGAATCCTGGTCATGTTGGATTCAATTGATGAAGTCATTAATCTAATTTCAAGCAACGTGTGGATAAAAACGTAGTCGATTGTCAGAAATAAAATATGGAATAATATCAACAATGTTGAACATTCTTACTTACAGAATAGAAGATACGTGGAATGGAATAGACTATTCTTACGAAAAAAAGAAGTTACGTCTCATTTATTTTACCAGACATTTCAATCTGTTAGATCACGCCCCGTAGGTCGATCGAATGATTTAAATCTTTGTGTTTCACACAGACTTTTTTCACCGGTAAGAACGTTAATTTGTTGACAGTCGACGTTATCCAAATCCAGTTATGTTCTATATTATCTATGGATAGTAGTTTAGGTACTTTATACACACATTTTCTTCACAGACAAGACACATGCCTGGCTGTCTATTCTGGCCATTAAAGGAAAGTGACGTAGGCACAGAAATAATGTTAACAAATCAACGACGCGACGGCGCGGCGCCCGTCACATACGCAGCTGTCTTGATTGAATTCGCGAACAGTGTAACTGAGTAGCGGAAATTGCAACCCGACCTTAACTTTCTACCCCTGCTTTATGGAGGCTTCTAAGGTAGGCAGGTACACTAATGATACTTTGCTTGTTTGATTTTAATTAAAAACTATAAAACAAATGCATAAATCTGACAAGAGACAAGTGCCAAACGTTTTCAAGGTGTGAAATATTTCTAGACCAACTTTTAACAGGATTGATATAGGTAGGCTTTTCGGGAGTTTGTGTCAGTCCCCATACTTTCACAACCAGACAACCAGTATTACCTAGGAGTATCGTATTACCCAGTACTAATTGGGTTGTGGAGGTCAGATAGGCAGTCGCGCCATGTAAAATACTGGTATTCAGCTGCAGTTAGACTTGAAGCCGATGCAATAGAAGCAGATGATGATGTCAGTCCCATATTTTTTTGATATTTCCACCATCGCTATCGTTGACGGCGAGTAGTATTTATATGTTTTGTGGATGAAATGACACGGGGCCCATAGTCCTCGAAGAAGGTAAATAAACCTGTGGTAAATTAATAATGTGTTTCGATCTAATATGTAGATACATTTAATTCACAACCGACCGTTAGCTATATAATATATCTAGGTATGATAGATTACAAACATAAATAAGTATAAATTAATAATTAGCAAAATATGCCTTTATCGCATAGTCTCAACAATCACCACCACAATGTCTCAGTAGCAACTAGCAACACGTTGATATCATTTATGTAAATTGATCTTTGACTGATCCAAATTTTTAAAGATAAACCGAAATTCATTAGTCCAAGGTTATAGCTGAATTGATGTTTAACAAGATCTTACATTCTAGGCCTAGATATTGTATATCTATATCTAGATAATATAGATCTTATATTTATTTAATTTGATCGTATCTGACCGTGTCATCGCATGGGGCCTATCAGAATACCAGCGCTGTGACATTTTTTAAACGTTACAGCCCTTTATTCCCGTTGTCCCCGTACGCCGTGTCTCCGTCCTACGGAGACAGCGGTACTTCAATTAAATATTTAAAAATACTTCCCGTTGTCCCCGTGACGGGGATTTGGCATACGGGGACAACGGGAATAAAGGGTGAGAATACCATGCTGAGATAATTTTTGGGTTGTTTTTTTTTACTTAATATTGTTTTATGGTTTTGTCCTGTGCGAGTCAAATAAATTCATTTTTCTTTCAATGGCTTAAGGCTATCTAGACAATTCATTTTAGGGAAACTCCTACTACATTTCTTCTCAACAATTAAAGAGATTCTTGATGGGTTTCATTAAAGCACACGCGTAATAGCATAAGCGTGTAGGCAGAAACCACAGAACGCCATGTATTTCTTTGACGATTTCAAAACTAACCAGAGTTGAGGTGTGGTATTTGAGATTTTAAACATATGATAAGTCGGATATTTTCATATAAGTCACCTACACGTGTGTAAAGCGTATTTGCATCATAACATGTTTATTTTAACAAGCCACTCATTTAATGGGTGCAATATTCAAGTTACAAGTCTTTGCAACATTACAAAATTTAATTATAACGGAAACTTATACTACTTATTACTTACTTAACGTTGATCATACTATATGGCTCTTATTTCATTGACATTTAAAAATAAATTAGGAAAATTAAAGTAATTTTTTTAAAATAAATTCTTTAAAAAATAGGTACTATTAAAAAAGGGTAAATAAAGGGTCCATAGGGTTAATAACGTATTACTAACCCTATGGATCTTGTCTGAAATAAAACATTTATTATTTTGTTAGTTTTTATTTATTTATTACAACCAGTTAACACTTTCGTTTGCCCAGAAAGTAAGTTAATAAGCATTTTCCTCGAAGAACATGCAGAAATCTAATCGCCGACCAGTCAGAGTTTCAATTAGTCCCGAGCAAGTCTTGTAACCACGTTTGCCATAAATATGATAGGTTAAAAGTTAACCAGCTTGCACTGTGGTGTGACAGGTTGTCCATGTTAGCAACCCACAGCCTTTCCACCAGCATAATAAGCAGTTTGTCAGTAGTTATAGGTACTCTTCTCACAGTTAAGTTTTCAGAACTTGGTGCTTATAGATGCTACTAGGTATATCTGTATACTAATTTTCATATTATATTAATAGAAGTTTAAATTAAATGAGGTCCCACGCTGAGTCGAACAAGTTTTTCGGCTATAAATTAACAGAAAAATATCTTTTTTTTCATTTGAACATTAATGTTTTGATATAACACAAGGTGGAAAAAGAAGTAGGTAGTTCGTATAGCTACTTCTTTTTCTTCCTTGCAAGGACAAGGCAAGGCAAATTATGTAGAGTTAAAAACTAATCTTTAAAAATTGCATCATCATAATATGATGAAGAGGATAACATTGTTTCACTGTTCTGTCTACAAAAAACATCAAATTCAACACACACACAAGTAATATTAAATCCCAGAAGTAACAACCAAAACAAAGGCACTTAACACAACTAATTCACTTTACCCTCCAAAAAATGAGCAGAAATGTCGGAAAGCGTGACCAGTGCAACACTTAACAAACATGAGACGCAACACCAACACGTTACCAAGGTCGACGTACCATTATCACACGTTTCTTTTTCACGAAAGTATTAACAGCAAAAACGTCTGCTGAACACACCAACGATCCGACATGTTTTATTTAGAACTAGTAAGATAACCGCACCTTAGTACCTATGTACGTGCAACCAATAAATAATGCTAGAAAATAATGAGTTGACTGGGAGGTTGTTCCTTGTCGTGTAATTTAAAACCAGTGAATTATAAGATGGGTTACAGCCTGAAGCTACATTTATATCTTCTCATTTTGATCATCAACTGGCTGAACAACTGCCAAGCGGTTGTATTATGGATTCTGCTTCTTCGATTTACATTGAAGCGGTCGATGGAGAATTCCCATGCATAAACTTCATGATGTTTTATGCAGTCAGCACTATGCGTTAACCGTTTCTGTACGTGCAATAATGAAAAATTGCCAATAAATTGTAACTGTATAAGATAAGATAGGCATATAATCATCACGCATAAATATTTGCATTCAAGCATGTCGCTAACTAAGATTTTTCTTCGATAAGATCTTACACTTCGTTGATGTCTTTCGGATTATTTGCGTTATCTGTATATTTCTCCTATTGATGGGTAACTAAACTTTAATATCTGCAGATTTTGTTGCAGGATCGATTCTTCTAATTATAATTTAAGAACATTTTCTTACATTCTCCATCCTCTTGGGCAAGATCCAAACGAGCAAATGGATCGTTAGTGTGGTCAACACTATTGAAACTGTTGCACCGTCTACGATTCCTCGAATATCAACGTCAAATATGAAGATCACATCTTACACATAAAGTATCAGAATTCATTAAATCTCGCTCACGGTTTCCAGTATTTGAAAGTGCAGTGCAATTACTGTTCATGACAAAAACGACACACATAATTCGACAAAATAAGTCATTATTACATTAGCACGGAGAATGCAAAGAAATTATCTTTTCTTGCAGACAGACATTAACTCGCACTAGTTGCCATTTTATGTCATTTTTATTGTTCTACCCACATTTTGAACTTAGGTGTTATCAGTTTCGTTTTAGCCGTTAGCAATGCTTTTTATTTTTTTTGCTATCGGCAACAAAAATAGGGCAAACATGGTCAAAACTCAGACTGAAAATAATTAATACCTACCTTATGTACTGATAAGGAATTCGGTGAATGAACTTTAGGAGGTAACATAAATTCGAAACTATTTAAAGAGCATTGTCATTTGAAAAACAATGTGATAATTTAGTTTTGATTGCACCTGTGGTTGCCCTCTTGGACCGCGCATTAATTAAACCGCTTGTGTATACCTACCTACCAAATTACGAGCAACATAAATTGATGCGTGTGTGTTAATTTTAATTCGACTTTGCCCAATATATTTACCAAGGTGGACTACCTTCACCCGAAATAAATACCACCAACTTTGTTACTAATACGGTAACGAAAATGTTAGAATTCAGAGCGCTAATAATGCATGGTAGAATTCCGCAAATGAGGGTACTAGCAAATTAGCGAAGTGATTCACATTACAAAAACTCTACAGTTAATGGAAACTTCATATCTCGGAGTAACTGCAAACGAACCGTAAACATGAGTAAAAAACGTTAGTGACGAATTTGGGACGGTTGTCAAAAGGGTTCGTTTACCTGACTGTGTCCAGCATTCCGGGCAATCCTGACAGAGCGACGACCAGTCGAATGCAAGGTCCTCGAAGCTCGCCATGGCTACACCCACTTAATCAAGCCAGTCCACTCCGTAACATACTATCAAACGGCTATTCAAATGCCGGTCGCACTAACACTTCAAACACCATCCGAATCAAGTTTTCATAATCCTTAAGGTAGTAAGTTTATAAATTCTTTGTAAGTTTTGTTATAATGCCAAAGCACTGGTATCGTTTAGTCGTAAATAAACGTTATCTGCAGCGGCTTTTGTGTAAAGTTCGCGGCGGTTGTTTCCCGCGGTCGTTCGGTAGTATCGGATGTGCACGCGCACGTAGATAAGCGGCCGGCGGAGCACTGCGCGGTAACCTCGCGGGCCACTCGGGATGTGTCGCCGACTCGCTGCTCGCTCGCCACTCGGAACCTGTTCTCGGGCCGAGGCACAGGCGTTCACTTGGCCCAAACAGTCTTTCGATTTCAATGAACCGTTAACGTTATTTTCTTGTTAGGTGTGTCTTATCTACACGACATCACGTAACGCTGCACCGGCAATCTGTTGTCGCACAATAGGCGAGCGCCAGATACACGATAAACCAGATCTCGGTTTGGAACTCGGGAGATAATAGACGAAGGTGTTGCAAAACTTGTCGAACTAAAACCTTTGTGATTTGCATATGTAAATGTTGGATATTTGCTTTGGAAATACATTCGAGGCACGTCGAATGGCCGTTACTGGCGGTCGTCCTTATGCGAGCCCACGCACTATTCAAGTGCAAGCCATGAGTCTTCGAGGTACTATAAATAATTTGAGAGCGTTTTGTCGATGTTATGGGTATTTTATTGTCATACATATGCCACACGGGCTGTTAGGTTTTCACACAACAATGTCTAAACATTGGCAGCGCAGTGAGGTGTTATTAATTTATACGGTGGCAGTAAATAGGGTGTAAACATGTTCTGAACTGAATACATTAAGTTCACACATAAACAATTTTGAAATTCACATTACCTGTCCACCTACAGCCATCTTAACCCTATTTGGGCGTAAATACGGGCCGACTACTTGCATAAGGGCAAAATGCCAAAGAAATCGAATACAACCTTATTTCGGTAAAAGTTTTGTCGTTTTCGTAATTTTATCCAAACAACTTTAATAGCGTGTGGGGCATGAAACGAAAGCAACATTATGATTTTCAATTTGGAATTTACTCTCATTTTCCGGTTAAAACAGTTTACATTAATTCTATGTTTAACAAAATAAGTGTGTCATGATCATAAAATCATCATAGAGTCAACAAAGACACTCATTCAAAGCAAATAGAAACTTCATTCATTATAATGATACTGCAATTTAATGCTAACTTAATTCTTTTCGGCATAAAATAGGCATTAATTGCGAAGCACATTCGTCGTGTTATAATTATTAAAGCAGAAAGCGGTAAGTGAGAGTATTTGACGAACATAAAGACATATGGAGGTAGATAGAGGTATACTATGCGACAAGAAATTTTGAATTTAGACGGCCCATCACCAGCTAACTCACTAGAACCTCGTAAAAGGAAGTAGATAGGTAGGCTCATTTTTAGTACGATTGTAGATTCACAGTATACCTCATTTGCAAGGTCTACCTATTTCAGGTAAGTTCATACGGAGTTGTTATAAACAAGCGGGCGTAGGGTTTAATGAAATCGATCACGGCCGAATGGCTGGAACATTTCGCTCGACACGTGCTGTTTAAATTACGGTTATTATGGAAGATGCTTCATCAGATGTAAGCACATAACACTTCATCAGGTGGAAGAAGTTATGAAACACTCGTATGTTTTTGATTTAGTCTTGTTTTGATTACACTAGAATTTCAGATTCGTTCTATCTGTTATACATCCGGACTTCCATAATAATAACAACAATCGCCAGAAATATCTCAATGCAGATCTAAAATGCATCGCCTTCCTGGCCTACCTTTATCACGGCTGTGCCCAGTACCTACGCCGTACTTGCCCTTGTCTAAATCTAAATGTTTCTAACCAAAAGGACCAATTTCGTGTAACATATCCACATATGTATAGCCAATTGACTCCACTTTCGCGTCAAGCTAGTGCTCCAATTCAAACTGTCCCACTAAATTGATTAGGAGAGTAAATAGCGCCAGCAAAATGGCGTCTAGAATATAGGCTAAAACATGAAGTTTGACATTAGCAAACACAAGAAAAATATAATGAAGAATGATGATCAACAAATATCGCAACAAATAGGTCTCTTGTTCATCTCCTAGCCGCACGTGTCTAGATTAGATTTAGCCTCACGTAAAACTTGCGAGTCATGTAATTGCAAGATGATTATAAAAGCCAATTCATTTTGTGTATTGAATAAATTTCATGATAAAATCGAGTTTTTTAAAATTCCCATCGAGCTTATTATTAGTTAATCTGCTGGCAATCAAAAAATCAAATCATCATGGCTGATGTGTGTAGCTTACGCAAGACAAGGTATCTATTAGCATGTAATTGGATAGATCTTAGATCTTAGATGATGGATACAATCCATCCATGAATGATACATATCGCCATAGACTTTAGAAAAACTAATTCCATTATTTGGGTGACACATTGGATGGCTGCTTAATCCAGTCGGCTTTATTGGATTTTCTTTGCGAAATAAGAATTCTAAAGCTCTAAAACAAATCTTAGCTATAAATATACATAGAATCAACATCCTCCATCTTTCAGATCGGGGTCAAAGATAGGACAAGACAAGACAGGAAGATTCATAATTATTTAAACGTTCAGTTTTCTGCACCTAGTAATTACCTTGCGAAATTAAAGTTCTTGATCGAACATATCTAGGCTTTCATGTCCGTTACTTTAGAAGTTTAGACTGTGGTAGACTTAATTGCAAGGTTATGTCACAAAGTTTGATTGATTGTAACTTTGATACCTGTTCCGAAATAAGAACGCACCTACATAACGATATTTTATTCGATTGTAATTTAAAGGATATGATTACGAATGAACAGGGTCTGACTCTAAATGGTAACTATGGTGCAAGTGCAATAAAACTAAAACCGATGGATATTAAGTAACATGTACTGACTAAACTGATCGTATAACGAAGTCCTTTACACCACAGTCACAATGAAAAATGGTCTTTATAGTTCGGTTGCTTAGGACAAGAAGACCAAAATACTAAACAATTAATGCCAGCCTCTTTTATACACCAAAGCCTACGCTCTACAACACACGCGGAAAAAAAAAACTCAGCCAATAAAAACTTAACCTACATACATAATAATCCTTGCATTCGTAACGAAGTAAATAGAAACGTAACAGGGCGTCCTTGAACTGCAGTAACACCGCGAAACAATGAACTAGACGAGTGGACGAGTTTTAAATACTGACGTAGGTACTGAAGTAGTGCACTCTCTAGTACTTGAGCTACACATTCAACTGTAAGACGTAGGAGGGCGCAGGGTTGAGGCGATCTAAAGCCGGCTTTATAGAGACTAGTTTTAGCCCGCGCCATCGCTCACGTTATTTTCGGAGATATACCACGGAAACGTTTTTATAGCCACTTGAGGTTCATATGAGTCACATAAGTGAAAGAATTTTTGGAATCCGATCGGTAGATCCGAAGATTAAGGGACATCCAAACTTTACGTTTTTTTTTTATAAAATATACATGGTGAAAGGTACACCGACGCTAAAACGGTAACCACGTCACGTGTTCAGTACATCATTCTGAAAAACTCCAAATACAAAATTTTCACCGTTGAAAAAAATACACAAACTTCGGAAGGCTATGAGAAGAAAATTACATAGAAACACTGCACACTGTGACCCTATGTACAAGTGAGGCTTAATAGCAAAATGACATAACTGCCAATTTTGACGCCTTACCTTGTACCGACAGCAACCTGTTGGTTATTGCACGCGGATTAAGATGTTGTTAATTTTATCTCGTCTTTTGTCTGCCTATTTAAAATACCTTGATTTAAAGGCTTTTAGGAAGTCGTTAAAAGAAAGCAAGAAAACTAGTTGTAAGATTTCCCTTCCGTCATTAACGAATCCGGAATCCCATTAAAAAACTACCAAACAAACAAGATTATACATACGGTATTCGATTCTCCAACCTGCTGGCCCGGTGTACAGCTGGCTGACTGATGCGAACATAATTTATGTAACGAGCATTACGCTTCCAATTTGGGAATGGGCTGAAAAAAAGCCGTGGCCAAGTCTTGCACAATAAAAAGGCCTATAAAAAGGGACCTGACACCTACCCAATGCTTGAAAAATGGACTTACCCAAACCCTGATTTTTTTTAAAGAAAAAGGGTTCTGCCCAATATTAGATAACAAAAAACCTGAAAAGGGACTTGGCCAATCGCTAAAAAAATTGCCTCCAACCAAACCTGCGAGCACAACCTGATAGGTAGTGCCTACTGAAGAAAATAAGAAGAGGGTATATTTAACGACTATAATTTTACCAATCAACATAAAATCAAAAATAAACTAACGGCTCATTCAATTAAATGAGAAACGTATGTATTTTGATATCGCATGTACGCTTTCTACTGTCCATTTGATAGATTTAACTAGGCAGCAGGAGTTGTATACGCGCGAAATTGATTTACACCCACATTCATACACAAATGATAATTATTTCTGCTTACCTACATTATGTTTTTATGCCGTGCTTTTGCTGTTTACTACATTCACCTTTTATTAAACTTGAGAGTGGATTTTCAAGTTTACGTTTAATTATGATTTACGTTAGTTTACGTTGCTGTTTTATTATAATCGTAATCTACTTGATTTTATGTCCACCACCTGTATTAGTTTTTCTCGTTCAATTTTAATACAAATATTTCAAGTGACCAACATGCAGATTCAAAAGAATTGAAAAGATGATAAGTACCTAATTGAGTTATTTAACAATAAACGAAGACTAACTACCGACCTTCCACGTGCACCCAAACTAACTTCAGCACAAATGACTTGGGTTGTGCTTTAAAAGTATTATCTCACAATGTTTTAAAACGTCCATGAAGACATTTCACATCGATGACACCAAACCAAAAGCCTAACGAAACGAGCACTTATTAAGAAACCGACCATTTTACACACTCGTGTAATAAAATACGGGCTATTTATTAAAACGATAAAGAACATAAAACTACACGTCATACGTATTAAAATGTATGGAATGTGTATAAGTCTGTGTGCCAATCTGTTTAGTAACATAAGCGGCCAGTGCATCTCGCCTTGCGTAATACTCGCAGAACTGAAACACAAGGAAGTGACAGAAGTAGAACGGACCTTTCTTTGAATATTCTTCATAATTTATTGCTAATCACATGTCCGTTTTATGTGCGAATAGTGTTGAGTAATTATTTTTATATATCTTGCGAGTTATCTGCAAAAGTTTTCAGGACCTTTTAAATAGAATTACAATTATCAAGATTTTCTGGATTGCACATTACAATCACACAACAAGCAAACACAAATCCCTAGCATGAATTATAACTTTTATGATAGATTTTAAAGTATCATAAAAGGGCCATTTCATCGAAATTACAGGCTTGATCTTCATTTGTTCATAGGCTGTAGAAATACGGAAGTAAAAAGTAAAGTATTAAGTTGTAACTGTATCGATAAAACTGAATTATCGTCTAATGCAGATGAACGGTAATAATATCAGCATTTCATTTCGTAACCACTGATCACTGAAACAGTGAGCGACCAAGATCACAAATGATGAATTCTATAGAACAGCTTAGTGACCATAATCTTTCTACAAAGGATTTTCCTTCGTGACTCCACAGTATTAACGGCACAGAACGATGTTAATCTGTGATAAACACAGCGTTTGTGAAAGGTAGACCTTTGCTGATTGATTGTAGGTCAGATTTATCAATGCCAGTAATGGCAGACACGGGATATAGCTGCTGTTTGCTAGGCGTTTGTTTATATATGTTGGAGCCACCTGTGGAGTGTGAACGTTGTTTTATTTCTGATAATCAGTGGATTGGATTAAGCAATGGACGGTGATGACCATGGCACCTTTACAGGACGTATTTAACAGAGATGGACCGAAATTCGTTTCCCATTCGGTAATACCGAAATAAGGCTGCTTTTACCAAATTTCGCTATTCGGCCGAAGTTCGGTTCATGGATCGAACATTCGGTTGAACAAACCTTAACTAATATGTTGGACAGAATATTAATCTTTATCATTTTGCCCTGAACTCACAGCTAGTTTAAGAAATCAGAAGAATATACTAAATTATATATAATTCTTCTGTACATGATTGTGTATGTCACTGAATTGCTCCTAAACGCTGGATCGATTGAAATTTTGACACTCAAAAAAAATTTCACCATCCATCCATCAAACCTTCCAGGGATCCCTTACTAATTTTGTAAAAAACGTGATTGAACCTGTCATCGTCTAAAGGCGTGCGAAATTCAACCGAACATCGGCTTCGCAACCGAATGTTCAGCCGAACTCGACATTCGGCAGAACCCGCAATCGGTCCATTTCTAGTATTTAAAATAAATCTCAACTCTTAAAAGATCCTCGAGGTATTTGATTCTACTAAACCACTTTCAATGAAAGATGCAACCAATACAATAGTCAAAACCAGTACCGCTGTAGGTCAAACAAACGTGCCACGTTTAAGCATTGCAAAAACGTGCCACTAAAACCTGCGACCTAAAAAACATTTCTTTTTGGACATGACAGTTATACGACCAATTCAAAACATCCTTACACTAAGTGTTAATACGTGTGCATGCGTATGTACTACTTTAAGCTAATATTTTTTCAAACAGGAGCTGTGTTTAAATAATTGGATCATTGTTTCAACTGTAATTTTAAATTCGATGTCTTTCGCGAACCTGCAAGTACAATACACGATTTCTTCAACAGTCGCAACAAACTTTCTGTCATTGACTTGGCAATGGATTGTTAATTGTAATTAAAATTTATAAACACTTGCGGCTGCTTGTAAAATATGTTGTATTTAAATGTCCGTTTAAACGTCGGATCATTTCTATTTGACAATGCAACGTCTAAGTAAATTCGAAACACGAGTCTAGGTGAAATCGCTCGTATGATACGCTCACGTTTTTCTTGGCCAACTTAGCGCTACACTGGGTATAAGTATGTAAACACTTACTATAATAAAACGTAGTTTGTTCTTAGACATCGCAATTTATTCACAAAACTTCTTATTTAACACCAAGGAGATAGAAATTGTCTTTATGGTATATCCTTGCCCACGGACAAGAATCCCGAAGTGTTGGAGAAGTATTTGGCATTAGCCTCGTTGATGCGCGTCTCAGCCGCCTGTGGATTCACAATTTCGAGACCCTGTAACAAATAAAAAATGTTTTAGTCTTTTCAATGCAACAACACACATATTTGTCATTTACAAGGTTAGTGAGAATGCATTTGTTTTGTTCTGAACACAGCAGGATGCATCATCGTAACACAAGTCGGGTTTTAAATAGAAAACACTTCATTAGATGTACAAGGTAAGCAACTATCGTCGTAATGTATCAATTAAGCACGTTTTAAGTGATGAGACGGCTTCTATGGAAGTGCGCGTCGTATTACAAAGTAACACGCATATAATTTCTTCTCAAACGAGCTCCATAATACGGGAGGAGTAAATATCTACAATCTTCTTCACTAACAAGACGACTGTGACCTGTGGTTTAAATCAGTTCGTTGTTCGTGTCATTACTTCGCATTCCGTTTGTTATTCTGTCATTATCTCGCGGTTGTAATAGCATGCCAACACAGCGATAATCCGCATCGTACGTAAGTAGACAAGTAAGGCAATGCCGAGTAATGACCATTCATTTAATTCTTGCTTATCACGTTAGAGGCTTTTTGCGCTCTGTCGTGTCGCTTCATTTGTTGATACAAACGTTCACGCGATGTTCGGCACGAATTCTTTATCAATTTACATAACAAGTAACAGACAGCAAATCTATCAAACAACTACAGATGTCCATAAAATTCTAAATTGCATTTCGAATAACTTCAATCCATTCAGTAATTTTATTTGCGGCGCGGTCAGATCTGTCTGACCGCGCCGCAAATTAGTTTTGCTAATGAGATTTTGTATTTGAGGAAACCATAAAAAAGTGTTATGATCGCTTCTTACCGAGGAGTTTGACCCACTCAATAATCGACGGCAATGCTCATTTCTTTTCAATTACCGCAAATGTGTGATAAAAACAAGTGTCACTTAAAGTTATAACTTAAACAATGGTAAAGTGATGTTAGTGTGGCCACTTTCACTGGGGTCATTTATTGAAAATTATTCACAATGAATAAATATTCAACATAAAGTCTATTCCGCCAAGAATGCTTGACAGCGCTTTAGAAATTTGATTCGATACATAATGCCAATCGATGCACTTATCTACAGCTTTTACGGTATATCAGGTAGGCGCTGCACTTGTGTGTACTTGTGTAGTGCGATGGGAGCATAATCTCGCTGATTGCTATCAGCCGGCTAACGGTCTGGATGTTGCGGGTTAACGCCGAACGAGCCGCCGGGCGGAGGGCAATGGATAAATGCATCTATATTTACTGGCCTATCTGCGCTAAACGCTTGGGCGTGGACCTGCATCAATGGGTAGCGGTATGTTTTTAAAAAAGTGCACCATACTGTGTTGCATTTCTTTTTTGTTGTATTGTATTGGTTTTTCTTTCATGCCCGTCTCATTTACAAATGCACACAGCAACATCTTTTTCGATCAGCATAATGAGAACACTTAAAATGTTCACCGAAGCAAGAGATTGCAATTAACTCATGGAAGATTTAATTTTAGTGGCTAGATTAAAAGCTGGTTTCATAAGATAACATTTATTCCATAAAAAACTCGTTATGTATCGTAATTATTTCAATAAAGATCGAAAAATCTGCAGCAGTAAAACGGTGTACTCAAAAGTGACTCTCTAAACTTGGAGGCAGTTTTCCCATTTTGATGTATATCTAAACCTAAACGAGGTACAACATCGTTTAACCTAAGGGCGTAGCCATTCCCATAGCACAAATACCAACAGCGAAATGTAAACGGAGAAAGTCTTGTGCTAACCCGATCGCCTGAAATACTAATAGGTAATTTTCTCGGCTCGCCTACATGCAAAACTCGCAACTGTAGAGTATGGAATAGACGAACACTAATATTGGTCATTACCATAACCAAGTAGGACTGTAAAAACTTCTGGATTAGTTGAGTATCCCAACTTCATATTAAAATACCTTAATATTATATCCAATTATATAATATTATTAATATCCAATTATTACAACTATAAATTGTAGACGGCATGTGGGCGCCTGAATTAATTTAATCCCACAATCATGTTTATCTTGTCTGTAATAAACTAATAACTGTATGTATACCCTTGAGTCGCAAACTGACCATTATACACCTTTAATTAGATCCGTACTAAAAATAAACGTGGGGTTACGGGCACAGATGCATAGCTCCTATATTTTAGATATCTACTTTCTATGTAACACGACACCTATGCATTTCATGTGTGCATTCTCCTTAACAATATGGCTGCTTTTGCCCTGCAAATTGTTATTAAGTAGGGCAAATTATATCGTCCATTTACCACGCATATTAACATTTGTTACTTATTAGAGAAAATGGCGTGATTTTCACTGACTAATTTTTAAATAATAAGATTTTTTCTAAAATGACAGTACCTTTTTTTTTTTTTTTTTTCGGATGGGAAATCATCAAATGACTTCTCCCGCTCTGGGCTGAGCGGGAGGGTGTGTCAGACTCTTACTGACTAAAACCCACCCATGTTCCTTCATCGCCCTTTGTGTTCCGGGGCCGCGGTATCTCTTTCGAACAACCCGCAGCACCCGGCAGGCATCGGCCCTTGCGGGCCCCTTCCCTATGCTGACATCTCTTTGAGGCGCGCGTGGAACACGAACGCGCCGTCGACACGGCCTGTCGTCCTAAGACGGAGGGACGGCGAGCTAGCCCTTAGCTCACCGTCCACAGGCCTGCGTCTACGGTGGCCGGGGGCCACCACGTGGCCCCCGACGCCCGGTGCGTCTCCCGCGGAAGACGATGAGCCACCTACTGTCCTGTTCCTTTTGCGACTCCACCTGCACCTTGAGAGATCTGTCCGAGGCCACTATTATACTAACGCTATTGAGATGGCAGAGTTTTGGTCGAAGCTCATTTAACTTTAAGGAATCATCGACACGACGAAGCAGAAATTAAAAATTGCAAAATGCAATCATAGACTTACTATAAATACCATTAATTTTATAGACGAGAAGAGGATAAATAACTTAAGGAGTCCTTTAGAAAATATTCAACCCCCATGATGTTGATGCACAATGACGTTCGATACATCATAGATAAACAACGACTCACTAATTGGGTTGTTGAACCGACATAAGAGGACGTCGGCGAAGCAGTTCTGCGATCGTTCCTAGATAACCGTACAATGTCGGTGATGTTACATAGACTGTTATGGGCCGAGCACATTACTGTTAGAACTTAGGACTTAGGGCGCGGACCGCGGTGTATCGCAGCTTGAAGATTTACGTGCGATGCAAGTATTTATGGCCGGCGCGCTCCTTTGCAATTGTTTGTTGGCTCGTTTAGAATAAGTTATGATGTTAGGAAATGTGGCGGTATTTATTTATGATATAGGAGCATATTATCTTCACACAAACGTATGTGTGAAGATATTGTAGGTGTCTCTAGTGTGGTACGGACATGTGATTCGGGATAATGAAGTGAATGCTACAAGAGACGTGTTAAGTATGAATATGTATGGCTATAATAAAAAGAGAAGAACAAAGTACAGTTGGAAAGATAAAGTTAGATGAAAACTGGTGCAGATAATTATGGAAGAACAAAAAAAAGGCATCAACGGCTATACTCAAAAAAAGAATGAAGGCAGAATGATGATTATTTGTCTTTACCAGGGTCACCGACTTTCAGTAAAAATCTTAGTAATTCACTAATCTTTCAATGTCTTTTCTCGTGAGATTTGTCTTTCACCAGGGCTCACACTGGGGGCATCGGTCTATAACAACAACTATGATGCGATATTGTTTAGACTTTAATACGGTATTATAAAGTTGTATGAACTCAACTCATGTTGCTCACATCCACTCAAGGGCGGAGATCTACGTGAGATTCGATAGTTACGAGTTTAGTACTTGTCTGTACTTAGGGTTATCAGACCCAAATGCAACTGAATAAAAGGATTTGACTTAAAGCTTTTACACGTAAACCAACTTTAAGGCGTAATACCGAAATTGCCAAATAAACGTTTTATTTAAAACTAGACCCTTAATAGCACTGTTTACCACATGAGAAAACATCGAGAGTTCTTTATTATATGCAAGGTGGATATGAATGCATAATACGAATAAACTTTCCGGAGTGAATTCCCTAATAGATGGTGAAAACCGCATCAAAATCCGTCACGGTCGTTTTGAATACATACACGGATTTTACAATATGTAAAATTAATTAATATAAAACATGCTAGTGTTTGTTTTTTTATCGTAGGTACAATAACGACAGGTTTTCAAACAAGATGCCATAATAGACTATCGAATTAATAGTTCTGTCGGATTTTTTGTACTGGCAACCCTGACTCTTGAGTCGTATGTAATGGCGTTAATAATGGGAAACGCGGTGATGCGGAAAATATAAAGACATAATGATCCCCGCAGATGGGTAGAAATGTAAAAAATGTTGACGTTAATGAGCTATCAGTATGTTTGTTATGAAGACAGGTTTGAAGTTATTGAGGACGAGAATGAAATCGTCAGCAAGTTGGATGTAGGAAATCCTGGGAGAAAATAAGAGGAAATAAAAATATAGTTGAAACAAAAACCCAGGTACGACAAAAATGCCCACTGAAAATGAAACAAGACTTTGATGTAATTTTTTTTTTTCGTTTATCCTATAACCGGCGTCTCACGTCATTACTAAATATGTCATGCTTTATAGATACGTCACACCCAAACCCTTCCTTTTGGCCGTCGCCTTTTTTCGTGCCGTTCCCAAATAATGAGATATTCACCTTAGGGTTAACGTAGAGTTCGAGCAAAGAAAGGGATTCGTATGAGCTAGGTAGGTGGAATAAACACATAGGCAGGTTTTGTTTTCGTTTGACTAATCATATGCATGACCACATAGGGCAATAATAAATAATTACTTAAAACAAGCGTGTAAGGTCTCCTAATTGTTATGATAAATAGGTTTTTATATATAAGATATAAATAAAATAATATTATGCGTGATGCCAGATTTATAGAGCTGCGAAGAAGAAAGTCTTAATTTGTTTTTAATTGCATCATAATTAGTTGCAAAATTATGAATTCAGACGAAAGTATTCTAATATCAATTTCCAATTCTGTCGGTCCTTTTTTCGTTAAGTAAATTATGTTTTAATCAGGAAACGCGAAACTAAGCCTTAAGTGGCCTCTTCTATTTTCAGTGCTAAACGATCACTCATCAAACATACTTGTCAGCCGCATGCAAAAGTATCAGAATTTGAGATTTATGCTTTATCAAATAAGACTAAACTTACCCTACTTAAACGCAGGTTGCTTATAGATAGATGAATTATGTAAGTATTGATGTAGAAATAAATTTAATCCTAAAACAGACAAAAGAATAGACTAGCAGGAATCGAATACAGTCTTCATCGAACCGTGAGAGTATGATATCACACTCCTTCCTTATACATCAACCACAGACAAAAGTTATGTACCAAAAACACATCCATTGTTTACATTTTAGGTCGCACCTAAAACATCTATTGTAAATCTCAATTACGTACAGATAAGAATGCAGAAAAATCTCAAAACGATTATGTATAATGAGAAGATGTCTCTATTCGTATTATGTACGTTAAGAAGTAAATGAATACGTGAGACAATGCACCGAAACAATGACTGTTAAGTGCGTACAACGACATACATTTTTTACAACAGTCAACGCGTAGTTATGTAATTTTAAAACGTTTAAGTCAAGGAGTTTTTGTTGGGTCGGCTTGCATGGCCGTTGCTGCAGTCTGTGTAAGAAGAGTTTGATTGCAGTAATGTATTTGTATGTGACTTTAATTGGACAGTGAGTGCAAACAATTTATTCATGTGCGTTTGGTGCGCCTAAGGTACCTAATTATTTCTATAATTGTTGTGCCTTTGGTCTACATTCCAGAAATATGCCCAGAACAGATTGTTTTCCATTGCTAACTCGGATTTCCATTGCTACAGCCGAGAAATCGTTGACATGGTTAGAAAATGGGTGTGATAAGATGAGATGATAACTAATAATAAAGTATATAAGTGCTGACCCCAAATAAATTTGGATTAAGGTGACGAGAATGATAACATCATCACCATAGTCGAGAACTCGAGATATAAGATAATGATTTGAATTTTTTTTTTTTTTAAACTTTGCCCCATACTAGGAATTTCTCCTGTATCGTGGGTGCGTTTACAAACATTTAAACTCACATACACAAACAACCAGACCCGGAACAACTATCTGTAGGCCATACAAATATTTGTTCCGTGCGGGGATCGAACCCGCGACACGCAGCGCAGCAGTCAATCGCTCAGCCACTGCGCCAACCGTGCCGTCAAACGTCAGCTTTCCGGACTTAGTGTGCGGTAGATACATAGGATTCGGTTTCGACAGACTGTTGATAATTTTATCTAATTGCTGAGTGGTAGTACCTATTTAAATGAATGCTACCTAACTGCATGCTTAGGTGTTCGTTAGACTTACGCCACCCATGACAAAATCTAGGTGATATTTCTTAACCAGTACCTTTAACTCGTTATTAAAGATTACACCATACAGTTTTTTTTTTATTCGAAACATTAAAGGTAAAATATCGTTATTTAAAGTCTACTTAACCTGGACATGTAAGCATCAAAACTGTTCAGATGAGATAATAAAGTCCATTATTATCATAAAATATTCCAGTAAACTAAAAATATTAAAAAGCTGTATCCAAAATATTTTGTTCAATGGACCTTTTTATTATGCAAAATGCTCAAAGTGTTATAAAATCGGTTCACATAACAACATTGCATAGCAAAGAAGAAAACCTACTAAAGTTATTGCATTTTGCATAATTTAATTTGATTCTCAGATTTTGCCGTATTGAGTAAAGCGTTAACGAGTCACATTTTGAAACAGCCAAATATAGATCTGAACTTAATCTAATGATTTACTCAATCCTTATAAAAAGGTTACATTAACTTAGCTAGCGAAACCTCGCCGAGTTGATGAGCATCGATATCTAAAAATGAATGAAAAAAGATTCTTGGCTCAATAATAACATAACATAACATCACGCCTGTAATCCCCGAAGGGTTAGGCATAGGTTTACCTAATAGTACACACACATTTCGCCAGTTATGTTAAAGTTCCGTGTGATAGGGTACGAGCCTATTGCCATCAACCAGGCACAAATCCAGACTCCGTGGCTGCTATTGAGAAGAAAAAAAAAGCCAATAACTCTTTGCCCGACCCGAGAATCGACCCCGGGACCCAATGCTAAGCGACCGATAGACCAACTAGACAATCATCTCAATAATAACTCCCTAGTTTATGTTCATTTAACCTGTATGGCGCCTTACAATCTTCGTACAGACATTAATGGTATCTATATAACGACATGTCCGAATGGCAGAACATGATGAAATGAATCTATGGGCCGTAATTGAATTACTAATAATATTCGTGACAGACCAACAGAATTAATCTTTATCTAATTCATTTAGCAAGCTGTCAAGAGTAACCGAGACGATTCCGATTTGGACCGATATCGATATCCTGAAATAGAATAGAATATACTTTATTGTACACTGAAATAGAATAGAATATACTTTATTGTACACCAAAACATAATAGGATAATAATATGAATCACATTAAAATTCTTAAAATGATCACAGACACAGTTAATATGTCGAATTATCAGTTTGTGACCATTTTACGAATTGTAACGTAATTCATATTATTATCATATTCTGTTCCGCTAAAGTGGCCATTTTAGAACCGCTGAACGGTTTTACAATATTGTTAATATTATGGTTACAATGGCGGAAAGTTAGGTTTACGAATTTATACGGGTCTGAAATTGTTATTTATTTAAAAAAAAAAACCGATATTATTTATTTATTTTACTATTTATGTACACACAGTAGACAACACAGGAAAGTAACATATACTATTTGAGTACATAGGTACTGCATATTTCTTATGAAATATCTGCCAGCAGATCTGCAAAAGGACTGGTGCTGCAAAGGGTGAGTGCCTGTTACTAACGGTTGTGTTAAGCGCCGTGGTTACTTAACCACGGCGGCGCTTGCGCATTCAGACGAGACAGTTCAAAAACGTCACATTACGCCCTGTGCCTTCCAAAGTCAATTTGTCATGTCTCATGATTACATAGAATCATAATACTTTACGACATCTAAGACATAACTATGACACTAACTACCGTATCCTGCTCTATTGAAAAATCAAGTGTCAAACATTTACCGGTGTAACTCTTTATTCGTACCTCCGGTTACCGCAAAAGACTACTATCCGTGACGATATTTTTTTTCTGAGTACTAACTGTGTTTAAACTGTTTATAACCGTTTTAACTTCCTATATTCAGAGAAAGTGAATATTATGTCCTATTAGTTAAACATCCGCAGTCTATCGTGACAATTATTAATTCTATGTGGATGCATGGTAGCGGAGAAGTTTCTTTTGATAGAATTAAACATTTGTCTGCTTCGTTAGTCTGGTGGCTGCAAGCGCGACTGCTGAGCCCCTATTACATGGGACTTAAAAAACATAACTGGCGAAATGTGGGTGTACTATTAGGTACACTTCTGCCAAACCCTTCGGAGATTACAGGCATGATGTTATGTTATGATGCGAATGAATTATTTCAGGAACAACTCCGCTGCACTATTCCGAACCAATAAAACTCTTTAAAGTCAGAACCGACAGTGGTAATCACTAGGGCCGAGGAAATGGAGCTTAGCGAGTCCCGAAGAAACGACTCAACTGTCTTGGATTCAAAGACTTGGATCCCGCAAAATCACAACGATGGGAATGAACATGAACATTTGTTCTATAAAAACCAGATAGCAATATAACTGACCCTAAGACGACCATGAACCTGCCCAATTAACTATTTGTTATTCAAATTACATAAATAACAGTCTTGCAATCCCAATTATTATGTTATACATGCATAATAAGTGTGCATCTTACTCAATGTGACAGTTTGTGTAACAATATTTGCGAAACATTTAAATTAGATAGAATATCGTTCAAAGCGCAACTTTTACTGGCAGTGTCGATTTTAATTTGTTTTTTTTTTTTAATATACATATATAATGTCAATTCCATTTGCAATAACATTAATCAATATTACACAACGATCTAAATGTGTAAATTTCGCAGCGCACACAATTTCTCATCTGCCATTATAAATTAACAGATTCTAAGCTGCCGTCGCAAAAAAATAACTTAAGGTCTGTCCGACAGGTCACAGACGTTTCGTTGTAATCACCAAATGGGAAGTAAGACGCAGGATTAAGCTATTGCCATCTACCTGAGCCTCACCCATCATCGTTCCACCCACTGTAAAAAAGGACCTGCCTCAAGCACGGATTCCTGCAGCCTTTAGCTATGGAAGGTCAACGCCGTACTTTCCGGCAAGTGGACGCCACTTCCACTCCAGAATCAAGAAAGATAAACAAACCTGCAACGGCGTAAACGCCACCGACGAAGCGGTACCGGACACCTGTCTCCTAATACTAGTGGCGCCACCATACTGCTGCTGTTTTTGCAGGTTCTTCTGCAAGGTCTTGCTGATGCGCACTTTGGTCTTCTCGTCTATCTGAGGCAGACGGATTCGGCCTGTGCTTGACTTGCCGATCGTACCACGGGAGTAGCCCAGGTCTTCTTGGTAAGCGTCGTCTTCGATCTGAGGAAGAAAATTTGTGTTAGTTTTTTGTTTTCATTTTAGTATTTGCTATCACGCAGTGAACTAGTGCGGGTTTAATTGTGCGAGAAGAGGGTGTTGGCCTGCAAATGAAAAATAAGAACAGATTGTTTTTTATATAATTCGACCGGCCATGTGCCATATAATTTCCCATCGGCAAGAATGATGAACTTCCATACAAACTTTCATCTCCTATTTACCGCTTTTGGGAATAAATATTCAAATACCCTTGCATACTTGCGCAGTGCTCATTTTTAGTATATAAGGAACTCTGATGTATAATTGAATGCTCTTGGCATCCGTTTAGGCGCTGCGTCCTTTGTCAGCGAATTAATGAGTTTAAGATATATTTATTAACAAAAAACCAATTGTATAAATGCAAATACTAATGACGTGTAATCTAAAAAAAGAATTAAACATGTTAATTTTCATTAATATTTTAATGCGACATTTGTAGAACCAACCCGGAACAATCGCGATTACGTAAATTTATAAATAAATATGTCCAACGTATCAATATTTTATAGGTATTCCTTTATTAGATACAGCATCGCAATTAAAGAACAATAAAGGAAATGGACTTCCCTTTGAGAGGAGACTTTTCCTGTTGTGTTTTACTAGTACTTAGTACACAAAGAAAGTTGAAGTTGATTGTCAGTAAACATCATATTTATACATATATTCTAAACCTTCCTGGTTGAAACTTGTAGCTTTTATGAGGAAGCGTAGATTTTATTTCATACATGGACAATACTATAAAATGTTTAAAGCTATACACCTCATAAAATAAATGTCTGGTCATATTGTTGGATGTAGATATCTTCCTGGAGATATCATTTCCGGTTTTAATGGTAATTTTCTGATATTTGCGAATGAATTTTAGTCACTACACTCATGAATATGGTTTTCTTGAAAATGTTATGTCCAGTTATCCGTGAAAAAGTAGCAGTTATCAATTACAAAAGAAATCTTAGTTTAAAATTACTAGAATTATGCATTTCATCGACAACAATGAACAAATAAACAGATCAAATTGGAATTTAATGGATGCACAGCGGTCACACTAGTACGCCATCATATAAAGTCGTCGAATTTGCAGTTATTCATACGGCGAAAAAAAAATATTAAGAAAATTAAAAAAAAAAAGTCACGAGCGGCGAAATTTGTTTTTAATTTTCTTTTCCACACCTCTGGGAACTCAACAAAAAAAGTCCCATGAAAATCCGACCCCTATAAACTTCGTTCCACCTTTTTGTCTGCTCGACTATTTAGGGAGTGCCTAGGTGAGTAAAATTCAGCTATATTTATTGATGGGCACTTTCGATTTCGTATTTGTTGAAGGACAAAGCCAACGCGCGGCAACTACCACACATATTCGGTTCTCTTTCGGCTTGTTTCGATCGGTAATTCCGCTTGACACCTAGCAACACTGAATAATTTGAGGGTCTCTCTCTCTCTCTCTCTTCTTCGACCTTTCTCCCCCAATGCTGAGTGTAGGTAGGTCTCTTCCAAATCTCTTCACTTTTGCCGGTTTGCACAATTCGAGCTAAATCAAATAGCTTTTTCCTGAACGTATGTACATCTACATATTTTGAAGCTCGGCTGAGCCGATTTCTGAAGACACGAACACGTGTGTAGCTCCCCTTACTACACAAATGCGGCTGAATAGTATCGAATACCTATTTAATCCTTAGTGACTGCCAAAGAACCTCTTAGACAAGATTATCGATTGCCACTTTTTCTGTCTTTTGTCAACATCTTGAAGATATTTTAGCAGTTGTGTTGATAGACATATTCGCGAACGGAAGACAACACCTTTAATTCAATATTCATAACATAATAAGAAACTATCTCATAGAATTATATTTTATTCATAGTCCATAAATCTCTAACAATTTTAGAAAACGCCTTGATTGATACTAAATGGTATGAATAAAATTAACGCAGATGGGATTATAATAGATGGTCTTTCGATCGGTGCTGGCAATTAAAGCGCCGCCGACGAAGAGCGTTAATAGTTACACGGGGGGGCGGGACACACGGTTGTGTAGAGTGGACGATGTTTTTTTTTTCTTTGCCTTCTCACAGTTTGTGCATTTACCCAATGTCACGTTTAGTTTGTGTGTGGACGATGTGTTAGGGGGATTAGTTTCATACGTAAGGACGAATTTTACCAAAGAAACTGAACTGCGTTGGAGAGCTTTAAGTGTAATCAGTTCATTCATTTTTGACTATTTATTGTTTCATAGACATTTGTGACTATTGTTTGTTTCATAGACTTTTTTGCCACCGACTTCCGAAAGTAAAGTTATTTTCCACTTTTTTAGTGTTTTTTTTGGAAGTCGGTTTTTTTTGCAAAAAAGTTTTTATTTTACCCTTTTTAGTTATCGTATCACACACAAATCCTTGTCAAGTATCAATTTCGCAATTTCTTTTACTTGGATGACATTTTTTCCAGTTATTTTGATTTCAAAACCAAACTGCTGAACCGATTTTGATGAAATTTCTATGGGACCAATCGAGAAGTAAATCAAAAAAAAAACATACAACCGAATTGAGAACCTCATCCTTTTTTTGAAGTCGGTTAAAAAAGACAAGACAAAACATATTTCATTCAAAGGCTCATTATCTTAACCCACATTTTCATTCACCTGGTTATTTTTATGTCAATTTTATATCTTAAAGAATGGATTTAATTAACGCAGTAAGTCTTGGTCCGATGGTTAGACCTAGTTATAAAAACAAATTATGTATTGTCCACCTCAACTCACGCGCCAAATATTACGTTATTGCTCTAGACATTTTCATATCAATGACATAAATAACTATTGCCCTCATTGCATTCTTGTTATATTAGGTTTAATTTTCGCGTGTCAAATTTTTTATCAAAAAAATATCACAACAACCACGAATTAATGCATCCTTCTTGATGTCTGATGACTATGGCCAAAATCAAAAGCTTGTAAATGAATATCACAAAGCAAATACCTAACAGATCCTGGATTAGATTTCCAGACCAGGCAAAATATTACGTACTTTGTTTTTCCATGATCAGAAAATTAGTAGCAATTTAGCCCGGAGTCTGAATTTGTGTTTACTATTCACACCTGCGGCATATGCCTCCTTTTTGATCCCATAATCCAACATGAGGTACGCGAAATTAGTCCCGAAAAAATAATGCTGGACCAACTGCCAGCCATTTGCCTCAACCGTATGTACGACCGTTAATCGCGGTAAGCGCACGCGCAACGTGGCCGGCACGGACGCCCGCGCGCTTCAACAGGTCGAGTTCCGGTCTATTTGAGTTGGGCGAAAAAACGAGCTCACTTCGCCCACTTCGCCTACTTCTGAACGATTTGAAATTCAACGCATCTGCCGCGGCCCGCCGAGCGCGACGTCACATTTACGCCAAGGATTCCGCGAACGCAAGCGCAGATAATCATACCATCAATTATTTTGACGATCAACGTACAGCCACCAACACCAATGTGTTTACACGGATAAACTTTTAAAAGCGATTTTCTCGAGGAATATCGATCGCAACTTTGAGAAAAGTCCTATTTGATAAAACCTTGGATTCCAAAGAACAAAAAAGAGAGGCCTATAGCCAGTAGGCAGTGGGTGAATTCAGGCTGATGATGGGTTCCAAAAAGTTTTGTTAGTAACAAAAATACAGTAAAAATCAACACAGTAGGAGAAAATCACTTTTAAAAGTTACTGACGTAAATACATACGTATTAGTGCCCATGACTGTACCCTGCATTAGCTGCTCTCACTATATCCGATAATTATGGCGGTTTCTCTATCATGAAATGTAAAGAATTTTCGCCGATATGATACTTGTTTCATTAAAATGGCTATGTAATTTCGTTTATCACGGCATACACAGTAACCCATTTCCTGAAATTGGCTTTTCTTAGAAAGTTTGTAACGTGTAGTCTTGGAGCTAGGCTATAAACATAATAGGTTACCTAAATATGTGATTATTTACCGTTTGATCAAGGAATATCGAAGAATCGTTGCCGAAACCTATAGTAGTAGTGATAGTGTGATAGTTTAATAATAAATAAATAAATAAACATACAAAAGAGTATTTCCTTTTAGAAGTCCATATAGGCTAAGAGAACTCAGGGGCTGCAATGAGGTTAGTCAAACTGGAAGTTGGAACTACTTAATATTTTTACCCAACTGAGGAGGGTAATGTGTTTATCAGCCAATAATGATGTTTGTTCCTTTGTGGCGCTCTAGTTATTATTTGTGTTTTATGTGACCACTTGTGGCATGTACCAAATAAATGTATTTTCTTTCTGTTCTCTTCATGAACTTTTACCACCGAATCCTACTGACCATGATTCCTACAGTTTTTAGATACCTACTAGTTTTTTAACCCAATATTTTACCCAAAAAATCGTACGAGTATTACACAGAAAATAATATAAAACTCCAACGTTACACTCACGTCAGCGAAGTTAAGTCTGTTGGCGTTCTTCCTGAACTCAGTCATGGCGTATCGTTCCTTCATCTTCCTCACTCGCTTACCACCTCTTTTCTTTCTGCTCTGCTCTATGGGCTTCGGCAGGGGTTTCACGAACTTGACTGGTGGTGGTTCCTTCGGAGAAGCAAACATAATAAATAAATGAAACTGAAAGATTGGAAGGTAAATTAAAATACCACAAGGAAAGTCAGGTTAAGATTTTAAGGGAAACAACTTAGGGCGTATGATACGCCTAGTTTCGTTTCTATACGAAGTGACTGAGTTGATTATTGTCGTTAATTGATTTACTTAAATGCGAAAAATGTTGGCTCATTGTCATGAAGGGTTTGACAGTCCAATGTCTCTGTGTTTAATGGGCTACAAATTGTGGCCTAACATTTTCGTGCTGAGACTTCATAAATAAAGAAAATAAAGCCATACCTGCATTTTGTCAAGTTTCTTCTCAACAGATTCGCGCAGCATCCGTCCAATACTTCCATCGGTGCTCTCGTGGCAGGCGTCGACGCGAGCTGCCAACGTTATTTTAGTTGACACCAGTTTCGCTGCTTTGTACCTTAGCTCCTAAAAAGTAAGCCCAGTTTTAGAAAGACAAAATGTTTTAAGGTCACTTACAACCTATAATCTTCCCATGGATACAGGGAATAAATAGCCTATTATGCACCACGCTGCTTCAATGCGGGATATTTAGTTGACCCTATTTTTTTTTACTGCTCAAAGAATAGCTTGGATGGTTTTGCATCCAAGACCACAACCTACCAGTTCCCACCATCACTACTTTGTTAAAAAAGCTTGTTACAAAGTGAAATTATGTAATAGGAAAGTACTTACTGGTGGAGTATCCTGAACTATAGATGAGAAGTAAATGAAGCCAGTGTGAGGCAGGGCAGTAGCTTGTGAGAATCCTGACAAGGTTTTCTTCTGCTGCCCCAATGGTAGGATGTTGCAGGCTGGCATCTTAGCCAGTTTGGATAGACCACCCGCCACACCCAGAATTTTTGCTGCTGTTGAAGCACCTAAAAGAAAATATTGAACTGAAGTTGCATATTTGAAAATATGTATGTTTATATTTTGTTTAATATTCACAGTTTAATTAAATTACTAAAATCCAACAAAATAAAAAAATATGTAGGCCTACATGGACACTTATAAAACATCAAAAGATCATTCATGGTGACTCTTTCTTCTTCCTTTTACTCAAGCTTGGAGAAATGGAGACAACATTTGTTGTGAATATATTCATTTTCACAAGAGTACAAATACAAATTAATTTATTGTCAGAGAAGGCTCTTCTTTATATTTTTATCAAATGCTACGAATGTTAGAAAGAAACACACAAATAATGATATTTTTGTTTTTTCATAATGTTGGCAACATTTTACTGAGTTAGCCTGAATGTTATGCATGTTCCATGTTTATCAATACATAGTTCCAAATTAAAATAAGTACTTACCAACAATAGCTGTTATGTTTGGTGCGATAAAAGCCATTCTGCTTTCAACATATTCATAAATATTGGCTCTTAAACTATTCAGTTCTGCAGCCATGTCACAAGCATCATTAATTTCAGCTAGCTCACTTTCTGTCAGTAACTTCCTAAAATATGATACAAAAGGATTCATCTTATTTATAAAACATTGAATGCCATAAATAACTAGGTAATCAATGGACCTGATAGATTAGGGGCCAATTTCACCAATCTCTGTGGTCTACTAATACATATACTCTCATGATGAGTATTCTAACCGCCGGTTTGGCTTATCAAAACTGAACTATGGATAATTTTGTAGGAAGTAAATGTTTTGATGTTTATTTATTTTAAGCTGGTATACAATACCCAAGGTTAAACAATGAATAAAATGATCATTTACTAACCCCTGTGTTGTAGATGCAGTAACAGACACAATCATAATAGTAGCCTGTGTAAGGAAGCTCTGAAGGGTCTCATTATTCTTTGCTTGGTCCAAATCATTGCCCAGCTCCCTGACTGAGCGTATATAGTCTTGCGGTGATATGATCAGGGACTCGAGCTCGGGGAACCTTTTCTGATACTTATCCCGAACATATCTGTGGATAATAGCTGAAAAATATTTTTTATCTATGTTTATGTTTGACTATACACTTCATTCTTTTTGGGCATAGTTAAATCCATTACTATTTTTACAAAGTAATTTACTGGCTGCCTTTGTGAAATGAATAGTACAGTGTTGCACAATATGAAGCAATGTATGCATACAAAGTACATAAAAAGATTCAAAATTATTTTTAGTCCTCAATGAAAAAAAAAAGGTGTTATAAAAAGTAACAACAAGCACAGGCATCTTAGGGACCCTAATTCCAATATCACCATATCAAAGGTCTTTAAGATGCACTTGGTAAACATGCAATCATAATTATAACATTTAAGTGCAAACGAGAACCTACCAATTTCTCCATCAATTTCAACAGCTATATTGTTAGCTTCCACAATGAGCTGGTACTCTGGGTCTGTCTCCATCAACCCTGTAACTTCGACTTTTTGTCTATTGTTACCAATATTGTGTTCTATTGCTGTCATTACCTGAAAAAACCTCAGGTAAGATAAATTTGGCTAGCTTCTTTCGATCCAAATCACTAACTTAGTAAACAATGTTTATTACCCGTTTCAATCGATCTGAATGTCTCAATTTAGCCAATTCTCTGATAGATACGTTTTTAATGTCTTCTTCTTTTGGAGTAACAGGGTATGGCACGGCAAACTCATGGTCTTCGTCCATTTTATTGCTATCGATAAGAGCTTCAAGTTCCCCATCATCATTTTCTTCCAAATCAGCAAGCAGTTCGTCAGCTAGAGACATGTTGGTTCGTTTAAATGCACTTAGGAGTCAAAAATAATTTATTTCAAGCACACTAGTAGAAACAAACATAATATTAGCTTTCGAGATTTAAAATGTCAATGTCGAATTGTCAAAATTGACGATCATAGTCAATTTCGTTTTTTTTTAGCACTGAGGCATCACCTTATAAGAAAACTGAACTAACGATTGAATTTACACAAGTACGGAAATTCTTAGTAACGTGTTTTTGTTTTATTGGTTTCGATTGTCGTTGCACGCACAACTCTAATTTGTTGTGTTATCTGTGACTTGTACAAAATATGGGCAACACCAACAACGGTTTGCCATTTTTTCTTCTTGTGTGACAAAAAGAAAGCCTCCAGCTCCAGGGTATGCAAAAGCCCCAGGCCTGCATTTTATTATTGAAAGTTATTTTAGGGTGTTTTAGTGGAAATTAGGTAAATATATATCGACATAATGGCGCTCAATCCGCAATACGATGCAATTGGAAAAGGATTTGTACAACAATATTACACACTGTTCGATGATCCGGCACAGCGACCAAACCTAGTGAATATGTATAATGTGAGTATTTCCTCTAGTTATAGTATGTGCAGTCTAAAAAACTCGGTAATTATTAGATCGAATAAAATTTCTAGATTACGGCAATATGTTTTTTCTTTTAGGTTAGCTCGGAGCTCCCGCCGAAAAAATCTTTCTACATGTCTATTTCACAACGCCTTAGTAATTTCGCCATGACATGGTGTCATCTAAAAGTGACTAACAGCCAGGCGCATTCAATTTGCATTTCTTGTGTAACCAAAACATGTATGAGTCACTCAGTAATCCTAGAAGGAGCCCCACTGTTGTTAATATTGATTTACTATGTATCATTATATTGTTGACGTATCTTATTTCAGGTGGAAACGTCGTTCATGACCTTTGAGGGAGTACAGTTGCAAGGTGCAGTTAAAATAATGGAAAAGTTAAATGTATGTGTCTGCAGTTCATTTGCATTATCAAAGTTCAATGACTCGGTTATCACATTGAAAAAAAAACATAAATCATTGCAATATCAATTTTATGAATAAAGATTCTTGTTTAAGTCAAGTCTTATAGCAAATCAATCATTTGGAACATTCAACGGGTCACTTTAACGCATTACATTTATCTCAATTTCTAATATTACAATTAATAATTTTATTGCACTAGGTATTGACTAACTGTTATTGTATTTCAGAGTTTAGCATTTCAGAAAATTGGAAGGATTATAACTGCCGTTGACTCGCAGCCAATGTTTGATGGTGGTGTTCTAATAAATGTGCTTGGACAGCTTCAGGTATATTTTAGTTTAACTTGTTATAATATAGTTTATAACCTAGTTGCTAGATCTTCTTGCGAGTTGAAAGCTACATACCTATCTATATAATTGTAATGCTAAAATAATGTGTATCACTTTTGATGAGTGTTATAATTCTACTTGCACATAACAATAATTGATTATTTCTGAAAACATTGACTACAAGTAGTAATTATTGTGACAACCCACTTGCACCACAAATTGCTTAGCAATATTTTGACATTTATGAAGGTGGTTGAGATAAAGTAATATACAACCGAGTTCACTGACGGTTGACCACTTTTCAACCTTAGTAATAAGTTTGAAAAGTGGTTGATCGTCAGTGAGTGCATAGAAAAACTCACATTGTTTTACCCCACAGATTACTATCTAGATTCTGCATAGAAGGCAACTTATGCGTGTAGCACATTTATGCCTATGCACAAATATAACTCGATGCTCGTATCTATCTCTTCCGTGTCGTGCAATAGTTAGACTTGTGATGATGCTAGCAATTTAGAGAATATGTAATGTACTACAACTGTATAGTAAAATTATAAAAATAAACATTTATTTTTTTTGTAATGGCATCTCGCAGGTCAACCTAGGGCTGGCTTTTGCATAACCGGGCAATCCTGCTTTCAGTTAGTCTCATGAGGAATACGTTCTTGCTTATCAATAAATAAAATATAGATGCTATCAATATTTTGTTGTTTATTTGGACAAAAGAGTTCAATTAAAATATAAATACACACAATTTAAGGTGTATTCTGAAAAAAAAAAATTGGTTTTACTTGAATTCAATCGTCATTTAAACCAATGAAAAGTTAAAGATTTTAATGAAGTAAACAAAATGTGAATATTAATTGGTCATTCTGTTTAAAAAAATATTATCGACATCAGAATCTATGTTTAATGTCATTGTCTCATCACTACGGCAGGTGACGTTGAAATAGCCAATCGGATAGCATTTGTCACTCCCCGCGCACCACATGCCTTCCGCTAAATTTGGCGAACTCTAATACTAAACATTTTGTTTGTATTAGAGTTCACCAAATTTACGGTATCTAGATAGTAATCTGTGTTTCACCCCATGGGTTAATTCAGAGATGTTTTGCGTTAAATGTCAGTTGTTGTGCAAGTGGGCCTTATTGGCCTTTCATTGACAGTGTTAATGCCAAAGACATTTAAATAACAAACCTACATAAATAATCTTATTGCCTTTGAAACAGACGGATGATGACCTACCACATGCATATTTTCAAACATTTGTACTGAAGCCAATAGCAAACTCATTCTATGTAGAACACGACATGTTCAGGCTGGCACTTCACAACGTCTAATTACTTTTATCTACAGATACAAAGTAAGGGTAGACCCTAGTGCTTTTAGTTATGCACTACCAAACCGCTTGGCACATGATCCCTTCCTGGAATAAGGCTCATCATGTCTTATAAATAAGGGTTCTTATAAGTTTTCCCGTTCATACTAATATCTTTTAACAATGCAACATAACTACCCATACAATTGGATTATGAAACCACTGTCAGAAAAATTCATTGAGTATGCACACAACAGCGTATTGGGTACACACCCAATTATGACAAAAGGTGACCAAGATACCAGGTCTGAAACATAGGTAGTGTTGTTGCGTGACCAGTCAATAAGATTAGTCGATGTTGCAACTATTTGTGTTTTAGCACACTTTTTTTATTCCTATTATATTGGCTGTTTCTGCGACATAGCAGTACAGGCCTTACACAATTATTTTACCTCTTTATGCATCGCCGTTAAACTCACAGTGATCTTTAATTATTTTAAAATAAGGTTGCAATCGGGTTGTTGCTATCAGGGGCAAAATAGCTGTGGAAGGACTAGCAGGATTATTCAATTTCAAAACAAATGAATACGCCAGGCTACAACCGCAAGGAGAGACGCGACAAGCAGTAATAGGCCCACACAGGCGTGGCTAGTGGTGCGATTATCCCTTGTCGCATTTGTATTTGATGATTTATAAGAATAGTAGCGCGAAGCTTATTGTCAGCAATTGTATGAGACGTAAATCGCGTCGATTATCTAGTAGAAAGTACTAAATCGTCAAGCTCCACTGCTGTTCTTCTCTCGCTATGTCGTAGAAGGCAGTCTGTATAGTATCAGTGCATGTACCGTCTATAAACCAAATAACTAATTTAGCAATTCTTATTTATTTGCCAATGGTGTGATGAACAGTATTATTGACCTTTGTTTTTGCTTTTTATGATGATAATGACTAATAATTAATTATTACATCATTCATAGCATAACATTATGATTTGTTCAGACCTCTGACCTCTTTAATACAATAATTATTTCTGCCTAAATAGCAGCAAATCTAATTGTCTAGTTTAGTTTTAATGAAGTGCCAGAATGCATCCTTTTTGCTAATAGATTAAAATATTTAGTCTTAGGGTGAAAACTAATATTGGCTTCGTAATACTGACTACATTCCTACTTAAAAACCTTAACACAATTATGTGTCCTCATTATAGTGTTCTCTATTGTAATGTAAATGTATGTTTATTTCAGTGCGACGACGATCCCCCACACCCGTACATGCAAACGTTTGTTCTGAAGCCACTCGGAGACTCTTTCTTTGTACAGCACGACCTATTTCGTTTGGGCATACACGACATAGCCGCCTAATACCTAAGCATCACTAAGATACCGATCAAGAAAAACCACTCACGTCTTTGTAATGTCGCCACGCTATTTCAAACAGCTATTGTTTTGGTTATCTAGGTATAAGTAATGAATTGATCAATTGACTATTTTTGAAAAATTCAATTTGTACATTATCATATTATGAATATTCGACATTCATTTCTGCTTAGATGTTTGAGATGGCTTCAAGTGCAAGTGCGGCGGACTTTTTTTTCAGTTACATGTATACATTTTATAATAAATTCATTATAATTTTCTATTTATGGTTGTTTTTATACAATTTCCCTCCGAATATGCTGTCTGTGTATCTTTAATAGTAGTCTATAAGAAGCCTGCACGCTTTTAAAATAAGTTAAATAAAATTTGTTGATTCTTTCATAATCTTTTTCCTTGCACTATCCCAAGTTATTACGAATTATTCTACTTTTGTTTGGATTGTCTCTACTTATCTTCTTTCCCACATTTCTTACGATTTTATGTGATTACTTCTAAAACTGCTTTTTCTCTAAATGTTACTTTACCACTGGTTTTCAAAGGTACTATTAGGGATATTCTTTATGTCGATAGCAATCTATCCACGCTTGCTATCGACAAATAAATTGAATTGAAATAAGGAATATCCCTAATAATGACCTTAATTTTGTGACTGGGCGTTGCTGAACACAAACGGATCCACCATGCAGGAACGAAAGGACTTACTAGTAATACCGTTAGTCAGTTAGCTTTTCACACCAAAACGGCTGAACGGATTCGAATACAATTTGGCATATGAATAGAACATGACATGATTTAAACAGCGTTCTTCTAAACTATGCAACGAAAATTAAATTAGCTTCCGCACTTACGGCGTTCAAACGGAGACTACACTTATTTTTTAGACAATAAATATCGAACTTTTTTTTATAAACAGAAACAGTAAATGACTTCGATAGTTGTTTTACTTTATTAATTTAAATTGTACTTAAGTAATGTTCCGACATTCCGGAAAAAAAAATTAGTCATAAGGAAGTCTCCACTTTTCGTTTCTGTTCCTTGAACTTTAGGCACATTAGCTCTACCTATTCCGCTCACTGGTCATCACTTCAAACTGCCCCGTTCGTCTAATGGCCGCAAGCGCGATAGTTGAGCATGAGGTCCTGGGTTCAATTCCCGGGTCGGGCTAAGTGTTATTGGGTTTTTCCAACAGAAATTACTCAGTAGCAGCGACAGTCTGAATTCGTGCCCGGTTGATGGCAATAGGCTCGCCTCCTATTACATGGGATTAAACATTACTGGCGATATGTGGGTGTACTATTAGGTACGCCTCTGCCTAACACTTCGGGGATTACGTGCGTGATGTTAAGTAGAGGTCGATGACCGGTCATACAGGGGTTTATCTACCTCTTTCCACGAACTTTGAAATGTAACCTAATAGTGTGGATGAGATGCAGACATCGGAGGACTGACTGCGGTATTGCGGCGTAACTTGACATCTAAGTATATCATCGGTTTCAAGTGCCAAGTCAGTGCATACGATAAGAGTTATAGTTAACTTCACCTAATATAAAAACGTCATTGGACATGGATCTTTTGGCGCGTGGTCTTAATCGGAACTAACACTGCTTTGTTTTTTCAATAGATTTTATACTTACAGTCATAGATATTATACACACAGCGTTTCAAACACATCCGCAGAAAAAGTATTCACAATTTCGAATTGTGTGCAAATTCGAACTTCCACACCGGCCTCATAAAGTTGTTTTTTAAACGCGAACAACGCACGTTGTCACGTTTCTTATTCAATTCCTGAAAAACAATGACTATCAAAATTGGACATAACATGCGTTGCTCGTTTAAAAAAAAACAACTTTGTGTGGTCGGTGTGTTTTCGTCACATGTTACAATTCGATCCAATATTCCTTAATGTCTGTACAGATTCAACAAGGCAGCGCAAGTTTCAACACGCGTTTCTTTCTGCAGATCAGTCAAATCATGAGGCACCCATTTTCATATATTTTTTTATCTTATTGATTTGATGCAAATGAGGCAATATTGTAGGTAAGGTAACGTTAAACCATGCTGCTGATTCCTGGGTAGTTTGAGTCGGATCGGCTTCCACGATCTCCTTTACTTCAGCGTTATTCACCTGTGTGGGCGGGCTTCCACGAGGTTCGTTCTTCAAGTCGTAGTTTTCATTACGAAAGCGTTTAAACCAAAAACGCGCGGTGCGTTCATTAGCAGTCTCCTCTCCAAACGCAGCATTGATATTGCGAGCCGTTTCTGCCGTGTTAGTTCCGCGTTCGAACTCGTATTCAAAAATTGCTCGGATTTTCGAAGTATCCATATTTTCCGCCTAAGCTGAATAAAAAAACAATTGAAATTCGAAAATCGAATGTAGCACATTTTTTAAAAGAAAAATCTCATAGGTATAAAGTAAAAAAGTTTCACTCGAATATCTCACACACCATGAAGGTGTAATGTCAATTACTATAAAACGGCAATTTCATACTTTAACCCGTGTGACTGACACTGGCTTGGCCACCATCAGGGATTTTAATTTTGATAACACAAATAATTTGTCGGTAATTAGTCGAAAGGGAATTGCTCAATAATGGCTTAACGTGGACAAGTTGTTCTGTAAAAAGTATTTTTACGAAAAAATATCATTAAATTTAAAATAAATATTTTTTTGATTCTCGTTGCTGGAAAGTAAATGTAAAAACAAGTCGTTTAATAAGTATTTAAACCGATTGAGATCAAAAAGCGTCGCCATTTTATGGTTGGAAGCTGATTCTGTGTTGCCACATTAATAATAATTGTGATTTCAGTCTTTTATTAAAGATAATAATCGATTTCTGAATCTGAGTAAAAAGTATGTATTTTCTTGAAAATCTGTAATCAAATGATTTTTCAAAAGGTTTTATATTTATTTTCCTTTAATTACATTAAATACAAACAAAACACTCATCGTTTTTGGCCTTCAAATCATTTTACATCCGATTATAATATTAGTTCGGTTGTTGTCAAATCGATTTTTTTTTATTACCTGGCAACACCGATTTGTCAATATTGACAAATCTAGACAACGAAATGAAATTAAAAACATTCGCTTTGCCTCCGTGTAATGTGAATGTTGTTTCGGTTACTTTTGCGAAGTTTTGGTTTTGTTGGTTTTTGTTATAATGGACTCCGATACCGCTTCAATTGAAGACCCAGCTTTACCCTTGGACACTGATTCTGCTCCTGACGATGACCCTGGCGCTATTTTGTTAAACGTGGAACCGGCTATAAATGACAACCTTGGCATGAACACTGACGCTCCTGCGCACGATCTGGTTGCCCCTAGTGGGAATGAGGAACCAATGCGATGCGTCAATTGTGGCATTGATATTATGCATCGCAGGAGACGCACTCTGGAACCCGTTGAAATACTATCAGTAATTCGACAATGGACTGCTCCACAAGTGGTAAGCTAATGTTCTATATAATATTTTTGAAATAATCTTTTCCATTATCCATACAAACTGAACACATATGCATATTTCTTATTTACAGGTTACAGCCCAGAGCTTGGGCTGTCATTCTTGCTGGATGTTGGCTCTCAACAATTCAGCGGTTCAAGAAAATGAACAAAGCACAAGTAGTGGTCATCAACGACAATTATGTGTAAATTGTGGATGTTCAATGCTACGTAGTAGATATCATGTTCTGCATACAAATTCTGAAAGAGAAACACACATAAGAAATGTAATTAGCGAGTGGATATCACCACGTCAGGTACTATTTTATGTATTTTGTTTGCATTTAGAATATATGTAATAGAACAACAAAGAAATGTACACTTTAGAATGATCTGTTCAATGAAAAGTTGTTTGTAAAAGAGTGTGATATACTATTTACACTTTAATGTGCAGACATAATGTCATATATCTTCAACTAATGAATAATATATTATTCTGATAATTATATTCATTGAAGTGAATGTGCGATCAATAAAAACGATGTCAGTTGGTGTTCCAACACCACTAACTATGAATTAAATTGTTTTAGGTTCATGGATCCGATCGCATCTGCCATCCATGTTGGCAACGAGCTGATAGAGCACCAGTTCCTGCTGTAATATCTGCAAATCTACCAGCGTCGACAGAAACAATATCCCTGTCAAATTATACTCGAGCACCTGATACACAAGCTCATTGTTTTTGTCCAGATTGTGACTCACCACAGCGACTGAGTATCCCAACATGGCTAAGGGTGAAGTTGTTTACTGATTTTAATTTTTATGTGCCAAAAAACAGTAGAATATGTGGGTTTCATTTAAGAAACAATAACTGGGCTGAACTTTTATCAAACATTTCTCATCCCAACCATTCATTTACTGCAGAATATATTCAGGATTTTGCTTCATTTATTAAAGAAAGGAACCAAACATTTGATTTTAATAATATAGAGGGAATGTCTGAAGATATTGTCCATTTCTGGATCGGACTGTCCAAACAACAATTTATTCAGTTAAAAGCAGACCTTCCAAGGTTATCTGGGGTGCATAATGGGACATTGGGTCTTACTGCATATTTAATTAAACTTAGAACTGGGGATAGTGATGAAAGAATTTCATCATTGTTAAATGTACCACGCTCAACATTTTCTAGACTTATGGGCAAGGCTCGCAACATGTTAAATGAGGATTTTATTCCTCGTAATTTAGGAATAAACCATATTGCAAGGGCAGAAATATCCCAAAGAAATCTAATCATCCCCAATGGTTTGTTTGGTGGAGAAGACAGAAAACCAATTATTATAATTGATGGTACATATTTATATGTTCAAAAGAGTTCAAATTATCTGTATCAAAAAAATACATACTCCTTGCACAAGTACAGGAACCTAATGAAGCCATTTCTAATGGTATGCTCTGATGGATACATTATTGATGTATTAGGCCCCTATCCAGCAACAACATCTGATGCTAATATTATGTTAAACGAATTTAGAACTGAGGCAAACACTTTAAGGCAGTATTTTCAGGCAGGAGATGTGTTTATTCTGGATAGGGGTTTTAGAGACTGTGTATCGTTATTAGAAGAGTGTAATTATTCTGTACATATGCCTGCATCTTTACAAGCAGGTGAAACTCAGTTATCAACGTTGGCAGCAAATAAATCCAGAACTGTTACTATATGTAGGTGGGTTGTAGAAGCGGTTAATGGGATCTTTAAACACTCTTTTAAAATATTCTGTCATGAATTTTTTAACTTGGCTTCCAAGCATGCCATCATAGATTTTAAGGTGGCTGCCGCGTTGATAAATAAGTTTCACCAAAGAGTCAGGAATAGAGAAGATGCCAGCCAAATCCTTGAAATAGTTAACGAAAGATTGTACATGAATAATGCACTCGCTGAGTTTGTAATCCAAAATAATTTAAATAGAAGACGATCACAGTTTGTAAATATAAATGTAAACATCAGTAATATATCATTCCCAAGACTGACGTACAGTGAGCTTATCTTATTCTGCTGTGGAACATATCAGTTAAAGCAAGCTAGATCATATTATGGGGAGCATATCAGGAATGACGGTTCCTATACTATTGAAGTGTGTACAGAGAGAGCCAGCAACCTCCTTGAAGGTTTACCCTTAACTGGCAATTGCACTCTATTACGAGGAAAAATTCAAAGCAGGCACATAAGCCGAAAAATATATTTTGTGTATATTATAATTAATAATAATCTGCAAGGCAGAGAAGCAATTATTCAATATTGTTGCAATTGCCTTGTAGGGCGAAGAACGGTGGGTTGCTGTGCTCACGTTATGACCATAATATGGTACTTAAGCTGGGCAAGGCACGAAAATAATATTAGGCCGCCTGCCCAGTTTTTAGATGATATTTTATTAATTTATGATTCAGAATAAAAATCACAAAACAAAAAAAAAAAATAGTTTTATTTTTTCCATTTAAATTACCTCAGGGTGTTACTACTGCATTCAAAGTAAGATAATATCATTATTATAAAGGCAAATGATTTATTTTGGAAAATAAATACTCATAATTGTAACTTTTTCAGCGACAAGTTTTAGCATTAGACATGCTAAATATGAACCATTTTAACACTCTCCTGCAACCTTTTTGCTATAATTCATTTCTTTGAGGCATAAACTATTAAAAACCCTAGTCATTAAATATTATACTTAATGTTCACGTTAAGCCAAATTGCCCTAACAAACTGAGCAATTCCCTTTGTCGCCCAATATCAGAATTTGTTGGTCACTGGTTCAAAAGTTATAATGGTTTATAGGTGGCCGATCTGTAGAGATTCTCCCCAGCTTGGCCACATTTATATCTCAAAAACTAGGGGATCTAGCGTAGATCTGTTGTTTCCCAGATTTAGTCGGCAATTTGTCGGAATTTGACGCCAAGCCATAGATTTAGTCGGTCACTGGTTCTAAAGTTATAAGGGTTTATTGGTGGCCGATCTGTAGAGACTTCCCAGCTTGGCCACATTTATATCTCAAAAACTAGGGCACCTAGCGAAGATCTGTTTTCTCCCAGATTTAGTCGGGAATTTGTCGCCAAGCCACAGATTTAGTCGGTGTGTAATTAAAAAGATGTTAAAGAATTCAATTTCTCCATACATTGGTACAATCAAGTACAAAATATTTGAAGTAATTTCTAGACAGTATCTATGATGTCATATGGTGGAATTTTTGTTTCGAAATATATAAATATAAAGTTATTCTATAATTTGAACCCACCAAAGGAAAACTGTATTCATTACCTATAAACAGATATATATATAAACAGATCTACAATAAATAATAATTACATATATATTATATATGTAATTATTATTTATCGAACAAAATATGCACTTAGTCGCTGGCAGATAAATCGCTACGCTCCGTTTCATTTATGGTGAGAGGAAAGAGATAGATGCGAGCCAGTTTACAGTGGAACTCATTATCAATAGTTAGGAACTCGAGTAATAACGGTTTTTTTTACTAAATTAGATAGGATAAAAAATAAGTTTGTAACAATTTGTGTGCGTTTTATATCAAAACGCACACAAATTATTACAAACTTTTTTTGTTGTCCTACTTCATTATCAATATGTAATAGATTACGAAAAGTTTTTATTTTACCCTTTTTAGTTATCGTGTCACAGAAATCCTTGTCAAGTATCAATTTCGCAATTTCTTTTACTTGGATGACATATTTTTTCCAGCTACTTATTTTTTTTTTTTTTTTACCAAACTACCGAAACGATATTGATAAACTTTCTATGGGACCAATCGGAAAGGTAATCCTTTTAGATAAAATAAGATTTTTTTCAAATTGGTTCATAAATGAAGAAGATATGAGATACCAAACACAACCGAATACAACCGAATTGAGAACCTCCTCCTTTTTTTGAAGTCGGTAAAAAAAAAACAGATACGTAATGTCTTAATTCCTAGGAATGAGTCGAATTAAGGTTATTAATCAATCAAATATTTAAAAAAAATCTAACCAACTGCAACGAATCGGCATCAGTTCTGGTTTCAGCCAGGGTCGTGCAATGAAGAAACACCCAGTGTTATTTTTATTGAGAGATAATATTATAAACTTAATAGGTATCTAGGTACCTTTTAGGTTATTTTTAAAATTGTGAGTAGGTACCATAATTTTAAAGTAATATATATTTTTTTCGACGGCAGAAGTTTTATTATTCTAAAGTACGAGCCTAACTTTAAAATTTGGTAACACAGTTGCATGCGACTGTACATCTTGACACCAATAATTCACCAAATAGACCAAGAGCAAGACTTTATGTTTTCAAAGAAGTTTAAGACACTCTAACCTAGTAATTTAAAACATAAAAACATGTATCTAATTGAGAATTAATCGCTTCCTGACATTTCTAAGGACTTAAGACCGATAAACTAGAAGTATATTACACATATTACTAAAAATAATTTTCTCTTGCCAACAGCTCTTGGACTATACCTTACAAAAATTAACTCATTATATCTTCTAAACTAAGACCCGACTAAATCTGTGGCTTGGCGACAAATTCCGACAAATTGCCGACTAAATCTGGGAGAAAACAGATCTTCGCTAGGTGCCCTAGTTTTTGAGATATAAATGTGGCCAAGCTGGGGAGAGTCTCTACAGATCGGCCACCAATAAACCCTTATAACTTTAGAACCAGTGACCGACTAAATCTGTGGCTTGGCGTCAAATTTCGACTAATTACCGACAAATTATTTGTGTTATCAAAATTAAAATCCCTGATGGTGGCCAAGCCAGTGTCAGTCACACCTTTAACCCCTATTATCAATGCTTACAATGTGACAAATGCTTACCGAAGTCATGGTTCTTTTGGCCGTTGAATACAATCAAGCGCCAAAATAACCACATTCATTTCTTTAGCTCTTGTTGTTTGATGACAAGCAAGAGACAATCAACCTTAGGGTGGTAACGCAATTACAAGTTAGGCTATACATACCGAAGAAAGGGTGGGTACAGAAAAAAATACAAACATAGATGCTAGGACAATCATGTATTATAAATAGTCAAAAATTAACAAAAGAACCACTGAAAACAGGTACATTTTTTTACCAATCTCGAATTTTAGACTTGCTCCTCCGTTTTTAAATCCTTAGACGCTACGAACACTTAACAAGTTTATTTGCATGCACTACTAAACGAAATACACACACAAGGCCCCGAGATCGTGGGCCAAAACTTGTCTAAGTGAATGACTAGGTTGCAAAAGTGATACGCTCGTTGCAAGACTTGCAAGGCAGGCACGCCATTACCAGCTCTTGTCTCCAAACTTGACGGATTGCGTGTACACTCCTTATAATTAGCAGCTTTTATTGTTCATTTTAAAAGAGTAGATACGTCACTGTGTATTACTCAACATCATTATAACCTCCGCTTTATAACAGTTTACTTGAAATTCGAGCTTATTCATTATTCGAATATTATCAACTAGCTACAAATAGTATTTAACTATTATTGCTTACCAAAAGCATTTATTCCTGTTAAAAATAAGAACAATCTTACCTTAAGATACAAATATTAAACGAGAACGGAGCGGATTTGTAGATCGTATTTTATAAAAGGTAAATATACTGAAAAGCCATTTATTTTTTAAATTCCAAACTGCTAAAAGGGTACACCACACATCAGTATTTCGACGTGATGAAGACTACAAAGCAGAGATCAAATAAGACATGGCAAGACCGTTCTGGTCACATTTACATAAACAATATTTGTACATTAGCCTCTGATTGATAGTACTGTTCCGTTAAATTTTAAATATATAATATATTATTAATAAGTTATTAGCACAACCAGCCATTAACATTCTGTCGTAGCATCTCACGTTAGTTTATAATCACAACACAATAAGGGTCAAGGTATATTGTCATCAAGTTAACTGGTCTCATTCTTTGTTCGGGTGGGTAGTCTCGGAAATATATGCCCAAGTCACAAACATATTATGCATAAAAGCGCGTTATAGGTACTGTACATCACGGCAAAAACGGCTCTGAATCCAATATGGCGGACTAGTTATTTTTTATGCAACCCCATGATTATGGGTATCAATTAAAAGGGTTTACTGAGAATACGAAAAAAATTACGTCATACTTGTTTAAATATTTTTTACTATAGGCTTGTTTACTTTGACAAATATGCAAAATCAGTGGTAAAATAATTGTGAAAGCGCTATAAACGTTTGCAGATATTTTTACAACCGTAAGCTTCAAGAAAATGCCTGTAGTCAATTAAGTTATGGACACATACAGAGTGTTTCATAAAGGTGCGTACCTTTCTGATACACGCTGTATAAACCAAATTACGCCTTGAATTTGGTACTGACAGTGGTATCAGTCATAGGGAGGCAATCAATTTAACTTACATGGTAAAATTGTCAGACATAAATCACACCTCACTCCATCGTCATTTTAAAAATACTTACACGGAGTTAACTCGATGAAAATACAAATGTTATTTTCGGTAAAATAAAGAAGATACCTAATTTAACAGAACAGTACCACAATATAACGGTTTTTTCTCACGGGTCTTAGCGATTATAATAAAAACATTGTAGCTATACGCCAACATCACTCGTAATTTTTTTGATCAAGCCTTAAACGTTTGTAATGGGAGTTGTTCAATCGTCCTGAGTTTACGATCTCCTTGAAACAAAAAATAACACGGATCCAATGGCGTAAAAAATATTGCCAGCACGGATCCTTTTCATAAAGTTAAAAAAAAAAACTTAAGAACTAATTAAACTGGGATTTCAGTTTTTACTCGGTCGGTTGAAATATCTGTGGTACTCCTTTCTCATTCCCCATTTCGTCATTCCCGTTCACTCACACAGCGCTTCTAATAACCGACAGTTCCACACATTTCCCGCCAAGTTACACATCAAAAACCATATAAAAAAAAAACAAATTTCGAACACATGTTCTGAGCAGTTACACAATAAAGTAAAAAAGTTAACAATTCAATTTAGGAACACGACCAAAGATCATAAACTCAGGTTATCGCTAGTGTTGTACGTTTAGGATCCGCCTTTCTTGCGTCCGCGGGACCCGGGTAGGGCTACGCCGCGGAGGGACCTCATCGCCATAGCTCGGTTGAAATGCCTTTGAGTCTTGTGCTCTTCGACGTCCGCGCCGCTGTCCACTGATGATAGTATGACCAGCAATACTCCCATCACCTGTAATTATTTGAAATGGAGACTTTAATTACCGAATTTGATTATTTGATACAACAATAAAACTTAATACCTACAACTAGGCCAAGATGTCCTTTTTTAGTGCCTATTTTATTTCCATCTTCTAATCTGTCTCTGTTGCCTTTTGCGGTCGTTAAGACAAGAAAGGAGGTGGACAAGAACGAATTCAAGTCAACATGCCAACGTTTCCTTTGCCTGCCATAATGTCAACGTCTTTAGGCAATATTTATATCTAGGTATAGTAACACTGATTCGCCAAATTCGTGTTCAAGATTTTCAGATTCGACATTTCGAGATAAAATAAGTGTTTTATGTCCTACCGAACAGAAACTTTAGTGAATTGCATAACCATTACTCGTACACAAAAAGAAAAGGTCAGAAAAAATGCCTGACATTGACACGAAATCCTGCTGCGAGCAAGTGACACTTCATAATCATGTGAAATATTTTATGTAACGCTAAAATGCATTAAATGACTTTCGATTCTTCCATTTTATTACATTGTTTACATATGACTTCTATATTACCTAGTGGAATCAAGGCCTATGTACTGTCATCATGATCTACAAATGTTTATAATCCATATAGTTGCAGAATAGATCATAGAAAGCACCATGACTGTAATGGCGCTACTTTCTATGTTATGGACACATTTAGTCAGTCATTTTTATCAAGACGTATTTTAATCATACTATGATATTTTAGAAAGCGTTTGAATAACCACTTTAAATAACTTAAAATACTTTATTATGTTAAAATTTGTTTGTTTTAACAGCAAAATTTTGTTTTGTGTTGTGTTTATTAAACTTAGAAACATCCTACTTTATTTAGTTCCTACCTAATTTAGTGTTTGTGTTTATTTGTTTTCCTACTTAATTTAATGTGTTTTATTTGATTACCCAGGTACCTGATTTAGTGTTTGTATTTGTTTGGTATTTATTTGGTTACCTACCTAATTTAATGTGAGTGTTTATTAATATAATTACTATCTTTTGCACCACATTTAACGCAAATAAATAATTTTGACTTTGACTTCTTGAAAGAAAGCTTTTCCAATTTAGCAATTAAATTAATGAATAAACATAATCGATCGACGCCGACGGCCTGACAATTTTAGTAAGCGATCTTGTGGCACAAAAAATAATATTATGTAGGTACATAAGTTTAACCATAAGGTGGTCCTTACATTTTCAGTCTGTTACTGTAAGTAGGTACCTACTCATACGGCATCTAGTAACTTACTGTTTTCTCCTACAAGAGATAGCTGTTAAAAGGAACCTCAACCTCGTACAAAAGAGAATGTTTATCAAAACCCCATGAGCGTGGATGTTGCATTTGGCTAGGTAGGTAAATTCGTCGGCAATATCAACATTACTCGGCCCACATATTTGTCGTTTGCCGGAATATCAGTAAACAAGTCGTGTTGTATGCAACATTGTGGTTTCGGATATGGTAAACCTTGCTTCCGTTGCGGTCATGTAACGAATGATATTGTATTATTATCATTTATTTACCCTACGGACAAACGTAATACTGTTTTGTATCTCGGGCGTAGATAATTGTGTAGTTTAAATATAACTTGTAACTTGCTTGTTGCTACGCTTATTGTGTAAAGTAAAATTAGGTTATAATTCTAAGGAAAAGCATTGAATGAATGATCCTTATACACATACCCATAAAATATTTAAGTAACTGTATTACAATGAAATCAACTGTGTCAGCAAGGGCACGACCTTACTTAACAGTAATGAATGAGGAGACAACAAAAAAATGGGAAACAGCTTTGTTATAAAAATAAGCTTTTACGTTCTGCGAAAGGCCTGAACCAAATCGAACTGATTAAGTGCAAAACCTAGACAAGAAAAACTTATTCCACAATTCTGTGAAAATAAACCGCCTATTGTGTTACCCTATGTAAAAATTTTACATTTATATCTGTAATTTTATTGTGCACGGAATATTATAGAGGCAGGTACTCCCCACGAGACGATATCGACCAGAAATTACGCAAATATTAAATTAAGTACATAATTATGTCAACAAGTTCTTCACGCTAAAATCGAAGACACATCGCCGTCGCAGATGGCACAATGTGTCAGCAAAAAAAAAAGCGACCAACCAGTCTACGGGACAAGGGACATGTGCTAAAAGTATTAGAAAAACAAAACACACGCTTACCAAACACACAATAATAAGGAGTGTATAGACATGCACTGAAGCTTCCGGCGTATTCTCGATGTCTTTCAACGCTGCCATAGCGGGTTCATAGTCCGGTTTCAAGTCCAGAGCGTGCCTCAGGTGCATTGCCGCTTCCTGCACAAGGTTTTATAGTATCACACCTTTTAGAGCAGCAATGAAGTATGTGTTTGCTAATCCTGAGGTATTATAATGCTGGGTCAAAGCAAAACCAAACTTGTTTCTAAGACGTTATTCTAAATTGTTCTTTTTATTTCTACGTCAAACTCAAATCACTCCTCTACTAAACTTGTATAATACAAAATTGTACACATTGAATACCACCACCGTTCACCAATTACTAAGAAATGAAATATCTAGAAGATTTCTGCATGTTATGTCATTTTTTTTCGTATGGACTTCAGAAAGGAATTACCTATATTTATTTTATTAATCTATAAGACTTGTCCATACTTTACATTTATTTAGTACAAGTCACGGCACAAATTCGAAATCCAATGAGCCGAAAAGTTTTAGGAATGCATCAAAAATCATAATTGTGACCGGGGACTTGGATGATGGAGGCAAGATGGATATTAAATTGTTCAAGATTTGAAGACTGTTTATTTCATCAGTAAATAATAAAGCAGGTGGGTCCACGAAAGCTTCAAACATACCTGATAATGTCCATATGCCTTGAATATCTCGCCGAGCGTGAAGTACTGTTGCCACGCGCTGCGATCAGGGGGCTGTACCTCCAGCGATCGGCGCGTCAGGTAGATCGCGTCGTCCAAATACTGCAGGGTGAATAGTACCCTTGCGAGGTTAAGCAGGACCTGATTGGAAGTGAAATGAGGGATAAAGTAAGATGAAATGTAATGGTGGAGAACTTTGGCTAGATAATCAACCTGTAACGTTACCACCTGCTGGAACAGAATACTGCAGGGTATGCGAGGTTTAATCTTTTGAACGCCAGAGCATAAACGCACGCGCGTGCTCTCCACGCCAAGCCACAAATTCACAGCATACAAAACAAATACCTTCAAAAAAAAAAAGGGATTCTAAAACATTATCAAGAAACAATATTATTAAAGAGACAAGAGCTTAAATATTTAAGGTATACAAATAAAAACACACAAAAGTAATGATTTTATTGTTTATTTCGTGTTATACTGCATCGTATTTTTTTTTCACATATTTGTGTCTTGAACTCTTCACCTTCGGAAGGAATGGAGGGAGGCCTTTGCCCAGCTGTGGGACAGTACGGGCTAACTATAATAATTTGTGTCGTTGGCGTACAAGGCACGCGCTTGCTTGTCACGTATAGGCGACAATGACGTTCAAAAGGTTAACAGGAACTTGTTAAAAGAGGAATGATTTATACATACATAAACTCACACCTTTTTTCCCAGAAACCACAGAACGCTACCTGCTACGATCCTTACATACCTACTTCTTTTGCCTCGTCCACGTTCACACACGCGCGCCGGATGCAAATATTACGCATCAGACCTTTACGAGGAACCTCACCAATAAGGTCAGTGTACCTACATCCTAATGTTCTTATCTTTGTGGTTCAAGTAAGATGGAAGGTTATGGTGGAGAACTTTGACCAACACTACATAATCAGCCTGTAAAGTCCCACTGGCGGGGCACAAGCCTATCTGTGAGAGGAAGTGAGCCATAATCTATCAAGCAGGCCTGGTGTGGGTTGGTGAATGTTATGTACTTATGTGTCTTCGAATATTGGTTCTAGGGCATGGTGGATTCTCCTTATCGATTTAGGGAGCATTGGTGAGCTTTGGCCGGTAGTGGGAAACTTTTTTAAGGCAAGCAAACACAAGCCTCTAGACGCATAATGACGACAAACGGTCCTGATTTGAACAAGTTTTCGAGCGGAAATCTTGACTAACTTTTAAAATGCATGGGAATCAACCATAGAACTTCTTTCTTATCTTTGAAATGAACTGACGCCGTCTTAGCTTTCAAAGGTATTTTTTTATAAAATTTTAAAAGAGTCTAGTATTTAAATCGTTATGTAGCAAATCGTCATTACCTATCATGGATTCATTTGGAATTTCATAAAAAAAATATTAAAATATAATACTTAATTGCATTTGTTACGAACGAAGGAAACAGGCATTCTTGTTGCAGATACCTCTAATCTCATTTTACGACGTCTTAAGAAAAAAAAAAGATTCTGTTCAAACTACCGCGAAGCCATACACGTATGGTAACAAATAAATGTTATTGAATTGAAATGTCAAACATTGTACCTGTTATCTCGCAATTATCTTCATTTATAACGTTGCGTATCTGGTATTTAGTAAATGCTATCTTCTTTTATACATAAAGTAACAATTATTGTATGTGTATGTCACTGGTGATATTTTTCGGAAAGGTCCAAGTGCATAGTACTCGCAACAGAAGGCGTGCATGTACTAGGTACTGCGCTCACTGACGGTCGACCACTTTTCAACCTTATGGCTCAGGGCATAAGGGTAAAAAGTGGTCGACAGCCACTGGACTCGGCAGTACAATCTGATGTAAGAACGTGGACGACTCAAAAGGAATAATATGTAAGGATCGTAGCAGGTGGCGTTCTGTAGTTTCTCTCTACTCTGTCCCCCAAGGGAAAACGGCGTGGGTTATGTATGTAATTTTGAATCCCAACCACTAACCGAGGCCTGGGGTTCGTTCTCGGACTCGTAAAGTGCTATTGTGTTTTCTAAAAATAAAAGGAGTAGCCAGACTCTGGATTTTTGCCTGGTTAATGTCAATAGTCTCTTCTTTTACATAAAATTACGCCTTGTAATCCCCGAAGGGATAAGTAGACCTGTATCTAACAGTACACCCACATTTCGCCAGTTATGTTGAAGTCTCATGTAATAGGGGGCGAGCCTATTGCCATCAACCTCGCACAAATCCAGAATCCTTGGCTGCTACTGAGAAATTCCTTACGGAAAAATTCAATACCACTTTGCCCGATCTGGGAATCGAACCCAAGACCTCTGCGGACGCTCAGCAGTCGTGCTTGCGACCACTAGGTCTACATGACTTCCATGATGGGACTTCGTTATAGCTTACCGTTTTGGGCAAAGCTATGGTGTTTGAGAGTGAAGTTATGTTATAATGTAGGTATGTCAAACTATCAAACCACATCGAGAGGCATGCGACACCAATGACGGGGCTCAATCAATAATACTATTGACCTTTCCTTATAAATTGGTTTCAAATATAGCTCATACATAACTCTACTGTCTACCTTTGTATGTGTGAAGTAATTAATTAGATGTCCAATAACAGCGGATAGTAAAAATGTAATAAAAACTTTTTATAGTGAGGTAAAGCCCTATGGTCACATTAAAGTAAGTAGTTATGGTACTTATATTGGAATAATAAATTAGCTTCGACTTTTAATACCAGGTAAACATTTAGGTAGGTCCTATAAATAAAATTATTTGTATATCGGAGCTTTTAACTCTAATTTTGGCGACTCGGGTCGCAGGTAGTAGGTTCGAGCCCAGACAGCGCCGATAGTATCTAGATCTACACTATCTACGGCTCCACCACGTAGACCCTTAATTATTGGGCTCAGAATGAAGGGCTTTGCCCCATGAGGGTAGGCAGTAGTTATTGAGCTAATCTTAAATGCGCTTTCAGCGTTGTCAACGGTCATACATCTGATCTTACACGCGCGCCGACCGGCTCCTAGCTAAATTTATGCTTCCCTATGATTGTGCAGTTTATGGCAATACCCATGACTCCTACGTTTATATTACAACAAACGAAGTTTACATATAAATTGAAAAACAATTATTATAATATACTTGAGTTCTCATAATAATATGAGAAGGATTTGCACACGCTAGCTTATAATTTCTGCTGATCATTAAGGCATTCTATTCCAGATTTGTTATTTTTCATAGTCTGTTATAAAACGATAATAACGTTTATTTGCTCACTGCAAATGTTATTTTTAGGGTTATTACCACAGTTGATTGCGATCTGAATATGTGTAGGTATATTGACACAATTTTAGTAGGGAAAAAACGCAATGAGGATCGATGGATCAGAATACTTCTCCCGACGTATCGATCATTTCTGTCCCTCCTCGCACATTATACTGACCTTTTTTTTTTTAATTATTGATGTTCATGATCTTGATCTCTATCAAGCCTGATAGGACGGAAGGGTTGAGGTCTGCGACGGAACGACCTACTCCTATTAGCTTACCAAAACATTTCTTGATAAACAGTACGGTGTATCGATAACATTATCTATAGAAGAATCCCCTCAGACGTAGGTAGTCTTTTGTTTCCCAATGCTAGTAAGTGACATCCTATAAAAGCTAATATTAAAAAGGTACGAAGGCCTGTTTTGTTATAGGTAGAAGGAAATACAGCCGCAACTGCTGCTATTCAACTGTTAAAATGATCACTTACTTCCGCATTATAAGGAGACACGGCGAGTGCGCGCCTGAAACACTCGATGGACTGCCGCGTGTCACCTTTAATCCTCCAGAAGTTTCCAATCTGGTTGTACAGCTGTACTGACTTCGGTTTCTCCCTCTTTGCTTTCTTTAGACGCTTCTCGAAACCATTTATTTCGGACGGCGACAAACCGTTCGATTTCTTCTTTGGGAATATGAGGGACACCTATAAAGATATTTGTAATGTAATAAAGTCAACAAAGTTTGGTTCCATTACTGATTTCACAGAAAATATCGTCATTTTCTGTACAACAGCGGGCATGGGCGGTTGACAACTTTTTAACATTATTACTACTACTAACTAACTAAGAGCGCAGACAAGAGTGGTTGACCAATCTGGCCCGCGATTGTACGAATAATCCTTAATAGATGATTACGAATGTTAGGCTGGGCTGTAGCGAGATTACTAGTAGGTTTACACTAGTAAATCTAGTTTCAGCATGAGATAATGCGCCGACCAAATGATGACGAGCGCATGTCAGCTCAGACCTATAGCTATGCAATCTATGCATGTACAATACAGATCTACGTAGGTACTATTAGGGATGAAATCGGAAAAAGAGCGGGAATGCTATCGCACGCGGTAGCAAAGACGATGCGAGCAGCACGCTCTGCTACTCGCTCTAGCCAATGACGGTTCTGAGTGACAGATAAGGACAGGAGCATGGAAATGTGCGATTCCATGCTGCCAGAGGAGGTTCAACCTTAATGGTGCTTATAAAGGGATCGCATGAGAATGCGATGCAATCTGACATACAGAACTAGGCTTTATGTAAATTGCTATTGTACGCCTATCGCTATTCATAATCTGCCTAGCCTTTATCCCACTAGGTTGGGGTAGGCTTCTAGTCTAACCGTATGCAGCTGAATACCAGTATTTTACATGGAGCGACTGCCTATCTGACCTCCACAACCCAGTTAGTACTGGGTAATACGATACCTACCCCTTGGTAAGACTGCTTGTCAGACTTTTGGGCCACTGACTACCAGCCGGGACCAACTTTTTAACGTGCTTTTCGGCGCACGGAGGAAACTCGGTATGTATGGGTGGTCACCCATCCACGGACCAACCCAGGCAAGCGCGGCTTAACCTGACGATCGACCCGAGCGGCTGTTATTATTTAGCCAAGAGCTCCTCCTACTACCATCCTATAGCTACCTCTGTAGCTATTGTATATTTATATTATGAGGAAAGCAAATAATATTAATGTCATGTCAACATGCGTATTTAATGTCATTATATATCTGTTTATTTTTCCTTGTAACTTGATTTAAGAGGAAAACACACGAAAGTGATTTATTTTGCAAGTACAATCACCTACAAAAATAGTGTGCAGTAACTGAAAGGCGAATTATAGAAAACATTTAATGATTTTAGATTTATTATTGATTTGATTTTATAAGTGTAGTGGAGACATACCATTTCCAACATTGATAGGAATGACTTTGCAGACGACTATACATCTAAACTAATATTATCTATTACAATATTATAAAGCTGAAGAGTTGTTTGTATGTTTGGTTGAACGCACTAATCTCAGGAACTACTGGTTTGAATTTAAAAAATCTTTTAGTTTTGGATAGCCCATTTATCGAGGAAGGCTATATAACATCACGCTGCGACCAATAGGAGCGGAGCATCAATAAAAAATGTTACGCAGACGTAGTTGCGCGTGTCAGCTAGTTGTTAGATAAAATAGTTTCTTGCAGCAGAAAATATGTTTCTTTTTTATATCCCATATCCTCAACTATGATGTCTGCCTTCTCAGTTATAAGTGTAACAGGAAATATATTGCTGTATGTATTTAAGCAGTTTTCTATGGCAATTTCATGTAGTTTAATAAAGTTTAGATAATACATTAATCTTATCATTACTTACTTATTAAAACCTAATTTACAAATAGCTATTATAAAACTGACATGGTGGTTTTTAGATTAACAGCAAACTTCTCATTGTTTATCAATGTTTGGATTTGTGTAAAAATCTTTTTTGTTTTCAATAATTCGTAAAGAAAATTAAATAGGGATTTTACAAACTTCTCAGTTTAAATCCAAAGAACTTTAAAAAAAAAAGTTGTCATGACCTCAAAAATAATACTAGACTTAAGTACTTATTCTTTATATAATATTTAATATTAGAATTCTTTTCATAATAAAATCTTACAATAGTAAGTATATTGTGTAGGTAAGATACTGGCCAATATACCTAGCCAAATTCAGACTTAAATATCTTATTTCCTAAGTTATTTACCTGTGGTTCAGGTACATTTGGATGTCTATGACGTCTGGCCACTCCGACCAAGTTGTCATAGTATGTGAAATTGACAGCTTTGCCACAATCTAAGTACTCATCATCCGCATCACCATTTATTTCAGCCGGTGTTGTTTCATCACTATTCTGTACACCAGCTCTGCAATAAATATTTGAAGATTAAATGAAGACAAGATTAAAAAAAAAATATATATATATATATACACATTGAGTTGAGAACCTCCTCTTTTTTCTTGTTGGTTAAAAAAAAACATTTATGTAGGTCAATCAACTAACTCAGAGTAATGCAGTTTGCTGAATGACATAGGCCTCTCCCCAATAACACCTTTCTTCAGGGTACAAATGATTATATCAAAATGTTGACTTATGCATTTAATGGATATTTAAATCATGCTACTAAATGGTATTTCTGCACATTTATTACTCACAAATACATAACAAGGTGTAATATTAGGTGCACCTGTACTTAACCCTTCATGGTATGCAAGTGTGTTATTTTACATGGTATTATTGTGTGTGTAAGTGTAACTAAAACCTTATAGATAGATCTAAGTAATTCAACCATCTGTTCATACTAAAGTAATATTTAAGTACTTTGTGTGAAGGTTGTATGTTCAATGTCATCTTACTACATAAAGAGTAATGAAGTTTCATCTTCAATATGCTTTATGCATTCACTCTATTACTTAAAGGTGACTTTAGGAATATATCAACATTTATCAGCGAACAAAAGTAGAGTAAAGCCATTTTGTTTCAGAGTTAATTTATTTAAAAGCATTTAACAAATGTGTTGTTTTCTTTGAATTCTGTTTTTTTAAGGCATCAAAAATCATGGTTCATGCAGCATTAAAAATTTAGATTTGATAAGGAACAATCATGATTTAGCTTTTTAGGTAGTTCAATTAGACAAAAAATGGCATTATAATAATTAAGTCTGATGAGTAGGATATTATAATAGAGTTCTTAACACAATTGATAAACATCACAGTTTATTTACAGACCTATTTGTGTCTATTCTTACATGTGTTAATTTTCCAAGGACTGACAGAAAATGTTGTTGGTCTGCAAGTTTTTATACATGAATCTCTGACCAGTATGTACTAAATATTAAATAATAAAAAATCACTGTTCTATGTATAAATTATCATAAAATTAAATAAATTACCTCTGCTGCTCATATATTTGACAATCTGTGCAAAACATATCAAAGCCATGTTTTGTCCAAGTGTTCCCATAGTACACTGTAGATGTTATTATATTGAAGACAGGGTCCTCTTCACCCATTCTTGTTTTATCAGATTCATCCTAAAAGTATTTCACACTTTAAAAACTAAATTATTACAACAAAACATAGCCAGACTGTACCCTCATGATAGAAACATTATTTAAGAATAATTATAACATTAAAGAAAATTTAATTCAAGGCAAACATGGGCATTTAAAGGTCTAGAATAACATAATGAAAGGTACATACGTTTGATGAATATGTAGTGCATTGATTATATAAAAGTTTACCGACATATTATTAGAATTCTGACTGACCTGAGACAGTGTATTACCGTCGACAATCTGGTCCTCTTCCGCGTTCAATTTCCAAACATTAGACGTGCGTGAATTAGTGACAATAATTTGGAACGAAAATATATACAAAACCAAACAAGTCAAGTATGGTGAGTCCCACATTTTGATGATTCAAACCGAAAATAAACATGAAAACTAGTTTTTTTGTAACATTTAATTACACAACTTTCACACAACACACAAATTGTTTTAACACAGTATCCAGCGGCTACGAATTTTACAATATTCCAGCAATAATCGTAATATCGCAATGGACCTCCGTTTCTATCATTTCATCTCTTTCTTGTTTTGACAGCTCTAGAGGTGACCATGATGTGACCGTTTGGTTTTTTTTTTTTTGTTACTAAATAGTAAGCTCAAAAAAGTGTGATTAGCTTTACATAAATAAGCTTTAAGGTTTTCAAATAAAGCTCCGACATAATAACGTCAAATGAAAATAGCAGTCCCTTTGAATCGTTATTAAAAAGAAAGCCCTTGTTCGTCGAACTAGAAATATGCGCACAGACTTAATGCGAAGCCGCAGTAAAGTTTTTTACCGCGCCGTGTAACAAAAACCTCAATAGAGTACAATGATCGTCACTCACAGGCCTCAAAACCCAGACCAGTGCGAGCGCTACTATTGCTTTTTTTATATATAACACAAAATCTTGCAGCTTAAAACCTCACAACTGCAAACGCACACGGCACAATAAGGCCTTTAACACATTACGTCTGTGTGTGTACAGCTGCTATGTATGATAAAGAATGACTTGTGGATGGAAAACGAGTGAGGTAAACGAGTTTGAATTAGTATTCAGCAATTAAAACAAAACAAACTAGTCTTTTTTCGTTTTTCTTTTCAATTTTCCGGTTTGCCCACCAATGTCCAGCTTATTTTGAGTCAACAACACATAAATTATGGTAAAAAAATCCTGCAGCTAAAAGCCACGCTGTCTACAATATTGTGGTGTACAGCACTTTGTATTTTTATTTCACAAAACACAAACACAGTTGTTATGCGTTACATTCATGAACTTAAAGGACAGCGTTTCTGAAAAGATACGTATCTAAACGGGTATAGTTATAAAAACAACAACACGTACGTCTTCATTTCATTGTCTATAGTTTCAATTCAATTAATTGCATGGATGTGTGGATGTGTTGTGACAAAATTTGTGGAAAGAAAACCTAATAATTAAATCGAAATGTACCTTTAAACTAAAGAAATGATTGAAAAGAATAAGCAACAATGAAGAAGGAACGAACGGGCGACAATTGTCGCCCATTTAAATTATGAGTATCATGAAATTTTAGTTTGTTTGGATCACAGTGGTGTTGTTTTTGAGAAGCTATTTTACTAATAAACGCGTTTATTTAATTACAGCCCATCAGATTCTTAGTTTGACGGGGATCAGTTTCGAAAGGAGAAGCGTTATTGTAAGGAACATCATTTATTTATTTTAACATGAATCTTACCTACTATTTTAAGTATGGATGATAAAGAAAAAAAAAATGAAATATTTTATGTTGTCTTCAGGGCTTTGTAGAACTGACCATCGTTCCGCTAAAAGATAATCTTCGTTACATCCGGCTGAATGCGAAACAGTGTCGTATTTACCGGGTGTGCCTCAATGACCAGTATGAAGCCAATTTCCAATATTTTGACCCATTTCTGGATATTTGTCAAGCTGACCCCAATACGTAAGTATTTTATTTATATTATTACTGCTAGTACCTTTTCTGGCTGCAAAATAAGTGTACTTAATTATTGCACTCTTTGCTTGTTTGTCTTCGCCTACCTCACTCTGTCTTTTTAACAATGGCTCTAGAGCAACAATTTCATGATGAATATCGTAGAAAGCAGTCTAGTCTTTTGAAGAGTAATAGCAAGCAATTGAATTACTACTTCATAACAATCAATACATAGTCAGTGTGAGAGAGACATGAATAATTACTCTCCAGACCAATTACACTTTGCTGTTGTTAACATGACTACAAAAAAAAAACGGTGTTTTTTTAGACTGCCACTTGTGTGTATTTCACAATATTTGGGCACAAGCATTCTGCAAACTTTCCAAAACCAAACTTGTACAAAGATCAGCTATTTTATACTCTTTATTCTCTTACTTTCAGGAGATCCTTGGAAGTCTTCTCCCAGTTTCATTTAGCTGCCGCCCAAAAGATAGACCCAGATCACAACTCAGGGGAGCTTCATGTCCAGATTCCGGAAGAAGCAGCCCACCTGGTGGGGGAAGGGAGGGGACTGCGCATTGGTATTGAATTCTCCCTTGAATCTCCTCAGGGTGGAATGCACTTTGTAGTGCCTGAAGGGGAAGGATCTTTAGTGGAGGTAAATTAAACAAGAATACATTACATGGTGTATCAACATAATAGATGACAAGTCAAATGGTTCTCACCTCACCGGTTACTTACATTAAAATACCAATATTAGGCTGGATATTAGTTAGGGGGTCATCAGACTTGGGGGTAAAAGTTTATTTATTGGAAAACTTTGGGACTATAAATAGACTCATATTTTTAAATGCACTAAAAAGCTTTTTCTTTTCTACAGAAATCTGCTCACATGTATACTTATGGTCACTCAGCTCGCCTCTGGTTCCCTTGTGTGGACAGCTTTGCAGAGCCATGCACTTGGAAGCTAGAGTTTACCGTTGATGAAAGTCTGACTGCGGTGTCTTGTGGGGAGCTTGTGGATGTGATATACACTCCTGATCATAGGAGGAAGACTTTCCATTACTTGGTCAATACTCCTGCTTGTGCTCCGAACATTTCTTTGGCAATTGGGTGAGTTTAATGCATAAATTTCTTTTATTTCTATTTAGCATTTGATTGTATCAATAAGTGTAGCCACAAGTCATGAATCAATATACCTCGGATCTATCATGGCCTACCATGAGGCCGCATTTCACAGTGTTACAACTGCTGTAACATACCATCGCAAATCTGGATGATGGATGTCTAAAATCTTTAGAAAGAGAGAATCTTATTCCATTTCTACAATCTAATGTTAGAAATACAAAATGTATTTTTGTTTTGTTTTCTTTTTTTCAGGCCATTTGAAACCTATGTAGATCCTTTCATGAATGAAGTGACACACTACTGCTTGCCCAACTTGTTGCAAATATTGAAGAATACTGTGCGGTATTTACATGAGGCATTTGAGTTCTACGAAGAAACTCTTTCTACTAGATATCCATATCCTTGTTACAAGCAAGTCTTTGTTGATGAGGTTAGTAATTAGGTTATTTATAAGTGGCATGGTCGACTTATGATGATAGAAATTCTAGAAATAAGATGTCCACTAAGATTATGGATGGGATGTTATTTTCTCCTAAAGTACATGTTTAAATTTTTCAATGAAATGGATCACAGTGAATTACCCAAACATCTTTGGGTCATAGAACCACAGAGCTATTAGTAAATGGAGTGCTCATCTTAATTTTCTAAAAGTTGTCATGGAATCAAGATCTTATTTTACATAAAAAAACACATTTGTTTTTTTGCCAAAAAAATTCTCCACCTAAAAAAACCTCTCTCCACAGACCGAAGACGACGCCACAGCATACACAACAATGTCTATTCTAAGTACACACCTCCTTCACTCTATAGCCATTATAGACCAAACATACATATCTCGCAAGGCCATGGCCCAAGCAGTGGCCGAGCAATTCTTTGGCTGTTTCATAACTATGCAGAACTGGTCAGATCTTTGGCTGGCTAAGGGTATACCCGACTATATGTGTGGGTTGTACTCAAAGAAATGTTTTGGCAATAATGAGTACAGGTATATTATACATCAGGAGTTGCAGGAGGTGAGATATTCAATGCTTTTAAATATTATTTGTTTGTTTATAAGTAAGTATCTTTTGGCTGGATATTTTTGAAGCATCCAGTCACATGGTCCCCAAATAATAACACAAGATTTCGGTTGTTTCACCAGTAATATCATTTATTTTACAAATACTTTCTGCTATTATCTTATTCAATTTTTCTGGTAGATAATGGCTATCTAGAGTTGAGGAGTATTTATTCTATTTTCTTATTTCGTAGGTTGTAGGATATGAAGAACAATATGGCGGAATAGTCTTAGATCCTTGGCAACCGCCGGCGAGTGGAGCGCGTGTAGAAGCCAAAGACGTATTTTATTTTCCTGTCAGGAACGTGAATACAATGTCTCCGCGATATATTGAGGTAATTTTTTTTTAATTGTTGACCGTGGGTGCCTGAACACGGTCGTCGTCACCGAGGCAAGCCCAAGAAACGCTGGCGTGACGATTTGGACTCATTCCTGACTGATTGGCCAGAGAAGGCAAAACACCGGGAGGGTTGGAAAGCAATGCCTTTGCCCAGAAGTGGGACAGAAAAGGCTAATTAAAAAAAAAAAGATTTCTTTCATAGACTACTGTTATGAGGTTTTATAATGTACACAAGCTTAAAAAGTTCGTTGATACAAAAATTCGCAACTACTACAAAGTATGGTTTACACAATAAAGAGTATTCCATTCAATTCCAGCAAAAAAACGGGCGTTTTTCACTTCTCCCTAGTGTTTCATCTGCAAAAAAGTAACATAACTTTACCTTTATTCGTTTTTAGATAATGCGCAAAAAATCCCACCTAGTACTACGGATGTTAGAGCAACGTATTGGTCAAGAGTTGCTGCTTCAAGTGTTCAATAAGCAACTGTCCTTAGCCACTAATGCGGCCAACACTAAGATAGGCAGTGGTCTCTGGGGCCATCTGTTACTGTCTACCAATCTCTTTGTGAAGGCCATCTTTACGGTAACTGGTAAAGATATGGCAGTGTTTGTCGACCAGTGGGTACGAACTGGTGGTCATGCGAAGTTTCAACTTACCTCCGTGTTCAATCGCAAAAGGTAAGCTTTTGAAACGTAAGAACCTTATTTGATCCTTTCGGGAGATCTTTGGGACTTGTCTATTGCTAGAATTTTGAGCTACACATACATATTCAGAATATCTTTTCACATATATTAACTGTACAGACAGTGCCCTAAGTTACCTGCCTCCATTTACAAGGAAGAATGGGAAGAGGGGTCAGAAAATGAAGGGTATTCAATGTATTTTGTGCTTGCCCCATAACTTCTGATTTATAATAATGTCTGCCGCAAAGCTTGCGATCGAAAAATTTGTTATTTCGTTTGGTGTAGTTTCGAAACACTTTACAAGAACAACTAGTTGGAATTGACTATCTAAAATATAAATACGAACTCTCCATTGACTTACTATTCCGTGTCCAACACATAATCATCAGCTAATAACGTCCACACTGCTTGGATGCAGGCCTCATTTCTGTGAGTAGGAATCCAACAAGGATTCAGAATCCATTTTAACACATATTGCAAAGTTCTACAACCTTATAAATCTTCCAGAAACACAGTAGAACTGGAAATCCGACAGGACTGCGTCCACGAGCGCGGCATACGCAAGTACGTCGGTCCCCTGCTGGTGCAACTGCAGGAGTTGGACGGCACGTTCAAGCATATGCTGCAGATAGAGAACACGGTAGTGAAAGCGGACATCACGTGCCACAGCAAGAGTCGGAGGAACAAGAAGAAGAAGATACCCTTGTGTACCGGGGAGGAGGTCGATATGGATCTGTCTGCTATGGAGTAAGTGATTGTTATTTTTGACTTTTGTATTGTTGAGATGGGGTAAAATATTCGTCCGATTGTTTTGACCTATAGAAGATTTTTGTTCAGTTGCCGTTAGAAAATGAGGTGTATAGTACATCAAAATAATGGGGTTGTCTGCTTGAAGTTTCGAGCGCGGAGTGTTTGTCTCTTGAACTAGCCATCTTAAATGAAAAGCGACTAATCGGCGGCAAGTAAAAACATCACCTCGCTGCAAAGTTTTCAGTAACGAACTCGATCAGCAGCAGAATGACAGAAACAAACAAATAGCGCCATCTTCGATTCTAATTTGTTAGTTTTCCACCAAGTACCAATGAGGACGCATTGACAAAAAGTTACAAAATGAAAGTTTGTGTTGGTTTAATTTCTTCTACAGAAGATTGTGCTCAGTAAAACTGATCAACTTTTCACGACTACATTTTGTATTCAGAACCTTGACCCGGAACATGTTAGATATGCTATGAGTACTATTACTGTTGCGTACTTGAAATCCACCCAAAACAAGACCAACACAACGCATGTACATTATAAATTTCCTACAATCTAAATTTATACATTGTTCCAGCGACTCGCCCGTGCTATGGATCCGTCTGGACCCCGAGATGTCACTTTTGCGTGGTACAGTGATATCCCAGCCTGACTACCAGTGGCAGTACCAGCTACGTCACGAGCGTGACGTCACCGCCCAGAGCGAGGCCATAGACGCGCTGCACAACTACCCCGAGCCGGCCACGAGGAAGGCGCTCACTGACGTCATAGAGAACGAGCAGACCTATTATAAGATTAGATGCAGGGCGGCGCATTGTTTGACTAAGGTGAGGAGGATTTAGTTGTTTCTCCAGGTGTGGTTGCACTGTCAGGGCACAGAAATCATCAACTTTGAGGGCGAAGTGCCAGGGTAGCCCGCGAAATTCAATTTTTCTTTGTTTTTTTTGCAATTTGCAGGACAGAATCAGGCTGTAAAACAAAATATGATTTGCGACCGTAACGCGTATGTGGTTACAAGAAATATAATCTTTCAAATCATCTTAATAAACTACAACCCTCTAAGTTCATTTAATCCTATTCAGTGACTACTTCATGAAAAAGTACTCTGGTGCTTTCACCTTAAAAACAAAAAACTACCCATCGGTAGTCCAAATGTTTTAGTTTTTTAGAAAATGACTGGGGTGCTCACCTAGTTTCGTAGCAATGTAGCGTGCGTTTAAAGACATGATCTGGGATTTATTAGTTGACGTTCCAAAAGCTCATCTGTTACGAAGGTGTTTTGAGGATTTGTACTTTAAGGTAGAGAACAAGTTGCAAATTGGTAACCCTCCTATATTGTGTGGTGTGTGTGGTGTGCCCTGTGTAATTTTTTTTTTTTAAATGATGCCCCACTCTTGGAATTTCTCCTGTATCGTGGGTGCGTTTACAAACATTTAAACTCACATACACAAACAACCTATAAACCAAAGTACGGCGGTATAACTTAAACCTTATCGACAAACAGGCATCGTTATTTAAAAAAACATTTATTTGTAGGTAGCAAACGCCATGATAAGTTCATGGGCGGGTCCGCCGGCCATGTTGACGATATTCCGCAAGATGTTCGGCTCGTTCGCGGCGCCGCACATCATCAAACAGAACAACTTTGACAACTTGATGCATTACTTCTTGCAGAAGAATATACCGGTCGCTATGGCGGGTGAGTACTTTGGAAACGCTGTGTTTTTGCTGCCAAACAAATATCGCCTTTGCCTATATTGAAACAAACTTGAATTCGCTAATACCCATATTCTAGGAACAAAAAATCGAAGACATCCACCAACCCTCACTGTATATGACCTGCTTACTCTTGTGTCAACATTGGGAATGTTATAATTTGATTACGCTTATTCATATCACCGGTTCGCATGAGTATCAAAACTAACAGACACGCGAAACCTGTGATGATTATTTACGACTTTATTTCATCACGCACTAAGTTAATATTTCTTTGGCATTGAAATCTACGTATTGTTTCGTCTGATCATATTTTGTGAGCGCATTAAAGCAGTCAAAGACACGCGAAGAAGTTTATTTATTTGCAACTTTATTTCAACGCTAACAAAGTTAACATTTCTTTGGCATTAAAAACTACATTTTATTTTGCTTCTTCCAGGTTTGAGGAACATTCACGGCATCTGCCCACCCGAGGTTGTGCGGTTCTTACTGGACCTGTTCAAATATAATGACAACTCAAAGAATCATTTCTCAGACAACTACTATAAGGCGTCTTTAGTCGATGCTTTAGCCGCTACGATTACACCTGTCATATCAGTTTTGCAGCCAGTAAGTAACAACAGAAATACTTTTGAAATTTGTATTAAGAATCTTGAATTGCTGTTAGCGATAAGACCGCTACCGCCATTTGTTCCGTTTATCTAGTGCCCTGTTGTCATTGTACAATAAATAATCTATCTATCCATCCATCTTTCGAACTATCCATCCATCTTTCGAACTATCCATCCATCTAATCCATCTTAGATCTAATTTATTTATCTATCTGAAAGAAGTGCAATTAGCAATCGAATTGCTAATCTAGATAGTCTTTAATGTGACGCGTGGTTCAACTTTTAACATTAATTATTTTTCCATGTGTTTTTTGGCATTTCTTTTCAGAGATATTAACAGGTAAGAAAAGCTGATGCTATCGAGCTACAATAACAATACATTGAAACGTGAAACCTTTATTCCTTTACACAGTATCATTTAATTTCTTATTAACTGAAAACTATTTTGCAAAAAAATAATCGACTTCCCAAAAAACAAAACACAAAAAAGTGGAAAATAACTTTACGTTCGGAAGTTTGTGATTATTGTTTGTTTCATTGACTTTTTTGCCACCGATTTCACAAAGTGAAGTTATTTTCCACTTTTTTTGAAAGTTAGTTTTTTTTTTTGCGAAAAATTTCACAAATCCTTGTCGATTTCGCAATTTTTTTTACTTGGACGACATATTTTTTTCAACTACATATTTTGATTTAAAAACCAAACTACTGAACCGATTTTGATGAAATTTCTATGGGAAGTATCTCCTTTCAGATAAAAGAAGAACTTTTCAAATCGGTTTATAAATGACGATGATATGAGGTAACAAACAAAAAAAAATACAAACGAATTCAGAACCTCCTCCTTTTTTGGAAGTCGGTTTAAAACCGCCATTTTATTTTGTTGTATTACACATCCCACATCTGTAGACTCGTCATAACATTGCTCAAAACAACAAATCATTTTGTCCCCTCCAGGGTGCTCCCATAACAGCCGACTCCCTATCAGCGGACACGCGTCTAGTCCTAGAAGAGATAACGCGAGTGCTGAACCTAGAGAAAGTGTTGCCATGCTACAAAAATACGGTGACCGTCAGTTGTTTGCGCGCGATACGACGGCTGCAGCAGTGCGGACATCTGCCGAGCATACCAACCGTGTTCAGGGCTTATGCTCAGTATGGACAGTATATTGGTAAGGAGGTTGATTGTATTATTTTAAGGTTAGAGTATTTTGCCGTCTGGGACTAAATACCCGGTTCCCAGGACAAAAATTAACATAAAGATAAACTAATATACAAAATAATGTCAACTACTCTGATTGGTTGACTAAATTATCAACAGCTAACCAGATCAAGAGTTGCGGTACTTACTGATAGACACTACTAAAGGCACCAAACTAGTGGCTTAGTTATAGGCCGACACAATCCATCCCAAAATCAATGGGGTTGTCAATTGTATGGATCGTGATCGTGAAAATACTAGTACTTAGAAACAAATGAATTTTGGCACTTTGTTGATTTTCATTCCAAGAACCGGATTACTGTTACAAAAGAGCTAAGTTATCGGCAGGGTAAATATTCTGCCAGAAAACGTCCATTACCTGCAGACTAAAGAAAATATCGCTCGCAAGATTCTCGTTTTTAAGGTTCCGTTGCCAAATTTCAACGAAAAATGTTTCGAACAAGATTTGATATATAAAAATTTTCTGAAATGGGATTTTTTCGCCAAACTGAAGCAGTAACTTTGGTTTTCATTAGCATATTGAGCAGTGATAGTCTAGTGGTGTGACCGTTGGACTGCCAAGTCATGGATCTCGAGTTCGAACCCCAGACACGCACCTCTGATTTTTCAAAATTATGTGCGTATTGTACCTATAATTATCACTTGCTTCGGTGAAGGAAAACATCGTGAGGAAACCAGCATGTCTGAGAGATATTTCTCAACGGCATGTAAAAGCCAAGTCAGAGGCCCTTGGGCGGCATAAAAACTCTGACACCAGGTTAGGCACTAACCACACGATAAAGAAGAAGATTAGCATATTATGAGAAAAAAAAAATACTTTTGCTGTTGAGTGTAGATTTACATCTGAATGAGCGCAAAAAATATTGTTATTATATTTTTTGATGCAAAGGAAGCCTGTGTGTGCGAGTCCGACTCGCACTTGGCAGGGTTTTCGTGAGTTTTTATGATTAATGTACTACAATAATACAATAAAATCAAATTACGAGATTTATTTAGCCACAAATAAAATTCATAAGCACGCGAGACATCGAATATAAACACCAACATTATCATTAACGCAATTTCCGTACAGACGTAAGAATAGCCGCCTTCGAGTGTCTAGTAGACTTCGTCCGAGTGGACGGCAAACCCGAGGACCTCTCATCATTACTGACGGCAGTAGAAAGTGACCCGGACCCGTGCGTGAGGCACGGGCTAGCTCGCCTGCTCATCAACATGCCTCCCTTTGAGCGAGCTCAGAGGCATCGGCTTGACACTGAAGCTGTGGTACATAGGTATGGTTATTATACTTTATTGCTAAACACCTCACCGTCTCATACCGCCCAAGAAAATTCGTCTAGATGTCAAATTGGGCGTAACACACGCCATTGGCCTCAAAAACGATCTCATAGAAAAATTAAATCAATATAGTGTTTTAATAAACCCACAATTGACGGTAGAAATTTGAAATATCGTAAGAGATGTTAGCGCCCTGTTGGATTTGTAATAGGACATTCATATTTTCGCCATCAAAATGTACCACCATAACATTCAGATAACTTGAGATGATAGAGTAAAACATATTTCCGTCACAGGATATGGAACAACATAAACTGTCTTCTATCAAACGACGCCCGTCTTCGCTGCGACCTCGTAGACTTATACTACACATTATACGGTCTCAAGAGGCCTATATGTGTGCCACTACCAGAGATACAAGCCATGATGAAACAGATGCACCATAAAGAAAGAGAGCGGGTAGAAAGAGAGAGGGAGAGGGAAAGGGAAAAGGAGAAGGAAAGAGAGAGAGAACGTGAGAGATTGAAGGAGTTGGAACCTAAACCTGTCATTAAGCAGGAGATTGAAGATGTGAGTATATTGACGAGAACTAGTCTGGTTTCACATGTAATAACAAGATTTTTTTATTTCGTTCTTTTACACAAATATTACGTTTGAGTTCGTGATGTTTGCACGTTAAGCCGTTGGTCCCGTATTACCCAGTATTAACACGGTTGTGGAGGTTAGAGAGGCTTCATGTAAAATACTGGTATTTAGCTGCATCCGGTTAGACTGGAAGCCGACCCCTTTCTGTAATTCAATAGGTCAGAAAAACTTATTTGGAATTTTAATTAATTCTAGGTAAAGTACGAGCCAGAAGTACCGATGGACACAGGGCTGCATATGTCTGGACTAGACCGGATGGTGGACGTGCCTATAGATGACATGTTACCGGTGCCGTTGTCCAATATTAAAGAGGAAGATGTCAAGATTGACGTCACCAGCGTGCCTAGCGAACTGCCTATTAGGATGTTTAGTGTGAGTAGTACCATTTAATTTTATATGCAATAGAAAGAGAGGCTTAGGCTTCTTTTGGGTTAGCTCGTTCCATCGTCGACTTCATCACTGTTTTCAGGACAAGATTGAGGTCAAGAGTAGGCCCATTTAATATAAAAAGACTGCTTAGCTGACTTGAATTAGGCATTGTGGTGCGATATCACTTGAACTTTATTTGACTGTCAGTAATAGTAATACATTGTGCTGTGTGTTTGAAATATTAATTAAAAAATTCACTAGATCTTTAAATTGATAATTCCGGCTGTTGAGTTAACTGCACGTCTTGGTAACAGTTTGGCTTTGAAATAGTCTTTATTTTTAGCAATAAGGGTAGTTTTCGTAGTTCCGACATAACTAGAGTAGAGATGTAAAAAACACTCAGTCGAATTGAAAAACTCCTCCTATTTTTTTAAGTCAGTTAGAAACACTTGCACCTATCTTTTTGATTTTACTAATTGTTTTAAATTGAAAGGATAAAAATATATACTATAATATACTTATTTCCACACAGGACGACAATAAACGCGAGTTCATGACTGACAACGCGGTCGCGTTGCCTGGTATACCCGGCACGTCGGGCCCTGTCGGTTTTGAACCGGGCATGTTCCGACACGACAAAGACGACATGGGAGCTCCTAAGGTAAGCAGAGACTGTGTTAGGAAATGTTATAGAACTTGGGAAAATTGTCTTTTGTAGTGAAAAGATAAGCTGAGATTTTATTCACTATCACTCAGACAGGGCGCGGGGGGTACTTTAGTATCATCCCTTGTAATTTTGAATACAGTGCAATATATCTACTAAAACTAAAGCTATTAAGGAAATACCATGAAATATTATAAAAATAAAAGCCCTGAGGAACTCATTTACTGACTCATCAACGCCCAGCCCAAATACTAAGACCTAGAAAGCAAAAATTTTAAGCAGAGGCTCCCTCGAATTATCAGTCGAAGTAATATAATTTCTAATACGGGATAAATAAAACGAATAAATTCAATACAATTCGCAGGCAAAGAAGAAGAAGAAAGAGAAGAAGAAGCACAAACATAAGCACAAGCACAAACACAGCAGCAAGGAGAAATCAAAGGAACACAAAGACAAGGACCGGTCGCTACTTCCCCGAACTCCCTCGAGCACGGAACACTTGAAGATCAAAGAGGAGACGCGGGAGACCCTCAGTTCATTCAGCTCGAGCCAAAGCCCCTCGGAGGATATCTCGTCTATGCCTAGTAATATGAGTTTTTAAATCTTCCTACTTTTGATAACCTGTTAGAAGGGACCTCGCGCACTACGTGGTTACAACCTGTACCGGTTACCGCCAGTGGCCGCACAGAACAGGTTATACGATAGAAATTGACGACCAAATAGTCGCACTACTGGTCGGCCGACCAGTTGCGTCCAAACCGTATTTTTAATGTCCGTACCTTGGTTGGAGTTACTGCGTACAAGGTTGCGTTACCATGAGTAAGGCGTGGTCGGGATCGCCCAGTAAGCGGCATCCCAAACTAAACTATTCAGCGAATAAAATTTGATGATGTCGCTGCTAATCAGAACTAAGTTTTATGACACTATACTTACAGACAATTTATTGATGACGCTACCTTCCTGCTGCTCATATCTAACATTTTTGTAGGAATAAAACTTTTGTATTAAATATATTAGTTTCTGCTAGTCCCCAAGGGAAAAGTGCGTGTATGTATGCTAAAATGACGTCTATCTCAGTCTATAAATTTTATTCTGTCTTGTATGTGAACGAAGTTATTTACATAAACCAAGGTTAAGTCGCTTAAATCTTAAGTCACTTAAAATAAAGTTTTTTTTTTGCATAAATTATTTAAAGACGTCAAAACCGTATTACCATGTGACGTTTTTGCTCGGGTTTTTAGCATAAACCTGTTTTAAGACAAACTCTTTCTTTACATTTTTCATTCCTATTCTTTATTGCTAAAACTAAAACTAGCTTCTAGATATTTATTCAATTTATTATGAGTAGTTTGTGTAAAATAAGACAAAGTACATAATTATTATATTCCATATCCAAATCTGTTTCCAACAGACGTTCTTTCCATCTAAACTAGTATCAACTGTATTGCAGTGTAAATTAAGTCGATTTCAGTTAACTACAACTTTTGTGAAAAATTCTTTCTAAAAATGTTTATAGCTGTAGTGCAAACTAAACATTATTTGTAGGAATTAAAGTTATTGTTCCATAAATACACATTTGTTTACATTTTTGGAATATAATGACAACGCGGATAGTTACATTTTTTATTGTAAAATACTTTGAATGTTGTAAACAACTTGGTTGTGCATTTAGCGCGAAAGATTTTAGTGTGACTTTAGGATAAAAAAAACCTTTTTAAAAAGGGCTTTGTTTTCTGCGAAAGTTATAATAGAGTCTGAGATGTCTTTTTGTGAATAAATTGTAATTATGACCGCTTGGTTAGGTTTGGATATAGTTATAAGTAAGAGATTGAGTGTTTGGTTTTGTGAAGAGAAACTGTTTCAAAAAAATATATTTTAAGAGAAATTAAGAAAGTATGTCGAATTGTCGATATGAATAAAGAAATCATAGATTAAAAAATATTTTTTATTTTCTTTAAAAACTCACCACGAAGTCCTAAATCATAGAAGAGATGACATGATCGTGTTATCTTCTTATTTTGTTGAAATGAAAGATAATTATATAAGTAAGATTAAATCGTCAGCGTCTCAGTAAGAAGTATATTATTTGCATAAATAAGTTTGTTTGCGCAATCACAGGATAGATAAGCACTATCAAATAATACTGTGTTTGGTGTTGTTTAGGTTAACCCACAATTGCTCAACGGTTAAGAGGTGGCATGCGAGCGAGAGGTCGTGAATTTAAACCGGCTCTTTACGCTTATTTACTCCAAAAACAGGGTGTACAAACTCAAACCGCAAGACTAAGTTTTTTCGAGAGTTTCATCTGCCTAGCCTTTTCCCAACTATGTTGGGGTCGGCTTCCAGTCTAACAGGATGCAGCTGAATACCAGTATTTTACATGGAGCGACTGCCTCTCTGACCTCCACAAGCCAGTTCGTACTGAGTAATACCATACCCCTTGGTAAGACTGATTGTCAGACTTTCGGGCCACTGACTACCTGTAACGACTGTCAAAAATCTACAAATGACAGCCGGGACCAACGGCTTAACGTGCTTCCGAGGCACGGACGAAACTCGGGTATGTAATGGGTGGTCACCCATCCACGGAGCAACCCAGGCAAGTGCGGCTTAACGTGACGATCGACCCGAGCGGCTGTTATTATTTAGCTTATTGCCATGAGCTCCTCGATTTTCGAGAATTTATGTATCGTAAAAAAAGCCCGTTAGACAAGTCTTACCAAAAGGTGTGTGATCTACGGTAACTGGGTTGTGGCGGTCAGATAGGCAGTCGCTCCAAGAAAATATTTGGAAACAGCTTCATCCTGTAATCCTGTTAGACTGAAAACCATCGTGGGGAGATTTGGGAAAAGGCTAGGCAGATGAAATCTATGTAAAGGTGCGTGGCCTTTGGCCAGGACTGGGAGAATATGGGCGTCTATGCTAAACGATGCGAAAAACAAATATTTTTAAGGTAGACGCACCTACAAAAATTTTGGTCCTCTAACTTCAAACGTTTATACAATAAAAGCCGTTTTAAATGTTTCTTGTAGCGACCATGACCTGTTACTTCACGAATAAAATGTCTTACGTAATTGTAGGCAGCTATATGTCACGATTGAAATTCAATATCTTATAGATAGTGCTGTTGTTGCATATTCAGATCGAATTACATGCAACCGTATCAGCAAAACAATCGTTTATAGTAGCGACTCAGAGAAATATGATTTTGGTCGAATAGGTTTACAATTCTTATTCTAGAACCGAAAATTTAAAAACAACGGGAGATCTATCAATCAGCACTGGGCCCGCGTGGTGTGTACGGCAAACTCCTCACTCCTGTCTCAGCAGTGGGAACGTTATACGGCTATTATGCTCAAATTTATCCACCTCTATAAGGTGGAAGGGACACCGCACCGTACCGAAAACGGACACAACATACTCAGTACATCATTCTGAACCCCCCCACATAGAAATTTTTCATCGGTAATTATAAAAACAGCTGTTCCATACATTTTGACCGTGTAGGTATTGCACTTTGTAGGAAAAAGCAATTTTTTTTTAATAACCGACTAAAAATTTCTATGTGGGGGGTTTCAGAATGATCTACTGAGTATGTGGTTTCCGTTTTCGGTACGGTGTCCCTTCCACACCGTATTTACCTTACCTGTCCATGTTATCATCATCGTCACGATTTCAATTGAAAAAGGTTCACTGCTAGATACAGGTCTCTCCCAAGTGTCGACACATTGGTTGGTGCTGTTCTTCTCGCATCAGCGAATTTCCGTGGCCGACTATGGTTGTTGTGTGCGATGCTTAATAGGGACCCTAGGCCTGTTATATCCAGCTGCACCTTTGTACCTTCATAGGGGTAGGGAGAGTAATGTTTTGACTGATAATCTTGATGATGAAGTACCTACTAATATCAAAGTTATTAACTGTTTGTAGGAGTACGGACAATGAAGCCTTTAAATTACTTATTCGTCTATCTACCCACTTCATAACTAATTGAGAATTTGATGCCGAAACCTCATACGGTCAGCTGAACCCCTGTAATATGAAACTGTGGCTTTGTATCAAATTATTTAGCTTGAATTTCTAATCTATACTTAACAAGCGATATCTACGTACATTGAAGTTTTTAGGTTTATTATTTATTAGAGACGCAACAAAAGAAATCCAGCTGATACCTATTTCTTTTATAAAATTACTCCTCCATCGGTAGGACCCTTGTTCCTATTTGACCACGGCGCGGCGGCGTTGGCGTCGATAGCTAGTCTCTGTTGAGACTGGCCACCATGGCCACCATGCATGACCGAAATTCTGTCCGTGGGTCTTAGGGGTGGAGTTCGGTCTCGGTCAGGAGGGTATACTAGAGTAGGTATTAGGTATTTGAACTGCGCTGTATTATAATTTCTTCTGCTTTCTATAAATATCATCATCCTGTGTGCGGCGTGCGTGTATGACGAAATGTATGAACGTGGACGAAGGGCGTTCTATAGTTTCTGCGTACCCACATGGAAAAGGGCTTGAGTTAATGTATGTATCCAGTATCATCGTTCTGCATTTCAGCCTCTGCCAATTCTATGCTAAACAAGATCTTTAAAATAGATCGCCTCGCACTTACATAATATCGCCTATCAACTTGTTAACTCATGAATGGCCCAGTATCTAACCAAAATTAATTTCTTCCTATTGACTGTCCGCAGCGATCAAATGTTAATTTAATGAAACCATATCGTAATGAGACGAGACGCACACAGCGGCGCGCAGCGTGCGTGTATGACGAAATGTTTCAACGTGGATGAAGGGCGTTCTATAGTTTCTGCTTACCAAGATGGAAAAGGGTTTGAATATTAATATGTATCATCATTCTCAGCCTTTGCCAATTCTATGCTAAACAAGATCTTTGAATTAGATCGACTCGCACTTACACAATATCGCTTTTAAACTTGTTAACTCATCAATGGCCCAGTATCTAACAAAAAATAATTTCTTCCTATTGACTGCCCGCAGCTATCAAATGAAACCATAATAATATCGTAGAGACGAGACGCGGCCGGCTGCGCAGACGCAGTATCGCACTCACACCCACAGAGTACACAGTCCTCAATGCTAGGGGAACAACGAAGGCCAGAGTTCACTCGTGTTTTAGACAACTTTTGATAAACATCGCTAAATTTAATGAATTGTTGAATCTGTGAAATTTTTATACGACAAAAAAATCTTACGCAAGTTTTATCGCGTTTTGTGAGTAGCTAAATAGTGACGAAATGGCGAATTTACAGAATGGATATTCTAAAAAGAAGCCGTTGGATGTAGTGGTTGTTGGTGCAGGGTTGGTAAGTAACCTAGGCTACATAATTACCGGCTATATGGAATTGTATTGCATCTATTTTAAGGTATTTTGGATAGTGTTGATTAAATTGTAGTACAATGATTGTAACAAACTAAAATAACTTACCGTTGTTAGTTCATTGCTGAAACATTTCACGGGTCCTAAGCTATGTTTTTATATGTAGGTTTACGAACCTGTGTGTCTAGTGTTCTCATTCTCATTCATAAAAAAGAAAAATATTAAGGCTTTGACCGCAGCAATAAGTTTTTTTATCAACATGTTGATATACCTACTTGGATACGACATTATTGTGCCATAATAATTAAATGCAACTTAAATTTCAATACCTTTAGCTACCTACGTATATTCTAATGTGCAATAAATCTACGAGTCGCTATTGTGTCGCTGTTTCATGAAAACAACATTTGTGTATGATGAGGGTAGTTGTTTGTTTGTTTTGTTTAGGGACTTTATTCTTTGAACCTAATTTAATATATTTTATGTTTATTAATGTTTGCATGCCATTTTATGGCGAAATGTGCCATTCATTGCCCTACATGTTATTTTTAGCATCATTTGTACCACATCTACCGAAAATAAATAATGTTGACTTCGACTTTAAAGCTTTCTTGTTCGAAGATCAGCATTCGGTTACAGGTTAGAGTTAATTGATATTAAGAAGTAGTTATAGCTTTGCCAATTATTACGCAAGACCACTTAAAAACTCACAAAAATCTCTTGGAACCAAAATGAGAAAAACGTTCAAGAAGGGTCGGTGTTAATAACTCATTATTTAGTCACTAGCTGTTGCCCGCGACTTCGTCCGCGTGAATACCTATCAGTTATCGCGATTGGATAAATAATACTACTATGTCCTTCCTTGAGGTTTTAGCTTACTCTATACTAAATTTCGTCAAAATCGATTGAGTAGTTTAGCCGTGAAAGCGTTACAGATAGACAGACGGGCAGAGTTACTTCAAAAACTGTTATAATAACAGCTGTGCACCGCGTTTTCTGGAAAAAACTTACAAAAAATGGAACTATAGTAAAAAAATGTCACGGGAACAGGAACTCTGGGTAAAAGTACGGGGGGTCTTATAAAATGCTGGTATGTAATAATAAATTATGGAGGTATTTATACGGGGTGGAAGGGACACCGACGCGAAACCGGAAACCACATAGGTACCTACTCAGTACATCATCCTAAACGCCCCCAAATAGAAATTTTCGTCGGTTATTAAAAAAAATCTGCTATTTCCTACAAAAGTGCAATACCTACACGGTCAAAATGTATGGAACAGCTGATTTGGTTTCCGTTTTCGCGTCGGTGTCTCTTCCACCCCGTATAAATAGTAGTATTTTTGTAGAAGGTATTTTAAAATAGGTCCTACGTCAATGATATTTTAGTTTTATTTTCTTCTGGAAGAAGAACATACTGGTTTTGCTCCGCAACCTGATCTTGATAGCGCGACATATACCTAGTTGTCCATGTGAAAAGCAGTCTCGATGTAAATTGATTTCTACGTGTTTAAATGTTCGCCCATGTGCTCTTTATTAATTATTATGCTTCTGTGTTTCGTTCTCGAGATTAGATGTATACACTTGTAGTCACACATACAATGTCGCCACTAATGCACTCAGTTTAAAGACAAAAAATAAAATAAAAAATAATGTGGGTAGACTGACCCCATTCTATAGATTTATTGCGTTCAATCCATCATTCACATTCCAGTGCTTCGCCACTTTGTATTTCTAATTTGCGTTCTAGTGTTTTTTCGGCAATTTAGTGTTTTAGTGCTTATAAACAAAAATGCCGAAGAGGAAACGTGATGATAAGGATTCACATAGTTATATTAAGAAGAAACTTAAGAAGTTGGAAAGAAAATTGCTAAGAGGACGCCGCCGACGTAGTACTTTATCATCCTCGGATTCCGAGCCAATGTTGTCAACACCTAAAGGTAATTTTTATTTTTTTTAAGTGTTGGTTAATTAATGTGAAGGATTAACGATGCTACGCACGAGTTGCAACTTATCCTTTTTTCATTAACTCGGGTTCACGATGTAACGTCTTGAGTTCATCTTACCCGCTGATATCTGTAGGTACATACCTACGTGTGATCACGCACTTAATATCTTATTACCTGTTTAGGTAATTACAACCACGACACAACTTGGTATTTGTTAAACTTGGGTTCACGATGCAACGCCTATGAGTTCATCTTACCCGTAATTTGCGTATAATTACGCATCGAATTCATAACAAAAAGTAAAATACCTACATTAACACTTATATTTTAAAAAGACGACTTGTGTTACAAAACATTGTATTGTACTGTATTCCGATACAAATACGGTTCATATTCCTAGTGGAATATGTATAGCATTTTATAATTTCCGTTAACAGATAACACAATTATGGAATCGGAAAATAATGAATGTCTACCGGTGAACCTTGACGAGCCGGTACCATCGCCTAGCGCTTCATGTTTGGGGTCACCGCAAAGGCCGAGAGTACCTGAAGCGACACAAGAGCCTCTTTTCCAGTTATCAGCTGATGAAGCTGCTGCTATTGAAAAATAGGATCATAATCAGGAGTTAGACGAAACCGTGATGGAAATATCCCAATATGTGATATGTGAATATGTAATGAGGTAGTGGTTGATGGATCAGATCCCAATCTGATCCATCAACCACTACCTCATTCGGTAAAAACATCCAAAAGGACTTAGCCGTACGGTACGAATTCATAGCCACCTCTGGTTTGACAAAAGAACTCCGCAAGGAGCTCTTAGATTCTCATTTACCTCCGGGCAACTGTAAGCTGATTGACGCACCATCCCTTAATCCTGAGATTAAGGCAGCAGTCACTGATGTTATAGTGAAGCGTGATAAGGCTATAGAGACAAAACAAAAGCAGATTGCTAGCGCTATTTCATGTCTGAGTGAAGTTATTACTATTATTTTGTCTCAAGAGACAAAAGATCCAAACATATTGAGATTACTTGTGGACACTGGGCGCATCTTGTGCGACTGTCAACATAATGATTCTGTCACCAGGCGTAATTTCATCCTTGCTGTGCTAAAAAAGGATTTAAAGGATCAGGTGCAGCTGACTAAAATTGATAGTTTACTCTTCGGACAAGAGCTCGCTGAGGTGCTTAGAACGGCTAAGGCTATAAATAAGTCAGGAGCTGAGTTGAAGTCTGGTCCACAGCCCAAGCCTCCTCCGAATAAGCCAAAGCCTCCACCATCCAACAGAAATTTAAACTGGAAGCCAGCGCCGTACCGCAGACCGACGGCGCCTCGGAGAACGAAGGAGTCTGCACCCTTGACGAGGCAGCAGCACGTGCAGTCATCCAGAGCGTCACGTCCGAACTACGGCCGCAACCGCCAATAGACACCACAGTAAACTATGCCGGCAGGCTTTGTCATTTTTATAACCAATGGTCACAAATAACATCGGACCAAACTGTACTGTCATGAATAAAGGGTTATGAAATTCCTTTTACACACAATATTCTCGTTCTGAAGAATATGAATTTGAGCAGGCCATAGATAATTTACTTTCGTTAGGAGCTGTTTCTAAATGTCAACCTTGTAACGATCAATTTATATAAAATATATTCTTGGTACCGAAACCAAACGGTAAAACTCGACTTATTCTAAATTTAAAAAGTTTGAATGTTTTTTTAAATACTGAGCATTTTAAATTAGAAGACCTTCGAACAGCTGTTATTAAACTTATTTCAAAAGATTGTTTTATGTCCACGATTGATCTTAAGGATGCATATTTTTTAATAAAAAATCACGATGATTTTAAAAAGTACTTGCGATTTAAATGGAATGATAAAATCTATTCGAATTTAATGTTCTGCCGTTTGGTCTCAATACCGCGCCTTACGTTTTTTACAAAGATCATGAAACCTGTTGTCAAATTATTGCGATGTACCGGTAATCTGTCAACAATCTATCTTGATGATTTATGCCTCATAGCACATTGCTATGATGATTGTGTTGTTAATGTTGAAATTACAAAGAAATTTCTTTGTTCCTTGGGCTTCATTATAAATGAAGCTAAAAGTTGTATGATTCCTAGTAATTCATGTAGATATTTAGGATTTATAATTGATTCTAAAACAATGGAAATTAGTTTGCCTGTTGAGAAACGTCTTAAAATTAAGAAAGAGTTGATAAAATTTAAAAACCTGAATAGGTGTAAAATTAGAGATTTTGCTCGCTTAGTAGGACTTTTAACATCTGCTTGCCCTGCCATTGAATATGGCTGGCTTTATACTAAAGAGTTTGAGCGATGTAAATTCTTAAGTCTAAAAGGCGATGATAATTATGAGAAGTTCATGACTATTTCGTCTACTTTAGATTCTGATTTTGATTGGTGGATAAATTCTATCGATAAATCTGTTTGCAAAATAAAATTTGATGAATACAATTTAGAAATTCAGACTGACGCCTCAACTACGGGATGGGGAGTAGCTTGTGAGAGAAAAACAGCAAGTGGTACTTGGGGTCAGGAGGAGAAAACAGCATATTAATTATTTAGAATTAATGGCTGCGTTTATCGGTCTAAAAATCTTTTCTAAAAATGTATTTGGTTGTCAAACTATTTTAAGAATAGACAATACAACTGCGATTTCATAATTATATAAATCGCATGGGAGGTGTACAGTTTCCCCATTTAACAAAACTTACTAAAAGTATATGGCAATGGTGTGAGGCTCGCAACATTTTCGTTTCTGCTCTGTACATCCCATCAATCGAGAACAGTATCGCCGATGCTGAATCGAGACGAGTTCACCCCGACATTGAATGGGAATTGTCAGACTTTGCCTTTCAAGAATTAGTTAAATCGTTCGGCCAGCCAGATATAGATATGTTCGCTAGTCGTATAAATAAAAAATGTGCTAGATACGTATCATGGCACAAAGACCCTGACGCATATAATATAAACGTTTTTTCAATATGTTGGTCTGAATGGTATTTCTATGGCTTTCCTCCATTCGCAATCATTTTCAAAACATTGAGAAAGATTATTAGATACAAAGCTAGAGGAATACTTGTAGTCCCGGTATGGCCGACACAACCGTGGTATCCCTTGTTTACTAAACTTTTGGAAAGTAAACTTTAATATTAATTATAAAAAAAAAACAACATTAATCTTTATAAGGCCTCTATCCCAAAAATAATTTATTTTTTTACTGAATTATTTGATTGTGGTGCTCGGTATGGTACATTGAACAGTTGCAAGTCGGCACTGACTTTAATTTTAGGTAATCACATCACTAAAGATGATCGGGTACAAAGATTATTCAAAGGGTTATTTAGACTTCGCCCACCCTTACCCAAATACGACTCGACCTGGGATACCTCATTAGTCATGGAGACTCTGGCTAGCTGGGTACCCCACGATCAGTTACAGTTAGATAAAATTACAAGAAAATTGGTTACTTTACTTGCACTTGTTACAGCACACAGGGTTCAAACCCTATCCAAAATTAAAGTTGAGAATATTAATATTTCATCTAATCAAATATCTATTAAGATTCCTGATTTGATAAAAACATCGAGTATAATATCAAACCAGCCAATGCTTATACTACCATACTTTCAGGAAAGACCCGAAATATGCCCAGCCAAATTGTTAGTAGATTACTTACGTGCAACCGAATCGTTACGTGATAATCACACTTATCTTTTTCTTAGCACCAAAAAGCCACATAATAAAGTTTGTGCTCAAACACTAAGTAGGTGGATAAAGAGGACCCTACAGATCGGTGGAATCGATGTTACCGATTTTCTGCTCACAGTACTAGACATGCCAGTACTTCTCGTGCTCATAAAATGGGTGTCAATTTAGACTTGATTCGAAAAACTGCCGGCTGGTCTGGCACATCTACAACTTTTGCCAAGTTTTACAACAGGCCCATATCAACTAATTCAAGAGAACTATTTGCTAGAAGCATTTTAATAGATGTTAATTGAGAAATCACTTACATGATTGTTTGTAACAAACTATCCTAGGTTTAATTATAAAAAATGTGATACGTATATCATTTAATGCCTCTCTAATTACATAACCATGTGTGGTTTTATACCTATGATTAAATCTTTTGTTATTTTAAAATTTTATTGATTATCCAACACCTAAATGCATTAACAATTTGATTGTGAGTGTAATGTCATTTCACAAATAACTCTCAATATCTACAAGTGTATACATCTAATCTCGAGAACGAAACACAGAAGCATAATTAATGATTAAACGAACTTACCTGTAAGTGAAGTTCGATCATAATTATGTGAGGTGTTTCGTTCGAAGAGATTAGCATCCCGCCCTCCCATAAACACCCAAAATTGTGAAATGAATATAATATTACTTATCTCTGAACTAAATGATGGATTGAACGCAATAAATCTATAGAATGGGGTCAGTCTACCCACATTATTTTTTATTTTATTTTTTGTCTTTAAACTGAGTGCATTAGTGGCGACATTGTATGTGTGACTACAAGTGTATACATCTAATCTCTTCGAACGAAACACCTCACATAATTATGATCGAACTTCACTTACAGGTAAGTTCGTTTAATCATTAATTGTTACGGCAAACGATTCTTTTAAAATTAAAAGGTAAATCAGAGCTACCGGCGGCCGGCCAGCGCCCCTCCCCCTCGCCCGCCAGCCAGCGTCTTGCGCGTCATGCGCATGAGAACCCGAACATACCTATTTTGTTGCGGAGTTATTTTAAAATTATGACAATTATCTCCTAAGATGTTGATTGAAATCAAGTGACGTCAAGGACAATTTTGTTCGCAATTAAACACTTGTGATTAATAACATATTAATAATATTATGCTGATAAAACTCCTTCGCAAATAATGCATTTATTTCGAACAAATTGATTGCCATAAAAAAGGTTAGAGTAAATCTTAAAATATAGACAACTGTCGCGGACTTTTTTTTAGAACTTTTATAGAGGAATAATTTCATCATACAGGATTTTTGCGTAACTTAAACCGTTTACGCAGCGCACGCGTCGGAAGTTCTCGAAAAGGAATAATTTTTCCCGTTTTTGCAACATTTTTCATTGATGCTTCGCTCCTATTGGTCGCAGCGTGATGTTATAAAGCCTTCCTCGATAAATGAACTATCTAACACAAAATAATTTTTCAATTCAAACCAGTTCCTGAGATTAGCGCGTTTAACCAAACAAACAAATTCTTCAGCTTTATAATAGTATGTATAGTATAGATGAGCACGACTCATTCATGGACTAATTTGGTGAAATTATACTAAAATGAAAACAATCGATCAATTAGATCTTCTTCTCCTTCAGTCTTATCGAAACACGAAGTTGATTTTAAGATCCAATAAAGATTACCTTGGTCTTATTATCCCCGAATGTTTGGCCGAAAACTTGAATACGTTTTCAGCCAAACAATCAATGGATCAATCAAATCAATGGATCAAAACATCAATGGATAGATAAAGTTTGGCTGAATGCTAAATTCTTGTCTTAAGATCTAAAGGCAGCCGCCCTGCTTATCGCACCCATCAAGGTTGCGTCGATCAGCGCGGACAACATGAACCAACTGCAATTATGGCATATGAATGCATATTTTCTAATCATGATCATATCGAGCGAAATCCCTCTGTTGTTGGTCATAGGCCTTCCCAAACGGCGCCACATTGACCGCGTTTGATCCTGCGTTTCTCACCATCCATTGGATATCCGTGACCTTACCCAGACATCAGACATCGGGAAACTATGGGTGGCCTAACCACACTGTGTCTTCGAGTACGGGATCACCACTTCAGAACCTACTACCTCCCATCTGTTCCGTAATCGATTTGACCTGCGGGCCCCGCCCACTGCCACTTGCCTTTGGCAATTCTTTGGGTTAGGTTAACCACCTTTCAGGGCCGTCTTTACCAGGGGGTGCAAGGGGTGCGGTGCACCCGGGCGCGGAGCGCCCGGGGGCGCCTGTCGACCGCTGAATTTTTGGATATTTCATTGAACTTAACGCCATTGCACAGTTTTATATACTTATTACTTACGCCAAATATGTATGCGCAAGCAAAAAAAAAATAGTCATCAACAATAATATTTTTTTTACTTTTATTACGCTTTCGGCGCTTGTCATACCGCATTACTATACTACACAAATAACAATTGTAGCACTACCTTTAAATATTTTTTGTGAAAACGCATCTTAGAACTGGCAACACCGCCCACGACTCTAAGACGCGCCAAGCCAACCGCTAGTGGACTCTAAATCGTGAGTGCCGAAGTCACGCTCGCGAAACGCTCTCAGCTAAAGTTATTATTCTTTCAATTGTTTACCTGTTTGTGCCATACACTGTGTTTTACCGTTTACATTATATACTGTTTACCGTTTAACGTTGTGAACTTTATTGAAAAAAGCCCAAATACAACCCCTGAGTAAACACTTCTTACAGTGACGCCCAACTCGTGGCCAACGTTAACTCAGTGAAAATTCGTAAAAACTATAACAGTGACTAAAAGTGCTTATTACTATCGTGCTAACACAAACTGTGAACCCTTTCCGATAGTGATAAATCTCCAAACAGTGCAAAAACAAACTGCAAAACTTTGGGCGAGTCCATTCTTCCCGCCAATATTGTAACCGACGCGCGACGCGCGGGAAAGTACCTACGCCGCGCACAGTGTTTTGGCGCGAATAATACCAAAGCTCAACGGTTCGAGTTACAGTTGTGCAACGAGAATTAACGAATACGTATTTCGTTACTCTCGTACCGTCCATATAACCATCACCCGTGTTGATCTGGTCGTTCGAGCGAGAAACAGACGAGCTAGTGCCCTGTTACTATGCCGCCAAAGCAACCCAGAAAACCAACAGGAAGAGATGCTGGATCGGAATCTGACACGGACGTTGAAGTGAACAGGTCGGTGATACGTGTACCATCATCACCGAATATCATCATGTCTGAAGAGATGCTTCAGAACCTTGTGTGCAACATCACGAGAAGCCAAGCGGAAGCAAATCGCATTTTAATAGAAAGCGTATTGACGAACAGAGATCATGAACCATGCACTTCACCTCCACGGGTACCTGACGCGCGTGATAATACCACGCGGCGCGCGGGCAATTTCGCAAAGTGCACGGCGCGCTTTGACGGATCTTCAAAGAACGCGGAGGAGCTCGAAGCATTCATCGACGCTATTGAAGTGTACCGCGACTGCACCAACATCAGCGACGAGCACGCGCTGCGGGGACTGCCTATGCTGTTAGTCGACGAGGCCGCCATCTGGTGGCAGGGAGTGAAGTCGTCGATAACGTCGTGGTCCGGCGCGCTGCAACGTCTTCGAGGCATGTACGGAGTGCCGCGACCGGGTTACAAATTGTTTCGCGACATTTTTCGTACAGAACAAGATAGTGAACGGGCCGACGTATTCATTTGTAAAGTGCGCGCCTTAATCTCTAAATTGCCGTATGTTGTGCCGGAAGTGATGGTAATAGACATTGTTTACGGATTGTTACACCGTAGGATAAGGAAGCGAGTGTCTCGCGACGAGGTGAACGATTTGGAACAGCTATTAGCGAAGGCCAGGTTTGTCGAGGAGTCGTTGGCGGAGGTAAGTGCTTCTATCCCTATCCCTGATAACAACGTAAACATCGTTAAGTCCGAATCCGTTAAAAAAAATAACGATAGCGATGGGAAAAAGCGCGTTAGACCGAAATGTACTTATTGCCGGTTGTTCGGTCATTCCGTTGAAAATTGCCGTAATAAAGCGAAGGAGGGCAAGGTCATCGACCCTCTTGATAAATCGAGCAAAAGTTCCGAGTTGCGTTGTTACGGATGTGGTCAGCTGGGAGTGGTACGTTCGAAATGCAGTAACTGCAAAGATGCGACGTCTTCAAAAAAGTCGGATTTTTGTAGCGCTCGGGTAGCCGACGGTGCCGATCCGCGGCCACTGGTGGAAATTCAGGTCGTGAATCGCAAGGGAGTTGCTATCTTGGACACTGGGGCTACTCATTCTATTGCGGGCCCCATGCTTTACAATTTACTTTTGAAAGCCGGCGTTCTTTTTATGGAAAATTCACGTACCATAGGGCTTGCTGACGGATCGCAGCAAGTAGGTACTGTGCTCGAGTGCACCACTGACGTAATATTACAGGGACGCGTCGTATCTACTATGTTCATTGTATTACCAGACGCGCAAACCCGTACATTATTAGGCAGGGACTTTATTCTGAAAGCGGGGATCATGTTAGATTTACCTCAGAGCAGCTGGTGTTTTAACAACAACCCGGGATGCTGGCATCCTTTCATTACTAGTTTCGACTTATCTACCGGCGGCCAAATGGAGCTGATGAAGGTGGAAGCTTCGAACCTTGTGCTGCGGGATGATGAAGGCACCAAGTTGACAGCCGATCAAAGGATACAACTGAATGCGTTTCTGTTGAAGAGGTCCGACCGCTTTGAAAGGGGTGGGCCACCAACAGAATACGCCACGCACCGGTTGAAGATTGACCCACATCAGGAACCCATCGCCTCACCACCTTACCGGATGTCTCCTGGTAAGAAAGCTCTGCTGGAACAGGAGTTGCAGAAGTTGCTGGATACTGATGTCATAGAAGAATGCGAGTCTCCTTGGGCCGCCAACGTGGTCCTCGTGACGAAGAAAGATGGAGGGGTTCGGCTTTGTGTAGATTACAGGAAGCTGAATGCTGTAACTGAGCCTGATCGCTACCCACTTCCGCGCATCGAAGATGTTCTCCACGCAGCTAAGAACACCAGTTTTATGACAACCTGCGACCTGCGATCAGGTTACTTTCAAATCGCTGTGGAACCGGACGACCGCGATAAGACTGCATTCGTAAGCCCGCTCGGTTGTTTTAGGTTCAAAAGGATGCCAATGGGTTTGAGGAATTCAGGAGCGACTTTCCAGCGGCTTATGGACCGATTTAGATCTGGCAAGGAATTGGCCGATGTTTGCATGCTAACGTATTTAGATGACGTCATCGTCCTGTCCGAGTCGTTTCCCAAGCACCTGGAAGACCTGAATGCTATCTTCAACCGGCTAGAGATGTACAACCTACGAGTGAACCGTGAAAAAAGTTGCTTTGCTCGCGAATCTGTTAAGTTTTTGGGCCACGTTATCGTGCCAGGCGGGGTGAAGGCAGACCCTGATAAGACAGCAGCTATCGCTAACATGTCCCCTCCTGAGAACGCGAAACACGTGAAGACATTTTTGCAGACGTCAAGTTGGTTCCGGCGCTTCATTCCCAATTACGCCGATGTTGCTAAACCTCTGACGGATCTCCTCAAAAGGGATAGCAAATGGACCTGGACCTCGAAGCAACAAGATGCCTTCGATTGCATCAAGAGAAAGTTAATCTCCGCTCCAATTCTGCGTCAGGCCGATGAATCGATGCCGTTTTCGTTGAGGACCGACAGCAGCGGATATGGCCTCGGAGCTGTACTGATGCAGGGGGAGGGGCCCGAGGAAAGACCAGTGGAATACGCCAGCCGTTTGTTGAATAGTGCTGAAAAGAACTATAACACAACGGAAAGAGAGGCGCTAGCAGTTGTGTGGGCGGTTACAAAGTTCCGCGCATACATCGAAGGATCAGAGGTTGTGATAAAGAGTGACCACCAACCTTTGCGATGGCTCATGACTGTCAAATCACCAAGTGGTCGTTTGGCAAGGTGGGCCCTTACCCTCCAGGAGTACAACCTCCGTATAGAGTATACACCCGGCAAGTCAAACGTCGTCGCTGATACTCTCTCGCGACCACCTTGTGCTGAGGAAACAGATAGCGATATTCGCTACGCCGAGGTGGATTTCCCATCGAGAAGCCCAAAAGACGTTCGTGAGAATCAGCTAAAGGACCCTGACGTGCGAAAGATCATCGAAGACCTTGAATCAGCCGACGATCCGTTTAGGGGGAGAAGTTGGTCTGACCGCGGCTTTACCATGTCAGACGGTGTTCTATATAGATACGGACCTGACGAATGTGAAGAAGAGACGGGATGTCTTGTTATACCGGAGCACGAACGCGATAAAGTTATGGCAGAATATCACGACGCACCGACGGCTGGACATTGCGGAGTAGAGCGCACACTGGATCGAATGAAGTCGAAGTATTACTGGCCTGGTATGCGGCAATACATCGTTGGATACTTGAAAAAGTGTGTAGACTGTCAGAGATACAAAGCCGATAATAGGAAACCGGCCGGACTACTGCAGACTCCCGCAACTAATCGCCGTTTCGAAGTGATTGCCGTGGACCTTTTCGGTCCGTTACCGGAGACCGCTGATAAGAACAAGTGGATTCTTATCGTAGAAGACACGTGCTCACGATGGGTAGAGCTATTTGCCCTACAGGATGCTACAAGCTTGAACTGTTCCAAGATCCTGATCTCAGAGGTTTTCCTGAGATATGGTGTACCTAGACGGGTCTTGAGTGACAATGGTGTACAGTTCATAAGCGAAGTAATGCAGCAAGCTTGCCATTCGTTTGGCATTACTCAGTCGCTGACACCAGTATACCATCCTCAAGCGAACCCGGTGGAAAGAAAGAACCGCGATCTCAAACCGCAACTTGCTATTCTGGTAGGGAAGGATCACAACACCTGGGACACCCACTTATCCGCGATACGCTTCGCGATGAACTCTGCAGTGACCAGCAGCACTGGATTCTCACCGGCTTACCTGACGTTCGGACGAGAGATGCGTGCACCGGCCGACGTCATCGCTGATATGCGCACCATTGTAGAGAGCGACAACGTCGTGACGAGCCTTACCCCTTACCTTCAGAGGATGTCAACCGTTCTATTTAAAGCTAGAGATGTGCATGAAAAGGTACAAGCGAATCAGAAGCGCTACGCCGACGAGGGGCGTAGCCCTGCGCCTGATTACTCGATCGGTGATCTGGTGCTTTTGAAGACCCAAGGGAGTAACGACACGACACACGGGCAAACGCCAAAGTTCATACCGAGGAGAGATGGCCCATACCGTGTTAAGGAGCCCTTAAGCGCAACTACTTATTTGTTGGAAAGGGTTAGTAGTGGTGAAACGTTAGGAAAGTACCACGTCTCTCAGTTGACCCCATTCGTAGGCGACGTAGCGCCAGTCCCAGTCAACGAAAAGCGCCGGCGCGGTAGACCCAAACGTTATCTTGACTGACTCAGACGCGTGGGCGCATGTCTGGGTCAGAGGGGGAGGATGTAGCACTACCTTTAAATATTTTTTGTGAAAACGCATCTTAGAACTGGCAACACCGCCCACGACTCTAAGACGCGCCAAGCCAACCGCTAGTGGACTCTAAATCGTGAGTGCCGAAGTCACGCTCGCGAAACGCTCTCAGCTAAAGTTATTATTCTTTCAATTGTTTACCTGTTTGTGCCATACACTGTGTTTTACCGTTTACATTATATACTGTTTACCGTTTAACGTTGTGAACTTTATTGAAAAAAGCCCAAATACAACCCCTGAGTAAACACTTCTTACACAATTTTATTTAATACAACACGCGCGCGGCAAAATCTCTAATCCAAAGAGTGTATGTATGTACGTTTGACACGTTGCCGCCCGGTCGCCTGCACTTGAAGCAAAATGATCTCTAAGTCAATAAAGTGCAAGTTCATTTGAAATGGGCGCGCGGCGCGGCACCTGTGCGTCTGTCATAGGCGAGTAATTGCGCTTTTTGACATTGCCGCCCGGTCGCCCGCACTTGAAGCAAAATGATCTCTAAAGTCTAAGTCAATAAAGTGTAAGTTCATTCATTTGAAATGGGCGCGCGGCGCGGCACCTGTATGTCTGTTGCGTCCTTTGACATAGCCGTCCGGGCGCTCGCACTTAAAGAGATCTCTAAATCACTACAATTAGGTGTAAGTTCGTTTGAATTTACAGCGCGGCGCGCGGCGCCTATGTATGTAAGTGTCGGTCAGTGATTGATCTGATTTCTTCTTTTAAGTAATTGAATTCGTTAGCTCATTTCATTTGCGGCAACCGGCGAATTAGCACGGAAGTTCTTAGAGAAAAAATATAAAGGTAAGTCAATTTAATTTTTTAAGTGTTAGTGTTAGGTACATTACAATCATTATCATCACATCATTTGTTTATGAGAGAGAGTCATGACTGTTTTGTTTTTTTGTTTATAATTGCAAAAATACAAATTCTGAATGTTAGTGATTGATAAAAAACTACTTACTTTATTTAGAATAAAGAAAGAAAAATTGAATACTAAATAAAATTTGATTTTATTGTAGATGGCCGAATTAGGGGATATAAAGAAATCATCGGGTGCTCAAAATAGAAAAAGAAAACTGGACAAAGAAGAAAAAATTAAAAAGCTAACTTCTCCGATTGACACTTTCTTTCGACCTGGTAAGTTCAGTCAGTTGGTACCATAAATAAAACATCTGAACTGGCATAAATCAGTGACAGAAGTCGCTGGTGTATCCTGCCTGGGTTCGATCCTTAAGTTCCTACCTATTTATGAGTCTTAAATAAAGTAGGTTTTTATGATTATGACAATATCTAATTAACTTACTGTGTGTAATGTCCAGCGATATTTATTTATATTTATTTTATTGTTTCTTGCGGATTGCGCACCGGAAGGCGCAATGGTTAGTAACTAACACTCACTCTTGTGCCAAAGGTCTCGGGTTCGAATACCGGCCGGTGCAATATTTATTTTTACCTTACCATACCTTCTCAGACCTTGTGTTAAATTTTTGTATTGTGTGTATGTCCAACACGCGTTCCAATCGTGGAGATTATGGCAATAAATAACCCCATAGTTTTGGAGGCTCATGTCTAACAGTGGAGTGGACTGTCTGTACTTATATCTGTACTTATATGGCTTGTGTGTTTGTGAATTGTTTTTGGGGATTATGAATTATGTATTTTAATGAAATAGCCGCAGGCGAGATCCGCCAATCGCAACTAAAGTATTTTAATTTGTTACTGTTTGTGAATCGTGAATTTAAAGAAACAGCTCGTCCACGTCCCCGAAAAAGACATTTTGATTACGAGGCTGCAGATGAGCCCATTTTAGACCCAACCAACAAATTTAAAGTATGTTTTTATTTTTTCTACTGGACACTGCTATTTCGAAATTAAATGAGAGATTCGATTTGCTGATGGCACACAATTCAGTTTTTTCACTCTTCCAAAACATTGAATGCTGGAATAAATTAGAGATCCATGAAAAAAAATCTCAGTGTTATCGGCTCCAAGAAAAACTAACATTTAAAAATAGATTTGATATTGACGGGGAGGATTTATTTAATGAATTAGAATTGTTGCCAATATTGTTTCCCAATGCTGAACAAGTACTCCCACTGATATTTTAAGCTATATATATTCTAATAATTTAATTTCCTCATTTCCCAATATCTCAACAGCTCTGCGTATATATTTAATACTGCCTGTTACAGTAGCAGAAGGTGAAAGATCCTTTTCAAAATTAAAATTAATAAAAAAATATCTTCGTTCAACCATGACCCAAGACAGACTGACAAACTTAGCCATTGTAAGTATAGAATCCAAAATTGATATAAAAATAAATTATTTAATTACAATCTTTGCCAACTCAAAAGCAAGAAAAATTGAGTTTGTTTGATGCATGTGTATGTACATGTAATAAATAGATATTTAGTAATCGAAGTTTTAAGTTTAATTTTGTTTTTTAGAGTACCTAATAAATAAATAAATTATCAAAATTACGTGTATTGTGTTTTCTTGGATGACTAGGACCCCTTTCATACTGCAGTACGTCGCCGGTCGCGTGCCACGCTGCAGTGTAAAAAAAAAAACGAGGGCGCAGGCTGAGTCTCGCACCCCGGCGCAGAATAGACTTAAGACGGCCCTGCCACCTTTGTTACCTTGCAGACTTCTTCATTTCTGATTAGATCATACAGGGAAATCTTAAGCATCATAGCCTTTTCCATTCTGCCCTCGTAACAGTAAATGCAGTAGGTACTTGCAAAATGGCGGTTTAAGAAAACTACTTTAACTTATCAGTTCAAGTACAATTGAGTGTTTTTTTTTTAAACACTCACGAGTGTTTTTGCTAAAGTAGATATTTCAAAAGAACACTTACCCGCGCTTTTCTTATAACCGCCATTTTGCAAGTACTGCATTTACTGTTACGAGGGCAGCATTGCGTTTTGAGTAGCTTTCAGCCTTTAATGAGGCCAATTGTGAGCGACCACGAACGAACGACTACTTATTGAGATGTTTTAGATTGTTTTGTCCACCTCAGGAACTTTTTGCAACATTTTTATTTTATCATAATTGGTTGCTTGGTCTCAAACTTTTTAGTACCAACTACTTAAGTACTACTCGTCTGCAATACGTAACTATTTACCGAATCTAGGAGATTATCTCATGTTTTTATAATATTTTACAGGTGGGGTCTCTTGAAGCACTGTATCTAGCAAAGAGGGGCCATCGGGTTCGCCTATATGAGTTCCGCGAAGGTTGGTATGAAACCACAGTAGGTACCTATTGGCAATGAAAATTAGCTTAGTAAAAATATTATATTTTTCCTTTAGGGCTTCTGGTTTTTATGTTCCTCTGAGGGACCCAAAATTTAATTCTAGGGTCAACTACTTGACGGTTTTTAAGTAAGTAGATACTATTTTCAACATCAATTAATATTTTCAATATCTACATAATTTGATGTTAGAATGGGTATGATTACATACGTATTTTTATCTAAGGTCAACGCCTTTGTGATAGATAATTAGGTATAAGGTCGAGGATTTCGTATTTTTTACATATCTACATTATGTAGCGAAAAAAATATACTTCACTGCTATACGATTGAATTTAGATTTAGTATAAAAAATAAAGAAATAATAATAACAAAATATATTGTAAAAAAAATTTTTTAGTCACGTTTATAATTTCAATAAAATTTATTGATTAAATTATTTATTGAATTTATTGATTGATTGGATCATTTAATGATCCGTGTAAATATGTTGTTAAGTATTTTTAAAAGAAAAGCATGGTTAACTTTGGAAATTAAGAAGACCTATGATACAATTGCAATTGGAGCCGGTAATTTTAAATTCGTTAAGCTTTAGTGAAATAAATCTACACATTTAAATGGAAATATGGCTGTAGCAAAAGAAAATTCACCAAATATTCCTCACAGGAAACAGATTAGACCATCATTGTATGGCCATCCAATTAAAAATAAAACTTCATCACCACGGCATTTGCCGGAAAAACTATCTCAGACGAATGTATTAAGTAATATCTAATTCATATTGAATATAAGATGGTTATTTCGCCACAGAAATTCTAGTATTGACTCATCACCATCACTCTGCAAATGCGACTGTCAGATGCCAATAAAAATTGACTATTTTTTTCATTCCGACAATTAAATTTCAAAAATACTATTTTTTTTTTCTTTTCACTAAAGAAACTTAAAAGTTTCTAGCATTGAAGCTTTCATGCAGGGAAACACTGCAATTAGCTTTAAGGGGAATCCAAGGTAGTTAACCTGTGAAATTCAAATTTCTTATGGTCAGGTCACCATTACTGATTATGAATAAGTACTTTCTATAAAAATACATATGTATGTATTTATATATTAATGGTAAACACAACCTGATACTGCGCTACAAATAATTTCACGGGCTAACAGTAGGAGTAAGACTTTCGCAGAATACCCCGGCGCATTCACCCTAACCTGCATGAAAACCTGCTCCGTAATAAATTTCCTTCTTTTTACTCCAGATATCAGAAATACCCCTCAAGCCAGGGGTAGGTCCATAAACTTGGCGCTGTCAGTGCGCGGTAGAAGAGCCCTGAAAGACGTAGGCTTGGAGGCACACATGATCAAGGAACACGGAATACCCATGACAGGCAGACGCATCCACAGGACCGATGGATCCACCTACGCTATACCGTACGATGCGAATACCAAGCAGGTTTGTTAAATATAGAACTCGTTATACAAACTAATTAAAAGAGGCTGAGTTTTTATTATTGCCTAATATTTATAGAAATTAAGTGACGTCTGTATAAAGTTGTTTGTTATGGTGTGTGTTGCATTAAGTTGTGTAACTTGTTGTTAGTTAATGAATATCTACGGTTTGTTTTTCTAAGTGAGATACCTAAAGAACTCTGTCTGCAACGATAGAATTGAAAATTTTAAGTAGAAGTGGTATAGTACAAAAAAAATTATAGATATAAAAATCTTTGTGGTACAAATTTACATGGATATTACGAAGTGACAAAACTTCCTGTTTTTTTTTTCAGTTTTTATATACATAGGTTGGTACCAACTTCCTATGTTAAAACTTCATACAACACATAACAGATCGAGACTTACAATCCTAAGTACTCTAACCTTGGTTGTTTTTAACTTAAACGTTGTTTGATGGTATAATCAACTGTTTTATCTTATCATTAGTATCTACGTTTGTTGTTCAATAGTTAAGTAAATATTGTGCGAATGTTCTCTATTCTTAATCTAAGACACGTTTTGAATTTACAGAAATAACTGACTAAACGATTACATACTGTTTCTGCCTTAGTTCCATGACAATTTTAGATTTGATAAACAATGATTTTATGTTTACGTTTTTTTTTTTTCAGAGCATTTACTCAGTGGGGAGAAATTACTTAAATGCACTGCTTTTACAAGGTAAGAAATGTAGCGAAAATTGTTAAATACATTTGAAAAAAATGTAAGGAGTCAATCCTTGCATTTTTTTTCCAAATAAAAATAATAGAGAGAATCAATGAAGATTCCCTGAGACCGTTTTAGCGTATGATAGATCTGTTGAGTTTTGCTAGCTAGTTTTATTTGACCGGTGGGTATACCTTATAGTTTATACGTGTACCTACGTTATACGTAGGCGTGTTAAACAAGAACTCGATGAACATAGAAAAAGCACTGTTAAATAAAAGAAAAAAATAATATCATTTGATATTGTTGATGTTTTTATTACGAAATATATTACGAGATAACTGCACCAAATAGCAGGAACTAATACCGATAAAAATGAATAATTCAATATTTTGAGAACACTCTTATTCTGGTTTTGTGTATAATATCAATAATTATGAACGTAAATATGCGTCATTTAAATGATAATAAATAAAATGTCAGCAAAATATTTTGTTTTGTAGACGTCTATTGATGCTATAGTTAATTATCTACATCTTTTCAATGTTGATCAACAAGGGACTTTTAGAATTATAGCCTAGTGGAATTGGAAGTCGCCTGCATGTTTTTTTGCTATTTTGTATTCGTAATTACGTTATTCAGATCACACCTCATAGAATATATTTAATAAAATACTCCACATTTCACTCAGCTACAGTGTTAAATTAAATTAGCTAGCGAAACTTGTCTCCCATAACGTGGTTCTTTTTCTTCTATGCGTGTCGATGAACTCAAATAATACCCGACCATTATTTAGCCAAAACATACATTATTTAGTCAAACTCATAATTTGGTTATAGGTATTGAGTTTTGCTACGTAATTAAACTTGACCTTGCATAGGAACAGTCAAAGGCCGGTCAATCAGAGCAAAGTTGATAGCAAGTCTTACTATTCTTTTGTTATTGTGGTTATTAGTGATCCTAAGATTTCTACAATTTTTTCTGTTTTTACTCGTGAGAACCTGTAACTGGCTCCGAGTTTCATGTGCATTTGTTATCCATTTGTTATAGCTGTTAGTTCTCCTACTTATAAATAAATAAATATACTGTGTTAGTTGGAAACAATTTGAGAATAATATTTGGATGTTAATATTTCAGAATCGGAAGGATACGAAAATGTGGAGAGGTATTTTAATCACAAACTGATCGAAGCCAACTTGAAGAAGGGATCCTTAACATTCCTGAAGTAAGTATTTGCACCTACTCGTATATACACAAGACGAAAGGATAATAGAAGTATATATAGTTCAATCTATGTAGACCGTATGTATCAGTATTCAATAATCATAATATTCACGGCGCCAATTCAAACGATTGGCTACTTCCGTGAAAGTGTCTGTAATGGGCTGGATTCTTTTACTACTGTACCTACAGATGAGAACCATATCATCAGACTGAAATAAAAGCCACGAGTTTAGATAATTGTTTAATAAGCTTTACGAACATTATTATTATTACACCTTAAACCCAATTAATTACACATCACAAAAGCAGTAAAGAATGGTCTTGTTACTATCAAAACACCAATCACTTGAAAGCCACGCAAATACAATTAAAAGCTATCGAACGATTCTTACAGTACAGAAACTAGTGAAGAAGTCCATGTCACCGCTGACCTGATCATCGGAGCTGATGGTGCCTTCTCCGCAGTCCGTAAGGCGATGATGAAGCGTCCCTTCTTCGACTTCAGCCAGAAGTACATCGAACATGGATACTTGGAACTGTGCATACCGGCCGACGAAAATGGCGGTGTAAGTACATGAGCTAAACAGACAACTGCTATCTATGTGTAGCGTAACGTCTACTTGCGATTATTTGCGTACATCCACAACTGACCATCAGTTCGCCGCTTGAATTTATTAATCGTCACCATTCTCCTAAATTTCCTCTCCCCTTGTATGTAATTGTACCATATTTCCAACAACAAGCATATGAATGATAAGCCGTAGCCCAAAAAAAGGATACCAAAGTGTATTCTCAAATCCAGAAGCGTAGTCACCGTGAAGGGCTTAGGATGTCTCTGAACGAATTCATAGCTTCTCAGGGTGATTGTCTTCAAATGATTCATTAAAAGACCAGCTTCATGCAAGCGATGAGCGTATTCCTGGAACTTATCGATGAAAGGGAAACCACGAATAAGATACATGACGATCACATTAGTACTAGAAAATAACCAGGAATCCAGTTCAGGTTTACCAAGATTGTTAAGGTATTGGTACTCTTTGAGCTTGTAGCTGTATTCCATCTCGATGGCGTAATATTTTTTTGTGTATGCAACATATTTTAAAGCGCCATCAGTAGAAGTACAGTCATGAATAGCTTCCCCTTCAGGCAATGTCTGGTTGTAAGCATATTCGAAAAACGATCTTGAATTATCACTAATGCATGGCGCGTATGGCAATGTTTTCAAGTTTCCCACGCTTAACGAATGTGGTTTCTCGTGCACATGAACTGTTATCAAACTGAACAAAGCTGTATTGTAAAAGTTGCTAATATAAAATGTAAATACAGCCCACCAAATGATTATCATTCTGAACTTCTTGTGTTTCGACATCCCACTGCCTGCGTTTCCAAAAAAGTATCCCCACACATTAAGAACCGAGAAAGTTTTATCGGGAAGTATTTTTTTCCATATCTCACCAACAAGTATAACGAAAAAGAAGGCGGCAGCTGTCAACGACCATGTTGTTCCTCCAAACTCCCTGTATATTCTCTGCCATAATTGGTTTCTAATGGCTGGTGTGTATAAATAGAAGGCAGCATAGTTGAAACCCCAGAGGTAGTCGAATAATTCCATTCTATTCTTCATGAGTATGTACCCTCCAGCCGCTATGTCTGCTTTACCTCTATCTATAATATTTAGAAGTCCAGTAGCCGTACGATTCGATAGCACGACCCCATATGTCATGTCCGCTCCGAAGGTCTCGTAATCTAAGGAGAACCCTTCTCGCTCAGCTATTGTATCCAAGACGTATTGTTCCAAGCCTGACACAAACTTGCCATACACTGTGTAGTTGCTCCCTTTGGAAATGTAATTTGGTACATCATCACTCGCCACTACTTTGAAAGTGCAGTTTCTCATTACATTGGGGATTTTATTCGGGAAATAATCAATAATATTATCTGCATTCTCACAAGTGCCAAGAGTTATTACTCGATCAAAACGTTTGCCACAACCATGGTTCTCGAATGGATGATACGTATAAATCACTGTATCATCTTTTATACTTTGCAAAATCACTATGTTAAATATACTGTATTTTAACAGTAACTTGAAAGCTACCTGAATTCCCCTATCGCCACCCACAAGTTTGTTCACATGGACAATAAATTTTGCTCTGGGGTTCCAGAATACGTCTCTTGTCAAGTCGAGCAGGCCAGTCCAAAGCCCGATCAAGTCTTCCACCGTGATCACGTAAACGTTTGTCCAGATAAACCAATCGCGGTCGTTGAAGGTCCTGACGATGATGCTGTGACAAATATTTTCCTCGTTCACAGTTTTGATTAGCTGATCAACAATTGAATGTGGATTAACAAACGTCGTGAGAGTGCCACAAGGGAAATATTTCGTTAGAATGTTATTTAGACATCTTACTGTGTTGTACTCGTGATTTCGGTTTTTGAAATAGTTATGTAGATCGGTAATATTTTCATCACAACAAGCAAATTTTACCATGCTTAAATTGAATATCAAATAAAATAAAACCATTGTTCGCTTCGACATGTTGTTCAGGTCAGGTACACTGTACGTACTATTTGTTCGAACTGAAAGTTGGAAATTAAATCTGTTGAAGTTGCGATGATAAATGGCGTCCCGATGGTGTATTTACAATGATTTATCATCGTTTTAGTGGCAGAATATAATTAAATAGATATTATCCCTTCATAGAATTCATTATTTTCTGTTTATGTGTTTAAATTAGGTCAAAACAGTGTATCAGCAAAATTGATATATGTGTCTTTAATATTAGTTATTGTGGAAACTATGATTGGTAGTTACTTTTACAAATCGACTTTTATTAACAGTAGAACATTGTTTTTTTTTTTTAAATTCAGAGATATTAAGGTTTTTTTTCTACAGTTTCAGATGCCAGCCAACTTCCTTCACATTTGGCCTAGAGGCGAGTTCATGATGATTGCACTTCCAAACCAGGATTGTTCATGGACAGTAACGCTATTCATGCCGTTCTCCAAATTTAAAAATTTAGACACAGAAGAAAAACTGCTGGCCTTCTTCGAGAAGTACTTCTCGGATTCAATTCCTTTGATTGGCAGAACGAAACTCGTCGAAGACTTCTTTGCTGGAGCAGCGTCGCCCTTGGTTGCTATAAAGGTGATTATGACTGTTCTTTACCAATGTTGATAGGATTAACTAATGGAAAATGTTCTCTGAGGAGACTTTATATCAGTAGACGGATGGACGGCTTAATAAAGAGCCCAAAAAATCGGCAGTCTGGACTATAAAAAATGTCAAGAAAGTGTTTTCAGACGCAACACCTTCGACTTAGGTCGCTACATATCACGACCGCGTGTACATGTGACTTTTGTGTCGTGGACATTACAGACCTTTCGTTTTTAAGTAAGATGGTTCCAGAGGTTGCTGCGCCTCCCATCTAGAGGTATAGACGCCCTTGAGCAAGGAGCTGTTTCACGCACTGTCTCTGGGATAGAAATGACACATTAATCCTCTGAACTTCTTTCCTCAGTGTCGGCCCTACCACGTGGAAGACAAAGCCCTCCTGATAGGTGACGCAGCACATGCCGTCGTGCCATTCTACGGCCAAGGCATGAACGCCGGCTTCGAAGACTGCACACTGCTGGACGAACTCTTCCAGAAGCACAACGATAGCCTCGCCGAGATCCTCAATGAGTTCTCTGATACACGGTGGGAGGATACCTTCGCAGTCAGTGATTTGGCTATGTATAATTATATTGAGGTGAGGAAAAGTTTTACTTATTACTTTACAAGTTTGCCCCTCAAACAAGATCAGATCATCACGCCATCTTCGTCGCAGTCTACCTCTCTTCATGGCCAGAAATTACACACGATAGATAAATTTTTAATCTGCTCTGCCCTCCCCTGCCCTGGACACATAATAGCTAACTAGATAGAAATTATATTTAATAGCCAGCAAATAGCTAGCTTACAGATAGCTAAAAAACTATTTCATAATCAATTGATGGTCATTGTATGAACAGCAATGTCCTATAGATGTCATGGATGTAGCCACTGGTTTATTTTTTTTCCATTTGGCATGGTGGCGTCATCTATACCGCCATCAGCAAACTAAATCTGACATCATACAAATCTTACAATATCTTCATCAATATATCTACCCTAATCTCTTCATACAATAGCCCGACAACAAAGTTCAGGCAGTAGCGTTTTGTCGGAGGATCCTCCTCATAACTATCTCCTCTCTCTTCAACGGAGAGTGAGGAACTCTCCATCCCCTTCTTTATACCTCTATTTACATTACTGGTACTTCGCCTTTATCATCCTTTCGCAGTTTCAGTATAAGAGAACTAGTATTTATTTTGAGTAACAACACCACTAATTCTTTTCTTTCAGATGCGAGACCTAGTAACTCGTCCATCATATCGTCTTCGGAAGGCGATGGATGACTTCATATTCTGGCTGTTGCCCAACTTCTGGGTGCCTCTGTACAACTCTGTTACATTCTCCACCATGCCCTACAGTCGATGCATAAAGAACCGTGAATGGCAGGATAAGGTGAGAAGATTTTTTTTTCTTCTGTCCCTTAAAATACCGTCAAATGAAACCAGTCTGCCTGATAACCGGGTAGTAATTCAAGAAGTGACTTGAAGGTCTGCTACCGTCACCATTATAGCTACTCGATACGATATATCATTAGAGCTTTTAGAAAAACCTGCATGCTTTGCAGATTCTTGGAAAATGGAGTAATCCAAACGGTCATGATTATTTTTTTTTGTATTACAGATATTGAAGAGAGCCTTTTCGTTGGCTGGCTTAGCGGCATTGATTGGAGGTGCTTTTGCATTCAAGATCAAACATTATGGTTATTAATAAAATGTTAAATACGTGCATTTGACTTTCTTCTTTTAACACGGCTGCCCAAAAAAGGAGTGTTATGTTTTCAGGGTTCATGTATGTATGTTTCTTTATTCCACCATAACTTCTAAACGCCTGAACCGATTTTAATGTATGTGGTATCGTTAGAATCTTTGCGTTATCCCGGGTAAAATAGGCTAGTGAAAATTGAAAAATAATAATAGAGTGGCTATGATTTAGGAATAAAAATCTAAAAAGTTTTTTTTTTTTAATATACTATTATGTAAGTTGTATACACTATGGAGCTATGTAGCATCTATGCCCAAAATTGTCAATATTTAAAAATTTGTGCTGTAGACTTATGGATTCCCTTACAAATGTTTAAGATATTGAAATGTTCTGGGTACGCTCGGTCTATCGCTATAGAGGTCTGGAGCGACCCATTTAATACTAGAAAAAACCTACTTACAATTGTGTTGTTATTTGATCTGCAACGCAACATGATACTTTGTGTTGCTCTATGCATTTCGATAGGAATATAGCCCGCACAGTGAGTCATGGGTAGGTACTCATTTACGATTTGCGTATACATGTGGTGTAATGGGATGCAAGCTAAACGCATTCTGGTTACAACCCTAACGTATGCAGAATCCGTGACAGCAGTAACAGCATCCGTTATAACTATTTTTTTATCAGCCTATTCTGTCCCGCTCCTGGGCAAAGGCCATCCCGATTCCATTCCGAGCCTCTCGGTGTTTTGCCTTCTCTGGCTAATTACTTAGGACCGAGTCCAAATCGTCACGCCAGCGTTTCTTGGGCCTGCCTCGGTGATGAGGACCGTCTTCAGGCACTCACTGTGAAACCTCTTAAAACAGTTATTGTTACAGTTATTGCACACCAGCTCAATAACACATACATCACACCATCACGCAGACATAGATACATAACATCACGCCTGTTATTTTCAAAGGGTTAAGCAGATGTGCACCAAAGAGTAGGTACACCCACATATCGCCAATTAAGTTTAAGTAAATATTAAGCAGCAATTAATAAAAATGAAGCATAAAAGGGCTGCTATCAATAATCGCAGATAGTTCTGCATTCAGACATTTAGATGCTCTTCGTTTTACTCAGTGTAAGCACAATAAATCCAATTGGCAATAGGAAAATCGCAGAGATTTCTCAGCGAATCCGTTTTGTAGCGCTAGTGTTCATTTACTACACAGATCCCTTAATCTGATTAAGAATGACTTGCTCAGCTAGAGTTTCTTTTATTCAACGTTCAGACGGTACAATGACACAATGATGTATACAATGACGCCTTTATATTGTTATAAGAATTGCAGATAAGAAGTGGGTTAAAATAAATTTTAACATTAATGGTATCATGAAAAGCGAAACCTTATACACGATTAGTTACATCACTTGTGCTTTTAGAAATAAAAGCAGATTAAACATTTTACTTTATTCGATCCCAAGAAAAAGATGCTTACACGATAAAAATTGTTCCCAATACGAGGATTTTCAGATTTTTTTTTATGAAAAACGTTCCATCTCCATTATTCTATTTGTTTCCATTCCAACCAAGATTAAAACTAAAAGCACTCAGTGTTGAAATTCAAGTTTGTTCAGCATTGGATAATAGCTGAGATTTTGCTCATTCAATATGCAGCGAAACTTATGCTCTGCGCCGCAGCATAATGGCCGCACACAACTCGAGGGAATCGAAACGTGAAATGAGGCTACGCCTGGGTATCTATGTTCCTATGATGTAGGTGGGGAATATTATTTTCTTGTTGAAGCTTTCAAGAGGCAAGATACAGGCACTCTAGATGTACCTATCGCCAATTTTAAAAGGATGCCTGGACAACTAGCAGGTTGTTGTGATGCAGTTTGGGAGAGGCCTGTGTCCAACGATAGCCTGAATTGACTGATTGAAGCTTTGAAACTTTATGTTATTGCGCGCCCTTGTTCAAATTTTGCGTCTTTATCACAAAATTCTTAAACGATTCTCTGATCTGGTATCAACTGTACCATCATCCTACCTACTTACGAAGGCTTTGTAAGCTGAGAGTTTAATGAATGTTTTATGTTTCCTACATAATTTACAAAAACGATCGCGAAGTAGATTTATCTAAGTAAAGAACCGATTCGTTTGTCCGTGAACTCATAACATTGTTCAATTCTTTTAAACTACAAACTTGATGGATTGAAATGTTATAATTTCATTCGATCATCAAATTTTCTTGGCAAAGGTTCCTGAGTAGGAATTGATATGAAGCTGAAGCAGTACCTACACAATAAATGTTTTATTATTACTATTTCCTTTATTTATTCTTCTTACATTTTTAAATATTCTTATATAAAATTAGAATAAAAAAATATTTAAAATATTAAAAAATAGTAGCCCACCGGTATCTCGAACAGGGTCCAAGCTACTGGCGCGGCGGTCAGGGCTTCAGAGAAAGGAACCTCCTAACAATACGAGCCGTGTCCAGGAGAACCGCTTTCTGAATCAAGCCCTTGAACCAGCTGCATAACGAGAGTTTCCTCAGATATTTGTCGAGGCTCTTGGCAATTAAGCCATTGGCTGAAATGACTATCGGCACATTGGTTGCTGAGTCCACTTCCCACATGTCGACAACCTCGCGAGCCAAGCCAAGATACTTGGTTTGCTTGTCTTTCTCGGCTTTCACGAGGTTCTCGTCATTATTATTATGTGTGTATAAGGTGGAGACAACAATACGACAGAAAATGGAAACACTGGCAATACTAATTCATAGGAATAATTTTTATAAATCAATTAAAACCTCCATCAAAATAAAAATAAAAGTTTTTATTTTTTCAAACAATCTAAATAGCATAAAACTGATAACGAATAGAATACCATTTATAAATATAAGGTATAATTTGCACTAATTGGCATTAGGCAATAAAGTTCAAGAAGGAATTTGGCGAAAGATTTTAAATAGCGAGTTTGCAACATGTATTAATGTTTATCTCCACTGTATACTACTCATAATCGTTCCTCGTAGTTCCGTCCTTGAATCTATCTTATCTTTGGGCGATAGAATAGCTGTGAATTTGGAACCAAGCAGACAAATTGAGCAGCGGCTAGTATAAAAGAAAAAAAAACAGACAAAACTTAACTCTGGATTCCTAGCTGTTTGGCCGGGGCGTTCCCAGGTTTTGCGCTCGCATACCATGGCTCGACGAATCGAAAGTGTTCCTGCCAAATTAATTAGAGCCCGATTTGACATCAAAAAAGAAAATGGCGAACAACTTTGACGTTAATGAGAATTTATAGGGCGGTCGACTGCCGGCACTGCTGGATGATCCAGTAAATAATATGGTAAGAATTTTCGAATGGTTATGTATGTGGTTGTAATATTATAGAAAAAAATATTTTATAAACCCAAAAGGTCTTAAAATGTATCAGCCAATCGAATTACCGACTTACCAAACCCATTCCGCTTCTTACTGCCTACCATGGTATAGTCGGTTCCATATTATTATTTATATATGAAGTAGCTAATTTTGTTAATCCGCCCCTAAGATGACTGACTGTACAAACTAATCTTAAATTATTAAAAAAAATGTCAGAAGTCTTGATTCGCAGTCACCGTGATAATGATATGCTAAAAATAGTTAGGCCGAGCACGACACTGATGCATAAATCATATTCTATTTGGTACCAATAATATTTAATAAAATCCCCAAACTTATTAGACAATAATTACCAACTAGACTCTTTAAAAAACAGGTTAAAAGATTTCTTTTAACTAAATGCTATTACAGCTTATCAGAATTCTTAAACGATTAAAAACCGAACCCATCGGCTATTCAATTACGACATTTTCTGAACTCTACTTTTTTAAATTTTATACTTTCTTTATCGTGTGGTTAGTGCCTAACCTGGTGTCAGAGTTTTTATGCCGCCTGTGGGCCTCTGACTTGGCTTTACATACCGTCTAGAAATATTTCTCAGGTATGCTGGTTTCCTCACGATGTTTTCCTTCACCGAAGCAAGTGATAATTATTCAATACGCACATGATTCCGAAAAATCAAAGGTGCGTGTCCTGGGTTTGAACTCGAGACCTATGACTTGGCAGTCCAACGGTCACACCACTAGGCTATCACTGCTTAAAAGAAAAAATTTATACTAATTATTAAGTTCACCCTATGGCATAAGGCCAAAAAATATTTGTACGCCATTCCTAAATGGCAAAACATGTAGCTACATTTAATTTATTTATGAGACCTGTATACATGCTACTCATGTTTTAACAAAATAAATATGTCTTTATCTTGAATCCCCCCCAGCAGACGTCGCTCTGCTACAGTCTGACTTGGACTCCCTCCAGGAATGGTGTATTGCGAACAAGATGGTGCTCAACGTCAATAAATGCCAGCGCATTATATTTACCCGCAAAAAGCGTATAGTGATATGGTCTTACTCACTCAATGGACAGTATTACAAAAAGGCAACATCATAAGGGATCTGGGAGTTTTACTCAGTACTAACCTGTCGTTCACTCCTCATATATTTAATTATGTAGATAAAATGTTGATCAAGGCCGGAAAAATGGTCGGATTCATTCGTTCGAATATTAAAATTTTTCAATCTATACTTCTACTATACTAGCTTATGCCAGCGGCTTCGCCCGCGTGGAGTTCGATAATTGACCCACGGGATCGTCCTACTACGAGGGACCAGGGTCCCCTCGCTCGGGACTCGGGGTCCTCGTCGTCGGGGTCGACGTTCTACTTTTTCTTTCTTTCCTGCTGGGATGAAAAATAGCCTATATGCTATTCCAAACTATAATCTATCTTTGTGGCAAATTTAATCCAGATCCGTTTAGTCATTCTCTCGTGATTGAGTAACAAACATCCATCCATCCATCCAAACTTTCGCATTTATAATATTAGTATAGATTCTTCTACTAATGTACTATATATTTATACTATTATACTAATATTATAAAGAGGAAAGATTTTGTTTGTTTGTTTGTACGGTATAGGCTCCGAAATTACTGGACCGATTTTAACCATTTTTTTTACCAATAGAAAGCTGAATTATCAGAAAGTACCATAGACTATAATTTATTAAAAAAAACATTAGACATCCATAAGAAAATTTAAATAATGTAAACACATTACAGGAAAAATACATACAGACAAGTAAATTACACTTTAAATAGGATGGGTAGATAGATACTAGGAGGGTAGGATAGATAGGTGGGTACTAGGAGGGTAGGATAGATAGGTGCTAGGAGGGTAGGATAGATAGGTAGGTACTAGGAGGGTAGGATAGATAGGTAGGTACTAGGAGGGTAGGATAGATAGGTAGGTACTAGGAGGGTAGGATAGATAGGTAGGTGCTAGGAGGGTAGGATAGATAGGTAGGTGCTAGGAGGGTAGAATAGGTAGGTAGGTACTAGGAGGGTAGGATAGATAGGTAGGTGCTAGGAGGGTAGGATAGAAAGGTAGGTAGTAGGCATGTAGGTTAGGTAAGTAGATAGGCAGGTAGGTAGGTAGGGTAGGTAGGTAGGTTGGGTAGAAAGGTAAGTAGGTTAAGTAGGAAGGTAGGCTGGGTAGGGTGTGTAGGGTAGGTAGGGTTAAGTAGTAAAAGGTATAAGGTGATAACAAAACGAAAAATGACGTATATCACAAGGTGCTTCACTGAAGAGAATCAACCCGAGTGCACCCCATGCAGCAAAATACATAGTTTCAAGACATTCATTGACTGTTAGGCGGTACGAAGTTCGCCGGGTCAGCTAGTATCTTAAAAAATTGTTGTATTTAACATTATTAAACTGGCAATTTTTTTTTATTACCAGGAGCTTAATTTGTTAAATATATTGTGAAAGCTGTGGTCTCCTAAAAGTGAAGATGTACACCTACCTAATACCTTGTCGTCGATTATCTAATAAAGTTTTGTGTATATCTTTTGTTGGAGAGCCAAAATAAATAAATAAAAAAGGGCCTAGACATAGTAACATTCTATCAGCCATGGCAGTAATAGAAAAAAAAAGTAATTATAAAAATTTAAAAAACCCGACTGAAAAGCAAAAAACAAGCGCATTTGGAAGAAGTGGGACCCATACTGTTTCAATAATTTTATATTTCAATGGGTCCCGCCTGCTTCCAAATTGCGCGTGTTTTTTTGTTTTTCAGTCGGGTATTTTTGTTTTATAATTACTTTTTTTTATTGCCAGGTTTCAGTTAGATAGGGTGATGGTTTTCACTGACGATTTAACTTCTTGATTTTGTCACTTTAACCAACTTTAAATCGTTATGTTTTAATAATAAATGGGCGTTCGAAATGAAAAATGAAATGCGAAACCTAGAGAATTAGATAGTTTTATCATTTTTAATGATACCCCACTTATCATAGATCTTCGACCAATTTTTTTTTCACAATATGGTATCTGGTTGTCGACATATTGAATTTTGATTAAGTTGTCATGTTCAGTGACATTCGCAATATTAAGACAAATCAATTGAGGTAAGAATCATCAAAATCGGCCCACGCGTTTGGTATCTAGCGTGCCACAAAGGAACAAACATACTACTCTGTCAAGAAAGTACCGGGAAACGATCAATAATACACAAAACATTAGTTATTCATCCAAAGTTATTTTATCGCTTTCAAAGTATGCTCCTTCAGTAACGATACACTTACGCCAACGAATAATCCAATCATCAAAACATTTTGAAACGTTTGCCAGAGATTTACATCTTGCTGTGGAGGCGTTGAAATTGGTTGGGCGAGCTGGGCCCACGCACTCAAGAAAACTTTTTCGACTTTGAGCCTCTGGGGAACCGACACCTAGCTGTGCATTGGATGGCGTGAGTCAGCTTCGTCCTCTCGATACGTCTGGCTATAGTCCTGCGATCTTTTGGTGGCGTAATGCCGGACAGTGGATACAGCATTTGTACCGGGGTCGGTTTAAGACAACCAGTACTTATCCGGCACGTCTCATTTTGAGCTGCATCCACTAGATGTGCGTGAGCAGAACGGTCCCATAGGCCATACTGGACAGGCATATTCACCAGCAGAGAAGCAGAGCGCTATCCCAGTGGTTCGCAGAACTTTTGGAGTGGCCCCCATTTGGTGGATGTCAGACGGCATATCAGGTGCTTTCTTGCATGCACTTTTAATTTAATATTTGGACAATTGTTTTTGTAGGTGAGTGACCGGTCTAAGGCTATGCCGAAGTATTTCGGGTGAGGGCTGTGCGCAATGGGCACCCCTTGCCAAGAGATGTTTAATTTACAACTCGCACGTCTGTTACGGAGGTGTAACGCGGATGACTGCGTTTTTGAGGGTTTCGGATTCAAAGCGTTTTCGGCATAATAATGGCTGAGATCACTTACAGCTGCAGAAAGTGTTGCTTCGACCTCCTCAAATTTGGTAGCTTGACAAGTGAAGCGGGCTGTGTTTGGGCTAACTGGTTGGTCGTTAGTATAATATACATATACGTTGAATAAAAGAGGGGCTAAAACGCTACCCTGAGGTAGTCCATTTTTTTTGTATTCGCCATCTGCTTCTATCAAGGAGATTCACCTAAAATTTGAGGTTTCTGAGCAGTTTACGGAAGATGTTCGTGTGAACTTTAGATTCTCTGTCAGGTTATTCACCTTCCAAAACGATTTTTTTGGCCACACTTCCACGGTTTTTTCATCAGGAATTTCTCAGTAGCAGCCACGGAGCCCACGGAGTCTGGATTTGTGCGAGAAAAGCAAATTAAATAAAAAACGTCGTTTGATTCATGTGCGCATTGGTCACTGCAGTCCTCGGCTATATAACACCTGGGAAATCTCCAGGATAGTGACAAACCCGTGCCGCCCCTAGAATTGCAGCCTTAGGTTCTGTTGTTACCAAGTAATAACTTTGACTTTTCTTCTCTTTCTATCTTTAAACAAAGATGTGGATGTTATTCTGCCCCAAAAATCCTCTTGCTCCGAAGGTGAGCTCATATTGGTAATTAACCACAGAATTTTGGGACTTACATACATAATTTTTAACATATTTCTTCATCCGCCCTGACAGGCCCTATGTGTCTCTTGGACGCTGGACCAGATAGTGGTCAGAAAACCATGTTTGGATAGAAAAAAAAAAACCTTTTTATAAAATAACCGTTTATTCTTTTTAATAATTCATACAGATCTACGGAAAGGATTTAGGCAATACAGTATTTAGGTACATCATATTGAACCGAGTCCTGGTGGGTCACTTTCTTTTTAGGTCAGTTTTTATTTTCTCTTTACAGTGGTTTTTGGAATTCTGAAACCATTCGAAAAAGTTTTTTATAATTTTCTTAAGCGAATTATATTCTTCTGCGTTACCTTTCAAACGATTGCTAGCTGTAGTGATCGGTTTCATGGTAGATTCTGTTTGCCAAGACCATCGGGTTCGGGTGGCATCCCACGGTGTTCTAGTAGTCCTGGTAATATACTCTTGTATTGGCCGAGGCATATACCTGGACCTTGTGGTATTTCTGTTAGGTGGGCTGGAGGTATAGTCCTGTGGTGGCTTACGAGTACGCTTGCGCCTACGACTAGTTTTGTACGGTCGCCTACGTGTGCACTTGCGTCTACGAGTAGTTTTGTATGGTCGCCTACGTGTGCACTTGCGCCTACGAGTAGTTTTGTACACTGGTCTTTGGGTATATTCCTCAGACTCTGAACTTTGAAACTCCTTAGATTTTGAACTTTGAATCTCTGCAGACTTTGAACTTTGAATCTCTGCAGACTTTGAACTTTGTATCTCGACAGACGACGATTCTTGACTTACCTCAGAAGAGGTATTATGAATATCTACCTGGGTAGGTCCGTGTGGTGGCCTGATCTCTTGCTCCTTAGATTTCGGTTTTTTTGTTGACTCAGATGTTATTTTTGAATTCTCTTCGGACATCGTAACTTGGATCACCTCGGTGGTTGGATTCCGTAACTCCTCTGATATCGATTTAGAATTATCTTCGTAAGGTGGCCTGTGTGTATGTTCGTTGGGCAGCGTATGGGTGTGTTCTTGGTGTGGCTTATGCGTATGTTCAACTTGTAAATCATGGGTAAGATCATGGGTTGGTTTATGCGTATGTTCATGGTGTGGCTCATGAGTTTGTTCATGGGATGACCCGTTGATTATATGCTCAACAGATTTTGGACTTTGAGTCTCTTCAGACATCGTTGGTTGAATCTCCTCAGGAGTTATTTCTTGGATTTCCGCAGATGATGGATTCTGAATTTCCTCTTGCGGTGGTCCATGCGCATGTTCATGGTGTGGCTCATAGGTGTGGTCATGATGTGGCCTATGAGTATGCTCGGGGTGTGGGCCGTTGGTCTCCTGGTCTGCAGATTGTGAACTTTGAGTGTCTTCAGACATTGCTAGATAAAACTCCTCAAGAGTAGTTTCTTGGAATTCCTCAGATAATGAATTCGAAATTTCTTCTTGCGGTGGCCCGTGCGTATGTTCTTGGTGTGGCGTATGCGTATGTTCATGGTGTGGCTCATGGATGTGTGCATGGGGTAAGTCGTTGATCTCCTGCTCTTCTTTTGGATTTTGAGCCTCTTGAGACATCGTTGGTTGAATCTCCTCAGGAGTTATTTCGGAAATCTTCTCAGTCGTCATTTCTTGAATCTCCTCAGTAAATGGATTCTGAATGTCGTCTTGCGGTGGCCCGTGCGTATGTTCTTGGTGTGGCGTATGAGTATGATCATGAAGTGGATCATGGGTACTTTCGTGGTGTGGCTCATGGATGTGTTCATGGGGTAAGTCGTTGATCTCCTGCTCTTCTTCTTTTGAATTTTGAGCTTCTTGAGACATTGTTGGTTGAATCTCCGCAGGAGTTATTTCGGGAATCTCCTCAGGAGTTATTTTGGGCATCTTCTCAGACGTCATTTCTTGAATGTCTTCAGTAAATGAGTTCTGAATGTCGTCTTGCGGTGGCCCGTGCGTATGCTTTTGGTGTGGCGTATGAGTATGATCATGAAGTGGCTCATGGGTATTTTCGTGGTGTGGCTCATGGGTATGTTCGTGGTGTGGCCTATGCGTATGTTCATGGAGTGGCTCATGGGTGTGTTCATGGAGTGAGCCGTTGATCTGCTGCTCCTCAAATTTTGGACTCTGAGCCTCTTCAGACATTGTTGGTTGAATTTCTTCAGGAGGTATTTCGGGTTTCTTCTCAAATGTTATTTCTTGGATCTCCTCAGATGATGTATTATGAATATTCTGGTCCGGTGGTCTTTGGGTATGTTCATGTGGTGGTCTAGGAATCTCCTCAGACGGCATGCCCTGAATCTCTTCAGATATTGTGTTTTTAACATCGTCCTGCAATGGTCTGTGAATCTCTTCATTTGATGGCTTTTGCGTATATTCGTGTGTCGGTTTATTTGAATGTTCGGGTGCACTTTGAATCTCTTCAGATGATGAACTTCGGCTCTCCTCAGACGAAGCGCTTTGTGAATACTCAGGAGTTGGTTTGTCCTTAGTATGGTCATACGGCGGCTCGGAAGACTGGTCGTTATGTGGTCTATGAATGTTCTCCTCCCATGAGTAGATTTTATTAGAAATCGGTACGTTGTTGTCTTCGTAAGCTGGTTTGTAGACCTCTTCGTATGTTGGTAAATAGACTTCTTCGTTCGTTGGATTTTGGTTTTCTTTATTCAGTGTGCAATATATTGCCTCATATATCGTTCCAAGTACTTGTTCGCACATCATTTGCTGAACCTGCTCCGGCGAAGGAACATATAATTCCTCGGGTGCTGTCCCCTCAGACGTTGAATTAGTAATCCCCTGGGGTGCGTGAAGATCTTCAGACGGTGAGCAATAGACTAGCTCGAATACCGTGCCATTCCCTTGAACACACATCATTTCTTCATCGTGAATATCCTCTGGCGTTGCTTTGTTGCTTTTCTGAGGCGTTTGTTCATTGGTGTCCTCGGTCGTTAAATTGTTGTTTTTCTCAGGCGCCGGGCAATAGATTGCCTCCAATTTGGCCCCTTGCACTTCCTTGCACATCTGTTCTGGCATTTCTACGGGCATTGGTAAATCGGCTTCAATTTCCTCTGATTTTGGCTTTTGGATTTCTTCCGTTTCTGGTCTATGGGTTTCCTCGATCGTAGCATTTTGGATATTTTCCGTTAGGCAATAAATGATTTGATATATTTTGCCTTGCATTTTCTTGCAAATCTTTGATTGCATTTCTTTTGGCGTTAGACTAAGGATCTCTTCAGAAGTTAAAATGTGGTTCTGCTCATGTGGTAGGCATAAAATAACTTCGTACATTGTTCCACTCATTTCTTCGCACAAAGTTGCCATTATCTTCTTGTATATAGGCGAGTGAATCTCATGCGTTGATATCTCAATCCCTTCAGACGCGGGTTTATGGATGTTCTTGTTTGCTGGGCAATAAATCACTGCGTATATTGTCCCATGCATTTCCTTACACATCATTTCCAGCATTTTTTCGTACGTTAGCAAGTAGACTTCAAGTGTTGGGCAAAAGATAGACTCAAATATCGTACCATGCAATTTTTTGCACAATTCTTCTGGAATTTCCTCCTTCGTTGGCTTATGGACTTGCTTAGGGTTCAAAATTGGTTTTTGCATCTCATTGTTAGGGACTGATATATCGAAATGCTCCTGCGATTGTATGAGAGTATTCTCATGATGTGTTTGTATTTGTGTGTCTTCATGCATTTGAAAATGGTTCTGTTCATGTGTTTTTATTGGGGTTTCCTCTTGGTTTTGTATGTTGGTTTCCTCACTTTCTGATATGGATGGTTCTTCGCTCTTTGATATGGAGGCTTCTTCGCTTTCTGACATGTAGGTTTCTTCGCTTTCTGACGTGTAGGCTTCTTCGCTTTCTGACGTGTAGGATTCTTCGCTTTCTGACGTGTAAGCTTCTTCGCTTTCCGACATGTAGGTTTCTTCGCTTTTTGATATGGAGGCTTCCTCACTTTCTGACATGGAGGTTTCCTCGTTTCCTGTTAAGGGAGTTTTCGCATTTGTCCAGCGGTGGTGTCTGGACTTATGATTCTTATTTATTAACTTCGTATTCTTCTGCAATGGAGTGTGAGTTACCTTAGACTGTTTGTTTCGCGGATCTTTAAACTTTTCGGATTTTTTATTGTTTGTCAACAGGTTGGAGACTGGACGTAAAATAGATAAAATTTTATCCGCAACAAAATTTATAGCTTTTTTTGTCCAATCGAAAAGCCGCGATTCTATGGCCATTGGGTTATTGTTGCTCCTCGGGACTGATTTTTGAGGTTTATAATTACTAAAATGTTGTGGACCATAGTACACTGCTCCTCCAGCAACCAATTTTGAATTCCTCGGTAATTCTTTCAGTAAATTTTGTCTGAGGAATGCATAACGTTCCGCTTTATTCTGCAAATCTGGTCGTTCAGGGTAATAGATTAATGATGAAGACCCAACATGGCAACTACATTGCATTATTATCAGCCAAACGGCTACTGCAATAGGAAAAATAAAATTAAAATGCGAATAGTTTGAAGTCATTGAGGCGTTTAATTTTTTCTGATTCATATTTCTTATATGTGTTATTTTTTTTAATTGATAGGCTTTTTTTTTATAAAATAATCTCCTTTTGGCCCTTTGCATTGGCTTAAGTTTCCATCGCGTTTATTCAAAAAAGCGACGGTAAGATAACCTAAGTAAACCTTGAAAATTGATTTTATATCCAGTTCCACTCAGTGTCAAGACGAATCCATTGATGCCTCATTTTATTGTTAAAATTTGATTGTTAGAATCCGATTATTGTCCGATTTAGGCTTTAAATCAAGGGCCAGAGAGTTTAGTTAATTTGGTTTAAACCGGAAATCATTTAAAATTTTACCTACGTGGTTTTATCTTCATGTTCCCAGCAACATTGATCGCACGTGTATGCACTGAACGAAGACACAATTGCAATTTCCACCTGAAGCTAATTTGAAAGTACATAATTACTAATTATTATAAACATATTTTTACTAATAGCCGATAATGTGTAGTTAATTAGTATCGGTAGAAATACGGATAAAGATACTTTACCCTCTGAGGAAATCAGATTCAGTTGAGCTAATCGGCATAATCCGTGTAAATACAAAAATATAAAGTTGCCTTTTTTAAGCGCGTTTTAGTAATTTGATGTAAGTAGTTCATTTGAATCATAGATGGCGCTGTAGTTCTTTTTCTACTATATTGCTGTAGTAATTTTTGTAGTGCCGCTACAGTATGATGTAAGTTTCACAATAATTATGTACATACCATCCATACTTTACAATAAAAAAGCAAAACAAAGTATGTCTGTCTGTCTATCTTATTGTTTCCGATTTTCGGATTACTATTCGAAATGTCAAATCGTATAAAAAGTGTTTTTTTTTTTAATTATATTATAAAAAGTTAAATTGTCTGCGAAATCTTACACATAACAAAAAAAATACTGAAAAGCACGAAACTAGCCCATTCCATTTCTATAATTTTGTATTCAAATGGGCTGTGAATACAGTATACACTTTGTTTATTCTATATGCAAGTGTAGCATACCGCTTTATTACGCTGTACCAAAAGTGAAAAGTATTGGTTTATTTGATATTATATAATTTAAAAATAAATGAATTAAAAATTGTCGCCACCTTGTGTAATAAATTAATAATATATCTCATATAATCAAGTTATTCCAGCCTTTAGGTAACTGAGCAAAATTGTTACTAGAAAGCGCTAGAAATCGTTGTAACTGCTGAGAAACGCAAAGTTCGACTTGCAGAGTTTTTGTAATAAACTAGCCAACAAGTTCTGTCGACTACTACGAACTTGTTTTATGATGTTGGTAAGTGCAGTAGCGGTAAGTTGGGGCTAACTTAGAATTAGATAGGTGAAGAAAATCTTAGGTGTGTGAACAGCTCGAACTCGGTTTGTGGAGCGAAAATTATCGACGTGCGAAGATTGAACAGCAGTCCAGTGATCCTATTGCAATTGACGTACACTTGACAATTTCGATGCTGATTTTTATGGTTCCGTTGCCAAAAAAAAACGGAACTCTTATAGATTCGTCCTGTCCGTCTGTCTGTCCGTCCGTACGTCACAGCATTTTTACTCCGAGACTATTGGCTAAACACAATTGTTTGGAAAGTAGGTGCCTTTTATGAACCGTTACACAAATATGATGTGAAAAAAGAAAAAAACGGGGTACCTTCAAATATGTAACTGCTCTAAAAAAAATTACGAATATAACTGTGTATTTATCGATAGTTCTTAAAAAAATAATATCGAGATTCGATTCGAGACTTACTTAAAACTCACGGTACGGCCGCACTGGTCCATTAATTCAAGATCGCTCAGCGAGCTATGGAGCGGACAATGCTTGGAGTCTCTCTGAGCGATCGTATCCGGAACGAGGTGATCCGACAGAGAACCAGAGTGGTCGAAATAGCTCTCAGAATAGGTAAGCTGAAGTGGCAATGGGCCGGCCATATTAGCCATAAAGCTGATGACCGTTGGGATTGACGTGTTCTTGAGTGGAGACCGCGAATCGGCAAGCGTAAGGTAAGACGCCCTCGGGCGCGGTGGAGCGACGATCTTTGCAGGGTGGCTGGTAGAAACTGGATGAAAGTTTCCCAAAATCGAGTTGAGTGGCGTGCGATTGAGGAGGCCTAGGTCCTGCAGTGGACTGCTGTAGGCTGATGATGATGTCGTATGTATGAGTCGAAAAAATTATGTCCCCCCCTCTAATTTAAAGTAAGAGGAGGAGCTCTGAAAAAATGCAGATATGCAGAAAGTAAAAAACAATCTTTCAGCGAAATTTATTAGGTTTGAATAAGATTTGATAATTAGTGTTTGAGATATGGGACTTTCAACTTCAAACTACAGCAGTAACTTTGTTTTTGATTAACATACTATGAAAAACTAATTAAGTTTTGCTGTTGAGTGTAAATTTAAATATGAATGAGCGTTAAAAATACTGTTACTATATTCTTTGGTGCTACGGAATCATAGAGTATATAACCACTAGAGAGCTTATAGGCTGATTTCTCCTAAGTACACGACTCACTACCGCGGGCCGGGGGACGAGGAAGAACCATGCGTCATGTTCGTGAACGGGCGCTGTCAGTTGTGACTGGTCATCTCTTGGTTGCCACGGTTTATTTGAACTAATTATTTTGTTTTTTAATTGCCTTTTTTTGTACTGTGGACACTTTTAACGTGCACGTCTTGCTACATCGTTCTCACATAATGTACCATCTCTACAAGAATGATGTATCCAAGATTTTTTGTAAAAACATTATGATTTAAAAGAGTGTCCATGGAGTTTCTTGCCCATTCTTCTCCATAGAGATCTACGCTTTGGAATGGGCAACTACAGTACTTTCACAGTTATTATGTCTTGTGACTGGGACTGTAGCTTCATTTTTTATTGCTGTCTTTGTTTCGACAATTCAAAAGTGCCTGTAATTGGCCTACTTGAAATAAATGCTTTGATTTTGATTTTGATTTTTTGAACGCGTGGCTGCAATTGGTCAGTTCAAGGTCAACTTGCATAGGTATGCCTATCGTTTGGGCTGATCCACTTGATTAAGGGAAAACAGTCGATATCGATAAAATGAATTAACATTATGAAAAATACTCAATTAAAATCGTTTGAAATAATAAATCAAAAACAATTGATTACAAAAAACATGTATCCTGTTATTATTGCTTTTTAAAATGAATTAATTTGGTAAATGTTTTTCGAATTCTAGTTTTAGGGGCCTGAACGTATGACCTGCTCCTTTTTTTAAGTCAGTTAAGAGTAGATAGGTATTTTATTGCAGTATTTGAATTGAATAACATTTTTATTAATTTAAATTTTATTATTGTCGATATCAATTTCGGATATTAAAGGTAACAGCACAGGTTTTTACTATAAACATACAAAGGGATAAAAGAAATAGAATTGTCTAATGAAAGAACGAGACATTTCCAAAATACATCAACGCGGAAATCAAACGTGTGCTCTTTCACCCAGCCACCATTTTAATGAGACCCCTGCAGTCGCTCATCATCTGATGAAATCAAAAATATTTTTCTTACTGTTTATGTACCGGTGAAAAGTTTTGCCATCCTTTTTGTAACTATGTCTTGGAATGTTTCCCACACCAGTTCACCACGCATGAAGGCATTTTGATGCGTTATAATTGCATAAAAGTTTAAAAAAAATGCAATGATTTAGCGTGCACACAGGTCTAATACTTGGTCACAACTAAAATGGTTACTAGTACCGTAGCATATACATAGGCGACAAAACGCTAACAGTTTTCGAGCGTCGGGGCACTGTATGCGCAGTCAAGTGGTTATATAGTCTTTGTACGGAATCCTACGTGTGCGAGTACGACTCTCACTTGGCTTGGTTTTTTGTTCTTGAAACTGGGCGTCTTTCCTAAGTTTTATAGGTACTTACTTACTTATCGATACGTCAACACCAGCTGTTGTACTATTGATGAAAACCTACTTTTATTTGGGGAAGATAAAAAAAAAAACAAACAGCCAATTAATAAAAAAATATTTAATGTTATAATGATGATGATGGTAGCCTACCCGTCTGATCGGAGTATTCTCCCTGTTCTTTGGAAGATAACAAACTTTACACCCTGTTTCTGATAACCGTTAATCGTCATTTTCTCTGAAAACTCGTTCGTTTTAAAATTAAGTATTTTGCCAATTCGGATTTCGAAATTGGATTGGATAGGTCTGCAGATGCTAGTGTGCTCTTAAGATGAATCTGTCACGATTATCAGACTCGGACTTTGATTTTTGATTCCCGGTCATTTAAATTATCCGAATGTTCTCGGAGGCTGTTACAGAAAGCCTCACAAAAAAAAAAAATGAAAGTCCTTGAACAATGTCTTACACTAAAAGTAGTTTTAATTTATAAATATAAAATGATCGTCAAGTAGGTAAACTTAAATTTAATTTATTCATTCTTTTACAAGGTTTTATAACACCAACGAATCCTCATATTCGGTTTACCTGACCAATTAAGAGGAGAGACCGTGCCTCGACTCTCATGATATTCTTTTTTCTTATTTTTTGTACCTTACAGGTGCAACTTGCACAGTAACTAAAACATCCTTGAGTATCTTTTTTATTAATTCTGGTTTATGATCGGACAGGGTAGGTCACCGGTCAGGGGATTTAGAGATGGCGCTGGACAGCTGTCTAGCGCTGTCACTTTCCCACTCTCGGAATAGTCCTAAAACATTCCCGCACTAACAGATCATGGTAACTCATCTGAGAGGACATGTCCAGACATGTTGTCTAGTCTTTCTTTCCTTATCGTGCGGTTAGTGCCGAACCTGGTGTCAGAGTTTTTATGGGCCCTGACTTGGCTTTACATGCCGTCGGGAAATATCTCTCAGGCATGCTGGTTTCCTCACGATGTTCCTTCACCGAAGCATGTGATAATTATACAATTCGCACATGATTCCGAAAAATCAGTGGCGTATGTCTTGGGTTCGAACTCGAGATCTTTGGGTTCGAACTCGAGATCTACGACTTGGCAGTCCAACGGTTACACCGCTAGGCTATCACTGCTTTTATTAGTGTGTTGTCTAGTGAAAGTGATTCCTTGGTTGCAAAATAAGCATGCACAATTTTAGATAAGCTGGTATGATTTTGCGTAAAATCCTTTGTCTTTTCAGTTCTTAAATTTTCAAGACATTATGGGCATTCCGTCTAGTCTCTTCTCATTGTCAGGTGTTAAGTCATCGGGTTTCAAAGCAGCTGCCACGGTCGCAAGAGCACGACGTATCATGCCATGATGGCTGGCTTGCCGTGTTATCCGTCTTGCTTGCGACTCTATTGCAAGACAGGCCATGATGGTTCCCCATAGAGCCCCGTAATTTGTTTAGAATGTACACACGGCAACATATCAAGCTATACAATTCCAGAATAACATGGCCTCGCTTTGTATAGATTTCGCGTACAATAAGAGAACCACTTATACTGCTTTTGCATAGCTTGATTGGTCGTTGTGCGTACTAGTTTTTGCTGTTGCTTTTTCGGTCGCCTTAAGGTCAGAAATTATCCCAAGAGAACGTTTGACACTCGGGGATATTGCAGCTTCCCATTAGTGAAAGAATTTTCGGAATCGGATCAGTAGTTTCGAGGATTACATCCAAACTTACAAACTCACAGACTTCTAACAAACTAACAAACCAAACCAAACCAAACCAAACTATATATTTTTACCCGACTACGGCAAAGCCCAAAAAGAGGGTTATTAATAATATAACCGTAGATTTTTTTAATAACAATAAACAAAATCTGTTCCCATGGGCGGCGTCGTGGGCTGTAATTCGGACATGTGTTTTGTCAGCTCTGGCCGCTCCGGGTAAGTCCCCTCGTACAAACAAAGGTGGCGATCACAGATATAATAAATACAGGAGATATGGCAAGGAGGCGTGGCGCTTGCGAACGCATCTAGCCGCAAAGAGGCTTGTTGCCAGTTTCGGCCATTAGTCGAATGTCAACTTGCGACGTCTTCACTGCTTGTGATTTTTTACAAAATGCCGCTTTGTACAGTGGTTGTTTGCAAAAATAACACCTCTATTGTGAATTATACGAAAGATGGCATCTCATTTCACACGTTAGTACTAAAATATGATTGTTTTTCTTATTAAATTCATTAAAACATTACTTCGTGATACTAGAAACACGATAAAGTACCAAAAGCAATTATTTTCATTAGGAACAACAACCATTGTTTGCTAAATACACATCGATCAATGAATCGGCTGGTCTAATAGTGCAATGGATAAGTGTTTTACTGATACTCTCACTCACACGATAGTTTCGTGAAGCGGGTGTGTTTTAGGTAGATAATTAGAGAGGTGATGTGTACTTTTGTGGTTGTCGATATTTTATACGATCCCTTAGTACGAATGATTAAGGGTAAAAAAAATTAGACTATTTTTGTTACATGGAACTTTATAGCTGTTGTTTACTAATGTGAGGTACTTAATGATAAAATTTATATAATTAATTACTGAAAAATACAATTCATTACTATTTCTTGATTACTCGACTTATCTTTTATTGAATCAAGTATGGGTTTTTAATTTATTGCGGTACTCTTACACATGTATCATTGATATCATCATCACAATTCACACCTTGGTTTTATTTTAACATTTTAGCTATCCGAAGTATCCAAAAATAAAAGAAAAGTGGATAAATGCGACAGGAAAAGGTCCAAACTGGTTTCCCACAAAAAATAACACGATATGTTCGTCTCACTTTGAGCCTAAGTGCTTTCAACCATTGAAGAAAGACTACATACCAACACCTCGAATTCAGATACAAAAATAGTACTGTATTTTTATATATAAAAAGGGCAGATTAAAGGTAACTGAATTTCATCGATACTATTTTTTCTACGATTACCTCTTCACATCACTAGTTGCGATGTGTGTTTATTCTGAGTCCGTAGCTACAGGTAGAAGCCCCGCCCTATGTATGCCTGTGTTCTATTAGTGAGTTTATTAGTGTTGCTGTAAGTTTCTTTGTGTGCGGGAGAAATATGAGCTCGTGTGCCGTTCTTATAGTTTTTGCTTTTGTGTTAGTGAATTAAGTGGGGAGAACACGGCGACATCTGAACACGAATACATTTGTTTACAAATCATATCTCCTGTATTTATTATATCTGTGGTGGCGATGCATCACATCACACATGTGTGGACGCGTCTTACAAAACTTACCGCTATCTACATATACCTACTAAAAAGATAATGTATAAGTCAATTTGAGTTTCAAGGTTGGGTTGCGAAACTCCGCAGATGTCATGGGGAAAATGATAAAAATAAAAATTTAAATTGACTACACTAATACTGGTCGTTGACCGCGAAGTGAGAACACGATATTTATGTGTGAAATAAGGAACCCACTGTTATAAATTGACCACAAATAACGATCCAAAGTACGGAATTAGCCGATTGAAACTAACTAGGTACATATATTATAAAATTACATGAAAGTGTGACTGTTATAATACGACTGAGGTGCTTTTGAGTGTCTGCATTCCTTTTTGGTAAAAAGCAGTCATAATTAGGTTTGCCAGTGGTTTCTTATAATTAGAGCTTCGAAACTGACGCTGAAAGGGAAATAAAGAAAACCTCTGTTGAGTTATCGTGATAGAATTTACCAATACTCTATTAATTGAAATATTTTTTTCTACAACTATTGAGACAACGAAATTTCCTAAAGTTATTAGTAATTATCATTTTTGTAAAATAAATGGTTGATGGTATTATAGGATTTGAAAAGTACTGTTTTGAAGTCGAACAGCGCATGGACTACGTAAACGCTCTTAAAATTAAACATTAACTGTGCTGTAAGGCCAACAAGCCTATGGTCATCGGGATCGCTCGCATCCCGACTTCGAGACTTCCCGTCCAATTAAATTATTATCGTTAGCGCTTAGTTTTCGGTCCACCCGAGCATTCCCCAACCTGGCCGTTGAATATTCACAAAGCTTTCGCCTAATTGTTTCTGGCATGTTTGAAAATTTATAATTATAGCTGCGTTGTATAATGTTTTGTATATTGACGCTTTGACAGGCAGGCATTGAATTCATCGGTCTGTAATTATAAACTAGAGAAGAGTAGGTACCTGGTAGGGGGAGGCCTTTGCCCAGCATTGGGACATTCAAGGCTAACAAAAAAAAAAAAATATGTTGACCCTAGTCATAACTACTCCGTATTGTATTCAGTGCACTGATAATAAATAATAATCGGAATAATTTTCCTTTCACGTTCCGAAATCAAGAACGTTAACGAAACTGATACTGGCCACTGTAACTTTTTTTTGCATTTAGAAAATACTTAATCTTGCCTTGTAAATAACTTTGTCAAAACCTTTGGCTGCATTATTGGGACACGTTCAGTTGGCCCATTTTCTCGTTCAGAAGTCTAGATGAAACTTGAAAACCGCGCTAGAAGCTGCTGCTATTATTTAATTTCTTCAATTTTCGAAACACTTTCTCTATCACAAACCAAAGTATTATAAAGGAATTCATTCAATGATGTCATTCAACGGCTGACCTGCAAATTGCAAAAAACGTAAGAGTTTCGCGAGCTGCTCTGGTTCAACCCTTTAGTAATAAAATTGGTACAACCAGTACAATAGTTACGTAGCTAAGGCACGTTATCCCAGTCTTATTTTCCTTCAAATCTTCACTTTATCTTCTGTGCTTATTAAAATTTTAAGCGAAATCATTACAGTAGGTATTATTACTCGTAAATCGATGGCAAGCGATTAGTGAGCTAATCAAATAATGGCGTCTCTTACGATCAACGAATCAATTTTAAAATGTGCACGTTAATAAATTGTTATCTTAATTAGGTGCTTGCTAATACAAATTAGTCGCCATCGTAGGCGTTACTGTTTTAATTTTCCAATTTCTTTTTTCATTAATTCTGGTTTGAGCACTCTTTCCCTCTGGCGAAGGCTTGTAGGTCCTTAAGTTAATAAATTTAAGTTTAAAAAAACTGCACGTTGGCTTAGTGGGCGCAAGCACAACTGCTGAGCATGAGAGCCTGGGTTCGTTTCTCGGGGCGAGCAAAGTGTTATTCGGTTATTCCATCTGGACTTTTTCAGTAGCAGCCACAGAGTCTGGATGTGTGCATGTCCCCAATTACCTACATAAACATGACGAAATGTGGGTGTACTATTACTCAACTATTAGGTATAGTCACGAGCAACAACACGTTTTAAAAGTGATTTTCTCGTTCTGTTAACGTTAACGTTTTCACGAACATAATACATACATAGTTTGAAATCCTTACTATTACGATCTAGGTCTTATTTCAAAGTAGAAACCGTTATTTCACGAGAAAATCGCATTTGAATTTTAGTACATGTTCATAGAGTGTCTGTGATTTCATCGGTCGTGACGTACACCTCTGCCTAACCCTTCAAGGATTACAGGCGTGATGTTATGTAGGATTTTGTTGCAGAATCACCTTCCTGAGTTTCCTAATATACGAAATAGTTATGCTATTTCTTTGATTTCAATTAATGTGATAGTTAAATTGGATTACTCACTATAATAATTTCTCACCAAAAACAGAGCTGTAGCTACGAATCTCTGCCACAAACAAACGCACAGTAATTGGAAAAAAACATCCAGCCAGTAGGTCAATGAAATAGGACGTCGCCCACTGGGAACAAATAAGGAAAAGATAAGATTAAAAACATGCAGCTCAAAAATGTGGTAGAAAATGATATTTTGCAAAGGAACTTTCATATCCGTTGGTGGGAAACTATGTACGGCGAACGAATTCATCTGTTTTAATGAAACCGCAATCTGATTACATGATACGAGTGATGGAATGAAGGTAACGTTGCCGAATTAAATTAACGTTTTAAACCAGTTATCGTCGATTTGTGTTATGGTCATTATCGGCCAGCAAATGTAGGTATTGCAATGCCGTTTGTGATTTAAGAATGTTTGTAAATAGTTAGATACCTACCCATTAGTGCTTTGATTATTAGCGAAATACACAGGACAAAACAAAATGATGAAATTTTTTTTTTTTTTTTTGGGATAGGACGGGATAGGACGGGATAGGACGGGATAGGACGGGATAGGACGGGATAGGACGGGATAGGACGGGATAGGACGGGATAGGACGGGATAGGACGGGATAGGACGGGATAGGACGGGATAGGACGGGATAGGACGGGATAGGACGGGATAGGACGGGATAGGACGGGATAGGACGGGATAGGACGGGATAGGACGGGATAGGACGGGATAGGACGGGATAGGACGGGATAGGACGGGATAGGACGGGATAGGACGGGATAGGACGGGATAGGACGGGATAGGACGGGATAGGACGGGATAGGACGGGATAGGACGGGATAGGACGGGATAGGACGGGATAGGACGGGATAGGACGGGATAGGACGGGATAGGACGGGATAGGACGGGATAGGACGGGATAGGACGGGATAGGACGGGATAGGACGGGATAGGACGGGATAGGACGGGATAGGACGGGATAGGACGGGATAGGACGGGATAGGACGGGATAGGACGGGATAGGACGGGATAGGACGGGATAGGACGGGATAGGACGGGATAGGACGGGATAGGACGGGATAGGACGGGATAGGACGGGATAGGACGGGATAGGACGGGATAGGACGGGATAGGACGGGATAGGACGGGATAGGACGGGATAGGACGGGATAGGACGGGATAGGACGGGATAGGACGGGATAGGACGGGATAGGACGGGATAGGACGGGATAGGACGGGATAGGACGGGATAGGACGGGATAGGACGGGATAGGACGGGAGAGGACTGGAGAGGACGGGAGAGGACGGGATAGGACGGTATAGGACGGGATAGGACGGGATAGGACGGGATAGGACGGGATAGGACGGGATAGGACGGGAGAGGATGGGAGAGGACGGGAGAGGAGGGGATAGGACGGGATAGGACGGGAGAGGACGGGATAGCACGGGATAGGACGGGATAGGACAGGGTAGGACGGGAAAGGACGGGAAAGGACGGGATAGGACGGGATAAGACGGGATAGGATAAGAATTTCTTAACATTGACTCTCCTCTCGTACCACAGTGACGCCTACATCGCCTAGTAAGCCGAGCGGAGTGAGCGACGACCACGCGACTTACTACTAATACTTACAATATTAATATAATACTTAATTTTTTGAACTCGTGATATAATTTATTTTGATAAGAATTACTCTTTATTTGTACTAAGGTACAAATAAAGAGCCTTTTCTAGCGGCGGCATTTCAATTAAAATTTTAAAATAAAAGAACAATTATTATGACATACACATAAGAGTTAGACATGTGCTGTCGCGACACTTTTTGCAGATAATGATGTGTTCTGCAAAGTCGTAGTACATTTTCTTTCACGAACTTTATTATCAACCCTTAGTTTTGATATTCTTTGTTCAGTATCATGAAACGTATAAAACTACTTAAATAAAATAAAATTCAAACAAATTAAATTCTCACAGAACAGTACTTATCTTTAGTCTTCTAGTAACACAATCCATAAACAGAATAAAAATACAAAAAAAAATAAAGCGTGTCATTGTTAAGTAAGAGTGGCACGCGCCCTTTACGAAGGGGTGGGCTACATTCTAGGGGTGAGAAATAATTCCCACGGAATATTGCGACCCTTCACATTTCCATAGAATACTTGTGTGGCGAATTGAAGGTCTATTTAAGGATTTTGCTTGCATATATGGTGGTTGGTGGTGTAGTATGATATTATTTTCTTTTGTATTAAAGTAATCTAATACAGCAGACAATCACTCTGTTTGTGTCAATTGTTTGAAGATGACAAAGACAGAATTAATGATCTTGTAAAAAACACATAACATAACATCACGCCTGTAATCCCCGGAGAGTTAGGCAGAGGTGTAGGTACCTAATAGTACATCCACATTTAGCAAATTATGTTAAAAGCCCCATGTAATAGGTGGCGAGCCTATTGCCATTAATCAGGCACAGATCCAGACTCCGTGGCTACTACTGAGAAATTCCTGATGGAAAAACCCAATAACACTTTGCCCGACTCAGGAATCGACCCCAGGATCTCTTGCTCAGCAGTTGCGCTAGCGACTAAACCAACGATGCAGTCAGTAAATACTATAAGCGCTAAACGCAGCACGTGACTAGTATAAGAGGGCCTTTGGTTCCTTTGTTCATAAAGCTGTTTGATGCTCTCTTCGTTTGCTTTCATATCATTTAGCAGGCACTTCGCGCACGAACCATAATAAAAGTCAGTTTTGAAAACACAGCCTGGAGTGGACGTTCGCTAAAAGTACTATTACATGCCTTTATGAAGACGTTAACAGAATTGGTGGGGCGGCTCTTAACAAAAGATTCGTCGCTTTGTGCGTCTCGACACTCTCGACAGAAGGCCCCGTGCTGAGCGGCACACAAATCATTTTACACACAAATCATTTTACTACTGGTATTTAGTTGAAGAAATATTGGGGGATTTTCTCTTGCATACGGGATTGAATCTCATGATTCACATGTGTGATCTCCTAAGGTTGTAGAATCTAGGCAGAGGGCCAATAGCGCCCTGTATGTGGAATCATGGTCCCTCGATCTTCATTTGGTTTGCACGTCGATTAAGAAAATTTTAGGTTTTGTAAAAGTACCTAGATAACAAGAAGGGAATCAAAATCGAATGCCATTCACAACTGTTTCTATAAGTTTAGTTAGTTTACTCTTATCAAGTAGCTTAAATGAACTTATATTACTAACCTTACTCTGTAGTAAGTCATACATTACGAAAGTAGGTAACTTTTCTAATGCATCCGTCAAAAGGTTGACATCAAATAAATCAGCCCCAAAACTTTCCCCAACAACCTTCTGCGGAATGAAATAGGATTATATCCGGCCGTTATATCCATTCAAGAATATTTTAATAAAATCAAAAATATATTTCCAGGCCCAAGTTTCATCAGCTAAGTGCTTACCTCGCCAGTATTTTTTCACAACATCATGTTATTTACGTGGCGATATCAAACGGGAATCCATTTTGTTCTGATATTTCTCCTGATATAGTAATTATAAGGGCGTAGGGCGTAACAAATTAATTAAATCAACATGAACGGCATGTAACGATGTGTTTTTAATCCCGATAAGGATATTAATTACGCTCCTAGTGTTGCTGTAACATAATAAACAATATATACATATAAACTTCCGTGAGTTTATTACTTACGTTGCATAAAATACTTTTATTTGCCACTGGGTAACGAGGAACGTGGAGATTGGCACAAGAAAAGACAGGCCTATACCCAGCAGCGCGTGAATTCAGGCTGTGAATGATGATGTAATAAGCTTTACATTTTTCCTCTATTTTATGCCTTTGAAAACAACAACCGATTTCCATCACTTTCTACAATGTTTTACATCCTGCCTAACATCTCAAACGAACAAAATCATAACACTAAAAGCCACAATTTATTAAATTTTACTGTCATTTTTCGGCGCTTAACAATCTTCCCTGTAGGCGGCCATTATTCGCGTTGTTTGAATGCCGTCATCAGAATTAGAACATCTGCGGACTCGGGCTGGGCGCCTGCAATCTCATGATACGAAGTACAGTCAAGCCCTAATATGTATACATTTAGCAACTTTAAAAAGTGATTTTCTGCTACTGTATTTAATAGTTATTTTATATTCTTACGAACATAGTATTTTGAAGTCTATTCTATAGCAAAAAAGGTGGTAATTTTAAAATTGCAATCGTTATTCTACGAGAAAATTGCTACGTGTATACATGTTAGTGCTCGTGAGTGTACTAGCGGCTATGGCCGATTCTGCCTGTATTATCTCCCACTCTTGATGCATTGCTTTAGTCTTCACTCCACGTTAAAAGCTTCGCATAACTTTGTTACTTTTGTATTGAGTCGCCGGAGCGTGAACCGCAATTTTGTATTATGTTAGGTGTTTCGCTTTGTTCTAATGGAAATTCGGAATTTCGGATAGTGACTGCTGGATGTGATGTTGGCTTGCGGAATTTGAAACCGGTTTAGAAGCCATTCTTTTATACCTAACTAGAATAAATAAATCTGTGAGTTATGTGCTTTTTCGAGATAATAAATGCTGGGCAATTTACAACCTACTTCAGAGTACCTACCTACCAAAAGAAATTGACTCTTGCCACCCACAGTTTTTGCTATCTAGTTTCTTGCAAAGGCTCATTATTTCTTTCTTTAAAAGTCTCATCCTTTAACTTAAATACTGATTATTCTAACATGATATTTTCTAGCACTGGTTTTGAGTTTAGACTGAACAAGAGGCAAGAAAAACCCATTACACTTTTATTCCGAAGTCAAAATCAAAACAGCAACCCTTATAAAATATTCTCCACCACTTTTGTCTGCAAAGCAAAAAAGTACAACTTTACAAACAGCAAGCGGCGTCGCAAAGAAATACACAATGCGTATTACAGGCATCACTGAAGCATTTCATGAATAAACTGTTATTTGTTCCGTTGGTAGCCCGAGCACGTCGGACTTCGGACTGGCTTGTTTCTGCTGCAATGTCTAATGCATTCCAAATATTGAGATTATATCCGGGTTATTGGATGGAAACTACTATGGGAAGTGTCGGCTTTATTGACTTAGTTGTTGTGTTATTTGGAATGGAGGATGAGTCAGTCAGCGAGTCAGTCAGTTGGCCGATAGTATAGTTTGAAGGCGTATCGTATCGTATAGCCTATCAAACTGATTTATTGAAACTACTATATGCGCCCGACTAAAGTATCAGCCGATGTAAAGTCTGCAGTTTGCGGAGAATCTAAATCGCCCTTAAAGCCATGCTATATTGACACTAACAGTTTTTGTATGCGGTTAAGATGTGTTGCTCGCGTTCACTTGGATAAGATGTGCTGGACTGGGGAAATTTTTCGAATGATGATGGCTGACCAATCTTTATGCCAATTGCAAAGCTCCCAAGTCAGATTCGTGGTGATGATCTTAAAGACTTGGCAAATGTATGTTTCTATGTAAGGAGGCCGAAAACAGGCGTTTTCATTACATTCATACTATATGAATGTAGTTAATAAATGGTAAAGTTCTTATTGTATTTAATTTCTCAGTGGTTTCCGGAAAACTGCGCCTTCCGACATCACCTTATTACAATGTTTTTTTTTGGAAAGAAATAGATTAGTTATTGTAAGAAAATCCTTTGAATATTAACTGCAGAACCGCCCCCTCATTACTTTGCAACTCGAAGACCAGGAACAGTGGACTGGACGTTTAAAATTCTCCGCAATTTTCCTAAGATCTCTTTATTTTTAACTTTTTGCTCTTTTATGATCACAATATTGTAGAGTTGAAGGGGTTCGGGGAGGTCGAGATAGACTGGCTGTGTTTAACTAATGATGCTGGTGAAAGATGGGGGCTATTTGTTAGGGCTGACTATATTACGGATGAAGTTTGTGTCACACTAAGTTTCGTATATCATAATGCCCGGTCATTAATCGTTAGACGTGAAGGACAATGGTTGATTGGATCTAATAAATAATATACACAGCCTAGCAAGCTTAGCAAGGTTGCTAGGCTGAACAATCAGCATCTTCCATTTAATATATGAATAAATTCTTAAAATTTGAAAATATTACGTGTGAAACGAGTATTTTTAATTTGAAAATTGACGTAATTACGTTACGTTTACACTGCGAGCTCGTGCTAGGGCCTCCGATGTATGAACCTGGACGAGACGAATCGTAGCAGGTGGCGTTCTGTGGATTCTGCCTACCCCCACGGGAAAAAGACGCGAATCTATGTATGTATGTATGCTAGGGTTGGATACTAAAGTTCAGTTGGTTAGATTCTCAGGTTAGCCGCAACCAAAGTACGCTAGACCTGCTCATTTTCACCAGTACGAGGCGACACCACTCGAGACTGGGACACCCCAGATAAAAATGCCATGATATTTAGGCATTCGATCATATAGTGAAAAATGACACACCTCTTTAGTAGTGGCTAAACCTTGACCATATCTCTGCCTTTGCTTTGGAACCTACTGACGTGGCAAACACAAGCACGATGCTGTTACTTACACTGTTAAAGATATCCAAATCTTAATGATTAAGTTTTTTTTTTGTGGTATTTTATTTTATAGTAAACCTCCTCCAATCACCCTTTGTACGTAGCTCTGCATTAAACATACGTTGTTTACTTCTGACACAATTATAATCACACGACGACTCAACGACGGACAGATTCGAGATCAAATTGCTCGCTATGTTTAATAACCGTCCAACACTTTCTCCTCCACTACATGTACTATCAAGTTTAATTAATTCGGATATTAGAATGTCTATCGGATATCCATTATAACTAATTAAAATGACGTAACCATAGCCGCATGTAAACATTTACGATGCATAAAAAATACGTTTACAGTTTATTTAAATGCATATTTGTCCACAATGTTCATTATTATGTTAATTTGATTACGTGTGTGTTTATTTTTTAGTATTTTTTTTTTACGTTTTTGGTATTTTTTCTATCCCATAATCCGCTCGTAAATTGGTCATTGAAAGATAGTTGTAAAATAAATGGTCGCAATCATTATAATGTTACAGCCGTTGCGGTGACCGCTGACTGCGTGGCGACCACATTTCTTATTTTATAGCCGGCTACAAGCATTTAGGCTAACAAGTGGAGGTTTGGGTGCCAGCATAGTGGGACGAGGAGCGGGGTCCGGTAAATTATTCTAGTCGCCATTGATCAGTAACACATAATCAAAGTTATTGCAATACGAGATAATATATTATCTGACTTCGAATCTAAAACTGAAAGTCCTAAAGATGAAATTAGACTGCAAACGTTGTTTCATGTTTAATGATAGGCAATACTAGCAAGTTGAAGTGGTAGTCAGTCGAACTGATGACTGTTGGAGCATAGTCCTTCAATAGTTACCGCGGGAAAGATGGGACGATGACACTCCACGTGAGTGAACGAGGCGATGTTCAGCAGTGGATTGAGACAAGCTAATTTGAATGACTGTTTATTGTTCTTAAAGGCTAGTTTTTACAAAAGGTGACAATAATGGATTACAATTACTGTCATATTTTGTACAAACTGTATTATCGTGCGAATCATCCAATAACAGCCCGTTCACACGACGGCAATTCGTTTTTTTTTGACGTATTGTCTTTTTTCACAATCCCTCAATTGTTTTGAAGGCGGCTTCACACGCATCACGAATCGAGAAATATGACGGGTACGTCTTAAATCACGTATAGTCTTTTAAAAATCAGGTACGTCAAAAAACACGGATCGTGTGACGTATTCGCTGATGCGCTCGCTCCCGAAAAATCACGGACACTCATGTGAACACCAATTCGTTTTTTTTTGCTGGATCGTGATAAAACACGATTCCGGATGCAATGTGAACGTCCCTCCGTCATAACGTATCGTGTTTTATGACGGATCGTCAATGACGGAAGCCGTGTGAACGGTTTGTAACCCATCTTTACACCACTAGGTGTAATGAGAATTGGGTATAGGTGCATAATTCGTTGGACGAATCAAAACAGTCATACCAGGTAGTATCGCATTACACAGTAATTGGGTTGTCGGGGTCAGATTTGACATTGTAAAATACAGTATAAAGTGGCTGGGACAGACTGTGGATGCTTCAAGCAGAGGACAGGGTGTTGTGACGCAGTTTGGGAGAGGACCATGTCCAGCGGAGGACAGCACAGGCTGATTTTATAGCATCCTGTCAGATTAGTACACGATGTCAATAGAGTTGGGAAAAGGCTAGGTAGATTATGATATACTCGTGTGACACTCGCTCTCGCTTCCGCGCGCACTGAGCCCTTCTCCTAACCGCGGGCTGTGTTCAATTGTTCGGAACGGTTTAGTTCGTACGGCGAGTTAATACGAAGCATTGTTTATGTACTCCCATGTTTATGCACTTATGCACGCCTCCATTTTATTGCCGTGACTCCGAACATCAATAAAACGGTAATATGTTTGTGCCTAAGTAATTGTATTCCTATTCACATTGCTGTGCAATGTATTGAAAGTCGTAGGTTTTAAGTTTATTCAGAAAAGCGTTTGTTTGTTTTATATAACCATCATGCCTGTAATCCGCTAAGGGTTAGGCACAGGTGTACCTAATAGTACAGCCCCATTTCGCTAGTTATGTTAGAGTTCCATGTATTAGGGGGCGAGCCTATTGCAATCAACCGGGCATAGATCCAGACTCCGTGGCTGTTACTGAGAAATTCCTGATGGAAAAAACCAATAACGCTTTGTCCGGCGCAGGATTCGAAGCCAGGACCTGTTGTTGAGCAGTCGCGCTTGCGAGCACTAGACCAGCCAATCAGTTATTTTATACTTAGGTACCTAATTCCCATTTCCTATAACACTACGCATGACCTAAATTAATGCCCAAATAAAAGCACTGTGTCAATTTTTTTCATGTTCGGATCGTTTGTACATGTTCAAACTGGCAAACTTCGTTATTAATTTTTGCATTAGTGATGCTTAATTGAGTCAGTCTCGTTTTAAGATATAGGAGATAAGATAAAGAACAAAGTAACAGTAGACAGTAACATGTTAAAAAATAAGCTTTAAGACTTAAATTTTAATTAAATTAAAATAAACTAGCCACTAAATGTGAGAAAAAATAACTTAAGTACTACTTTGGTATTCAAATTGTCGTTTCCTAAAGCAAATAAGAATTGTAAATATGTACCGAAGCTTTCGAAATTTATTCATAGCCTACCTGTTTTTTGTTTTACCTTTAATCAACACCACAATTACGTAGTCATTTAAAATTCTCCTACGGAATGTGATACCTAATTAATATCCTATATTAGCAGAGCTATGTGGGGAAATAGTAGTCGTTCGACAAGAAACCGGTTCTAAATAAAATAAAATAAATGTATAAAAATTAACACAGCGGGTAAGTGAAGCTTAGGTGTTAGATTTTATTAGCTACTCAGATTTTAGGGTCCCACATCAAAATATCCTCCGGGATTTGAGAGAATAACACTCGTATCTATAAACAAATCAAAATGTTTACTTGGGTAAATGTCATTTTTAACCGACTTCAAAAAAAGGAGGAGGTTCTCAATTCGGTTGTATGTTTTTTTTTTTTTTTTTTTGTGTTTGTTACCTCATATCTCCGTCATTTATGAACCGATTTGAAAAATTCTTCTTTTATCTGAATGGATCTACTTTCCGATTGGTCCCATAGAAATTTCATCAAAATCGGTACAGCAGTTTGGTTTTGAAATCGAAATAGCTGGAAAAAATTTCATCCAAGTAAAAGAAATTGCGAAATTGATACTTGACAAGGATTTGTGTGTGATACGATAACTAAAAAGGGTAAAATAAAAACTTTTTTGACTATTATTTGTTTCATTGACTTTTTTGCCACCGACTTCCGAAAGTAAAGTTATTTTCCAATTTTTTAGTGTTTTTTTTTTGGAAGTCGGTTTTTTTTTTGCAAAAAAGTTTTTTTATGATACAATTTTTGTTATGTATGTAGTATAATTGCTTGAAGTTAGAACTGTAAAAAGTTAGCATTCTTAGCTTTGCTTTCTTTGACGGTTCTTACTTCGTTTAAATTCTAGTCTATTGCATAAAAAAATTGCACATGTAGCAACTTAGCTCAAGTAATTACTTTAACTTGACTATAGATACGGGTGTATGTGTGCTTCTACTACACCCAGAGCAGCCGCTGCTTGTTAACTGGTTATTGATCAAGGCATGAACAATTATGTCCCACAGCTGGGCAAAGGCTTCCACTTCTCTTTCAAAACTTCTCTATCTGGTGCGATCTCTGGCCATGTTCGGCTAGCAGACAAGAACATATCGTCACACCACTTTCGCGAACTATTCTGATGACGAATAAAAAGAAGAAGAAGGTTCCGTTATCCTATACGAGTATTGCTGGTGTAGCTATACGAAGTGTTGTTGAAATAACTATATACCTACCTGAAGGGGTGTTGTTGTAGTCATTTTGTAAAGTTTTAGGTTCTATTTGACCAAGAGACCCCTACATTTTTTTCGAGCGATGCGTTCAAAACATTCTTTTGCCCAAGACGGGTGTTATAATTTAATATCTACAATATTCCATAGTTGCTCCATATTTAGTTAAATAAGGTATTTGTATGTATTTAGTTTTTCTTTTAGTACGGAACCTTAAACGTGAGTCAGATGCACACTTGCTGCGTTACTATTTATTCAAAAAATAATAAAATCATAGCGGGTGAATATTAATGCGATATATTTATAGCTTGTAGTATTGATCAGCACATGTCAAAAGAGACAGAGGTCTCGTGACTAAGAAGGAGCTTTGTTGGCTTAATTTGGGCTGATTATGTATGAAAATTTAAATGTTAGGATGGACTACCTCATTTGTTTAGTGCTAGAAAGCGCCTTTTTGGGGTTCGATTCTCAGATCGGGCAGAGTTATTGGGTTTTCAGGAATTTTTCAACAGTAGCCCGGAGTCTGTATTTGTGCCCGATTGATGGTAACAGGCTCGCCCCTTATTACTTGGGACTTTATCATAACTGGCGAGATGTGGGTGTACTATTCGGTGCACCTTTGCCTAACCCTTTGTTGATTACAGGCGTGATGCTATGCGTTACATACTAGACATTTTCAATTCATAAGGAGTGCCTTGGTGTGGAGACCGCGTATCGGGAACTGCAGTATGGACACCTTCCAATTACATAGTTAGTCCGACGACTTTAAAGAGGTGACTAGCGCAGACTGGTGGCGGAGTACGGGGGGTTGTGGTGTAGTGTGGAATCCTCCCGGGGTTCTAAGTATATCGAACAGTGGACTGCCATAAGCTCAGTGATTATTGATCTACGGCCTATACAACGTGAGAGGAGAAAACGTTATAATGAATGAGAATGATGAACAATATCGTTTCAATCACATAGGTACCAGTTTGCAATATCCATCCAACGGATAGAACACCCGCTGCCTACGCTCATTGTCAATAGCTACATGACGAAACCGTATCTAGCCGTGCCAGCACTTATCTAAACACTCCAATGCTTACAAAACATAATAACATGACATCACACCTGTAATCCCCGAAGGGTTCAGCAGAGGAGTACCTAATATGTACTCGTAGTACACCCACATTTCGTCAGTTATGTTTAAGTCCCACGTAATAGGGGGCGAGCCTATTGCTATCAACCGGGCACGAATTCAGACTCCGTGGCTGCTACTGAGAAATTCTCAAAAGAAAAACCCAATAGCACTTTGCCTGACCCGGGAATTGAAACTAGGACGTAATGCTCAGCAGTCGCGCTTGCGACTACTGCACCAACGGTTCACGTCTTCCACACTCATTCTCACAAAACACTTAATAAGCAATAATAATAGTAATTTGACTTAATTATAATTAGCGTTAGCCTTGACTGTGATGTGCTGCGGGTTGTTCGAAAGAGATACCGCGGCCCCGGAACACAAAGGGCGATGAAGGAACATGGGTGGGTTTTAGTCAGTAAAAGTCTGACACTCCCTCCCGCTCAGCCCAGAGCGGGAGAAGTCATTTGATGATTTCCCATCGGAAAAAAAAAAAGCTTTGACTGTGATGTACAAACTGTTAGTTTCAAGCTGTTGGATTATTAAGTTTATTTTTGTTATTGTTTTTAATGATCATATTAATTTTGCATGCCTTAAAGGCAGAATGTAAAAAGACTCTCTAATCATTGTAACACCTGAACTGTAAACTTACCTACATTCTATGCAAATAAAGCATTCATTCTATTCTATTCCATTCTATTCCATTCCATTCTATTCCATTCTATTCCCTTCTATTCCATTCTATTCCATTCTATTCCATTCTATTCCATTCTATTCCATTCTATTCCATTCTATTCCCTTCTATTCCATTCTATTCCATTCTATTCCATTCTATTCCATTCTATTCCATTCTATTCCATTCTATTCCATTCTATTCCCTTCTATTCCATTCTATTCCCTTCTATTCCATTCTATTCCATTCTATTCCATTCTATTCCATTCTATTCCATTCTATTCCATTCTATTCCCTTCTATTCCATTCAATTCCATTCTATTCCATTCTATTCCATTCTATTCCATTCTATTCCATTCTATTCCATTCTATTCCATTCTATTCCATTCTATTCCATTCTATTCCATTCTATTCCATTCTATTCCCTTCTATTCCATTCTATTCCATTCTATTCCATTCTATTCCATTCTATTCCATTCTATTCTATTCTAAAGTAAGTGAACGTTCGTTTCAAAGTAAAGCGATTAAATTATAGACATTGCCACCGTAATTATGATAAAATAGTCCGATTTATCAACAGTTATACCGTATGCCATAGCTTAGAACTTAAGCCTTGGGGGACAATTAAATTCAAAAGCTCGACCAGACAAAAAAATATATGGAGGCAACTTTGCCCGAGGCCAAAGTGTAACAATACTCTTTTTAATTTCATGTTTGACCCTGCACATGCAACTTGATTGTTCTTGATAAGAATCTAAGAAAGTTTTTATCGTGTTGAGTTTCTTGAGGCTTTAATATCAATTTAGTTTTGACAAGTTCATTAATTTTTATGTTATTAATGTACCGGATGTGGTGAGCGTGAAATTTGATTGGAGTTTTATTGAAATGGTCATATTTTATTATCTTGTAATGAAGTTACTTAAATGGAGCTGCTGTAAGAAAAGTGTAGTACCTATATAAAACGAAGATTAAGTGTAAACTCAGTTTACATCATTTCACAGGTGGGTTGTCACAATCAGAAGATTCTTCTGCAGCGTTTGTTTCTGTGGCAAAATACTTTTTCGAAGAATCTCAGTAATAAGGTCAGTGTATGTCCTTCTAGGGCGTCATGTATTTTATTTCCCAGAATACAGCCATATGTAAGTGCAATTGTATATTTTTTTGTTTGTATTTATTCAGTCATCATCGGCAATACCATTAAGTTCATATTTGTCTAATCCTAGAACAGACATATTCTCCTTCTTTATCTTTTTTTTCAACCTTTTTTGCATAATTAATTCAGCGTTATATGCATCCAATTTGTGCCACTCCAATTCAAGACGCTGCGCTGGTATGTAGTTTGTAAAACAATGTTTTACATAAGTAGGTACGGGCAGGTACCAACTACTGTTATGCTCAAATTAATTGTGGGCCTAAATATTTTAATGACTCTGAGGTAACCTGAGGAGTGAAATAAAAATATATTAGGTTATTATTAGTAACGTTTAAACACCGAACATTTTTCGATATGCGCGCGGCCAACACCAATAAAGTCTTGGAGAGTATAATTTCATTATTGCTGCACTTAACAAAATATTTGACGAACCGGCAAAGATGACGCAGAATATAAAAACCTTGTTATGAAAATAAAACACAATTGCTTACCGAGGCTGACCGTAATTGATTTATTGGTCACAAGTCTTGTGTGGTTGCTGAACGTGAAGTCGTTGGTTCGCTTTTCAAGTCAAGCAAAGTATTTTTGTTTATTTTCCGTAAAAGTTATCGAAGCTATTAGGAGTTGTACCAGGATAATCTTAGTAAGGATAACACGACATTTTCTGTAAAATAAAAAGTTATTACTAACTTGTTTTTAAATTTTAACGCATGCCTACTAGCCATGTTTTAAACATATAAGCAAATAAATAAATAATTTTGAAGTCAAAAGCATTTAAACCCGACAATTATCTTTTCACGGAAGTTGATCCATTGATGATGAATCGAAATTACTCACCATGTTTTGAACATGTACGCAAATAAATAAATTATCTTGAAGTCAAAAGCATCTAGCCCGCCAATTATCTTTTCATAAAAGTTTCATTCATTTCATGCAAGAGATGAATCGAAATCGTGTTACAATATCACACTGTAGGTCTGTAACAGATTTCTCTACACGTACACTTGCGGGGAAAAGTGTGTTTTCGCACCAGTCCAATAATTTACCCATAGACTGCAAAGTGCGAACTCAACTGACCGCAATCGCCGGTGAAAGTAAGATATTAACAGTTAAAATGTTGCTGCTCCTACTTTCTATGCTTAGCATCAGATAAGGGCGCAATAAGGTACCATTAGATCAACTATTCATATCAGAAATGCTCTTTCTACTGACAGGTGGTAGATTAGCTGCTTGTCAAAAGATTAAGCTGTTTATTAGATGGAAGAAAGTTTGGGATACACTTTCCACTTTAAAGTAACTATGAGAGTATTTAAAGTGTTATGAAAGTAAGATTAGATTCCAGTGTAAACTGAAATTAAAGTCTTTCAAATGGTTTATTTGGGGTAGAGATTTTTTATGCGTTTCAGGCTTGCATCATTAGTAAGTCGCATTGTACATTAAAGGTCTCTCAAAGATCTCAGAAACGCAATATCATGCCTTAAAAAGTAACGAGAAGTATAACAAATCATTCCAATACTTATCCCTCATACGAACTTTCTTCATTTCTTAAAGGTACTGTATACCTTAAATGTATACCTTACATTACTATATCCAGATTCCAACATTTCCAACAGCATTCTTCTTCGCGCCAAAAGGCTCGCGAGTCCATTACTCACGTACAAATGATTCCAGGACCAGTTGGACCAACACGGCAACTAGAAGAACAAGAACGGTTGTCCACTGCTCATCGTGAGAATACAATCTGGCGTGATTCGTGATTGGGTTACGGGATGTGCGAAAATTTTCCGACAAAAAATGACGTATGTTGCAATTTCGTTATGGGTCAGTTGTTGTGACTTGCAGTGTAGTTGGACTGAGAAGATTCAAACTGTCGTCTTGTGTCAGGATCTGTATCGAAAAATCAGTGAGAGCTTTTGTTTTTTTTTTTTGTATAAGTAACAGCTTGGATTAGGGAAGGTAGAATGGTAAGTGTGAAGCTTTGTGATTGACCAAAATGAACGTTTTTCTGCAGTCGTGTGACACTGCTTTCTGTAAATGATAAAACATTACATCACACCTGTAATCTCCGAAGAGTTAGGCAGAGGTGTACCTAATAATACACCCACATTTCGCCAGTTATGTTTAAGTCCCATGTAATAGGGGGCGAGCCTATTGCCATCAACCGGGTAAAAATCCAGACTCTGTGGCTGCTACTGAGAATTTTCTAATGGGAAAACTCAATAACAATTTGCTCGACCTCGGAATCGAACCCTCACGCTCAGTCGCGATTGCTACCACTAGAACAACAAGACAGTCAAGTCCTGCTTTCTGTTAATGCTGACATAATAGGTAAGTCACTTTTTAACCGACTTCAAAAAAGGAGGAGGTTCTCAATTCGGTTGTATTTTTATGCCATCCCATTGTTAGGTATCATTATCAATACTGTGCAATTTATAATATCTGTCGTGGTTTAATTAAAATAAATCCGATTATTCGTTGATAAAACAAATGAAAACTGGCCTAATTAGATCATTAAACGAAACTAGATTTATCAAATTCATTATATTTTTAGGTACATAAAAACTTTAATTTTTAATAGTGATGAAAATATGGATACGTCGGGAAACGTATATAAGTCTCGATACATTAATTCTCCGAAAATAATAATTAGCTTTTTTAACATTACTAATATTTCAATTCCATCGTGCTTTATCTAAAAGCATAATGAACTAGCCAGAAATCTAGTCCCGAAGACTCTCCCTCTTGTTACCGGCTCTGACTGTCAATCAACATTTTATATTCTTACATAATAAGACGAACGTAAAAACATGTAGACAGAAAATAGTAGCAAATCACATCAACAAAGTCACAAAAAAAAACACTATTGAATTTAATCATATCACTGTAATCAAATCCACGCTATTATTTAAATTCGTTATCAACTAAAACGCAAATGAGACCCTATTAATTAGCAATAATATCTGAGTACATAAAAGGCTGGAGCGCTATATATTTTGATACATTGGGTATATGGAGCTCTGGGATCTATGGTTCTGGGCGTCAAGATGGCTAAATTTTTCTGGTTATTTCTCGGGCTGGTGGTGGTCACACAGGGATTAAGTGGTGAGTTAATGCTCTTGTTTCTATGTGTGTCTTCTATTGTTTTTAATTTCGATGTACCGACGCCGACGTTACTATTGACAATAAAGTACGGCAATTGTTTCTTCATATACGAGTATAGCTGTCAATATTTGCGAATCTTCATCGTTGGTCAAACGTCAAAATGACTTTAGCTTGCAGCGATAGTAATTGTTATAAAATCAATTTTGCACAAGGCATCAATTAGAAAAAAATCAATTTATCAAAGTGTTTTTTTTCATTATGTATATCTCAACAACCTTCATCTGCAATCTAGCTATTGCTATTTTGGTCTGATTATAGTTTTGATCTAATTACTTGGCTCATCCAACAACTGATTCATTCTTCGATGAATTCATGTAGATGCAGAAGACCTGGACCAATTTCGTATTTCCACAACGATTTTCAAAAGAATTGGCATAATATTAAGGTTTTCGGCAGCTTTATATATGCCAATGTAATAACATCATTCACTTTTCCAACGTCATCGTTTGGACGGCACGGTTGCTGCTGCACTGCGTATCGCGGGTTCTATTCCCGCACGGAACAATTATTTGTATGGCCTACAGGTAGTTCTTCCGGGTCTGACTATTTGTGTATGCGAGTTAAAATTTTTATAAACGCACCCAAGATACAGGAGAAATTACTAGAGACGGGAAACGTTTAAAATAAATATTTATCCCTGGTGGATCTACAGTTTCCCTAGCCTACGGGACCCGTGTAATTTTTCTTCAGCTTAAAACCTGATTTAGGTTTCAGTTTACTCAAGAAATTACTGCGATTTTTGTAAATTTTCAGTGAAAAAGGCAAAAGCTAACCTCAAACCTGAGGTAAAGTTGTCTAAGGCCTTAAAATGGCCGAGTCAATACACGCTCAAGGCTACAAGGATGTCGCTCACTGACAATGTTATCGAAAACTACGAAATCTGGTGAGTCCATTTATATATTTTTTTAATTTTATATTTTTCGACTGAAAAAGTCCCTCGATAAAGTTAGGTTTTTAGGAGAGAGTGAATAGTCATGTAAATTAACATCGTTTACTGTGGTACCGAATCTAAAATACGAAAAAAAAAACTGTAGCCGATATATTTTTCGCGGTTCCATAGTTAAAGTAGTTCATTTTAATGAGAACTACACACCCTGAAATAATGTCCCTCTTGAACCTAACACACCCTGTATATTACTTTGTTTCTTTGTGAATTCTGGTGGCTGCAATACGGGGTGGAAGGGACATCGCCGCGAAAACGGAAACCACCTACTCAGTACATCATTCTAAACACTCCTACATAGAAATTTTTCGTCGGTTATTATAAAAAACAGCTGTTTCCTACAAAAGTGCAATACCTACACGGTCAAAATGTATGGAACAGCTGATTTGTTTTTAATAACCGACGAAAAATTTCAACGTTAGGAGGTTCAGAATGATGTACTGAGTATGTGGTTTCAGTTTTCGCGTTGGTGTCTCTTCCACCCCGTATATTTTGCCAAACGATTATTGAGAATTGCGTGTCGCAAATATTTCCACCAATGGGTTATATCAGTCACGGAGTCTGCATTGGTGCCCGGTTGATGGCAATAGACTCTCAAATGCATGGAACTTACATCATAACTGGCAAAATGTGGGTGTGATATTAGTTAAAAGATAAAGTATTTATTAGACTTACACAGGAAAAAATTATTTTAAATAAAAAGAAAACAAAAATAAGACATACATTAAACTAAATTGATCATGGTGCTGTAATGTATAAAAAAATGTCACAGCGCTGGTATTCTGATAGGGCCCAAGTGATGCCACGGTACAACACGGTACACTTCTGCCTATCCTTTGGGGATTACAAGCGTGTTTTTGTTATTTCGTTTGGTTGGTGCCTACCCTGGTGTCATATTTTTTATGCCGCCCATGGGCCTCTGACTTGGCTTTACATGCCGTCGAGAAATATTTGTCCTTCCCTATAGGCTTCTTCACGACATTTCCCTCCACCGAAGCAAGTGATAATTATACAATACGCACAGGAATTTGAAAAATCAGAGGTGCGTGTCTTGGGTTCGAATTCGAGACCTACGATTTGGCAGTCCGACGGTCACACTACTAGGCTATCACTGTTACTTGCATGATATTATGTTATGTGGGTTAAAATTTCCGTTTCGTTTTTCAGGAGAACTTCCAAGCAATCGAGAATTGATTACAACAACGGTCTCGTGAAGTCCTTTGTAGTTGGTAAAAACAAGGAATACCGTTATGGTATTAAGTATACGGTTAGTACCTAAATCATCTTCCTTTTACATTTTTAGTATTTTAATAAATATCCATATTTTCATTATCCACCTAAATTGTTTAGTAAACTCAACCTACGGTATACTACTGACTATGGTCTCGCCTTCCGCCTTACGCATTCAGTATTTTCTAGCCATTATTGTAGGCATTCGGTCCGTTTAGGTTGGGGGCGTCCCACATCACACTTGCCGAATTGCTGTCTCTACTCCAGGAGCCGGTTGTTCCATAGCCGGCCATCCAATCAGAATGTTAGTCACTAAGGGTGTCCTCAAGGCTCAAAGACTCGCGGGTGCGGGCATGGGTGCTCGCTCGCCTATCTGTATTCAAAAATAGTATAAGCAACGCTAAAAGGCGCGGGCACGTGCGACTGGTTTTCTATGGACATTTTGACAGCGGACACCCGCTCCGTGCAGCCGCGCGAGTTTTTAGCGGATACCCTAAAAACATTTCTTACAACAGATTCAACCTGAAGCGTCGAGAGACCAAGAGGTATCAACAGTGTGTTACAACCATGAAGGTAGCAGGTGGCATAGACGGACGCCTGAAACTATTCTGCCTGATGTCGATGGGTTTGAGGCTGAAGGTAAGAGAAACAAAAACATTATAAACTTAGTAGGAACTTAAAATGTAAATAGTCAATGCACTCATAAATAAAAGACACCTCAAATCATAAAATCTACCTCATTAACAAAGGAAGGTAAATGTTTGAGGGTTAGCACACAATTGAAATGGTATCTTTGAAATAATAAAAATCATGTCTAGTTTATCGTCAGTATGGCCGTGGTATTCAATAAACTTGACGTCAAATTGATAGTAAAACCATCGCCTGAGGGCATTGTGTAGCTAACAGCGCTTGAAAATATGTTGCAAGCCTCTGAGTAGTTTTTGAAACCAATATAATTCTTTGTACTAGATATTTCAATAATATCTTTCCGTTACTCAGTTGAAGAAACGGTGAACGACAAAAAATGCACGAAGTTCATATATGACAACAAGGACGAAAGTATCGACTCAGAAAGTACCCTTTGGGCTACCTACAATGAAGACGACAAAGCCTGGGTTCCTGTCAGGTAAGAACATCTTCTTAACAACGTGGTTGGAATGGATGGATGTTAGTTACTTTTCTGCCCAAAAACTACTGAACTATATTAGGGTTAAGGTAACTGTGTTAGGGTTTCGGCTTCCAGTCTTACCACATGATACAGAAAGCTACTGAATATCAGTGTTTTACCCCTTGGTAAGGCTGGTTGTCACTTTCGGAGTTCTGACTACTCGTAACGACTATCAAAGAGCTACAAATGACCACTGGGGGGCTTAACGTGCTTTCTGAGGAGGAGTCTCCATATGAGATGGATGGGCGACCATCCACTGATTGACCTTGGTAAGAGCCCCTACGATCCCGGAAGATGCATATGTTTCTGGGTTGAGTAAGAGTAGAGAACAAGTCAAACTCTACTTAGTATAATATCTTTAATGACAATCGAAACTAGAAATTTAAAACTTAAGTATAGTTTTATAAGTTCTAATGTTCGATCACTTAATTCGGAAAACACCAATTAGAATGCCCAGAGTAAAAATGGACATAGGTTTGTTGCATCTTTAATGATTGTAGTTCTTCTTAATTATTTCTTTGCTGCCGAAAGGATGCTTATAATTATCTCGTTTGCAACATTAATAATTATTGATGATTCAGTAAATGAGGTGGCAGGGGAGAATGGAAGAAGAAAACGTGTTACGCCGACCCCAAGTAGAATGGGACAAGGGCAAGAAGATGATGTTGATGACAACATGAATAATTATAATTAACTGTTTTTTAGATACGAAGTATTGGACTTCAACCCTTGGTTGGGATCGAAGAACAAGCATGAAATTTGGGACTTCTACGATTACGAAAAATCCTTCTCTTTCCGTAGTGTTTTCGATGTTAAAGAATGTAAGTAGTACAATATTTACTGGCTTTTACTCGCGGCTATTTAAATGTAGCCTATGTCACTCGGGGACAATGTGGTCTTCCTGTTCGTGAAAGAATTTTCGGAATACAAACTTACAAAACAAATACCTCTTGACAATATTAGTATAGATTTTTAATATGTTGATGATGGAGAGGTAGAGGAAGAGTAAGGAAGAGATGGATAGATTCTGTGAAGCATGCACTCACACACAATCACAGATGACACAGTGACAGATGGAAGAAAAAAAAGATGGTTATGAATTTATAAAATATTAGCTGTATTCATATACGTTGCAATGCGACGTAAATATATCGATTTTTGGAACCAAGCGCCAGGATCCTTCGCAGGAATTCACAGAAGGACCCACCAATGTTTCATCAAAGTCGGAACAATGGTTTAGGAACGCATAGAGGACAAACATACAAGCATTATTTTTTTATTTACAGAAATGCTCCATTAAAAATTGATTCCTTTACAGATGATTGCCCAACTGAATCCACAACTCACACACTTGACAGCGAAGATGTAACCAAGCATTTGTTGTTCATGGATGCTGACAACGATGAAGACGTCGACCATGTTTTCAAATCGTATGTGAACTTTACTGTCTCAACAAAATAACAACAGCTTAAAAATATTGCTGATATTACATAAGAACCTGTATCATCTTATATTCTCAATTTCAGATTCAAAAAGACCCATAACAGAAAGTACTCTGACGCCAACGAACATAATATGAGGAAGAGTCTCTTCAAGCGGAGTATGAGGTAATTTTATTATTATTTATTTAATTCGAATAGATACACTTAACACTTATAAACTATGTTAGTAGCTAAAAATAAAACATAAAAACTAATTCATGAAACCACAGCTATATCTGCTTCCCGCTGCACCAGATCTGCAGCTGTGCATACGGGTCCAGTACCCCAGGAAACAACAATCTGGCTTATCCGCAATCATCTTTAAAATTCTTTTGGTGCTCCCCCGAATCCTTCTTTATTATAAATTCAACATTAATTTTAGAAGTCTCCCTTAAGGATGTCTCTTAAATGGTGCAGAACCTATGGAAGGAATGCAAGAAAGCCTTTACCCAGCAGTGGTACAGCTCAGATTAGTCATAATATAATAATGTCAATTTTAATAGTCATTCACGATACTTCTAACTCATACACCGTTTTTAGGCAAGTAATTGAGACTAACCGTCAAAACAAAGGTTACAAACTCGCTATCAACCAATTCGCTGACAAGACACCCGAAGAGATGAAAAGGTACATGGGTCTGATGAGGCGTCCTGCAGGCAAAGTTGGAACGATCCCCTTCCCTTACGATGAAGAAAGGTTGCAGGAAATCGCAAACGACGTACCGTCAGAATATGACTTGAGGCTTTTCGGTCTTGTTTCTAACATTAAAAGTAAGTGACATAACATAAGTCAATATTAAAAATACAGGAAATTGAAACTTATTTGTAATAAAGAAGAACAGATATTAAATTGTCTGCTTTGTGCTCGGAGTTCTCGGCCAAAATAGGACATTCTAGTCACATTATAACACATGAAAGAGGAGCACACCCTGCACACCTAAGCTCTCTGGCACTCTAAAAGTCATCGAATGCAGATGGAATCATTATCACAGATAAATAGATGAAGTCATTTCCTATTTTTTTTCAACAGATCAAGAGGACTGTGGTTCTTGCTGGACCTTCGGAACGACTGCCGCAGTTGAAGGAGCGCTCGCGAGAACCAACGGTGGAAAGCTGATGGCTTTGAGCAACCAAGCTATTGTGGACTGCGCTTGGGCGTACGTATTGAATTTAAAGATATTGATAATTATCTTTTGTCCATTTGTTCACTTCCTACATATCAGACCGTTGAGCTTTCACTTTTAATTTTACAGTATCAGTGCCATGAAGTTGCATCTGTGTTTATACTACTTATTTAGATATGCAAGTCAAATAGAATTAGCTAGTGAAACACAGTAGACGTAGCGGCGTGGAGTGAGGAATTCAGGGTGAATGACTGCTGATAGTGTTTTTACTTTAAGAATTTTGTCAAAAATCAGCAGGGCCACACAATAATGTCTAATGTAACCTGGACAATTGCATGTCCAGGTCTAGCGTTACTCTCCTTTAACTACTTAACCGAACTACAATATACAGATTCGGCGCCGGCGGCTGTGACGGTGGTACTGACAACGCGGCTTATGAGTGGATGATGGAGTACGGTATACCGACTGAAGCAGAATATGGTCCGTACACTAACAAGGTACGTTCTGTGAAGAGGCAGAAGGCCACATCTTGTCAATGAGGGTTTTAATAAAGTTATTAATCAACAGTATTAAATCGAGTGCATCGTTGGACGGTCTACTGTCATAAGTGTTACTGATGTGAATGAGTTCCTGGGTTCGATGGTTCTCAGGTTGAGCGAGTGTCATTATGTTTCCATCAAGAATATCTTAGTAGCAGCCCGAAGCCTGAATGTATGCCCGGTTGATAGCAAGATTGTTGATAGACTCGAATGGGCTCCCATTATATGGGACTTAGATATAACTGGTGAAATGTGGGTGTACTGAAGGTAGACCTCGGCCGAACCTCTGGAGGAATACAAGAGTGATGTTCCAAATCCCCCACACAGCTACCCACATTATATAATTAATAGTAGTTTCATATTTTATAGGACGGTGAATGTAACATTAAGAACATGACGAAGACTTTCCCGATTCGCGGATTCGTCGATGTCACACCACTGAGCGTGGGAGCTTTGAAGGTAAGCATGATTTTCGAAAAAGGTACTTCAAAAATATGCCTAGAATATATAAGCCTTGACTAAGGCATTCACATAATTCTGTTTTAACTGAAAATTCTCTTTCCAGGTCGCTCTAGTCAACCACGGGCCCTTGTCCGTCTCAGTCCATGTCACCGATTCTTTCTCTAAATACTCATCTGGAATCTTCTACGATACTGAATGGTAAGTGTAGTTTAAAGATTTTCTAACGGTTAACCCATATACAGGGTGTTTGGTGCATCGTGTGCCAAATTGAAATGGTCATCTGCTATCCTTTCAGACCCCTAAACACTTATCATGCCCTGTGGAGTTTTTTTCATCGACTTTTTATTGTTTTATTAAAAAAATACCCAAATTTTACATTCAAATACAAATTTTAAAAAAAGTATAAGTCGTAGACTCTGAATTTTAATTTTATTTAGATTTGTATTGTATTACAGTACTTTTAAATTCAAAATTAGTGGCATTAGCCATCTAGTTTTTTTTAAAATTTACTAGCAAAGTTTCGAACTTCAATTAAAGCTGTCCATGTTACAGCTATTTACATGGCTATAAAAAAAAAACCAAAAGCGACCGGGATCTTCCAACTCTCTCAAAAATTCTCTAATCTATCCTCTTGCTAGTGATGTGCCACATGCCATAAAAATCTTTTTACAACTTTGTGAATTCGCTAGAATTGTGAATCGAGTCACAAAATACTAAATTCCAAATTACGATTTCAAAAAATATTTTTGCTTAAATGATACCTGAAAAACTTATTAAATCTGTTATCTCACTCTTATAAGATAAAATCTGTCTCGTATCTCTCTTTAGGAGTGGGGGGGGGGGGGGCTGGAAGGGTTGGGTTATGGAATTCTGTCGGTTTATGTTACACACGGATGTGGATGATCCTATTTTTTTAAAAGAATACTGTGGACGGATGAATCCAAATTTACCAAAGAAGGGATTCTCAATCTTCACAATCTGCACCACTGGACAAACAAAATGGAAAACCCACGTGTTAAAAGACAGAAATCTTTTCAAAGGAGGTTTAGTGTAAACGTTTGGGCAGGAGTAATTGGGAATCAGGTAGTTGGACCACATTACCTGCCCGATAACCTCAATGGCGATAACTATTTGGAGTTCCTTCAAAATGACCTGCCCGAATTAGTGTCAGAGGTGCCCGTATTTAATGAAAATGTGCCCAAAGTATTCCAGCATGACGGCTGTCCCGCGCATTGGTGTTTGACTGTGAGGGAATATCTCGGCGATGTGTTCCCCAATGCGTGGATTGGTCGCGATGGCCCTATTGCATGGCCAGCACGTTCCCCAGACCTAACTTCGCTAGACTTTTATGTCTGGGGACGTGCCAAAGACTTGGTATACGCCACGGAGGTTACGACTAGGGAGGTACTAGTTCAACGCATTGAAACAGCGTTCAATAAAATTAAGGAGGAAATGCGACTTTGTACAACAACTGTAGAAATACGAAATAGATGTTGGGCCTGCATTCGCAATAGAGGCTAACAATTTGAGCATAATATGTAAAAATATTAAATAAATGTAAAAATAGCAATTTTTTATTTCTAGTAAACCAATCCTTTCAGCCCCCCCCCAACCCTAAAGAGAGATACGAGACAGATTTTATCTTATAAGAGTGAGATAACAGATTTAATAAGTTTTTCAGGTATCATTTAAGCAAAAATATTTTTTGAAATCGTAATTTGGAATTTAGTATTTTGTGCCTCGATTCACAATTCTAGCGAATTCACAAAGTTGTAAAAAGATTTTTATGGCATGTGGCACATCACTAGCAAGAGGATAGATTAGAGAATTTTTGAGAGAGTTGGAAGATCCCGGTCACTTTTTTTTTTTTTTTATAGCCTTGTAAATAGCTGTTACATGGACAGCTTTAATTGAAGTCCGAAACTTTGCGAGTAAATTTAAAAAAAACTTGATGGCTAATGTCACTAATTTTTAATTTAAAAGTATTGTAATACAATACACATCTAAATAAAATTAAAATTCAGAGTCTACGACTTATACTTTTTTTAAAATTTGTATTTGAATGTAAAATTTAGGTATTTTTTAAATAAAACAATAAAAAGTCGATGAAAAAAAAACCCACAGGGCATGAGAAGTGTTTAGGGGTCTGAAAGGATAGCAGATGACCCCCCCAGTCGACCATTTCAATTTGGCACACGATGCACCAAACACCCTGTATTACTTTAGATTGAATGCCTTGCTAGATCGAGGTATAAAACAAAATGCATATATAGCTATGGATAATTTAGTTTAGTTAGACATTTTAGTTAATGAAGCATGTTTTTTGAATGTCTGTGTAAAAGCCGGACATAATGAAATTGTTTCATGGACTATGGAACTCCAAAAAATCGAGTGGTTTGATTTGGAAACCTAACTACAATGATTGTTTATTTACTATTTCAGCAACCAGCTCCATCTGAACCACGAAGTGTCCTTGGTTGGGTACGGCGAGCGTGATGGTGACACCTTCTGGATTCTGAAGAACTCCTGGGGCCCGCAGTGGGGTATCGGAGGGTACATGTACATTTCTGCCAGGGACAACACTTGTGGCGTTGCTACTGAACCCACTTACGTTGTATTTTAAGACTTATTGACTCCTACGACTGATGACTGACCTGACTGACTTGGCTATACTGGCGACAAAACGGCTCCGATGAAACTGTGTTTTTATTATATTATTTAGCAATTAATTTCAATAAGCACGTGGAATTTTTATTTAGTTTTTAAGTAATAAATTCAAGGAATTATTCTTGTTTTTCTTTTTTGCCCGAAAATACAGTTCCTGTACAGGTGGGAGAACAGTTTTGAACCTCTGTCTGACTTAATTGAGTCTGGCAGAAATATTTCTAGCTCTACACTAGATTTAGTGACCACTGGATCTCGTTCTAAGTTCACTAATCTCAATATTTTGATCTTTTTACACTTAACATTCAATTCTGTTATGACCATTCATATCTATCATCTTTCCTCATAACTATGAATTTGTTGTCGACGCATATTTTCTCCAAAACCCGTCATTATCTCTGATAACACTGCCAAGTGCGATTTCGTATTCCGTATTCGTTGTTCGTCGCCTACGTGAGGAACTTGCGCCAAGGTACGCTAGGGTACCAACCACGTTACACTTGCGGTGGCCACTGCCTTCACACAATGGTGGAGGGTCCAAAACTTATTGTTGCCAGCCTACAGCCCATTGGGCCAAACTCATCCTGACGCAATGCAGTCTCGTTATTTATTGTTAAGATCTGGTTTTATAGGGTCGTGAATTTATCAAGCTGTTTTATAATTAAAAGATTGATAAGTGACAGGCGTCCTACTGACGAAGTGCGGTTTGTTGAGCACTGTTCGAGTAGATAGTACAGTTGTGAATCGTGATCTTTTGGTTTTCGATGACAAGTCGCAATAGGGACGACGATAACTCGTCTTATATACAGTAGATAGGTACTACCAAGTCCAGGTCTATTTGGTTTGTCCGAGCACTTTTAATAAAAAATTCGGATTTACAGCAGGCAGGCCTTCGTCTTAAATACCTATAGGTCTATAGTGAGATCACTTGCAAGTTGAATATGGTCAAAATTAGATTTAACGTCTCCGTAGCGCAGCATAAGACAACCTACTGAACAAAGGACTAGTCCTTTTGCCCAAAAGATGAGTGGTCATATCACAAAAGGATCTAAAAAACTACTGTATTCTTCTATTGTAAAACCAACAAAAAACTACATACCACGATCTAATTATTCAATAAGACCGAAAAACAAATCCCATGAATATGAATGTCATCTCGAACTGCTCCTAGTTAGTCCACTAAGCGGCATAATGTCCTATGATTTACGTCCCCGAGCATTTCTCACCCATAAATCGGTATGACGAATGTGTGAACAAATTTTCGTCTACGCTCATGCCGTGTTGATTTATTTGCCTGGATTCAGAGCAGGGATTGCATTGTACGTGGAACTGACTATATTTGGGAATTGAGGACGGGTCATGTAATTCTATGCGTTTGAAGATTGGCCGCGAATTTTGATGAGTTTGTTTGTTTGGAGGTAGAGGTTTATGGTTTGTTGCCTTGTGATTTTAACTATGTACCTGCATGCTCTTCGAATATTGTTGTCTGTTCTTCTTTTACATAGAATGAGGCGGCGGCGGTGCGATATATTATGGATTAACTGTTTGTATTGGTGAGAAGAAGCACACCCTCGAGAGAAGTGGAAGGAATGGCGGGAGGTCTCTGACCAGGAGTGGGACAATATGGGCTAACTAAAAAAAAGGTTTACTGGTAGAATATGCCTTGTGGCATCAAGTCCGCCTATGTACCACTGTTGTACATGAAGTTTAAATAAACAAATAAAGGAAATCTACCTGCTTGCCTTTGTCTTCCATTCAGAATTACTCAGTAGTAGCCCAGATTTTGAACTGGTGCTCGGTTGATGGTTGCAATATATTTGACCCTATTACTTTAAAGCATAAATGTTGAAATGTGTGTATACAATAGGTAAGTACACCTCTGCTTATTTCTTCGGAGAGTACAGGTGTGATGTTATGTCTTGTATGTAATGCTGAAGTAAATCTAGAAGTTTTCTAGTGGCTGTTTACGATGATCAATGCCTTTCCAAGATATTTTATTTTTTAAGTTTCCCCACACTTAGATTTATTATTATTTATTACTCCTGTATCGTGGGCGTTACCCAGAACAACTTCCCGTAGGTCATACAAATATTTGTTCCGTACGGGGTATGTACATCAATAATAAGATCGTAACATTAATCGAACAAAGTGAAAGAAAATACTACCTACTGACTTTCTACTAGGTTCAATTTATATGGAAATTCGTACCACATAGTTAGTGGTTCTCTATTAAAAGTTAGTGCTAACTGCTACGTGTATAACTATTTGAATCTAGGCACATTGTCTGCCAGCGTCCGAGAATTTCTATTAGCATTAGAAAGGTGTTCCATGACTCGATAGTGGTAGGTTGAGCAGCTGTTACACGCTGATCATGAGTCTAAGTTATAAGCGGGAGCGTTTTTATTTTTCTTTGTTTTCTTTACTGTAGACCCTTTGCAACATCGTCCCAATAAGCTAGTGGTTCAGAGGTTACCATGTACGGAGGCACTGAATAATTGTACCTTAATTACATTTTGTACTACATATACATATAGAAAGTGGTTCTTGCATTAGGCATTTACAAGAGCTTGATAAAACTCACTACTATACAAATGTCGCAGATTTTATCAAAATCCATTCGATCCATTTTACAAAAATTCGGTTTTACAGCCAGCAAGATCAGGCCTGCTTTGTATCAAAGCGTGTACGTATAGAGCACGGGCGGTTCTAGCTAGGCTAGTGCAATTAAAAACATAGGTTTTTAGTATTTAGGAGGTGCTTAGTTCTTGGCTAGAAAGGACACATACCAATACTAAATTCCCTTACAACCAAAATCTCCACGTTACAAGCCTTCCAAATACAGAATCCCCCACACTTGCTCCACACCCGATCAACGCTCTATTTAAATCAGCCGGTCCGTGGCGACTTCAGCACGCAGAATGCAAATTTCATCTCGATTGGGAGTGAAACTGTCCCTGCAACGTTTCTACTGTCCAGCACAGCCATGAGAAATCCTTTTATAATAATACTTCGTCTACAATTCGCTGGGGCTTTGAGCTCAGAACTCGAATGAAAGTTCAAGATATTCTGATAAACATTTGCAATTGATTTAAACTTTTCTGAGAACCGGAGTTGTGTTTAAGTTTTGCACGGGGTTGAGCATTAAGAATATTGTGCAAGGCTGCTTGCTTGGTCTTTGGACATGTCATAATAATCATGGTATATTAAAAATGCTAAATTACAGTACTGTCTGGCAGTCTGTTACTTTTTATGCCTAACAGCTGAACGTATTTTGATGTGTTCATAAGTAGTCCATAGTGGACCGCTTAGGACAAGTTAGGTCATACATTGGTGGTACATAAAGCTAAGCTGCAGGAAAGATATAGCTGGTGATATGATTCAGCTTTTAGGAGGACGCGAATTGATTCACACTACATTTCTCAGTAAGTTTTCTTCAAAGTGTGTTAATCTTCTTCTTAACGTCTTGATGTCAATTTAAATTGGGTCAGCCGAAAATTTGCCGACGAGTTTGGCATTTTCAGTAGCTTCCATCAGCTCCTGTGATATGCAAGCAACACGGGACAGGCAGGACACGATATCAAGGATCCTATCGTTTGTGGGGCAACACCACAAGTGTGTTATTGTGATGTGTCTCATAAGTATCTGTACTTTTGTAGAGGTTAAGCTAAAAATAGCTACTAATATTTAAATTAGCTCCTTTGAAACCTTTCTACCAAGTTTCATTTAGTGAAGCCACTGGTTTTAATGTAGATACTCATAACTATGTAGTACCTATATACCGGGATTTTAATTAAATCGTTTATAATGAAACTCCTTGCTTTATCGTGCTGCCTTATATTACATTTTCAAGATGAGGTATAGAAGCGGAGTTAATTTAGGGGCTGCGGGATTTTTTTTGAGAAAATATTTCTTTGGTAAAAAACGGAAAATCTTTAATTATATAACGAAGTTACTTTGGTCAGGTTACGGTAAGTAGCTTCGTTCTAATAAGTCTGATTATTTTCTGGAAAAAAAAAGAAATTTATAATGTTCTTGCAGATTTGCTGTAAGAGACTATTAGCCTATTTCCATACAGTCGTAAATAACAAAGCCTGTCGTACTTAAACGAGTTCCGTGTACTGACGAGGTGAGCGAGACATGAAGAGATACAAATACAAACAACTGTTTCAGAACTACATTAAGTACATCAAAAATAGGTCTCTGGTCTCCACACTAGGGTTCCCTGTATCGTGGAGATTGCGAATATGGAACCCCTGTTGTGTTCCTATCTCTAGTACTTTGGTACGACTATGGGTCAGTGTACTGACAACATGGTGAATTAAAAAACGTCCACTGGGCGCTCATACCGCGCTGCATTGAGAACAACTCAAAAAACACCCCGACACACCTACAAAAAATGCTTGACTTCGACTCGTACAGCAATAGTGGCACGAGACACGTTGACCGTTCCATTGTGTCGTTTTATTACAGCCAAGCGCCCGATCATTTCGTCACACGACAACAAATCCTTAAAACGACCCATCATCTGAAATGCCATCTAAACCTAACGTGATAAGGTTCAACTTGTGTTTTTAACACGGAACGGTTTTACGTTTTAACGTTTATAGTTTCTTTAGACTGAGCCACTGAAAATGCAACCTTATGGCCCTTAGTTAGAGTTATAATTGCTTTATACTTTTCTCTTTTTCTTTTTGTGTTAGTTGGGATGAGATAGGCGCAAAGCGCACCCGCGGGCTGTCACGCGCCGCGTATTGTCGGTAGGTCCGGCGATGCTCGGCAAAAAGCGATACAACGATAAAAAGGTGAGCCGGCTCGAATGGATATTGAAGTGGACGCTACTCATAATAAATTGTTCATGGAATTAAAACGGTAAGACGGGAAATAATTTCGAACGTGTGCATGGGATGGGGCCGTTTCGTCTCAGGTCTAAGATGCAGGTGTGATTTAAAATTAAAGGCTGGAATGATTTTGACATTTGTCAAATTACCCTATTTTACATTAGGACAATTAAAAAAAAGACTTAATTTAATAAAATTATTCTTACATTCTATTCCCGGGTCGGGTTACAGACTCAACCCCAATTAACGCGCGAAATGTGGGTGTACTATTAGGTAGGTACACTTCTGCCTAATCCTTCGGTGATTACAGGCATGATTTATGTGTGTACGAAAGTTTCAGCAAAAGTACGAAAGCTTAGACTTTTCTAAACAACGGAACTTAAAACGTATACCAATGAAAGAAATATTCCCCAGCTTAAAATATAAAGTAGCAGAACGTCTTGTAACATTAATACTTCGCCCTTATCTTTTATCTTCGAGCATATTTTTCTTTGTAACAACTTCTCCTTGAATTTTCACCTTATTTGTAATATTACTCTTTTTGATTAGAGGCTTTTGTTTAATAGCAATTAGTACCAGGAAGGCGTTTATTTTCACAAAGTTGAGTTATTAAACTCATTATGAATGGAGCGAAATTTTTAATTAGAAGTTTTCAGTTAATTTTGTAGCTTTACACTTTATGGTATCAGTTTATAGGTTTTGTGGTCAAGAACAAAAAACTTAATTATACTGTTAATATTGTAGTAGATGTGATAGTGGACATAAACACAGTTTCCTGTGCAAGAGCAATAAAAGTTTTTCTACACGAGTTCTAGTTACAACGTGTCTCATTACACAACCTATTTAGCATACATGTCTCACGAAACGTCAAAATTTTGACCATTAAAATTAAATACACAACGAATAAAATTTCTCAGATTACCACACAGGCTCTTCTTAATTATAATTTATTCGTTAAAAATTGAGTGTTCCCTAACTATAGTGAATTTCACCTATCAGTTGATAGATCAGCCGTAAACTGAGTACTAAGGCCCCTTCCCACAGCTACCGTGCACTCTATCAGATCGTAATAAACAAATACAACGGGAATTTTTACTGTGAGTCGCCTTAGATTAATGTAATCAACGCCCACTTGTTGATATTTTGTGTGAATTTTATTGAATCGTGGGCGGGGAGCTTTTGGAGCTTTGGGAAGGTGAAAGGCGAGGTGGTCGGAAAAGTATGAATATGATAATAGGTATTAAGTCATACAAACCTACGCGAAAAGTAGCTTTGGTCAGTTAGTCGTTATTTAAACTTTTTGTTCTTTGTTATTGCGGGTCGTACTCCAAATTACGTTACCCATTGGTAATAATGTTTTGTGACTTCATAATGATGTCGTAATGTTCATATTTGGGCTTTATGCTGCTATAATAAGGGAGGACAGTACCTAATATAATCTATTGCTGACATCTGCTGCAAACAGGACGTTTGATGTTTTATAGTTATCTAACAAACAAAACTAGCACAAAATAAATTCCAAATCTTGAAAACAAAAATGATACCTACGTTAAATAACATGTTCAGAATTTGCAAATCTGCTGTAAAAGCGGTCACTCCTATAAGGATGTCCATGAGACATTACGAGATGCATCCGAGACTATGCAAGTCTGCTCTAAAAGCAGTCACTCCATTACGGATGCCCGTTAGAGACTACGACATGCCCGCCCACCTGACCAAAGTTGCTGATGAACGAAACCCGGATTTTTGTCAAAGTCAAAGATAATGCAAATCCTTTTGAATTACGATGCCTGTTAAAATTCTTAAGTAGGCATCTCACTAGTACGTTAAAATAAGTAAAATTGAACGGACCCCCGAACCGGTTCCTGCGTCTAATTAAGAAAGTTATTTATGGCCTATAAAATAATAAAGAGGTAGACCCCGGCTTATCTGCTGAGTCACAGGAAATTGGTGGGATGCAAACATTATTTAAAACTGCAGTTTATATGGGAAGCCTTCTTGTTCGCGATTATAGTTGTAATTTATCATTAAAAGTTTAAATTAAAACTGGGAAGTTTGGACGGCAAAAGGACGAGTTGTGTCAGCCGTTCGGTGAATTATTATCATTGGAGTTTCTGTATTCGTAGTATTATTATTTGTCATTATTATTTATCATCGATTTGTTTCATCGGTAGGTGGTAGTTCTCAGGTATTCTGGCACTGTTGTGTGAAGCAAGCTCCAAATCTGCGGTGACATCATTAAAAGGTTTTCGCCCGCCTTTAGGTAACAATCGAATGCCAATAACACACATATACGTATATATATACGACGTGTCAAACAAAAACCGCCTCACAATTTTTTATAGCGGGTTAGAAAACAATAACGCGGACACAATGAGGATTTGTTACATATGCCAGACGTGAGAAGACAATAGGCTGTATTAGAAAACAATATCAGCTGCAGAGGAACCAGCTCACGAATGATATATCGATTAAAGATTACAACATCGGCATCGATTCGAACGGGGGTATTGTATTGACATCTTTGTGATTGAACGTCTCGATACCGCGAACCTTGTTTATATACACTAACGATTTCACTCGATGATTTAAGAGTTCCGAGCGCTTTGTGGCTCTACCTTCTACTTGGAAGACTTGATTTAATTTTATGTGCATTCTGGATTAAACTGTTCCCCATAAACCACGGCGGTATGCCGCGTTACGTTTACGATCTCCTGAAATATGCGGTTTATTTTGGTGTTGGAAAACATTTTAAAAAGTTATTGGAAAAGAATGATTTTATTGCCACATTGATTACTAATCAAATGAGAAGGCTTCTGGTCGTGCTGGTCAATTCCAATGCCAACGATTTCTTCAATCAGATTTTATCGTGACAGTCGTCGTGGACGTCGGCAACTGGCCGAGGAATGCTTCTCGTACTTCACGTTTCATGTTTTTTACGACCAGTAGCTAGTTTATGAACGGTGGACAAGTTTGAGATTCAGCTGATAGCGACCGCTTCTACTTTACAATGCCGCTGAACTAAATAATTTTGGGTATTTCGGTAGCGATTTGGAATAGCTTCCATCGTGTTATTTTCGTAAGAATCCCTTCAAAACACCTGCTATTTTATTAATGGAATGCTAACATATTTTTAATTTAAGACATCAATTATGTAGTCCAGACCTTGATACACATAAAACCTTGAACATTTCTTTGAAAACCCACAACTCTTATCGCAGCCAGCCATCCAGTTATAAAATATGACGATCATAAACACTGGGCACCTGCTCATAACAGGATTTTCTTGTATTGCCACTGGTACGAATCGCCCTTTGTCTATCTTGTGGAAAGGCTACGCTATTTTATTTGTTTGTGGTAGGCCAAAAAGAGTACTTATATTAAACATTCTATCGATAATCTATTTATTCTTCTTCTTTATCGTGTGGTTAGTGCCTAACCTGGTGTCAGAGTTTTTATGCCACCCAAGGGCCTCTGACTTGGCTTTTACATGCCGTTGAGAAATATCTCTCAGACATGCTGAATTCCTCACGATGTTTTCATTCACCGAAGCAAGTGATAATTATAGGTACAATATGCAAATAATTCCGAAAAATCAGAGGTCCGTGTCTGGGGTTCGAACTCGAGACCTATGACTTGGCAGTCCAACGGTCACACCACTAGACTATCACTGCTCCATCTATCTATCTATCGATTGAGTTATTGTTACTATCATTTACCATTAAATCGATCTAAGTATTATTATTGCGATTGAAAAAGTCTGACATTTTATCTCTGTCGTTATCAATTTTTAAGTTGCAGAATACATCGCTTTTTGGTTCACTGCATTTAGCATTATACATTATGTAAACACGATCAAAGCAAAAAGAATCGGTGAATGAAGATTTCGGCTTCGACCAGATTCAGAATGAAGATACATACCTACAATGCTTTGACGATGCCGCTCCTGATAAAACAATTAACATAACTAAATAAAGAGGGGTAAGAATTATTTATTCATTGACTTCTTGTTATGTGGAGGGGATAGAATCCTTCTGTTGTCAGCGAGATACTTAGCATGTGGTTTTATGAATGTTATGCCCAGCCAATGATATAGCATAAGTTGGAGGTTTTAAGGTTCGTTTATTGTTTCAAGGTGATACGGCTCACCAGGAAGAGCTCGTGGCTTAATAATACCAACCACTCGGGTTGATCTTTAGGTTAAGCCGTGCTTGCCTAGGTTGGGCCGTGGATGGGTAAACACCCATTCCATACTGAGTTGCTTCCGTGCCTCGGAAAACACGTAAAGCCATTGATCCCAGCTGTCATTTGTAGATCTTTGACAGTCGTTACATGTAGTCAATGCCACTGACTTTCAGGCCACTGACTCAGTGGCCTGAAAGTCTGACAACCAGTCTTACCAAGGGGTAGCGTATTGTCTAGTACGAACTGGTTGTGGAGGTCTGGTAGGCAGTCGCTTCATTCATACTGGTATTCAGCTGCATCCGTTTAGACTGGAAGCCGACCCCAACATAGTTGGGAACAGGATAGGCAGATGATGTGATACGGCCCATCTGATCATCAAATACTTCCAGTGAAGTACATGTATGTGTGTATACATGCTTACTAAAAGATTAAAATCAATGATGACTGATGAATTATCTCCAGTAGGTATACCGTTGTCATAGATTATACATACGAAGTGGGTTCAGCTATGCTCCGTCACTTTTATCTGGTCTTTATCAACCTCGCCAGAATCTTCTGAATGTCATCGCAATAGTCCAATCCAGGCAAGGTTTTCAGTAATTCTTGTAATAGCCACAAGACAAAGCAAAAACAAAACACAACCCAACACATTTAATTCCAAGTTACCAATACTCTCTTCGTATTATTAAAACCATCTCGACCAAAGTTAATAATTAAACATTTTTTTCTTGCAAACAGGCTCTTGAAAGGGTAACATGCATCGTTGGCGCTATTTATAAACGTTCCGCTTAAAGTTTTTTTTGTTGTCGCTTCACTTCTGTGCGTCTGCGCACCTGCCGTCGCGGGCACAGCTCATTGGCTGGTGCACGAGTCAATAACATCTAACTAAGGAGTGAGGCCACCCTTACGGCTGTTTTCTTAGCCCTTATCTTGAGTTGTTCAATCGCGCACCTGATTTTGTTTGTTGGGTTGGTAGTGTCAGTTATGGGGTTTTAGAATGTTACTGCTTACACTGTCTTTTGTTTCCTGACACTTTCTATTATTACAGTCTGGTTTTCAAAGCTTAGTTTTAGGTCGGTTCATCAAATAAAGGGATTATATTCAAAGTTTTGAATTTGACAAATTCTAGCCCTTTAGTCCCTTATGTTTTTATTAAAAGCAGCTGCCCAAAGTACCTTTAATAAAATGGTTGTGATTAGTCGCTTGAAAGTTTTGACATCTGGAACCGCCTTCTACGTTTAAAATCATAAATCTTGCTTTTTAAACTTCCATAAACTAACTTTTATGTCTCCATTAACATGGCATATTCTATCAAGATCACAGATAATACGTGCGCTAAATAACTGAATATTAAAAAAAAAATACAACAAATAGAGTAATAAATAATACAGTAATGCCACATCAAGACGTAATACATTAGTCAAGTTGGTTATCACAACATCTCCGTCCAAATTCCGTGCTTAAATGGAACATATTTATTGTAAAGGTGCTGATCCAAAGTAGCCCATGGCTGAGATACGTTTTTATTGGCTTCGCTTTGTATGAAAATGTAAAAGGGGTTGTAATCCCCGAAGGGTAAGGCAGGTGTAGGTACCATATAGTACACCCACATTTCGCCAGTTATGTTCTCATGTAATAGGGGGCGGGCCTATTGTCATCAATCGGGCACAAATCCAGATTCCGTGGCTGCTACTGAGAAACCCAATAACACTGCCGGCCCGGGAATCGAACCGAAGACCTCAGCTGTCTCGCTTGCGATAACTCGACAAAAGACGCAGTCAAAAAAAATTAAAGAAGAAAAAAAAACAGTTTGAATGAGGAAAATAAATCAGTTTGAATGGTCTGTACATTTTACATATCCACTGTTTGTGGATGGTTGGTTGGCTTTATAGCCAAGTACGGCAGTATGGACGGCTACTTTAGTAACACGCGAAGAGATTGACAATGGCTGATAACATTTACTGGTGCACTGTCTATAGCCGAGCCATTAAACAAATGGACAGGTTTAAGAAAGCAAATTGATTGTTGTGATAAGTCACTCGGACTGGACGAGGTATTTGATGTGTGCTGTTTCAAAATATAGTAATTATCTTTAGGTGTTCGTATTCGATTGGCATTTGAGATCTGGTTCCTTCGAAATTCAAAATATTATAACTACCTAAACATACGTACGTCGAGAATGATTATTTTTACGTCTCTTAAAATGGAAATTTGATTATACATACATACATAAATTAACGGCTTTTTTGTATAGGGGTTAGTCAAAAACTTCAGTACGATACCTACTACGATCCTTAAAAACGAGTACATGTATCTAGTCACACACTCATGCCGATTACCAGCTTTCATAAGAACACCTTTCTTTGATCATAATTATTACGAAAATGAAGTGGTTTTTCATAACATTACAAACGTCTGCAATTAGAAAACTCCTCTAATCATCATTACCATCAATCGAGCAGCTTTCAAATAACACTGCAAACAGCAATGTCAATCGGCGCTTTGACAATTAAATGTAACAGCTACACTGCTCCAGCGGTTTTAAGAAAACGCAATCAAAGGTAAAAACCGCGGCGTCTCACGTGTCGACCGCCGTCCAATAGTTCGTCGCGTCTGCAATTATCTGTCATTAACTAGGGATTTAAGCTTTTTGCGTTAGAAATGGCTTTCGATCGCAGATGCAGTACAATTAGCGGTTTCTTGAAGGTGTTTGAGAAACCCTGCGAGTAATGTTAGTGGTAGGTTAGAAGCTAATTAGTCTACAGGAAAGATACTTGATTACTTTTAGTTGAATCAAAAGAGCTTCTAAATTACCTACTGATCTTTAATGTCAATAACATGCTATAATGAGGTATAAAGATTAGCAACTATATTTAACCATGCAAATAGAGAAAAGCAAAAATCGATACGTCTTTGACGAGCTTCTTATGTCCGAATCGAAGATACACATTCGTCTACTTAGCTACATTATGTTGGCCCAGTACGTCACATTGATCGCCAACTTAGGTTTACAGAATGTTTACCTCACAAACTGTAAAAGTTTCCTCATTGAGCTGTTGACGCTGAGTTGCTTGCAGGTATAGATTCTAGTTATTCAAGTACCAGGGAATAGGGTGTGGCGATAGCGTCAAGCTTTCCGATTTGAATAAACACAATGTAGTACTAAGTTGGCATAAAATAGGAGCAAGTAAGTAGTGGTCTAGGCGACCAGTAGGCACTTGATATGGTAACCCGTTTGCGCCAGTCGAGTTTACGTACACCTTGCGCTCTATCGCCGATCTCTTGCAAACGGTCATGTTGTCTACTTTGCTGTTCGTTTCGTTTTATTAAAATAAGCGCAGCCTTCGGAAATGAAAACTCAAACCCAAAGCAATTTTTTCAATTAGATCACTAGATTACAGGCACTTTTGAATGTCAAAAAACAAAAATAGAGAAGCTATAGTCCCAGTCACAGGGCATAATAACTTGTGAAAGTGCTGTACCGCGAAAATATGTTTATTTCTGGAAGTAGTTATTTTAAATCAAATTCACAACAACAATTTGCTCAATAGTTTAAAAGTCGACCGAGCGAAGAAATGCCGTAAGAAATACAAAGGTGATGGTCATTCTAGATTGAGGACTTCGGATTTAGCATCCCCTAGAGTTGTTTTTCGGGCAATTCTTTTATAAAAGGAGACTAGTGAAAGAAAGGAACACATGTTAAAAAATTAATGAGCCATTTAGTCGACTGCAATAAGACGACATGGTGGAACGAAAATTATAGTGGTCGGATTTTCATGGGATTTTATTTTGAGTTCTTAGAGGTGTCGAGAAGAAAATTAAAACGTCTATTTTAATTAAGATTTCGTTCTGCCCTTTGAGTTACTTTTGTCTAATAGCACTTGGCTAATATCCTTTCAGGGAAGATACTTAATTGCGGAAATCACAGCACTGTTTTGGTGGTGTTAAGCTAAAAGTTTGCAATGAACTATCGAGTAGGCGCTAATGAGAAAATAATAAAAGTTCAATATTCGGTTATCTCTAATTAATTTGGTCAAATTATTAAGTCGTTTATTTATGACAATATTATAGTGTTTTAAAAATCATATTTTAGAAATTAATAAAACTAAATGACACCTACATATTCAAAACGATTTTTCAAAACTGTGTGTTAATTGTTTTCAAATGTGTCAATACTATACTTGATATACACTCAGAAAATTATTTCCACTTTTTATTTTGTTTTCAATATGTGAATGACCGCATAATTTAATTTGCCATCATAATGACAGTTTATATTGAAAACGTGACCGGTCGTAATTACCGTATCTGATTGGTAAATATCCCGCGACCACACCAAGTTTGTTTTTTGTAGCAACGTCGCAAAACTGGAGCTGTCTTTTTAATAAAAATCAACCAGGAAAAACTTCAATTTGTCTACGAAATAATGAAGTCAATTTGCATAGCTAGGTAATAACTATAAACGATTTCATCTTAGACTGATGTGGTTCTTGGTAATCAAAGAAGAGGGTTCTTTTAATCTTTAGAAAGGTTTTCCGACGAGGTAACGGATGGAATTGACTCAATCCCTAACTCTCAATGCAATCTTCATAGCTTCACATCAGTCTCATAGATTGAACTTTAACCTGAAGCAATGAATAACTGGCACCAATGGCTTTCGGATTTCAGCTCCTTTCAAAGTAACAAGAGGACAATCCAAACAAAACGTAGTCTGACACCGTGTTTCCCTTTGCCCTAATCTATCGACTTACTCTTTTGTCCAGCGAAACGTTCTCGCACGCCATTATATTCTTTATCTCCATACTGCCACGATCGAAATTAACGTCACAACATTCACCTGCAAATTATCTCTCTATTTAAGCAGAACTTAAAATGGTATTTTCACCTTGCCACGCGAAAGTGCCCTCTGAGGTTTTGCCATTGTAAAGCATTTTCCTTTGACGCTAGTACGACAGGTGATTTTGTTTTTTGGTAAAATGTGGCGGCACCCCGCTGCATTTAAATATAATGACACAATGAAAAGGCTATATTTGTCGCTCTACTTAGGGGATTCTGCTTTTCCCCGTGTACCTTTTTGTATGAAAGTGTTGACGTTTGAGAATAAAACGACTGGAAACGCTCCTTTTGCCCCATATTACTAAATTGTGTAAGGGCAGAACGTTTGTGCCTGACATATTTTGCAGAGGAATTTCTATTGGGATTCTCATAGAAGTTCTATGGAATAATTAAAACTAATTAATTACAAAAAAAAATATTTACATAAAATAAACTAATTAAATATAAGCTAACTAAACAAACAGTATGATGCTTAAGCGTCAAAGTACTACTTCACATCGCTGTCATCCTTAAAATGTTAAATCGCTTTAAATGTTTGTATCCAAAATAGTTTTTCCTATCACTTCCTTATTGAATGTTTTCACCTAGCTCACCACACGTCACAAAACACAAACAGCACCGTCACTCGAAATAGACCGTATTGAAACAAAATAGACCACGTTGCACCAAAACAAAAGATTCAGCTTGAATGGACAATATGCTCACACTTACATGTGATCTGATGTACCGTGGGAACCCGCAACCCATCATACGGGGTCGAGTTAACCTGAGTTCACGGTAGCAACACTAGACAATGGCAGGAACCATCTTCGTTCCGACGATTTGTCACGCTATGTCCGTAAACTCTGCCCACAGTTGTCTCTTCGTCCCATCATTGTTCTGCAAACAATTGTGAAGTAAGCAGTAAACGAGTAGATGAAGCTTAGTGACCCGTGAAATACGAGAAAATGATCGTAATAGCTTGAGACACGGTTTAGTAGAAACGCTCTATGAAATGTGAGTCTGGGAAAGATACAATAATTCTAGTCACATGTGTGGCAATGATGATCGGTCTGCAATCTGTATGGTTGTAAATTCAATGCGAAAACTACTGTGCCATGTACCTACCATTTTAATAAGAACAATATTAGATTTGAACCCTACAAATTAGATAAGGTAGAAAACATAAAGGTTCAAATGAGTCATAGTCAATGCAAACACACCCATTTATCTCACAAGTCATAGCTCGAATCTTAATAACATTCGTAATCGTTTCGTCTGCAACAAGACAAAAAAGGTGTTCATTAATTTCAATCAAACTGCTCAAGATAACAAAGAATTAGAAAGGATGTTGGTGCAATAAAATTATGTAATGATTGACACGTAAATTAATAGCCCAAAATCGCATGCACATCAATTGTCTGGAACATTTTAAACAGAACGGTCTAGATTGAGCCCCGAGTCAGATCTGTCACAGATACCGTGGCATTAGCGTGTCAACTAGATTAAATTCGTCCGTTCTAAATTGACCTCCACTGACCTTTCAATAGGTGACTTTATAATGAGAAGTAGGAAGGATGGACGGCCAGTTAAACGAACACCTATCGTTTAACTGGTCGTGGAGAGATAAGGCGATGGGGAGTGTACCGGCGTGGTCTTCAATGCAATGTCGGGCTTAGTAGTACAAACAAGGAGACACGTGTGCCTTTGTGTATGTCAGTTTGTCCTTGGTGGTATAAAAGGGTATCAACAAAAGCTTTCAGGACAGATGGTCGGTTGATGTCATCAGATTTGGGTTATCTTTTCGCTTCGGGTTGGATTCGTGTTTGTTCTTCTGAGAATGTGATTCTAATTTAGGATTTCTGGACACGTGTTTAGCGTTAGGTACGCAAATGGTTTGTTTTTTGAATTTGACAGTAAGATTTAAACAATTAGGAGTGCATATTATTATTATTGTTTTTTCTGCTTACAAAATAATTGGATATTAAGATTAATCTGAAATACAGCCTCGGCCTATCTCAAGGAGCAGTTGCTCATCTGTTATTCTTTGTGCTTAATTTAAACTACACTTAAAAAATAAAACAAATAATAACAATAGTCACAATTTTGCTTCCCGACTGATTTGATCATGAACAATAGTATAGGTAGTATTTCAGCTTTAGCAGAAAATACTTTGCTAATTTACATCATTTGAAAATATTACCAACATGATTTGCGAACTGAAATTCATTAATTATTATTATGATTAATTTTACTTTATTTATTTTTAATTCCACATTCTCACAAGAATTCTTAAACACCTAAAAGGCACCTACATAATCGTAACCGCACATTCCGAAATCAAGTCAGACCTAACATTCCAAAGTTACACAAACAATAATATCATGGTCAAACCCGACAATTTGTATTTAGTAGCAAACAGCAATTACATCAATGTCGTGACTTTAATGTCGTTCAACTATTAGCCTAGTTTCTAAAATAGCCACACTATTTACTTATCTACTAAATTGAAACTAAAAGGGCTTCAGAAAGACGTAGTCAATGATCGTGGGAAGAGCAGTGCGCCTGACGTCTTCATCGGGAGTTGCTCCAGATGTTTGTTCGTATCTATAACTTGCCTCTCGCCCCTGCTTCGCACGAGTTTTATGACTTCACCATACATCGATTTTCTTCATTATGTGTGTTAAATAAATGGATTATGGAAATAAAATAGAACTGTGGTGATTCATGAGATAACAACTCATTGAAAAGTATGGATGAAGAAGACATACTGCGCCGACAACAAATATATTTGGTAAGGGCTTGATGATGATGACACATAAACCTTCTGAAACAAATTCTTTATAATGTACATCATGGAAAATTGCATCAAAATTAGTTCCGTACTTTAAAATTCTCAATCAGACAGACAAACAGACACAAACGGCGATTTAAACTTAGATGTAGATAATTTCTCATACTGTTTAAAGATAGCTACAGCATAGCTTTAATGTGGTTCTACATCCATATGTTCAGCACTTATGCTTAAAGATAGTTTTATTTGCTTCTTATCTTTGAAGGTCCAATCTGACTCATATATTGGAGTAGGTTGGTCAATTCTGTGACGTCATGATTTCTATATCGGGCTGGATATACAGTGGTCATAACTGCTTGATTATTACATTTAGATTGTAGAGTTAATTGGTGGAAAAACCATACGGTAGCGCTGTTTAAGTGTACCTTACGTTATGATTACGTAGACTTAATAATATATTATTATGTATCTACAGAAGTGGTTTCTTATGCAAAGTCCGCTACAAGATGGAAGGGACATCGACGCACATCTTGTTCCCATAAATTCGATACTGTATACGTGATTTTATACGTGATAAATTACGAAAAATTCCTGTGCTGGAGGTCTACAATCATGTTCAGGATAACAGGATTTATGGTACCAGTTAGAGCGTCGATGATTACACCCTGTATCTATTTATATTCAAAGAACGTAATGAATTATAATAACATGTCACCTTCATCATTGATATGACTTAAAATTCTGCTTACCCTTTGAGGAAAAACCCGCTTACAGAATATATGAATGGATAATGAATGAGATAGTTTTATGTATAAAATGCAACAACATCAGTTTATTGGTATTCGTACGCAACTGTCACGATTGTAATTAATTGTTTGTGGTCGTGCGATTTCTGTCACGACAGAAGAAGCGTGACACTTCCCGTATCTATGTTTCCTGATTTATTGAATAGTGATTTTAATACAAAATCAATTAATCATAAGTTTTGAAGCTTCGAGCCTGTTTGAACCAAACATGAAACGACGCCCAATCGTCCAGTGCAAAAGACAAAAAAAGTTAATGTTGACTTTCAATAATCAGCGGAGTACAATTGTGTAATCGTACAATTACACTTGGTCGTTTGCTCGAATTCGATTGCTTCTGGAATTCGCACAAACGAAAAAGTGTAAAGGAACTGGGTCCGGGTAGGCCCGTCTGAGGGCAATCTTGATCGGTTTCATTGTTCGTCTTCATTTAAACTACTCGTACTGTAATAAATGTATCGGGTGCCCGAATTCGAGTAAAATCTTTCATGCACCCGAATACGGGCAACCGAACAAACGAAATTGCGCGATAACACATTTACAATGCCAATGCCATACATTTTGACAGTTTAACCAAATTAAAAAACTGCGTTATTTACGAACAGAAACAAGAGGGACTCGTCGATAAATAGAAAAATCCTCAAAAAGAACCAAAATAGAAACTTCCAATCATACAAACAGTTTTAACTGAGAACTTACTTTTCTAGAAGTCGGCTATATCATGCTTTGCATTTGAACGAGTCCTTGTTAGAGGTGACAGCGAGTGATTGACTGTAAAGCGTACAAGGTGTGGTATATTTAAATCCAAGCAGAAATGGACCGATTTACTGCTATATCTACAATGTTAGTTTGATCTAGTTCGCTTGTTGCATACAACATCTCAACTGTTTTCCCCGAAGAATATAGCGGAGGTAGTTGGTACACCGGCGGTGTTGTGTAAGTCTCTCTCTCATGGGCATGTCCCAGAAGGTCTCTACGGTGAGTCTATTGTCACAAGCTCGGCTTAAATCTATGCTACACGATGCTCCATACTGAGAAATTCCTATTGAACACTCACTGGAATTATATTATGTTTATTAACTCATAGCATGTTGCCCGGCCGAGAAATTTTGATGAACCGATGAGTACCCTAAACTCAGCAGTCACTTTAAGACAACATACAAAGTACCCAAGATATTCTTTTGCAACAAAAAATCCCGAGACTCCTAGAAAACTGTTTCGTATGTCTGCAACGACATTTAACAGGATAACTTTCTCACATGATATTTTTCCGATAAAAGTGGAACATCTACGCAATCAAAATGTATGAAACAGCAGATAAAAAAAAAATACCGATGAAAAATGTCTATGTGGGGTTCCGAATGATGCGGGGCCGCAAGTACTGAATACGTAGTGACCGTTCGTGCGTCGATGCCCGTTTCACTCCGTACACCTAAGCTTTTTAGTAACTTAAATCATTTCAATACATTTTTTAACGTTACCATCATCCTGAACCCTGGTAGAGTGTCACATTGTGGAGGCCCTCTGGTACCCGAATTAGAGTCTGTAGAAATTGTAAGGTGCTCCTACAAGTTTACTACATATTTTATCACTACCTATATCCATCAAGAAGACTTTATTATAAGAACTATACAAGGTGTAGTTTTGCAACCTCGTGAAAATTCAGGAGGTTGTCATAGAAGACGTAAATAATCAATATAAATTACGGTACCTGGTCAATAACAATAAACGCTGTTTTTTTAGTTGTTGTAATTTGACACTATTTCAGAATGAAGCCCTTTTCAAAAGAGGAGAATCACCCGTTTATCGAATAAACGTCTGCGTTTGTTTGTGTGTGTGAAAGCGCGGTTATAGGGCTAGTACTAGACGGGCCGTGTTTTAATACGGGTGGTGTACACTTAACGATTTCCGATATTAAAAAAAAAAAAATTACCTACTCATTTTATTATTGATTCGGGTTGAGAATCATTAGCATAGTTACCTCCTTGAATTTACGAGGATGCAAAACAACACCTTGTCTACTTGATTCCTCTATAAACAGGCTGCCGTTTGGCGTCTTATTTTCTTCAAGAAAAAGTTTTTGTTCTCGTTTTGATTCAATTATTATTGGAACTTATTGAAATATATTTAACTAGAAGATTTGATATCTATATTTAAATTAACTACACGGCTCGTTGAAAATGATATTGTTACCGTGCTCAACAAGACTCAACAAATATCATAGGAGTCTAAATAGATTAGATGTAAGTATATTATAAAGTTGGTCTTTTAGTCATGAAAAGGCCATGCTTAGTCTAACATGAACTTTTACAACTTAACAATTACGACCGAACTGGAGCAAGGTCGAACAAAATCAATACTTTAGTAGGTTAAGTTAGACTCACTGCAGTTTACCTATTCACTGCTTACCACACTGTGTCTAGGCCACTATCGATCCTCTTTTTGTCCTCAACAACCATTTCTCAGATAGATAATGTATCTGGTTCGCAGTTTGTAACCGGTACTACAAGTTTCGCTATACGCTACTCGACTCGACTTGATCACATTATACCTTATATAGCAAGGCGGTCCAGTGAAGATCAGAATTTAGAATGGCTGACAGAATTTTAAATAGTTCATCGGAATTCTAGAGGGTTGCAAAAATATATTTATTAGTACAACTTTGAGAGATATGCGAGGTACGGTTTACATAAAATCGTAGGCAACTGTGGCAAGAGGTGTCTTCGAATGTCTACATTATCTTTGTCGTTTTTCTCCTGATGTTGACGTGAGAGATAGAATGATGGCTGTCTCATTCAGGTTTTATATGTAGTTTGAGATATATCGTTGGAGAGTTATATCAGACACAAGTATCGTAAACGTAACAAGAATAGATATGTGTTTGGGCTTGTTTAACTCTCTATGTCTTTAAAATAAGATGGATTTCATTGTCTATACAATACTATGTTTAACTTTGAGTTGCTAAAATAATACTTGGAATATTTGTCTTATCTCGTTACTTTCGTCCAAGATAGTGGAATTGAAAACATTCGAATTCCTAATTATCATTACTTGAAGCTGTAATAAAAATATTTTAGTTATAGTTTACTCTTTCGGGCTGATTTGTGTTTGTTCTATGGCTACAAAAAAGCTCATTTCAGTGAACAGAGAACAGCAAAACGAGCAACACTATATCGTACCTACTCCGGTTCAGCGCAGTGGTCGTAAATATGCATTATTTACTTTCAAATCCGTATAAAATACGAGAGTTATATTTTACAGGACAAATAGAAAAAGAGTCAATGTAAAAAAACGCAACCTACCAGTATTTCCTTTGTATCAAAATGATCACATGTAGGTGTATAAATCGCATTGTTCCTTTATAAACTTTATAATGAAACTTGATTTGAATGTATCTTTAATTAAAATTCCGTTCACAGTCCACTTAGCCAGGATGGGGAGATGAAATATCTCAAAAATGTTTGAGTAGGTATCGGAATCTATGGGTGCGTTCAAAAGAATGCCTTAATTAGATTAATCGTTGGCGATTTTGATAAGGCGAGTAAAAAGTGGCCGGCACTTTGACATTAATGAGAATATATTGCGCCTTCTTTAATAGATTCTGGGATTTCTTTAGGGTTGATTGAATGACTACAAATGTGATTGTATTTGCTGAGTCTAATCTCACTGCTAGTATAAATGCCAAAGTGTGTATCTTTGTTACTCATTTACGCTAAAACTACTAAACAGGTTTAGATGATTTGGTACACAGTTTATAATCAGGATTAACAGATAGGATACTTTGTATCCCGGTGTGGGATAATTACCGAACTTCACGAAGGCGAAGCCGCGGGCGCTAGTCCTTAGTTACACAAACCATATGTGTAGTGTCTCGACACTGCAAGGTTTTTATTAATTAATCAAGTCCCTGGTGTCATTGTGGCATGGTATGATGACTCAAGAATGTGATTATTGTATTAGTACGTGGTCGGCATACCATTCAATCGTGCAAAAAGTAGTTCAATCACGCGTTCCTTTTTGGGATGCGCTGAAGAGTAATTTTTCCTTTGTTAGAGTAAGATGTTATGATTTATGAAATGTCTCCCGGCCTGTCTCGTTAAACAGGTTCTTAGAATTAATTAAGTGGTCAGCAAAACATTATTTAAAAGAACTAACCAAATATTGAAATGTTGCAATTACAACTAGATCTGATTGCCGTCAAAAAAGTCCAACATGGCTGTACTTACTACGTTACTTAACATTTATTTCGGCCTGCTAGGGAGGCTGGTGGACACACGTCAACTTCACTACGAACTCATCCTTTGAAGTCTAAATTATAAATACAAATTGACGTAAAAACGTCACTGTCTACCCAAAAAGGTATTGCTTGACCTCAAGGCGGATCCGTGGGCAGTATACACAATTGCGTCGCCGGTGGTCGAAACGGCAACAACTACATATAATTGCGATATTTCGTATCAAAAATGCATACCGCTCGTCATTCGATGACAAAATCGATTAATAAGTACAATGGCCCCGGCACCCGGTTCCTGCTGAGTATAATTAAAAAATTTCGCGTCGTATGTCTGCTGAATATGGGGTCCTGGGTTCGATTCTCAGATCGGCCAAAGTGCTATTGGGTTTCTTCACACTGGATTTTCTCAGTAGCAGCCATGGTGCCCGGTTGATGGCAATAGGCTCCCCCTCTTACCTGGGACTTAAACAGAACTGGTGAGATATTGGTGTACTATTACATACACCTCTGCCGAACCCTTCGGGGATTACCGGAGTGATGTTATGTTGATGTAAAATGCATATCACTTGTCATTCGATGACAAAACCGATTAATAAGTCCAACGGCCCCAGCTCTCGGTTTCGAATGGGTTGATGGGTGTAATTAAAAAATTTCGCGTCGTATTTCGGCCATGAGCAATCCGTATTAAGAGCAATTGAGCTGATAGGTTTAATTGGATCCGCTTGATTAGTTAAGACGTCTGAAATAGGACATGATGTAACGGAGCTTTGTTGACGGCGGTTTCATTTGTTTAGAGTTTAAAGTTACGAAATGAGATGATGCTGCAGTAGACGTACTCTTCTTTGTGAAAATAACCTTTGGTTCATGTGAATTAAAGGTTATTTTCATTTTCATTTATTGCTCATGTAGGTTACACGTGAATGTTCAAGTGTAACCTACATGAACATGACACAAGCCCAGAATATGGAAAATTGAAATTTATTTATTTAAAACTACTAGCGGGTTTGCAACCTGCAATTTACTGGCAACTGCGCCATATGACCTGTCCAAAACTATCCTATTTAAGTACAATATACACATTCATAAAATTTTATTGAAATTAGTCGGGTGTGTTCTGACACACCCGATTAGCATCTACGAACATGAGCGTGTCATTTTTTGGGTTCCGTAGCTGAAAAAGAAAAAACGGAATTCCATAAAGGATCACTTCGTTTTACATATTAAGACAACCGATACTGTTTAAATGGATGTAGGAATTTATTTATAAGTAGAAATTTGGTGATAAACAACGCATCACATCTGGAAATTCTGCACTCTACTAACTACTAAGTTCTGTATTCATTGAATTCAGTTCAAACGGTAACAATGAAAGTTTTGTTGACTAGAACAAAATATTAAAAACGTTTTGACGTCATCATCATTGCTATGAAATTTGCTCCAAAACGTACAGTAGCACTTTAAGCTATGTACATACATACTCAGGCTTGATAGCCATTTAATCGTTTGAAACACGGAATTTGGTGTATGAATAAATAATCGACGGGTTTTCAAGTCATTACCCGGCGGCAATAGGTAGGAGTACTAACAAATTGTCGCGTCAGCGTGTACCAGCCAGAATTGATTGATGAGGATGAAATCGGTAATTTTATCTCGATACCAACTCGAGTGAAAATTCTAGCTTCACAAAGCATTACGTTTACGTTTTTTTTTTAATGAGTTTTTATAATATAATATTATTTAGATCAGATGCAGCATTTGTCGGCCTCGTTTCGAGTGATGAAATCATCAAATTGTAATTTTAGATTTGTATGCTCGGTATCAATGAATGAAGGAGTATTTGAATGAGTTTGTGAAGCTGACGGCTGTATTCTTATTCAAGTATCATTAGAGAACGCTTCTGTTTAATACAGTTTCTAACGAGGTATCTTGAACATATTTATCTCCACTCTGTTACGAAATAACATTAACATAACATCACCTATTTTTTCCGAAAGGGTTAGGCAGATCTATTGTACACCCACATTTTGCCATGTATGTTTTTAAGTCCAATGTAATAGGGGGTGAACCTAAACCCATCCACTGAGCATAAATTCAGACTTTTGGATGCTATTGAGAAATACCTGTTGGAAAAACCCAGTGGTTAACATTTTGTTCGACCCGGGAATCGAACCCAAAATTTCATGCTCAGCAGTAGCGCTTGCTTCCACTTGATCAACCAGGAGGTCTATTTTTATCCACTCTTAAAATATTAGCGGATAAATTTTAATAAGTCATATTGCAGACGTATTGACGGCTACGTTCAGATCTGATTTGTATTCAGCGTGTTCACGCAAATTGACTCTTCAACGATTTTTTCGCATTCCGCTCTACAAGACTGAATCACTTCAAAACGTAATCCGATTTTAAGAGACCATTAGCTCGATATTCATCTTATAAGTAAATAATATTGAAACAGGATATTGGATTATAAAATGGAATAATATTTTAACGAAATGTTATTATTACTCGACATCAGGGGCATAAGGTCGGATGTATGAATTCTCAGTATTTGGACATCCTACCTTTTGCTCAGAGGCATAAGGTCAATTATAGAAACTCTCCTTATTGGTACATCCGACCTTATGCTTCTGATGTCGAGATTATTTTTACCCATAGATCATACAGTTTATTAGAATCTCCGTACCTTTCGTCTCCTCCATACTTTTATTTTAATCCTGTGAATGAGCGGCCTATTAAATAGGTGTTATTCCGATATTGGTGATATTAAAATGTAAATGTGTGATATCAAATCTCATCGAGTCATAATCCGGAAATTTAATACTAATTTATGATCTATAAATATATTTATAATGGCGTTGTCGCGACGTCTATATGGATTTGTTCAGTTCGTTTAAGGTGCTTTCACACAGTAATAATAAAAACTTAAAACCTAGCACGGTTGGTTTTTAACCGACTTCTAAAAAAGGAGGAGGTTCTCAATTCGGTTGTATGTTTTTTTTTTTGTGTTTGTTACCTCATATCTCCGTCATTTATGAACCGATTTAAAAAAATCTTCTTTTATCTGAATGCATCTACTTCCCGATTGGTCCCATAGAAATTTCATCAAAATCGGTTCAGCAGTTTGGTTTTGAAATCAAAATAGCTGGAAAAAATGTCATCCAAGTAAAAGAAATAGCGAAATTGATACTTGTCAAGGATTTGTGTGTGATACTATAACTAAAAAGGGTAAAATAAAAACTTTTTTGCAAAAAAACACCGACTTCCAAAAAAAAACACTAAAAAAGTGGAAAATAACATTACTTTCGGAAGTCGGTGCCAAAAAAGTCAATGAAACAAACCATAGTCACCGACTTCCGAAAGTAATGTTATTTTCCACTTTTTATGTGTTTTTTTTTGGAAGTCGGTGTTTTTTTGTTGTAAGAAAAGTTTGATGAATTTTCTCGTCAACTGTGAAAGCGAATATTTTAAACAAAAAAAAAAAAAATCGATTACTGTACAAAAACTGAAAAGGTGAAAACAAGCAACTTATTTAAAATTAAATAAAAGTTTTTGTCGCGGCAGGCCACGAAGGAGATGGCTGGACGAACTGGACAGGTTCCGTCCGAACTGGAATGAGAAGTGGAAAGAGTGAAGGGAGGCCTTTGCCCAGGAGTGCGACAGAAAAGCGAAGTAAAAATAAAACTTTGAAATTTTACGATTTTGTTACTTTTTAAACGATTTGTCATTTATAATTGCTTTAATTTTTTTATCTCTTACAAAAACAAGTAATTTTTTTACAGTTTTTTACTCGCCAAACTTTACAGTTTGATGGCGAGAAGCGCTCGTTTATCATACTTAACTTAAAATCATAAACTTAACTTAAAATTGAATACCCAGTATCGGACAACAACGCGTTTTAAACATATAAGTAATAAGTAGATATATTGAACGAAAGAGAATTAGATTGGATGCAATTAGCGAGTTAAAGGCTTTCAGTGTACTTGATAATTGAAACATTAAATGCATTTAATTAAATTAATTATATTGAATTAAATTTTTCTATTACAGTTAAAGATCTAGAATAAGCTAACATTTTACATAAATTATCGCTGTTATACAATTATCGCAATAATATTGAAAAACAAAACAACAAGAAAAATGAAACACCAATTTACCTGTTAATAACAATATAAAATCTAGTAGCACAAAATCTAAATCCTTTAAACAAAGTTAGAAATCGCCCGACTCCAAGCCTGACGTATGGACGGACCCTTACAAACGGTCGTTTTCTGGGTATTTAGTTTAATTTGACACTTGACCGTCTGACCACACGTGAGTGGGCGAAGAACTAGTATTTTACGATATCATATTGATATGTGTTTATCAAAAATAACGGTTATTTAGGGTTGTGTCGCTTCAAAAATAAATATTTTGTTACCTAGATTTTGGTCAGGTGCGTGTATGACCAGATGTATGAACATATATGTACGAGGTGAAAAGAGTGTGTAAGGATCGTAGCAGGTGGCGTTCTGTGGTTTCTGCATACCCCCCGTGGGAAAAGACGTGATTTTATGTATATTCTAGATTTAGGACTTTGTGTTCTTGACCTATTTGGTTGTTGGCGACACGTTACGAACACATGTGGTAGCAATTGGGACGGGTAACAAAAAAATGGGACATATTTTTCTGGGAGCGCTATTATGACCTGAATTATTAGTACCTATAGCTTTTTGTATAACTTAAAAACAATGGGCTATGCATTTGTGTATTATATAATATTTTTGGCTACAGATGTGGTGTGTGTATTATCATAATGACTCTGTATAACAGTTTTAATAGTTGTGTGAACCAAATTATGTATTTGCAATTAATGGCTTATTCATATGAAACTTTTCATCAACTTTAACCCCTTATTAGGAATCCAATTATTGAATAACTATACACAAAGCGAGTAGCCTTGTTAACAAATATTAACAACGTCCACCAACTTGGAGATACCGATTCTTTACAACCAGCATCCACACCACTATCGAAAAAGAAAAAAACACCTAAAACTCCTTGCATCTATTCATACAGTCGACCGAACGTGACCTTGAAGTTTGGAACTAGCCTAGCGTAGTTGCTCGCCTGATGGCTAAGGCGATTCTCAAACGACTCCGCTCGCCCATGCGGTCGTGTGGTGAAACGGATCTCACGTCTCACGCTAGTATGAAATCCGTTGATGCCTAGCACACAACACCGCCCGACCGCGCGGACCAACGGCGCTCACCGCCTTTCCGCACGCCGCACCGCCAATACATTTGCTTGGCTGCTTTTTCCCGAATACGCGGGCGAGCGGTGTCGTGTGGAAATCGCCTAAAGGGTCTCGTCCATATTCCTCCAATGCGGTTATGTTTCGCTTTCCCCGGCCGAGTATTGTACGAAGTTTCAATAGATCGCGAGCCAGCTTACGGTATACATGGTGGTATGGGGAACTAAGGGCATGTAACTTAACCGTTGTAGCCGCATGATAAGAGTCTTAGGAGACCTTCCTTTTTTTCGGGAATTTCGATGTACATTCAAAGATTTTAATAATAGGTACAGTCAGCAAGAAAGAAGAACTTTACAGTAGCTTTTTTTGATGCCTTTAAAGAACAAAACACTCATGAGACCAAGTGAGGTTTGAGACCTAGACAAGTCAGAAATAGCAAAAAAAAATCCATACATTTCGTAGGAAATTGCCCTTACTGCTCCATTGTACCATATCTAAATTTCACCCTCTTTAGGTACTGGTTTGGATGGAACTATAGTATCCTTTCATCAGCTCTTCCAGTGTACTAAACTTGTACACTCACAATCACAACCAACTTCCCTCTACAAGTATACAACTAACAAGATTGGACAGACCAAGTACGACAATCAATATTCCAAGTTGCAATTCTGTCTCGTCGATAACGAAGCAAGAGTTTCCGCGTTCCCGTCGATCTATGCTAACTGATAAGAGTACACAAACAAGCCGAGTAAGCCAGTATCGGGCGACGAACCTTCGTACTTTTGCTGATGTTTGTAAGGTATACGGTGCATGTTGCGTAAATTCTGGTATAAACGAAGGCAGAAGTTTTGAGGTTGACTTTGGTTGGTGACTCGACAATTGGACGAGTAGGATTCGGGATCTTTGCTTAAGTGAAATTGAGTTTTATGAACTTTCTAAAGTAGCTTTTGATTTCCAGTGCAGCATGAAACGTGTTCATAACGTATAGCAGCTATATTTGGAATGTAATTTATATTCCAGAAGGTAAAAAGTAAAAAGAAAGTAAAATTGGTATCATAGACTTACTTTTAAAGCTTATAATTTCTGTACAGCGGTGCCGACTTTTAGCTAACTTTAAAAATTGGCTGTCACTTTTGCGTTTGACTATACATAAAGGTGTTCCTTTAGGCGTTATGTCTGCCCTGCCCTGTACTTGGTTTGGTACATTCGCATGCATAATGTTACAAGAATGTCACACTTCTTCGATCCTATCCTAACAGAACATCACGGTTTTGCATTATATAACACTTTTTTTTACTGAAATAAGGATTGAACCAAGGACCAACGAGTTCTTCTCTATTTCCGTAGAAGTAAAGTAAAAGTTGTGTAAAAGCGTGATGTTATGTTACCCACCAAAGAGATATTTCACATATTCAGTGTAAAGTTTAAAAGAGCACTGTTATTATTTAATTAAACAGGTTACGCGACCTCGTGCTACTGATTAATTATCTCAATTGTAATTTATTGCTATTGACAACATGTGGAGCTAAGAACGTAATGTTTTTGAACTTATTGCGCGTTCATATTTCCGTGTCAATATCATGGTCAAATTAACCACGAAAATGATTTAGTTAATGGCAGTCAATATTACAACAAGCATTATAATCAGCCTAAACTCAGGCCCTTGTCAGAGAGGTACTTGTCAGAGAGAGTGGGCTGTATCCACCTAGAGCCATCTCAGCGCCGGTTAGTGGAGGTCACAATATGTCTTCGAACTTTTGGTTCGGGTTCGGTATCCTCGGATGTATTTGCTCGCCATTTTCAGAACAGTGGTGATGAGATAATTACACAAAGTTAAGTGCCTGTTGAATGGATAAGGGACGCACAGAACAGAGAATAGTGTCAGAAGAGAGGCCTTTACCCAACAGCGGGTGATTCCGGGCTGAAATTATGAAGGATGATGAAGTGCCTGATTGGGTTGGAGAGGCCTACGAGACGTAAGTCGCTGCATTTTCATTGGGTCACTACTGCTCGCTATTTTTAAAAGCAAGTGCGACAATACATATTTTATCGCAATATGAACGACGAAAAGTAGCTCCATTTAAGTAGTGGTCATAAATCTGTGTTACACATAAACATTTTCATAACATGGTGTTTAAAAAAACTTCAAGGTCAAGGTTACATTTACAAATCGTTTTATATCTGTCGTCTGGCTTGTCTAATACGCGAATGAGTCAGCCCAAGATTAATTATTGTTGTAAAGCCAATTGGACTAAAGCATAGTTTTTTGTTGTTGCTGTCTAAATGTCCAAGCAAAGTAACGAAGCACAACATTCATTTATCAATATCAGTCTAAAGTAGATTAAGTTGTTAGTTTTTGTTTGCTTTGGGAAACTGGAATAAAGCGGGCTTAAGCACTCTAGGGCATAACGCTCAAATAAGAATGTGACAGAATTATAATTTTACAAAATTAAACAAATTAGCTGTAAAAGCCGAAAATGTATAGGAAATTCGGTGTTTTTTTTTCAAAAAAAAAACACCGAATTTCATTCTGAGTTTTCATTCAGAGTTCATTCTGTTTTGCATACAAGGTGTCAACACCTTGTATGCAAAACAGAATGAACTCTTGTAGAAGAACACCGAAAGCTTATCAGCATCTGTGGGCACAAAATATGCTCCAAATCCACGTCGCAATTCACGAATAAAATTACCAAACCCGAAACGCAGTAAAATTGATTCCCAGATCAGAATTTAAAGTGTAATAAAACCAGTACGTCGTACAAACGTTAAAGCTGACACATAAATAAAAGAGAGCATGTAAAACCGAGCCAGTTACATGTCCCTACGTGCTTGTAGGAGCGGAACGAAATTAAAATGCTCGCGATCGTTCGCAGCGCCATCTGCGCTCCGCTTTCGTTTGTTTGTGCAATTGTGCATTACTCTATCCCGTCCGTCGTAATGTTTTTATCAAGCCCCGGGAAGCATTAAGGAAACTCAAACGAGTTATTAATGTGTGCATCGCTTGTTAAATGTTTTACTACCATTGGGAGTTGAATTAATTTGTATACAATCGCTCCTTTTTATTGCGTTAATTAGAAAGATTTGAGTGAGGAGTCTCCGATAACTATATTAGCATTGTGATGCTTTTCAACTTTCTCTGCAGTTATTTTTTCTCATGGACCTTACATTGTCGTATTGTTTTTCTCATTATCTCATATCAACTGTTGTTATCGCTTCCTTCCTTTGACTTAAATTCCTTAACTACTCAATACACTTTTTTTTCGTACAAATCTATTTGCAGTTTTCGCCCGTTATTCAATCAGCCCGTTACCCAGTTATCAGTTCGAAGAAATTATTCCATGTAAATTCCTTCCTACTTCGATTTTACACTACTTAGCCTTATAGCCACACTATAAAACACTGATTAACCATCCTACCGCTCCATCGACTAAACATTGTCTGCGAACAATAAAGTATCAGTGGCATATCTTCAATCCGCAAACAAAGTAGTAGTTCCAGTATTCATGTCGGTAACAAACGGGTGAGCTGAGCTAATCGGCTGATCGGCGCAGCTACAAGTCAAATCCAGAAAAGTCGTGGCCGTCACGCTATCGCCTCGTAATGGGCCGGTTCTGTAATGCATGTGGAAATGTACGGACTAGATGAGGCATAGGTATTGATTTTGTATTGGAATCTGACTTCTATTGGAGATTTAGAAGTATCGCAACGGACTCCTTCGAGAGGCTTATCTCTCAAAGACTGTTAATAGTGCATGATATCTATGGCAGTCTTTTGTTTTAATATCTGGTCCGCTGCCTCTTGTCGACTAAGCTCATAAAAATCTCCCCCTACTGCACTGATCGTGAAGGAAGTCTTAATTAAACGGACTTTGATGATGTCATTACTGCTTTCCGAGAATATCTAAGTCACCTTTCCTTCCTTGGACAATGCAAAAAGTGAACAGCACTCAATGCCAACATTCATTTATGTGTGAACAATATCAGCTTCTTTTCTGGTAATTATATTTTATTTTATATTTGTTTTTTTTTATATTGTGTTTTTTTTTGTGGTGTGTGCCAATAAACGTTTTTCTTTCTTTCTTTCTTGATTATACCACTCAAGATATTTTTCTCGTGAGCCTGATGGCCATTATGACAAAGTAATCTAGGTCTTCTAAGGAGGCAACCGATCAGTTATAGAAATCTGCGCACACTGGTCAAGCTTAAACACAGATTTGTATCAAATGATATTATTTCGAGTATCAAATATAATTATAATCCATGGCATTGCGAACTTATATCTCAAATGGTATGGCCATAAAAATAAGAATAACGTTAACGAAGAACATTTATATTACTTGGTAACTTTCCAAAAAGGAGGCTTTAATCGCTACAATTTATCTAAGTCCACATTCATTCACCTGGTCAAAATGGTACCGCACAGTAATTAAGATTTTGGGTAAACGATTACAGAATTTAGACATGATACAGGTTTAACATTAGTCTCTGACTTTATTATAATACAAGTTGCTGATATGTAAGATAGGAATGTTATAATTATTTGGATGATCGAGTTCAGTAACGTAAGTAGTTACAATTTGAGAGATCTATTACTGGACGGTGCACATTATTTGCAGAACCAATGGCTATGAGTTTAAAAAGTCCCATAGTAAGCGCCAGATAAACGTGGAATAAAGTTCATTGCCCTTTCCTTAATTTATCTGCGTAGGTGCGCGGACAATAAATTATGAATCGTTTTTCATAACTAAGAAAAGTAAAGGATCACGATAGATATCGATTCAGGGCAGCTTTATGTCATTATTATTGTTTTCGGAATTAAGTATGTCAATAAATGTATGTGGGTCAATGACCGTTATTCCACGTTTATCTGGCGCTTACTATAGCAACTGGGTTACGGAAGGTACAATGTGGCCTAACAAATAACACAAAAATATAATCCTACAAGCCCCGACGCTTTGGGGTGACCTGTCAACGGTGGCCACCATTTGCCCGCATGATGATGATGACAATGGGTGCAGGGCGCCTATTTTTAAGGCAACCTCTTAAGGAAACATCTTTGCAATTCCAAAGACGACAACCACCCACAGTAGCTTACAAGCTCCCTAACAACTTTTTTGTCATCCTAACCACGAGAAAAAACCTTCAAAACAATCAAGATCTGAGTTCTCGATAAAATGATTTAGATATGCAAGCTTACGACATCATTTAGCAACTTTATTTCTGCGTTGCGGTTCGGAGTACCGACATTTATCAGCCGCTATTTATCGTAACGACTTGGCGCTTAGGTACAAGGAAGCGAACACGTGCCCCGGTAAGTACTCTGTCTATGCTACTATTTTAGTATGGAATATGATAATGATAGTGTGTTTATTGAAGTTCTGAGGGCCTCAAAACGTTTCGTCTTTCTGCGCGACTTCCAACAGCATTGACATAATATTAATTATGTTTGCATGTTTGTGTATCTACATGTGGGTGTACTACTACTAAGTCAATATAAGGTCTAATACTACGGGGTTTAAAGGCGTGATGTTATTTTATGTTTTGGTAAGCTTATGTGTAGTCAATCCAATACATTTTTGTTTGCCTCGGGCTGGAAAATTTAGCGACGAAGTAGGTACCCATGTTGTTTCGTTGGAAGACTGAAAATAAGGGTGATGTTACCTGAATTGTCGGCGAAAATAGAGTGTAATTTGACGCACAAAAAATATGGGAGTACAAAAGAAACTTCCTCATTAAGCTACTAATTTTAGTTGCCAGGAAACTTGCAAAAAGTCTATCCGCTGTGCAGGGACCGCTTTTATCCCTAGCCTTTCATTAAACTACAGGGAAATTAAATTATATTACTAGGTACCTGTAAACCGTTTTCTTTTCGTGGAACAAGTCACTTTCTACCTACTTGCTTGTAACTAACTTCACTCCAATTTTATGCGTCTAGGAATTGCAAAGAGATTAAACGAAACTCGATTACAATCCAATGATTGACAGGCTGAAGTAACGATTATTCGAAGAACAATCTTATTTCATCGCTAGGAAATATCTTGAAATGATGCCATTATAAATGCGTTTTATATTGGTATCAGGCGATCTCTTAAATCTTTCAGTCGTTCAAGTTGATGGTATATTGATTTTGAAATGACCAGCCGATCCATGGCATTTTTTTTTTGGATTTTACCAGATAATCTTTAACTATGCTATCTTTAATATTTTCTTTTCAGTTAATCTTTGAATTAATGTTAATAAGCGAAAAAAGGTTTTACTGAAACGTTTTTGGCTTTGTATGTAAATCATTGACAGTTCTGTGTGGCTTTATAAAAATACGATACGATTTTTAAAAATATCTTTTCTTAAACGGATCTACTAACCTGATCTGCAAGCTATAAGTTATAGGATTTCTTTCCCAAAGCTCAAACTCCTTAACAACCATCTATTCTTACTTTCTAAGCTGGCCGAAAGTACTAGGATATCATAAAGCAATAAGAGGAGTTCCTTACCCCCGCATCTAAACAATAACCTGCATTACTGTCTGCACGTTATTCACACGAGAGACGCGATGATCTGAACACGTGTAGCGTGTTCCCACAGATGATGAATGCGGGCGCATTCACTCTGGATACCCCTTCGATGTGTGTAAAGGGTATATTATGTTTCGGAAGTTGACTATTAGCGGTACGGTTAGACAAGAGTACGGTTAGGACTTCATCTTTACTAATACATATATAGTTTGGATGCATGGATGTTTGTTACTCAATCATATCAGAACGGATGAACGGATGCACAGATCTGGATGAGATTAGGCACACAGATAGATTATAGTCTGGAATAGCTCACACAGGCTACTTTTTTGTTCTCACTCATACACATTAAAATTTCCACGCGAACGAAGTCGTGGGCATCAGCTAGTAATAATATACATATGTAGATAATCCAGAAGCTCTTCATATTTGAGACAACTAATTTCCCAAGTCTAGAGTCTCGAAAAATAATGCAATTATAATAATTACCTACTAGCTTCTAACCACGATGTCGTCCGCTTCAATATCGGAAATTATCCCTCGGGAATATGCTACAGTAACAAAATTATCCTATGTTTTAACCTAGATCTTGGTCCTCTTTTGTGCCAAATTTTATCGATCTGTCATCAATCTATATTTAGCAGCATAGCATGAAAAGGTAACAGACATGTATAGTTATTTTGGCATTTATAATATTAGAATAGAATAGAATAGAATATATGTACTTTATTGTACACCAAAATTGATACAGAACGGTTTTACAAAAATTGTAAATTTTATGGGCATTTTTTTTTTCTTAATGTGGATTACTAAAAAGGCTGAGATGTCTTGTTTACAATTGAAATTTGAAAGTAGTAGCTAATATACGTACACAGTATAGCGCAATTAGAATCGAAACTTGGGCAGCCACATTTATCAAAGTCATCATCAATTGATCAATCCGATTTGTGCAAAGAGTAGTTTAACCAGCCATATATGTTACTAAACCTGCAATTATCTAAGCCTTTAGCAAATATTTAAATCACTAGTTAGTTCCAAATACGGACAAATTAGTTGACGTATTTGGCCATCTCTCCAGAGCGATGTATATGTTTGTTTAAGAAACTCTACATAGATTCGAGCATTCGATTACTTAAGTTTATAAACCTACGTATAACATAAAAAAAAATCTTTTAAGTGGACTACCTCGATGATCGAGTGATCGCAACAGCGACTGCTGAGCATGAAGTCCTCAGGTCGGGCCAAGTGTTATTGGGGTTTTCAATTTCTCAGTAGCAGCCACGGAGTCTGGATTTGTGCCCGGTTGGTGGCAATAGGCTCGCCTATTACATGGTACTTAAATATAAATGTGGATGTACCTACTGTTAGGTACACCTCTGCCTAACCCTTCGGGGATTATAGGAGTGATGTTATATAAAGTCTTATAATGTCAGTCTGTGTTACAACTTAGTTTTCATGGCGTAAACTCCCACAAAATGGAGGCTTTTGTCCCAGCGGTGGGATCTCACAGGCTGATTATGTTACAAACGATAGCAATATTTTAGGTTTAGTTTAACTTTGTTAAGTTTTGCCAATTTCTCTCCACCCTAGAGTGAAACTTTCTCTATCCCAACCCCTGTTTAGGTCTTAGCAATTAATTTTCGTCCAATTAGTATCGAGTAAAACATTCTCAAAGGCGTAGGTCAACGCGTTAAACGATATTTATGTTAGTGATTCCCAGCTAGGGTTAATCTTTGTCCCCAAAAGGGCTTAATGAGATCCGACCTACTTTAATTTGAGCTCCGAAATTCTAAATTTCTTGATGATGGAGGTTCGGTTTGAGTTTCGAGTAGCTTGACAGTTTGTTAATAAGTAGGTTAGGTAATAAATGACATCAAAGGAAGTTTATGTAATGGACCTCGATTGGCAATTTCTTACACATTTTGTTCAGTCTTAACTTACACTCCATTATTCCTCACTTACATTTTGGAATCGTAACCAATTTGAGGCCAGAGAACCCAGAAAAATAAACAATATTCGCTTTCAAAGCATTCCATTCGCATTTCCGCAGCAAGTTTCATCGGGAATGACAGAAACTTGTCCGTATAATATGTGATTCAATACATTTCTGGCATTTCCATTAAATTGTTGATAGAAAGTAACTTTGTCCAAGCTCCCAGCGTTCAAATAAAAGCGTTTGCAAATCCAATCTAATATGAACATGTATAGAACCTACACGTTTTCAAACCAACCGTGTTTCTTTGCCAAGGGGGCAAATAAAGGAAAACCGTCTTACTCGTGCGATGAGATACGCAGGCTTGTTATCGGTTGTCTTGTTATCTTCAGATAGCGAACAGATCTCCAATTTACCACCTCATCATGGAAATAAAGAGCTCTCTCTCATGTGCGGTAGGTAGTTATTAAGGAAGTGTACATGATTATGGCTTGACTTCAGATCCCTATCGAGGCTTGTTCAAAATCTGAACCTTCATATTGTTGTATAGGTGCAAAATATGGGTATCATTTTGAAAAACGGCAGTGAATTATTTCACTGTTGGGGTTATTTTAAATGCTCAACATAACAAGAGCTGCGCCTCTGGTTAGATTAGGTAAGGTTCACCTGTTTTTATGGTTTTTTCGGTTTCAATGTCGAGAGAAAAGAATATCTAGTAATCATTCTCGTGTATTCAACCAGTTTCATAAACATACCTTGCATTTAGCAGTCAGATCACTCAGGTTGGTCAACTGAAAAAGTCAGTTGGAACCATACGAAGTGAAATACATGTTTTATCTATTACATTCACTTACAGAAGATAGCTATAACAAATTAATGACGATATATCTTATTACAGGATATTCACATGTTTAGAAAACGATGATAAATTGTTTCTCATGTTTGAAAATAATTAATTAATTGCACATGCTTATTAACGAGCTTCACTTTCACGTCCGGGAGCACTTAATCTGGTTGAATTTGGTGTTGCGTTAGTCTACACTTCAAGATTTCTCTAAATTAATAAAGTCGTAATCAGTGTTGAGCAGTTAATTCAGTGCGGTCGTCAAACCGAAATCACTATACATATGTACAAACATTTGATGAATTAAAATTAAATTTAAATGTTTTATTTTATTTTTTCGCATTAAATATTTAAATAACACATCTAGAAACACGTTACATAACAAGTTTATCAGTTCTAACATCGGGAACTCAAAACAAATAGTATAATAAACATGGTAAATATCCAATTTTCAGTGTCAATGATAGTATCAGTTTTAGTACTGTGTTATAGTACTGTTGGGACTCCATCCTCCACTCTGCGCAAAGAAATAACACAATATGGTAACTAATGGTAATTCCAATGCAGCTAATCACACACGCAACAAGCACACATCAAACTAATTTGATCCATCAAAAGAACAGCCAATAGAAAACTTCCGTACACACAGTCCTTCCGAACCTTTCCTATAATAAAACACAAAAACTAGCCTAGTAACGGACAAGGGGCGATAGTTGGTAAACTCAATTTATGGGAGTTATTTCGGCTAGAGCGGACATTATCTAGTCCGGACGAGCCGGACAGTCGCCGCTGGTTCGGATAAATTGCCAATTTTGACTTACACCCCTTCCTACAGTGACATATTACCGAATTTTGCCGGAATTGATTTAGGATTTGAAATATCAGTTCGGTGTCGCCGTTTGATATAAATTGGCTTATTTTAAGGGTGATTTTTGGTTGACCATGACCACAGGTCACCATGACCAAGTTAGTTAACAGTTACAGTAGATGTGTTATGAGAATTCCTTCTTACAGAGACGACGTTCTAAATGCCCAGCTGTGGGAACAGTATTCATTCAAACATTAACATAGGTATCTAATGAGAATTTTCTGATGAAGTCCTGGGTTCGATTCCCGGGTCGGGTAAAGTGTTCCTGGGTTTTTCCATCAGGAATTTCTTAGTAGCAGCCACGGAGTCTGGATTTTTGCCCGGTTGATGACAATAGGCTCGCCCCCTAATACATGGGACAAAAACATAACTGACGAAATGAGGATGTATTTATTAGAAACACCTCTGCCTAACTCTTCGGGGATTACAGGGCGTGATGTTATGTATGTCTTGAGGAAGACTATCCAAAAGATTAATTTAAGTTAGTAGCAAAAACATTGTAAGTCCTGTAAACAGAGAGTGACAAATAACTATCCATTAACGAATATCAAAGTACCTACGATTCCGTAATTAAATATTTTAGATTCACAATAAAACCTTTGTTGTTATAATTAATGGTTCAACCATCGATTTTAAATATAATATTGTTTTATGTCGTAGTAATAAAATGTTCACAAAACTGCTGTCGAAAAAACATTTGTGTCTCCTTTTGATCGGCAGTCGGCTCCATAATTACCTTTACGACTGCCATATTTTAAAGTGAGGGTTATGAAACTGCTTACAGGCTTCTAAAACATAATTTGATGTGTACGAAATAGCAAGGACTACACCGCAGTGTTAAAACTAAAGTTCCTACGGTTTTATCTTGTAAAGCTACAAACTTGCAATGGGATTAATAAACTGTGTGTACTGTACCCATGTAGTTAGTTTTAATAAGTATGTACTTCATACTCCTTTACCAGAGTTTGGCTCTGGTCTGCCGTAGATAAAACAGACTCAGCAAAGTGACATTTAGTGTCCGACTGAAGCTTCGGCTTCGGCCACTATCGGCCAAAAAGTCCACCTTCGGCCAAACCTTGCGCTCGCGCGCATTTGTAACAGTTCGTTAAATTTCGGTGCTTGCTAGAAACTTTCGGCTTCGGCCAAAATGGACTTGAAGACCTGATGGACTAGTGATGCGCGATGGCGAGAAGTTTTGAGAGGTGTATTCGATTGTTTCGATTGTTCGAACATCTAGATGGTCTTCGATTATTTCGACTTGGACCCGAGTCCGACTCGGTCTGTTTGATTGCGACTGGCGTTTCATTCTGCTGCTTACTACATATTAGTAATCTGTGGCTGACCCCGGTGACCGAGCGAGACTCGGTGAGTGAGAGTGACTGATTCGACCAATCGAAAACTAACGTTCGATTCCGCTGACTCGAAACAATCGAAAAACATCTCGATTGTTTTGTAGAACGGCGAGTCGATGGTTGACTCGATGGTTTATTCTAACGACTCCGATTCTTTCGATTGTTAAAACATCTCGGAATCGCCCATCGCTACTGATGACCATGGGACTACCTGGGAAGTATACCCTTTCAAACAAAAAAAATAATTTTCCAAATCGGTCCAGGCGCCTTCGTGCAATCGGGGAACATACATAAAACATTAAAAAAGATTCCGTCGAATTGAGAACCTCCTCCTTTTTTGAAGTCGGTTAGTAAAAATTTAAACAAAACTATTTCAAATGCAAGGTCAGACTTAATTATTTACAATACAAGGTTTGACTCAGTTCTTCACTTCCTAAGCAGAAAAATGTATTCCGTAAAATTGTACAGTAGATAGCAAGTCGTGGTGGGTACTATCCATTCTTAATGAAGTCGTAACATCACACAATGTTTAATCACGTAATGATAAACATTGACGTAATTAGAAGGAACCCGCACTGAACGTAGAGCGTTACTAAGTCAATATTATGATTGCAGCTGTTACATATTGAACACTTGGGTGACTAAGTATGTTTCGAGATGTCTGTATATATTATGAACATTGAAGCGATACCTAAACAAGTGCTTATGTTGAAGAACGTGCTTCTATGGAGGAAGACTACATCGTGATTGTGTCCGGTGAAATATTGCATATTTAGCGTATACGATAAAGCTTATTTTGCTTCTCGAAAGCATCTTCGCTTGAGTTTATTTTACAGAGCACTTTCAGATTAACTACTGCGGAAATTAAATTTCTAAGTACCTCCTTTATGGTAGATATTATATTATTATTTTATTGATCAATAACCGTGTAGTTAATACATTATGTGGGACGGCAAAGGTGCAGTGAATAACAGTTATTAGTTATAGTAAATTAACATGATTTGTAGCTGTTACAATTTATTTATGACCAATATCGTTAGTCTCTTAACTTATAATAAGTTAACTGAACTTATTAGAGCGAGTCAAAGATTTTAAAATATATAGTCTGAAATAGCTTTGAACATAAATAAGTATGTGATCTGTGGAACCTATGGAAACTTTGAAGACAGTTAATGACAAGTCTATTGTTAAGTGTCTCTGCAGTCACTAGACAGGACCTGAAGTCTAGAAAAAGATCTAATTTAGCGGTTTTTTCCTCTGTGAACCCTCATCAAAGACAATCGCGCCATGAAAAAACAGTGATACTCAGCTGCATCCGCTTGGTTTAGAAGTCAATCCCAGCATAGTTTGAAAAAAGCTAGCAGATGATGAAGCTACCAGAGTGTCAAACCCCAAAACACTGCGCTGTGTAGCATCATCACCACGACGAAATACTAAATTGCACAGGTCGAAACCAAACTCCAAAGTTGCAGAAGTTAATTTAATTTTATAAGCCATCACAGTGCAGGGTAACTGTTTGATCGCAGCAGTCTTGCGGGACACAATCTCGAGCACGACAATAGATTAGCCCAAGTGTTCCGCGCTATAGACGTAATTGCCGATAGCGAGTGGGAAAAGGCTGTAGTAATTATGCACACGGAAAAAAAACATATAGAAGGTACACTCATTTACATTGATGTGGAGAACGCATGGGGTTGAAAAGTTCTGGAGTGAACCGAAAGACGTAGCATTGGTAATTCCTCCAAAAGGTGGGCGACTTGAAGGGCGTAGGAATTTGCTGGATGCGGAAGGCACGGATGTTCGTCTTCGTAGGGATAATGTCCAACAATGCACGTCTTTCAGTTGCATCATGATGTAGAATTTAAAAGGCCAATTAGAACCGACCAGAATTGGGATACAGGTATATTCTAGTTGCCTATTTAAATGCACGTCAATGCTTGAGTGGGTCGTTTCTAAATTAAAGTAATGGTCTCCCCACAGATAAAATTACTGTTGGTAAAACACTGGCATTAGTTGTAATTTCCGCGTGTAATCAATGATAAGGTGAGTGACACTTCTGAATCTTCTTTTGTTTTTCAGTCTGTGGCTATTGGCGAAAGCACCACTACAGTTGTTTCAGGGTGGTTTTATAAATTCATCAATGTTCTTTATGCCTCTAATGCTGATCAGGTTGATATTGCGGGCAAAAAAACGGTTCTTGTTGTGAGCTGACATGCTGAAAATATTTTTGAAACAAGAACACAAACCATGATCTAGGGAAGATTACAATCTACAGATATTTTTAAGAAACTCAGTATTCTAAAGTAAGAATCATTTATCAAGCAAATCCTGATCCTACATTCTCATCATAAAAATGACACCAGAAGCTTCAAGAAACCCCAAATAAACAGTTCGTAAATACAAACAAGAAAGAAAAATAATCTAAAAAGAGGTGCAGATTTTCATAAAACCCAGCTGCAATGTACCGTGAGCTGCAAATTCCATAGACAATTAATTCTCGTACCATAACTCCCAAGTTCTATAGATATAAAGTGTCAGCGAGGCAGACACCATAAAATAATACCATCGTAAAATGGCGGTGCGTGCGGTGCAAGCCTTAGTCCTTTACGCCGATTAAGTTTCTTTAATACTTGATCGGCTTATACCTGTGGTCTTGGTAATGTATTATCTGGAATGAGTAACATTATGCGGCTGAGGGCTGAGGATGTTATTATATTTATTAGAGCAGGTTTTGCGATTAAGAATAGGGTGTTTAGAATTGAGCGTTGTCATGAAGCCTAGTCTAGCGCTCTTGCGGTCTCGTCTATCTATTACTGTAGAAGACAATTATTTTTCAATACACTTCCTCGAAAACTGGCTGTTATTGCACTACTATATTGCACTACTGTATTTTTTTTTTCATTTATTCCTACTACAGTTCTCGGCTCCATAACAACTTCGCCAATTCCGCCTCGGCTGCGATGACGAAGTTTAACCACTTGTATCAAAATGTACATAAAACAAAATGTATTTTAGTTTCATTTTTGACACACGAGGTTCATTACTAGGTGTGTGACTTTTTGTCAATGTGTGCCTTTTGGACGAAATATCTTGTTAAGAGAGGAATTCATCATTCAAATTAAATGCGATCAGCTTATCTAGACTGCGTTCAAGAGCTGTCAATATTCTATAGCAAACTAAGTGACTGACAACTGACAGGTCTAGAACCGCAATCATGTTCTCTGTTGAAATTCACTTTAACGCATCTTCATTCAAAATTAATGCTAGCTCAGTGAATAAAGACAGTACAAGACAAATGAGAAAATATAACAGCAAAACCTCATCGCACACTCCATCTTAAAAATTAACATTCCACACAAATACCGTAATATTTTAACACATTGTTAACACAGACAATATGTGAATACCATTAATATAATCACAGCGAGACGCGTTCCGTTCATAAACCACTCCGTCTAGCTTCATTTTATTTAATGGCATCACATCACCACATATAGTGGTTAAATTAAAATGCTGCGCTTACGACGACCAATAAAGGGCGACAGACAAGCCAGGCTGTTTGGATTAAGTTCTGACACTCAACCCTGCACTGCGCAAATTAAACCGGGATTAATTCTTGTCGGAGAAGCAATTTTGTACCTGTTTGGAAGTAGGTTGGTCCTTCGTTTGACATGTTTGCAATTTTGGCTGTAATCTGGTTTAGGTACTTCTCACAGACATCGATATCCCGAGATAACCCAAGTATCACGATTCGTATGAACACCAAGCGTGCCATTTTTTAACTACTCTATGACGTCATAAGCACTACTTACTTACTATACAAATTAGATTACGTTTTTGTTCTATAAATGTCTCGAATTAAGTTCTTGAGTTGTAACGTTATTGTTTAAAACAAATACAAATCAGCTTGCTGCGACAGTAGCGACTTAAGCAAAAGATGCTTTAGCCGGGCACGCGAAGTAGGTGCTCTTGCTTTATTTAGATATATCCATATCTGTGGTAAATCTAATAATTTTTGCTCGCAGCTCCGCTCGCTTCTTAAAGTGCCCTATGATTCTGAGCTCCTCCAGAACAGTCTGAGTGCCAATTTTTTTTGTTAAACTGTGTAGCAAATATTTTCGAAACATGCAAATTAGCATGACTAAAATTATGTTTAATCCTATTTTGTAAACTACAAGATTATTTCATAAGGTAAAAATGCAGCTTCTTTCTTCGTTTTGAGTAGCGCTGCTGTAATATTACAAAATCGAGACAATCTAAGGTCGTTTCATATCGTTGCTCTCAAACTCGTAATGTTCGTCGAGATTCCGGATGACAACCAGATATGATAAAGCGGGATGTCTTATTGTATGTTAAGATGGAGAAACGCCGGTTTTAGTGGTTATTTATCGAATGGATTTTAATGATAGATGTCCATTACGGCTATTTGATTTTATAGGAGTGTTCGATAAGCATTAATTAGCTAGATCCGTAAGTTGTACTTAGTGGCTCAATTAAAGTTTATGAATCATTACGTCACAATTGATTGGTTAGGTAACTGGCGCAATTAGGAAGAATGTTGAATCATTTGAATTAATTGTTTAATTATTTGACTGTGTTAATGTTGATTAAGCGGAATAAAAAATACGTATCTTACAAAATAAAACAGCCCCCGCAGCGATCGTAGTGTTAAGATGGGACAAACGCATTTGAACATATTCCTGCGTTATACATTATTAAGATTCTTCTTGCGTATCGCGTTCTTCGCTCAAATTGATGCGTTTATACAAAACATTGTCCTACCCCTTTAGGATAAGGTGCATTATTATTCGTCTGTTTGTTGTATTCATATGACGCGGTAAGCCTTTCAATTTCCGACAATGCTCAGTATGCGAAAATTGTTGTCGACCTTAGTACGTGTTTGACTTCAGTTAGGTGTCTCGTTTTATTATGTCTATGTTCATAGGTACTGCAGAATTCACTTTTCTTTGTCAGTGCCATTTCTTCATTTAATAACAGTCACTTGAGCTGACAGTTGCAAATGTTCTGCCCGTTTTATTCGCGCTTTTATTGTGAATATTTCTCAATTTGCAGGAGACGGTCCTGTGTAGGAGTTAGAAAATTAAAGGTGAAAGAAGAATTTATTTTTGGTGAATTTAAGTTGTGGATGGAGTTATTTTTAATCTTATTGGTTCATTTCATTATGCCACCAATTCCATCTTAAGCTTTCAACTATCGCCGCTCAACAAACTATCTATATTCAGATAAAAACTCCGTCCGAATAAAAACTTTTATCTCCGCCTAATAGACGAAAGTTGGGACAAAAATAAAACTATTCACCTCATTGTTAGCGTGTAGCCATCAATCTTACCCCATTAATTGATTAGATAGGACGTTACTATTATACCGATATCGCAGCCACCCACACAAATCGATCGATTCATCGAAAATCCGAAATGACTCCCGAAATCCGAACATCTCTACGACTACGAGAAATCCAATCAAAATTTTGAATTTATTCACCATCCATTGCGCGCGTTCCTTTTTTCAAAACAGACAAAATCGACGCAAAAGTTTCGATGGAACACGAATATTTATGTTAGAGTTTTTAATCGATTTGGAGATACTCTCAATTTGATATCGAATAAATTGAGCATTAAGGTTTAATTCGGTTATGTTATATTGCGCCGGCATCGCATCGATCATCGCAGACGTTAACTGTTACCGGCTTTGATGTTTTGATATCAATATTAATTGGCGTGTACTGTGCAATTGACTGATCATAAATCTATTGGAAATCAGACCAGAAAAAGTATCGTTTATTATGTTATTTTGGTAAGAATGTTAAAATGCATTAGGTATTGTTGCTAACGAGAATAACGCTTCGATTTTCGATCGGTCCTTTTATTTTTCTTTAGACTGAACAGCCCCACTCCTTGGAAAAAGCCTCCTCCCATTCCTTCCGCATCTACTTGGGCCTTTAAAAAAAATTGATAAATAGTCACCACAGAAGATCCGTACTCTAAGCGAGTCCGGCTGTTGGATGATCATTCCGTTGTCTCCTTATCTTACAGGTTCTCAGAGAAAAATATCTGTAAAGGACTTTGATTTGATTTTAATTTAGGAATCAGACTGCTCTTCGATCACGCCTGATAAAAAATCAATGAATTAGGTAGGCACAATAGAACTGCCATAAATACAAGCCTAGGCGATGCCTGTTCGCTGTTGCTTTAATAAAACTTACAAGCCTTTTTTATCAAGGAAAATAATAAACAGTTCATTAAAGAGGCACCCATAAAGACACATTTTAATTTTATTACCTATCACATTCACACTTTATGAAGCGCTCTCTACTCTACCTGCAGTACAAAATATGTCTGTCTCTCGCAGGCTTGTAAGCTAGTCGAGTAGGCGGGTACCAAACGCCAGCAACTGCGCAAGTTGTAATGGGATTAGGAACGTTGGGACACCGCACTGGCACTGCTCTGTTATTAAATCTGCTTCACAGCTTTTGCTGTAGCGGTTTTCTTTTACAAGGGATTTTTTTTTTAAATTCTTTTTGAGATTTGTTAGCAAACTTATCCAATAATATAAACTGAAGCTGGTGATTGTTTGAGTATGTCAATGCGTACCTAAGTACTTATGTCAAAAAAGTACATGTGGTGCAAACCAGATATGTCGTACTTTCTGAAGTGCAGATGTACTAATTGTAATAAATAATAATTTTTGGTGACCTGTAATACAGGTGTTTCGCTACCTACCACAGGCACCAGTGATTCACAACCATGTAAATTACTTGTTTATGCCAATAAATAAAATTTATTATTATCTCCTTTATTTATTTTTCTTTATTCGCATATAAAATAATAAAAAAAAAACATTTGAAAATATAAAAATAGTAGCCCACCGGTATCGGGAACAGGCTCCAAGCTAACGGCGCGGCGGTCAGGGCTCCAGAGAGAGGAAAGGGAAGGGTCCTAAAAATACGAGCCGTGTCCAGGAGTACCGCTTTCTGAATCAAGCCCTTGATTATTATTAATTCACTTTATCTATGCTCAATTACATTAATATCATAATGTAGTCTATATCAGCAGCATAAAATGGGCCTCTTCAAGCACAACTAAGGTTGGATTGAACTTTTTATTCTTAGAAAGTTCAACCGAAGCTCCCCGTTTCTAGGAAATAAGATACTCGGCCAAGAATAGTCAAGAAAAGAAATATTGAGAGAAACTAGTTTTCCTTGAGAAAATAAAAAATAATTGAATGTAGGTAAAGTTTGGAGTGGCAGACCTGGCGTTCTATTCTCAGGAAACCTATTATTATCGTTAATTTTATGGAAGTAATTCAATAGCAAGATATATATATAATCCGTAGGTAAAAACGTAAATCAACCAAATTATACAGATCTATGAGTTTGATGAAATAGTTCCCTCAAGGCAAACCCTGAAGCATATTCAGGGACTATCCAAAATCACAGAAAAACAGATAATTTCCATCACAGACCAACATAATCTATGACATAAGTTCTACACTGGAGGCCATCGATATCTGACACAACATCACAATTATCCACAAAAAAACATGTATTCCATGCAAATTGAGAAATAAAGATAATTCAAGACCAGTATTAAAACGTCTCTTGATTAATTTAATTATAACTCTTAACTTACGTTTTTATTTCTTTGATATTTAAAAGTTTTATTTATATCGTAGAATTAGTAAGATAAACTTGTTCTTTTGAGACTCCGTAATTAATTTAATATCAGTTGAGATACGACGCCATGCTTTTAAAAGTTTAAAAACATACATTTTGGTCCACAACCCGTCATCACTGAATTAAATATTAGATTCAATTTGGAGTTGGACTGACTTATTGACTTTTGGATTGGACTAATACTATATTTGTTTAATATTTAGTATTGTTTGGTTAGATTGGCATTAAAAAACTACTAATCTTCTGGATTGATTTATTGTCATAGGATGTTGTGTACCGTCTCACGTTTTGGGTAGGTGTGCCTGTCTGTGTAAATTTATACAAAACTATCCGCTGTTGACTAATATAATAGTGTGCACATAATAAGTAGATATTATACTACTTTTTGTCATGCTGGGAGAGAAAATCCAGACGTTTTATACGTGTTCATGCAGATCATACAATGGATTTAATCCTTATTCTTTATTTCACATTCATTGCAATAATGTAGCTTACGGACAACGGCGAGCTTAACCCAGAATTGAGTTTTCTCACAACAGACCTTACTTAATCATTAGGATTTAGGCGGTAAAATATTCAGTTCGTATGGACAGTCAACCCCACATCGATGATAACACTAGGCGCTGCCAATGTCATATTGTTACCACTGTGTGGAACACAAAATATCAGAAAAAGTGGGCACATTGCAGCCTCTCTACTTCTAACCCGAGAGGAATTCAAACATTATGCCTTACATGGTCATGTTATTGATACTCTAGCTAGGCCAAGAAATATTTCCATCGCCTTAATACGCCATATCTAATTAGTGCACTATTCATTATATCGCGACTTCGCATGGTTCATTGAATCATCGGCAACCACAACCGCGATCGTTGAAATGGTTACGTAATAACATCAGCACTTAAGCCCTTTCTACATTACAACAACTTTGTTTCTGCTCTGAGAGTAGACAAGTTTATGCACTTACTTTAATGTCAGTCAAGTTGTCGTCTGTTGCTAAATCAGGCTAAAAGTAGCACAGAAATAAGCTAACTGACGTAACGTCTAGTATCAGTAGTGGACTTCAACAGAAGAAAAATGATGACCATGTAATGGCATAACAATTGAAATAGTACATTTTGATACAAGTGGAGAAACTTTGTTATTAAAAATATGTGTATTCAGCTGCATCTGGAAGCCCACCCCAACATAGTTGGTAAAATACCAGACAGATGATGATATCTAACGTTAACATAAACAAACCCAGTATAAATGATGCTCAGCACTACTCGCAGTCTGTCCTCTTTAAAACTGCACAGGTGTATAATCTCCACCAGCTAGCTAGCTATGTATATCACTTTATCTAAGTCTCGAGCACGTCGGATGCAAAATTACTGGCGTCCGTAAGTAGCGGCTACGGAGAGCCTTGAGGCTATCGTGAACGGACACGCCTGCTACACTGGTGCATAAAATAAACAACTTTGGAAGGCGTTGTGCAGACGCCAGTCAGATCGAATGTGATATTTCTTAGGGCACTGTGTGGGCCAAAATGTGTGGACTAAGCGAAATTCTGACAAAATTTGGTACTTTTCCGGGTTATTTTTAATCACCCAAATAAATTCTCGCAATAACCAATCAAGAAAAATCAACCATGGAACAAATTGTCAAGGATCAAAGAAACATAAAAAAATAGTACACCAGACACTATACATTACAGTTTTCTGGTATTAAATAAAATATAAATATGTTTTAGTAATTACGCACCAGGTTTATTATACATATATTATAGGTACTACTAGTAAACGTACACCTCCAAAAGTAATCGATGTTGTTTGTCAAACATTTATTTGTTCGTTTACACATGTTTCTCAAACACGTTAAACATAAGTTCCTTCTATTTACCTACCTACCATATTGGTTTACAAAGCCCTCAAAACACATCAAATTAAATGGCTGCTACAAAACAAACAATTGTTCGTTCCCGTATGTATGTTCGCTGTATTCAGATTATTCGGAGACCATGTCACGTGCCTCGGAACCACATCTGCGGGCTTGCATGCTCAATCAAGCATTTATAGTCAACAACAGTCCAAACGTGCCTCCAGACCTTTCAAATTTTATTGAGCACTAGCTGTTGCCCGCGACTACGTCTGCGTGGAAATTTTGATGTGTACGTATGTGTGAGAAAAAAATAGCCTATGTCCTTTGCCAGGATATAATCTATCGCCTTGCCAGATTTCATTACGATCTGATCAGCCGTTTAGTCGTGAAAAGGTAACAAACAAACAAATAGAGTTACTTTCGCATTTATAATATTAGTATGGAAGTGTAGATGAGGAAATATTTGTCTGGGATTTCAAAAGATTCAGAGCTAAGAAGGTTATATAGTTGTCCTACGTTTTAGCTAACTGCGGTAGAGTAACCATCATATACCTAGCCTTTTCCCAACTATGTTGGAGTCAGCTAGCAGTAACAAAGACCTACAAATGACAGCCAGGGCCAAAGGTTTTATGTGCTTTCCGAGGCACGGAGGAAACTCGGTATGTAATGGGTCGGTAGAGTCATAAAGGAAAGTAATGTTTTTTTTATACTTCACCAGAAGCCAGTATTAATGATGTTTTTTGCGCTTTTAGATTCGGTATCATTCATTTGTTTCTGAAATAGTTTGAAACACGGTTGCTGAAATTATGTCTGCTGACAGCACTGCAGAAATAATTTAGGCAAAATAAATATGAAGTTAAACTTTCAAACATTTTCGGTTCAGAGCGTTCAAAGCTTTTATAGAGCTCGCTGATATTGCAAAATTAAACATTGAAACATTGTTTGTTACAGAACTCCAGAGTTTTCATGTTTAGCAACGTATTAAAAATAAACTTTACAAACAATGTTGGCGAAAAACTAGAACATTTTAATTTTTTTTTGTTCTCTTGTTTCGTCAACATGTGAAAATTCATTTTAAATAAAGCATCAGTTGGATTATTTATATTACACAAGAAATATGAAAATAATTCCTCAATCTTGTCCAAGTATGCATCACGCCTAAACCTGACCGGGCGCAGCGCGCGCGCCGCCGTCGGGCGCGACGCGCGCAGCTGCGTGCACCGTTTAACTTATGTGTTCCGCCGAGATTGCATCCACTAGATACCTATGCTCCTATAGCTACACCGGTAAATTAAGCAATATCTATGTCTGGAGCAATAGAGTACCTTACGTATCTAAGATATAAAACGGTGAATTCTGATGTAGGGTCCTGCTATCTAGGTACCTGAATTTTTAAAACACACCACAAGTATGAAGTATGAAGTTTTTTCGACGGTTCTCGAAACAGTGTTATAGTTAAATGGATATTTTGGCACGTGTCCATAGTCCGCCATTTTTTTTTTAAATATTCAATTTCCTGTAACACTTTCACAAGTTTTTACCCACAACGTCCCCAAAAAAACCCTCCTGATAATGTCGTTCAAACGCCAAAACATTACTGTAAATTTGTAAATGCCATCGTATGCACCCACATTCCCGCATCATTTCTGAGTGTGTGAATTCGGTGACCCAAGTCTATAAAAATAACACTTCTGACAAGCATCATTATGATGCCAAAAATCGAGCTCCAAATAAGAAACTAGCTTCTGTACATCAAGTTACACTATACTGTGAATAGGCATTGTTTCCCACCAATTGGCAGCATGGAAGAAAAACACTCATTGATTGATACTAATAGTAATTAACGCAGTTAACCGAGCCGAGCATTGAACCGGAAAGAACTGTTTTCTGGAAGATGTGACGCATGTGTAGACTTCAGACCTGCACATATATACTTCTGTTTACTTTTACATCACCATGCACTTCATACTTGGTTCAGAAAACTTTTGAACGCTGATGTACCTTACACGGTTGTTGGCATCCCCTACATTTAATTTCCTTGCAACACTAATATTATAATGGCAATGTTTTTATTATCTGTCAAACCAACTGTCACTTGTCAGTTCACAAGCAATATATAGCAACTTGATTGACTCCAAGAACAAGTCACGTTTTTTATTTCACAACCTCTCTCTCAAAATTCATCAGTCAAACCCTATGAATTACAATTATAAACAACGTTGCAACGCAAAGGAATAATTGCGTAACACATTTACAATGAAAATGTTTTTCATTTTGGCAATTCAACAATACATTACGTTATTTACATCGTCGCGCAGATTAATTTTTGAATCTTTTGTGGCAATGGATAGCGAATTTCCTTCTAAAACCGTCGGAATGTGATAGACACGGCGGTTCGCAATAGGGGTTGCATTTGTTTACTTGTGAAAGACAATAGACATAATGTACATCAATATTATCATCGTTCAAAATTTGCATGTTTAAGTGAGGATTTATGTGCAATCAACCTCATCAGATCGTAACAATTTTGAATAGATTTTATTTATTTATATAAGTATATTGAATAAGGTAATTTTCGCAGTACTTGTGCTACCACTAGTCTGCGGTTGGCTTTGACTGTACACTACCTTTCACTGTACTTTTGACCGATGATAGATCGACTGCGATCGAAACCGCTGAATCGTTTTGAGCGAATACTGTTGATTGAATTATGGATCAGATAAAAAAAGTGCCATTGTCGCAAAAACGTGAAATGGACGTCGAGGGACGGACAGTTGACACATGACCGCGAAATGTACAACTATTGATCTTTCCTATTTGTAGTTCATAGTCAAGTGCATTTTTTGTCTCTCGGAGGGTTTATTTTATTATAGATAAACTCCAATATTGTAAAGAATTAGGGCAAAGCATTTTTTTTCTAGTATCTTAGGTTTCTAGTAACTGTAGGTATGTCAGAGGTGGCACAGCACTGGTAATAAATATAATATTAAATATGGCCTCTGATTCTATTAAATATCCGTACTACCTTGCTAGAGCAGCTCAAGGTGTACCCACTGCACCGACGAATTGTCATAAAATCTATCAAAATATTATAATATAACTTCTATCGAAAATATCCGATCAGGTACTTAGATATCTACCATACGTGCTTCGACGTAGCACGTCCCACTTTCAATTCTGCTCACACCACAACGGAATGCAAGCTTCATAATCGACACAGATCTTCGCACGTGGATGTTTCAACAACTTCCTCATAACAGAGCGATGGAATGCCCCAAATTGGAATTGCTGGGCAATATTGGGCGATCCACAAAGCAAAACGGTCCGAATAAAAACCAGTCTGGTGTAGAATTTTCGTTATTGATTCGAGTGTTGCAAATTCGATATGAAGCGAATATGGGCGAACACCTGTTTGGTAACTAGTGCTTTCATTTATCATTTAGTTACAGGTAAAACCGAGCAAGTTTTAATTCAACTTTTACGTTTTGGAGCGGCCGTAATTGATTAAAAAGTTGCGTGGGTACTCCAAAACAAGCGAGCTTAGCTTTTTAATTAGCAAAAATGTATCGTGTATTGTATCTTGTTCTGATTCGAAACAGGTTTAAACACATTGACATTTTGCCCTTCCCAAAAAGTTCTCATCCGATATTTCAAATACGGTGGGAGTTATACTTCCGCTATCGATAAAGCTTTCTTCGATAACTTCTTAAATTACACACATTCTCTCTACAATCGAACAACGTATCGTTATTCAGCCACGGAAACTTCAATATCATTGGAAATCATCGAATAATTTTCACATAAACAGCAAAATTATACACATTGTCGTTTCGTCTGTATTTCAATAGAATGTTTATGTCCCCAAGCGAGGCATCAAACCAGCGACGAACGACGAATCTATTCATTAGGTTTTTTATTCGCCATTGTGATTGTTCACGAATGGGCACAAATGTCTGAATAGGGCCGTTAGGCAATATCGCAACACGACAGTATCGGATATTTGACAGATTATTAGTTTTTAATGTTTTTATTATGGTGCTCATTTTGCCTTTGAAAACATTTTTGTAAGTATCAGATTTCATGAAGTTGGGGTTTTCTCAGGTGTTTTAGTTCGCGATGCATACATAACACCCCATTTTTCTATGAGGGTAGGCAGGAACTCCAGTATGCTACGACTTAATAGGTTATTGTAGAAAGTACACTCATATTGCTTCTTAATTGTTGGATCAAATGTTTCAAGTGACTTAATCAAGTTGCTTTAGCTTCCTGACTCTCAAATTTTCACTTTGAAATTTCCCTGATTACATTTTACGATAGTATACCACTCTAACCTCAACCCATTTCACTTGGGCAGTTGGCTACTTCATCATTTATTACTGCATTAATAAAGTTTAACGCCCGTTCGTTAAATGAACATCATGTACCGTTGAAAATTAATAAACAATTACCTTTTACGGCCCATAACGTGTTTGTGACATATAAATTGCCACTAAATATAGCCTATTATTACAGTTTAGAGCCGTGACATGGCTGTTGAAGCCATTTTGAAAATGGTGTCGTATTACCCAGTACTAAATGGGTTGTGGGGGTCAGATAGGCAGTCGCTCCATGTAAAATACTGGTATTCATCTGCATCCGGTTAGACTGGAAGCCAAACATAAAAGACTACGCAGATGATGACATTATACCTGCTGGAACAGTACCTTCTGAAGTTTAGATCGGTACTTTCTTTTTACTTTTTAATTACGTCAATAACACGTAAGTATAACTAGTTATAATTCAATATTAATAATTCATTTTAGATCGCAAAAGGCGATGGTCACACTTGCATGGCGTGGGAGAACTCTCTTTGTTTTCAATTAATATGTTAAGCGTACCAAAATTTATTCTGTTGGCGAACAAACCAAATTGTACAGTTACCATTGCTGGTTAACTGAGTAGGAGAAATGATCATGTCTGTTTCGAAGCAGCAATGTATATAGAACATGTGGGTTCTATTTAACCCATTTGTGGTATATGATGATACGATGGTAGAGTGTCGTTGGTCACTGGCGGAACTCATACATGGTTCCACGTTCATGGTCACTTGGTTCAGCATATAATTTAGTACTGCCTGCGTAGTTGGAAATAAGTTTGTATTTGAAATTCTAGTTTTTAGGTCTCTCGCTTGGTAATTATGTGATATTTTGTAGTGGAAAGTGAGGCACTGATTTAATGGTTATTTGAATAGTCCGTATAGTTCCGTTTTTAACTTGCTTGTATTCTACACCCATATAAAGCAACATTCACGTAGGTAGTCGCCGAACTTAGTAGACAATGTTTATGATGTAAGTACTTTTGTTTTGTTCGGAGGCCCTAGCACTCGTAACGTAAATACGTCGATTTTTTAATCGAAAATACAATTATCCTTTAGCATTTTCGTTAAATTGTTTGTAACAAACACAATGAGTAACATCCATAGATATGAATACCTTTTTAAAATTATGAAAATATTATGTGTGAAACGGGTACATTTAATTTAAAGATCATCAACTCGTCAAAATAAATTTAGGGTAGTTAACTATTGTACGAGTATTAAAGGTAGTCATCGAAACGTAACGAGGATACTTTTTATCTTAGAGACCAACAAGTTGTTGGCCAAAATTCGAAAAAAAATCATTTTAACATATCAAGATCATCAACATCATTATTTGTACCAATACACACGTCCACTGTTAAACATACGCCTCCTGAAAGTTGCATCCACGACAAATTTTGAAGGCTAGATAAGTGAAAATCGTTTTCAAAGCATTTTGTATTTGGCTTGATCTAATATGCTTGTCAGTAGCTAATGTAATCCAATATATTTTAGACTTATCTAAGTATCATAAATTATCCCTGAAAAATATCACTCTCATACTATTCTCGCATCCAGCAAACAAGTGAAACTTAATTAATAAAATCTCGTCGACACGTAACAAAGTCTTTTATAAAAGCTTTTATTACCACTCTCATTATGATTGGTCCACATTGTGCGCAAGACAAAGGCGCAATGCCGCCACAATGGTGCTATCAATGTACGCAATCATTTGTTTCAATTCAATTTTAATCAAGGCAGTGATTTGCGAAATCTTGATCGTCATTCATAGAAGTCGTTGCGTAAAACTTTTGGGTTTTACAATGGCTAAGTTTAACAGCAAAATTTTGTTTTGTGCTGTGTTTATTAAACTTAGAAACATCGTACTTTATTTAGTTACCTACCTAATTTAATGTTTGTGTTTATTTGTTTACCTACGTAATTTAATGTGTATTTAATTGGTTACCCAGGTACCTAATTTAATGTTTGTATTTATTTGGTTACTACCTAATTTAATGTGAGTGTTTATTAATATTTGCATGCTATTTTTATGGCGAAATGTGTCACTACACTACATGTTATATTTACCATCTTTTGTACCACATTCAACGCAAATAAAAAATTTTGACTTTGACTTTGAAAAAAATAATACAGTGTTCTCACACAAATATGGCCTAAAAATCTCGACATCATTAATAAAGTTTATTCATATTAAAACAACTTTTAAAGATCTATCACTGTTTTTTCGACTGCCAATCTCATTTTGTTGTGGAGTCAGCCTGCCGGGTAGGTATCTTTTTTCCAATCGCAAAAATAAATTCACACATTACTTTTTAAAATAGGTAGTATCTATCAATTAATAACTTCAAGAATGCCAATAGCAGTGTTAACCCCAAATCCGTAAATTTTACAAAAATGCTCACTACCAATATCAATATACTTAACCCCTTTTTTACCTGACGACGACAATAAAGTCCCATATTATGTGCTCGGCTGCACACTGTAATGTCTACCTTAAAAACCCAGTAATTACACCCGGCGCGGTCAGTCTGACCGCAGGTTTTCATTAAAGGGTTAACGTTAAGGAATTTCCAATGCGCTGGCACGAATAATTTGTGCTGAGTTGCGTTTACAGTTATTGGATTTTCTATTAAGAGAAAATGGTACTAAGATGGGTATCTATGTTTCTATATTTAATGAGTTTTTTTCGCGAAACGTGGATACACCCCTGCCAATGCCTTCGGGGATTACAGGCGTGATGTATGAAGTTTATATTTATTTATATATAGTATAAGTATTTTGCGAAAAAGAAACATGGTTCAATATTAAGTAACGGTGGACTGAATAACTATAATGTTTAAAGTAAGGTAGGTTTATTTTTCAAAAAAAAAACATTTTCTATCACATTTCACGGAAATCGCGTATATATTTAAGTACATTTTTTTCAATCGAGACGCATGGTACGTAAATTAAGCATCATTATAATTTAATTAATGTAAAACAAGAGGTCAAATCAGACCATCTGAATGAGAATGTAATGGCCTATTAAACAAACTAAACACATTAAAAAAGCAAAGTGATGTTCACAACGATTTCACCCTCATTACGTTGTAATAATTTATAGTTTACACGGTAAGGTAATTAGACATAAATTAGTAACAAGATACAAAATGTTGGGCGTCCCGTCACTGCGGCCATTATTATGGACTTTGTACAAAATATATTTTATGGAGACATTTATTCTATAAAAGATGGTTAACTTTATGTTCTTTTGTTTCGTTTTGGATGTTGAAAGCTGTTAAAATATGTTCCGTTAATGTCTGCCTACGCTTATCAACACTTAGGCATGGTTTCCACCAAATGGACACGAGCGGAGCAGAGATGTGCGGCGGGAATAGAACAATCACATTGGTTGAACTTCTCTGGTCTCTCCTGCGTTTTGTCGAATTTGCACGTCTCCACTCAGCTCCGCTGGTTTCCGCGTTGGTGTGAGCCGGGCCTAATACAAAGTAGCTAAGTAGTGTTATTGTCATAAAAAGCTGATAAACATGGCGGTGGTAAATTTAGTCTTGATCACTCTAATTATTTTGGAAAATCTTGAGCATCCGCAACGCAACACAGTGTCAGAAAACAACCTAATCAAAAATGAAAATGGAATGGAAATATTATTCACGGAAGAACGTTTTACCAACAATGTAAATTATACTATCATATTCTATAGACAAAAAATCCTATAAATTATGCTTCATCTAAATCTCCAGATAAAGCCTTGTCGACACTGCACGGAGCATTAATTTGTTCAATAGTATACGTCATTTCTCATTTGTAACGATTCGCCCTTAACACTTTAATGATCTTAACGATAGTCGGTAATGTAAGAAGACTGCGATCATTCGTTATCTTATAACCTCACAGTATGGTGCCCATTGATCTATTGATACTAACCCCTGCATTAATATATTGGAATTCTATTTAAAAAATTAGACAAGACAAAGTGAGACCGATGGTCATACTTAATTAATTTACATAAATATTTAATTATTCGATGATTTATTGATTTGATTGTAAATTACAGCCGAAAATATTCGACTGTGTAAGATAGGAGTTTGAAGAAATATGTTACTGTGACTAACTTGTAAAAACTATGCTTCTGAGTTACAAATCTATTGTTTATAAATAACTACTGTGTTCAATAGGAGATAATCACTGCCAAAGACGTGTAACAAAAAAACAGTAACAAATGGGATAGTTTTATTACACATTCTGCAGTTGAAAACTTACTGAAAGACTATACTTTGGGTATTTTTGTAATTCCCCACCAACCCACGATTAAATTAGCAAATGTGAGGTCATTTACAGACGACCCCGGGTCTATACAACATCGTGTGAGGTCCAAGTAACCCAGATCAGGTATTTGTTGAAAGCAATGTATTCAAACGCTTTGCATACGACAGATAACGGCTGCCTCTTGCTCGACTCACGAACAAAATACAATCACGAGACACTAAAATGGTATTCGGTTACAAACAATAGATAGAATGTAATGATACTTTTTGGATGAAACTTTTCTTTTTAGAATTTTGCCTGTCATTTCATCTTGTTTTTTTTTTATTTAAAAGGCCTTATTCTAGTTTCTGTCTCTTGTACCAGTATGAACTTTGTGGGAATAGCACGTGCCAATGGGTAACATGTTAGCAAGCCAGCGAAGTGTGAGCAGGGCATTGTGCCCGGAGTGTGCCCAACGTACACTATATTGTCATGGTGTACACTGTGCGCAGGACAATATATCCTCTGCACCAAGTTAATAATAAATGTATAATTCCGACTTTAAATCTCGAATATTTTTGAACTTTTCGAAATACGAGCATCGGGTGAATGCTCGTATTTCGAAAAGTTAGTACAAAATATGGAATGAAAAACAGACCTTAAAATAATTCATAACAACATGACGCCTGTAATCTCCGAAGGGTTAGGCAGAGATATCTCTAATAGTACTCATTTCTCCAGTTATGTTTAAGTCCAATGTAATAGGGGGCGAGCCTATTGCCATCAACCGGTCACAAATCTAGACTCCGTGGCTGCTACGGAGAAATTCCTGATAGAAAAACCTATTGCCCAACCCGGGAATCGAACCCAGAACTTCAAGCTCAGCTGTCGCGCTTACGACCTATAGACGAACGAGGCAGTCAGTTTGTAAAATAATTCAACAAAGTAAATACTTATATATTCCAAAAGAACCCCATTGAATTACCTTTTCATGAAATAGTTATTCAATGGGGTTGTATGAACTTAGAGGGTTGTTGATGATTTTAATGATTATAATTCTGTAACTAAATACCTATTACAGCCGCGAATCATATTTTGTTCAATGTACAGCCTGGCAATGACCGGCAAATTGTAAAAAACGTAAGAAAATTTGAATTTCGCGGGCTACCCAGTCGCTTCCACTTTAATGTCAAATGACAATATAACTACTGACAAACGCTGATATTCAGCTGCAGCACACAAATGTATAGTAGAAATTCGCTTTTCACAATTCGAGCATTCATTCATAAGAACAGAATCTAGCCTTGAAACACTGAACAAGCGGTTACGGATGTTTAAATGGTGTATTTCTTTTTTCTTATGAGAATACGCCACAAACCGCGTAGGTAACATTAAATCAATGGAAAGTCTCGACACAAAGAATTCCTTTTAAAATGGAAGTTTTCGAAACCGCATCGCCTATTAGTGGTTTTCTTCCAGCTTATAAAGATGTGGTTTTGAATAAAAAGTCTGTATAGCGTGTAGCGCAGAATAAGAATACTAATGTTCTGTAGAATTGATAATGTGGCCATTGCTGCTCTCCAGTAGCTTTACAAGCTGGTCATCTTTCAACATTTTTGATTTCAACGTATGTTTTGAGTCTTACACCCGTATCTATAGTCAAGTTAAAGTAATTACTTCTGCAATTTTTTATGCATTAGACTAGAATTTAAACGACGTAAGAACCTTCAAAGAAAGCAAAGCTAAGAATTCTAACTTATTGCAGTTCTAGCTTTAAGCAATTACTAAATATCTTAAAAAATGACATTTACTCAAGTAAACACTATGACTTGTTTATAGATACGAGTGATAGCCACAAAGTTTGGATTTGCACCCGGTTGATGGCAATAGGATCGCCCCCCATTGCAAGGATCTTTAACAAATCTGGCGAAATGTGAGTGTACTATTAGGTACACCTCTGCTTAACCCTTCGGGCATTACAATCGTGATGTTTTGTTATTTTTAATTAATAATATGACACATAACTTTCTTCCGAGGCACTCAAAAATCAGATCTTGTGCTGAAAAGTGATATTGTGCTCCGAAATCTTAAATACAAAAGGAATATTGCAAAGCAAAATCAACTGCTATATATTAAATACACGTGAAAGTAAAATTAAACTCACAAACATGTTATACAATTCTCGATTAATTAGTCCACTTTAAATTAATACTATTACTAGTTTATAAACACCCTTTCACATCAGATTTTAATGTAACAAGTGCAGAAACTAGTTTATATCGGCCTCGCCTAGTTTTGGAGTAGTTATGTAGGTTTCACCAACGTTCGCGGCTTCAAGTTGGTTTTAAGTTCACAAAGCGTTTCTTAAGTTGTGGTGTAAGTTAATAGAAAAAAGCGTTAGAAATTATTATTAAGTTACTTACATTTGTTCAATTCATGACTGTATTTCTGGGATAGTAAGGTTGAAATTAGGAGTTCGGTACAGCCAAGTTACGTCATACGTTGTTTTATTTTGTTTGCTACCTAATACGCTATGTTAGTCCGTTTAAAAAAAGAAAAAGAAAATTTTCGAATGTTTTTATTCCATTTGGACGCGAAACTAGAACAATACACCCAGATTTGGCCAGTTATATTTAAGTCCCATGACATCAACCGCACAAATCCAGACTTCGTGACTGCTACAGAGAACCTCGTAATGGATAAACCCAATAACAATTTGCCCTACCCGGGAATCGAACCCATGACTTCAAGCAGTCGCGATTGCTACTACTAGACAAATGAGGCACACTCTAGAACTACGAATCCCATCAAACTTCTCAACTCGGAGATCGAACCGAAGACCTTCAAATACGGTTAATTACGGTAGCAACCAAGGCGATCTATATAACTAGTGGATTTGTGAGGTTTTATGAAAGTTTTGGCATAGTCCGTGGTATCGGTGTCATATCAGAGACTGGTTCAGCCACAATCCAAGTCACTATAGATAAATCTTGTAAACACTAGGCGACTAGGTCATCTAAGTTCAGCCTAGGTTATAAAGGTTAGCTTAAACTATATCGTATAGGTTATGAGACAGCTGACATTTGGTCCGCACCTATTGCGGAAATTCTAGTTCAGTTGCAAGAGAATTGCAAGTTCCAGTGGAACAACAATTGGGTCAATGTTCATGTCTATTTACGTGCATTGGACAATGTTGGTCTTTTCCGGGTTTAAGGTTATTGTTATGTGTTTTTAACCGACTTCAAAAAAAGGAGGAGGTTCTCAATTCGGTTGTATATATATATATATATATATTTGTGTTTGTTACCTCATATCTTCCTCATTTATGAACCGATTTGAAAAATTCTTCTTTTCTCTGAAAGGGTATACTTTTCGATTGGTCCCATAAAAAATTATCAAATTCGGTTTGGTATTTTGGTTTTTAAATCAAAATATCTGGTAAAATTATGTTTTCCAAGTAAAAAAGATTGCGAAATTTATAGTTGACAAGGCTTTGTGTATGATACGATAGCTAAAAACGGTAAAATAAAAACTTTTTGCAAAAAAATAATCGACTTCCAAAAAAAACACAAAAGAATGAAAATAACTTTACTTTCGGAAGTCGGTGGCAAAAAAGTCAATGAAACAAACAATAGTCACCGACTTCCGAAAGTAAAGTTATTTTAAATTTTTTTGTTTTTTTTTTTTGGTAGTCGTTTATTTTTTTGCAAAAAAGTTTTTTAACATTGTTATATTGCATTTTTGTAGACCCAATTTCCATAGATTTCTATAGGTAGACAGTATTTTAGAATGTTCAAGAACTGTCTGATCTGTATGCATCATTACAGTGAGCCTATAACTGTCCAATTCGATTCAATGCGTATTCTGCCAATTGTCTGATACGTATGTATTTCTAGAGTTGTCTAACCGCTCACTAATAAAATATAACTTTGTGCTAATAGCCTACTTCAAAAAAAAAAAAATATATGTTGAAGTGTCGATTCGCCCATTTCGGGCAAGATAATTCGTGTCAATCAACCAATAAGCCAACACACTGACAACCCTGAAATTACTGATATTGTTTTTTTTTAAAGGCTGATTTTGTACAATTTTTTTTTGTTTCATCCTTTTTAGTTGTAGACACTCATTCTTGTTATTAATTTAGTTCTAGCCATTCTTCGGTAGTTCATTCTTGTAGTAGTTATTAAGAGACTTATGTCATCAACATAGGCCAAGAAAAAAAATTAGTATTAAAGGAGCTCACTCTACTCAAGCAAAGTTAATAAAATTCATATGGGACAACCGCGCGGGCTTCCTCTAAAAAATTAATCGGCCCAGTAATCAAGGAGTAATCGGTGTACAAACGTGAAAAAATAGCATGCCAGTGGAATACATAACCTTCACACACATACCTTTACATACTACGTAAAGCACTTTACGTACTACATACCTTTTTAGAAGTCGGTTAAAAAGAGACATGGCCATACATGATTTTGTGCCTAGTTAACCCTTGAACATCGTACTTACTCCAAATATGACCAAAAGCGTGTCTAAATAAACAAATGGGGTGTAAATCAACGTTCGTGTGTAAAGCCTATATTTTCGCAGCACCTGTCCGGTATTGCAATGGTAAATTATCGTTTTGTTTGCTTAGATCGCGTCGTGACCAGAATGCAGTCAATTGCCGTCCACTGGACCGAACGGTTACGTGTTTGTGCATTTAATGGTATGACATAGGGACTGCTTGTGTCATTAGATACGGTAGCAGTACTAAAGATAAAAAGAATATTTAGAGTACTAGTAAATAAATAACATTTGTGTTATGTTATGATCCAATTCAAAATTGTTTTCTGTACATTTAACCAAGAAAATCCATCCCATCCATCCATAATTTATCATCTTGGCTTTTTCCCTTGTTTTACCAAATGCAGCTGCATACCAAAATTTTACATGGAGTAACTGCCTATATGACCTCCTAAATACAGGACATGGCTCACATAATAATATTGGATAGATTTGTTGAAGAACATTCCGTTGCTAACCCCAAAGAAATGATTGCATAAATTCTCCCATCGCATCGAAAAAGCCGTATCACTTTATGAAAAAACGGTCGTCAATTACGTATCGCCACATGATAGCATCCGAAGGAGACACCTATGTACATGTTCATGTCATGAGCACATTTCATCAGTCGTTAGTATGCTGGCTCCGTCGGGTAGCCGATACTGCACAATAAGATTGGACAAAGACGATCTATACAAAATATACGTTTAATTTTAAAGAACAGGACTTGCTGACCTTTTATTGCTTGGATTAAGGAGCGTTGGTTAAGGAATTTGGGTGAACAACATAGCTTTGGTCTAAGGTTTGTATAGTTTATGAATATTGAGCTAAATAAGGGAATGAAATGAGGTTTAAGCTGAGAGAAAAAGCACATTAGGATTTTACCTCTTAGTATACATATTAATTGTCCAAAAAGACTGTGGAAAGGTACCACTACTATTTTTTTTTTTTTCGATCTTACATCGTGCATCTCTAGAGGGCGAATAATGAATTCATATTGTAAGTGACACCTTCTTTTTACCACCACTTATAGCAGTTTTGAACGCCGATTTCAGGTTAAATGACTAAACCAGTCTACTGGACAAACACCATACATTTTAAGTTAAAACATGACAAAGGAAAGTTGACCTTTTAACTACAGACTTATAAAGGTATGTCACGCACTCGAAGCACGCGAAAACACTTAGCCTGGGTGCTTAGTGGCCACAATTATGCACGCTAACGCTACATTTTAGATAAAGACAGGTCAGTATCTAGTTAATGAAGGGTACAGGTATGTAGTAAGTAAGTAAGTACTAAGTTCAGTTCAGGTCAGACTGTAGTATGCTTAGATATAACTGTTTCATTTCGTTAGCCAATACTTTCAACAGAATATTACGTACCTCCTAGGTAGGTAGGTATGTAAGTTAGGTTGATTGCTTGTTACTAGATCAAGTCATGGATTTGAATGTAAACCGAGTTTGCATTCAATCTAAGGAGAATATAACTAGGTTTTTTTGTACTATAGGCCAAACTTTTAGAATAAGCCAACGTGTTGGTCCATTCCGAAACTTGCAAGGAAGCATGAACGAAAATCTATCGGTTCCTAAAAGCTACTTAATTGAATTTTCTGTTATGTCTCATTTCAACGACTAAGTATGATTTGCTGTTGTTTTTTCGGACAACTTTACAAATCACGACCAGTAAACATGAGATTTTGATCAGAAGCTTGATTGTGATAAGGCTTTTAGTAACCGGAAAATAATATAGATAGGTACCTAGTTATAGTGATAATAATAATAATACCAGCCTGTAACTATCCCACAGCTGGGTAAAAGCATCTTCTCAAACAGAGAAGGCACGAGCATTGATCACCACGCTTGCTCAAGATGGGTTGGCGATTTCAGACTTATATTAATTATAAGTCCCGGTTTCGTCACTATATTTTCCTTCACCGATGTCTTAAAAAAGTACATATGAATTGAAAAAGTCACATTGGTACTTCCCGCAATTTGAACGCATGAGAGGCGAGTTCTTAACCTCTGAGCCATCACGACTTATAGTGATACGAAATAAATAACAATTTAAACAGTCATAAATGACGCAACACAATATCAAATTAGATTTATCAGCGATCATTTAGTATCCTTTCACTAAGCTGGACAATGTGGGCGTGCGCACGCCCAAGGGTGCAGTAATCGTGACCCGACACACCCGACTACCGACGAAGATTGCCGAACGACCTGCTGCCGCTGTCGTGATACCTACTTAAGTTACATTTGAAATTAGAATCTGATATTATTGAGTGGATAATAGGTAGGATTAAAATTGTACCAATGGGTACAGAGAGCCGTGATAAAATGAATGAATGATTGAAAAGTCGAAAATTTTTATTGGATTGGTTTAAACTGCTGAAAAGCTTAATATGTCTTTCTGACAAAAGACGTTTGTAGAAATACAAATATGCTTTGAAAGCCTTTGCCGCCTGTCTAACACCCGTATCTATAATGAAGTCAAAGTGATTATTTGAGTAAAGGTAATAACTTCAGATACGCTTTTTATTTAATATATAAGGGTGAAATGTGGAAGACCGTCAATAAAGTGCTAGTATATAAGGAGACTTTATAGGAACCTTCTGTGAGTAGTTTTTGCTTAATTTTCGTTGCGTCACCAAAGATGGTTTACTGAATGATTTTAGCGCAAGCAAATATTGCTTTATGCTCGGGAATCAATTTAACGAATGGATAATTGCGGATATTTCCTATGTAATCTACGATTTTACAGTTTAGTGGAAACATTACTCATTTTATTCGCCATTAAAACTATGCATTTTATGAACAGCTTCATAAATTACACTCATATCCTTTATCAATAAAAAAGTGCTTGCAAATTACCAAGTATACCGTAAAGTTGTGTCATAATCATAAGTCTAGCCGGAATACCTATTTCTAGACTCCAACTTCCGTCTCAAGTAGACCAGTATTGCCATAAAAATATTAAACACAATTTAGGTAATATTTTCAGGAGAAGCTATTTTTTTTTACCGTTAAAATGTGTAAGATTACTGTAAAAATGTTCAATGAAGCCTATAAGTTATTGCATCATAGCCTAGCAATAGCGGTCATCGAACTTTCCGTAATGAAGGGATATTCCGAACCTTAAAGTAATATACACAAACCAAAACAATGAACAGTATAATATAAGTTACGGGTAATGCTTGAAGAAGAAGTAAAAAAAGGTTTAATCACTCAAATAAAATTTAAATTTGGAGGACTGGCCTTCTTTTTGCTGGCGATTTGATACAACCAACTTGGATGTACGCACTGCGGCACCGTTTTATTGGTAGAATATGTAAGGATCACAGTCATCAGTGACCTCTATTTTGACTTACTAAGCATAAAAGACTTTGACTTTGATGGCATCAGATAGGTTAAATAAATACGCATCTAATTAACTCAGATAAAAAGCAGTATCTATTTTAAAACCAAAAAAAAACTAATCCGTCAAGTTTTAACCAAAATATATCTATAAAACTTAAATTTTCTCGAAACTGGCTTTCTCTGGGATACCGCTTTTGCGTTTAGCACGGCAGTATTGCCATGCTAAACCGCAAAAACTATACGAGTAGTCCGAAGTACAATCCGACCAATATTCATTTATGAAAAAATATTCTGACATCATCGACCTTCTGTTTTATACTTGTTTAGCGACAGATGTCTCCGTCTTCTCTTGATTGCTGACACATCACGCTAGCGACAAATGACACGCTGACTGGGGCGAACTTGATCAGCATTGTAAACCAACTATTTGGTACATTGCGTCAGCAATTAATTGGATTGCGTTTAGGCTCCGCCTTGCTTGGTAACGGAAGGGATATAAGGTTAGTGAAAAATTTGATTTAGAATTTATTTACATGCTAATTATGTAAAATAGAGACTTAATAATAAATAGACCCATAGAGTACTTACATAGACACAACCTTGTAGCCAGGATTATCCATCAGCAACTTGCTCTAAAATACATCCTTGTGGAATCGGAAGTGCCGTACTATAGGTATGTGCCCGACCCAGTTCTCGAAAATGGCAATATCACACTGTACTGGGATCAATCCATCATCACTGACAGGACTATTGTGGCCAACAAGCCTGATATAGTGGTTGTGGATCGATCAGAGCGGCGCGCAATGATTGTTGACATAACGGTCCCGCATGACGGGAACCTCGTGAAAGCCGAGAAAGATAGGCAAATCAAGTATCTTGACTTGGCTCGCGAGGTTGTCGACATGTGGGAAGTGGACTCGGCAATCATTGTGCCGATAGTCGTTTCACCCAATGGCTTAATTGCCAAGAGCCTCGACCAATACCTGAGGAGGCTCTCGTTAGGCAGCTGGATCAAGGGCTTGATTCAGAAAGCGGTACTCCTGGACACGGCTCGTATTGTTAGGAGGTTCCTCTCTCTGGAGCCCTGTTCTTGGACCCTGTTCCCGATACCGGTGGGCTACTATTTTTTATATTTTTAAATGTTTTTTTGTAAGAAATATTTAAAAATGTAAACAATAAGAAGAAAAAAATAATAAAGAAATATACCCATGTACAGTAGGACGCACGTCGCCGCGTCGGTGGTAAAATAAATAAAAATAAATAATAAACCTTGAGTTCGACTAGCGCAGTCCGGAAGAGAAGAGGCTAGCTTAACTGTGTAGTTACGATTGACGTGCTGTCTACTGTACGAGAAATCTGTTACAGAAAATGCGGTTACATGGTTGGTCCCATAGTAAAAGCTGTTCATTTTCATGAGTAGGTACTACACGCCCTCACAGCATCCAATCACCTAACATTGGTAGAAACAATACGGAATCAAACACCTGGGGGTATTTTGAAATTAATCTCCATACCAGCGTCATTTTTCTTTTTTAATTAATCCTATAAACCCAATCTCTTTCTAAACTAAAACAATAACGATTTCTCATTAAATACCGGGTCGTGCAGCAGGTGGAAATCGTTGGTTTTCTAACAAAATGGCCGCATATCTCTACGTCGTACTCGGTGTACGCCTAACATAATGTTAGTTGTAGCCCCCGGCGGACTGAGGGCAGACTTAATTGACACAAGACCGGTCGGGGTAATTTCATTTCGTAAAACTGATATTAACTTCAGTGTGGCTACTGCTGATGCCCATAAACGGATTATTTGAGGATTTTGGGTTTATCGATACGTTTTGTTACAAAGATGTTGTTTTGTTTACATTTCTTAATAAACTAAACGAAGTCTTCGCGGCACAGGGGGTTTAAAGTTTACATAAATAATAAGCATTGCCATGGAGTATAGTATTCGTCATATAAACAGGGTACTTAACGGTAAAATAAGTTGAATGAAACAAAAGAAAATCAGCCACGAAAATCACTTTGTCTAAAACCACAATGAAGATGGTAATAACAAAACAACAAAAGTTTAATTACAGTAGAGAGACCAATACAAATGTTAATGAGTTAATTACTCCGACCTTAGTACCTACGGTTACTAAAATAAACTTAACTGAGTCAGAGTAAACTAAGATGACCTAAGATAAAATCGAAGACAACAAGCCCAAGTCGATCAAAACAAACGGATCCCAGCTCTAATTGAGTGTCATTTCCACACTAATGGTCCTTTAGACAATCGGCACTCTTTGAGAGCTTAATTATGTTTATTCGAAACCATTAATTCGTGGACGAGTTCGGTTAATCGATCCGTTTCGAGTAGTTAAAGTACATTGGAAAGTTTTTAGACGATACGAAAGAGATTTGGAGAATTTAGAGGCCTTAGCGTTAAGTGCTGCTATATTTGAGAAAATGATGACATTTCTTTTCATTGCTCGTAAAAATCTTCGATCTATTTAATACTAAGTATAAACATTTATCTGTTTTGATAAAAAAAATAACATGTGCATACAAAATGAGGCACTTCTATTTCATTGATAACGTCATTCATCTTCTGTGTTATAAAATTACAAGGAGAGATTTAAAATTATCGAGAAGAAAGAACATCCGAATAAAGGGTTAATAATCGGTTTAAATTCCGAATCGAGTCAGGGTACCGATTGTTGCGCCAGAACAAATTAGGAACCCAATTACGTGAAGTGACTTTGCATTATAATAATCGATCAGAATGAAGAATTTAAGACCAGGTGCTACCGAAAGGGAACTGCCGAGACCCTCCATTGCGGAACGAATGGAGCATGTCAATCAATTTAATTAATCATTCTTACTGCTTCTAAGGAAATGATGTTGTAGAAAATTTGGCCAGAAGATGTTCTCACGAAAATAATCGTGAGTTTTTTCCTAAAGATCAAAATCTATTTATTCAAACGAGGCTATCAATCAACGTTTTTTGAACGTCTTAAATTACCTAAGCCAGTCCTCCAAAACGTCCTTCGCTCCTGCTTGATGTATCTGGAGCTATTACTTACCTGATGCAACTTGTTAATCCTTCAGTAGAAATTTATTTCGTTTCGTTGAGTATAAAAAATCTTGTATTGAAATTCTTGTTCCTACTTTGAAGACTCCATAAGAAATGCCCCTTAGATTCGAGACCATAAATTCTGTTACTTGATACGTTTCCCATTTAAAGACTATTGAGGCATCGCATCTATAAAACTAGTCCACTGACGTTTAACGGTGTTAGAATACGGCGAGTTAGCTTTACTGTGGGTATCGAATGATCTATTCATACGTCTATTGCAGTCTATATGTTGTTAGGAAACGCTGAACGAGCGACTTACTATTTGTTTAGGTATATAACGATAGCTAATATAATATGATCATAAATAGAGTTGTTGTCATCATTCGTACATTTAACTCATCACCATCTTCATTCCCGTATTCCAATTTATTTGGGATCGGCGGCCGGCGCAACATGTCTTCTTCTATGCGTTTCCAGACATTAGGTATCTCATTAGTCACCTTTTTTGTAGTCATAACCACCTTTCTGCAGTCAATCCATCGTTTCTTCGATCCACAACAAATTCTCGTCATCTACCAAATATTCTTTTAACCAACCATTTAGGTATCTACTGGCGAATTGGCATTCCTAAGTTTTAATTGCATGAAAGTTTTAGCTATGCATATATGTATGTATTGTAGCATTGCTCCTTTTTTGATCCATTCATAATTCGATTCAGTAATCATCTCGTAATTCAGAACGATGTTTTGAATCGTACATGTATATCAGTATGGCAGACCGCATCGCATCTACGGGGACAATCACCCTACATTCCATGAATGCGGTGTCGCGGTCGCCGTGTAAGGCGATGCGCACATCGGCGCAGATTCGCGACACCCACACTAATGAATATGAATACGATCTTATCTTACTTTAATACGAAACTTAATTAAACTCGAAGCTTGCAGACGAGTCTGACGTCAGCGTAGGTATAATAATTGAAAGGAATTCATAATCATAATAAACCTTTAAAGTTCCCACATGCTGGGAGAGTGGTCCATAAGTCCATAACCCACTACGCGCGCTCGGTGTGAGTTGTGGCTGTTTCTTTTTCCTTTTCATTCAGAAGGTCCAGGAAAAACCTGGTTAAGACACGCGCAGGCCAGGGAAGAACGGCACTAAAAAATGAGGAGGTCTGAACTGAACTCAGCAGTGTGTGGAACAAGGCTGCCAGTGATGATAAAAAAGCAATTGAATAATTTGGTTAAATAATATGTGTCGCATCATGATGGTACATAGGACCCTGGTCAGGACGTACTAAGTGGCAAACACAGTGTCTAACAAATAGTTGTAGGCGCTGAATGGGATACGCGTCAACGAGAGAAATAGCTTCTTTAAATTTTACGCAGTTTATTGCTACAGAGTCAAAAACTAACACTACTGAACCAACTAATACTCTGAACTTAAAAGGAAACAGAGCAGTTCCTAGGCAGTAGGTATATGTATGTCGCGACAAAACACCAAACGAAGTAGCTTGTTTTTAACTTTAAGTGCATACTCATCACAGAATCCGACATATTACAATTTGATATAATGGTTTCTATAATTTATTTTTCAATACACTTCCTCGCAAAATTGGCTCTTATCGCACTACGATTAGGTTCAACATGCTATGGATTTCACCCTCGTGGTTTTCTTCTTATATTCCCGCACTATAGTGCGGAAATAAAAATTCCACACGTGGTGAGGCGGCTCGCCCCCACGGTCATTTATATTTTTCATTTTTTTTTCTATTGCATTGAATCAATTTGGATTTTGAACTTGGGACTAAAATCAAAAAACTAAAAGTGTATTGAAAAACGTCGTTTGATACACGTAGGCATTTGTTACTGCAGCTCTCGGCTCCATAACACCCTCGCCTGCGGCTCGTGTGTGTATTACGCTTCGGTTGCATAACTAACTTTCCCCACTTATATCAAAATGTACTATTTCTGTGCAATCAAGTAGCATTTTATAGATTGCCCACCTATCTTAATTGACACCCATTTAGATAAGTATTCCAATCGATATTGTTTTTTAATAAAATCTACATACATTAATCGATTTTTAATACAACTATACATAATGTAAATTAGATACGCAATCAAGAAAATGTCAACGTTATTTATTATTGTATCATCAGCCATTAGCGTTGTCACTGTCTGGAATTGTGTCTAGAGATTCCAATCTGTGATGCCACGAGTAGTTTTCAATTGTCAAGGCCTTGAAGCTTCATTTCTGTGTAATTCTTATTTTGAAAACTTTCAACCTGATCTGGCTATGCTTCACTATCCTGATTGAAAGACTCGTTCTATTTACGTTCTCTTTGCCTCCATATTTCTTCCCCATTCTTGCAGATGTGTCAATTGTTTTTAGGGGGCCTAGAAAACCGGCAAATGCTTTCAAACTGTTCTATCTTTCAACAAAGATTTTCCGCAGGATTGAGATAACATAAGAGTGGAGAGGTGGAGGCTGGCACAGGACCGTGGAGATTGGCACAAGAAAAGAGAGGCTGTACCCAACAGTGGGTGAATATAAGCTGTGGATGATGGTAATGAAGACAATTCAACACATGTTTGATTTTTCCATCTTCTTCTTTTATTTTTCGTGTGGTTAGTGCCTCACCTGATGACAGTTCTTATGCCACCCATAGGCCTCTGAGCTTCAGACTTGGCTATACATGCCGTCGAGAAATATCTCTCAGGAATGCTGGTTTGGTTTCCTCCCGGTGTTTTCCTTCACCGAAGCGTAAATTATACAATACGCACATGAATCCGTGCCTTGGGTTCGAACTTGAGACCAGGCCGAGGATCATACTACTTAGCTATCACTGTAATTTCCCCATCATTTATAGACTAACACTACGTATAGGCTTTGGGGTCTATTATCCCTTTTTTACTTCTTCTCAAGTCTCTATCCGATTGGGCTCATCTAATGCGGTAAATTATTGGTATTTAACAAGTTTTCTTATTACATTGGCTCATCTCCCGAAATATTAGTTCAGTGTATACTATTATGTTCTGCAGGTTATGAGGTGTTTATGTCCGATGTGATCATGTTCTGGTGATTATCATCAATGTTATTCAAATAAGTGTGATATTGGTATGACTTCAATATGGTAATGAGTGTTGTGGAATAAATGCTAAACTGAACTGTAATGGGATTTATTTAATAGCTATACCTACTTAGATGTGAATTGACGGGAAAAATGTCATGACATCAGTCGATCGTTTTTTTGTTAAGAAAACTCGAATGTTTAACTTATCAAAACTGCTTATTGGGGGCGATGGGATTACGTACTTGTCATCACTACATTTTAGCTTGTAAGCGTCATTCGAAGTGACTTAGGAATCATATTATTATGATCAATATACGGGCTGAAAGAGACACTGACGCACAAACTGTTACATATAGATTTGTTTTACCGGTACTTAATTAAAAAAAAAACAAAGTGCTGTTTCCTACAAAAGTGCAATGCCTAAACGGTCAAAATGTTTGGAACAGCAGTTTTTTTTTTTATTATTGTAAGACATCTTTGTGGGGGGGTTCAGAATGATCGAAGTATTAACTGTTAACTGCTTGTGCGTCGGTGTAGTATACGCCTACTCAACAAATCCGACAACCCAGAAAAAAATCTTTTCTTTCGTGAGCTCTTTTATGACTAGCAATTTGGTGAAGCTTAGGACTGTATCCTATCCCTTATGACCATACGAGTTCATTATAGCGGTCGACATGAGGCCCTTAACTATGTTTACCAGGGAACATTCTGGGCCGATATTAAGTGTCCAAAATTTTCATAGTACGTAAGTTTACCGCATGACGTCATTGGCAGGTGCAGGGAATTCTGATAACTTTGGTCACCTTGTCCGAAAAATAGACGTACACATGTAAGTACGTACGTACGACGCGAAAACGGTTACCATGTAAACTTTTCACTTTTTTAATTTTTCGTCGGTAATAAAAAAAAACCAAATGTTTCCTACAAAAGTACAATACCTAAACTCACAACTAACAAACTTCAGTTACCGATGAAAAATTTCGTTGTTGGGGAGTTCAGAATGATGTACTGAGTACGTGGTAACCGTTTTCGCGTCGGTGTCCAATCTACCCTGTATATTTTGTCCTGTGTTCCTGTGCGCCCTAGAACTCTAGAAGGACATATGTATGTACGTATGACCTTATTGGTGAGATTCTTCAGAAAGGTTATATGCGTAGTACCCCCTTCGTCCACTTTGGTAACTAAACTTACCTAACCAGATACAAGAGAAGATTTTTTTTTCGCCGTTTGGTAACTAGTTGTGAGAGAAGAATTATTTTTCCATATTCGTAGATCACATTATTTCCATATTTGTAACCAACAAATTATTCCCTTGGAACTGACAAGAAAATAATTTTCTTTCGGTGTTTGGTAACTAGTTGTGAGAGAATTATTTTTCTATTTTTTTTTTTATGTACACTTGCAAACACTCTTGAACATTTTCCGCGTGTATGTATGACCAGATGTATGAACGTGGAAGAGGCGCAAGGATTATGTAAGGATCGTTGCAGGTTGCGTTCCTGTTCTTATTTCCTTAAAAAATGTTCTAACAAATTAAATCCAAGTATGCAAAGTATTTCAAGAGTACCCACTTTATAATGAAGAAAACTCAGGACGTAAGCCAGACGTCCGTAGGAATTATTACTTAACTTTATTTTGTGCAGCTGCTTGCAAACTAGTGCATAAGAAAGAACATTTGTTTTGTTACAATGACAGACGGGAATTTAGTACTTTATTTCTTCTTCGTCTTCATTATGAAACGGTTTAATTTATTTTCGAAATATTTAATGGAAATTCGCTTTTGCTAATTGTTTGCTTAACATTGTTTTTTTTTGAAGATCATACTGCTACTGTAATTGTTGTCCGCGTGAAATATTAATATTATAAAAATGTTACTTCCCTATTTGAATCGGATTTTGCTAACAATTTCAAAGGTTGTAGTTGTTGCACGGGACCCTAAGCTTTTTATAAAAAAATATAAGTCTAAGTTACTCCTTATAATATAAGCTATCCGCCCGTGAAAGTCCCGTCAAAATCGGTCCAGCAGTTTCGGAGATTATACGGAACAAACATACAGACAAAAATAAAAAATGTATAATGCATTCAGTAAGAAGCTGTTATGTTGAAATTACTACCAGACACTTGAATTTTATTTATTTGGATAGATTTGTATAGATATATGATAATAGGTACGACGGTTGAAGTTGGGACGTGTGGTTTCTCGCTAGCCAGTCTATGTATAGAGTACTGTCATGTGGCCGATTCCGTGACGTAGTCAATAGCTGGGCTGTATTCCGTAAATATAATCTATCAGTAACCACGATCTACTAGCTTAGTTAGTTACTGATACGAATTTAAAGAAAAACTGGCTTTTACGAAGGTGTTTGGTGTGAAGGGCTTAGGAAACAGACAAAAAGGCTAAAGTAAATATTTTAAAATTGTTTATTTTATAAACAACTTAATTTACAAACAATGTCATAACACTTGACTGTAGAGACCTTTAAATACAACATTTATAATATATAACTACACAAAAGAATATTCTAATATCACAGATTTCTTATATACATTACAATTTGTATACAGACACAATATACATTTTGTTAAAAGCATTTACACTATCGACAATTTTTACAGATTATAATTCTTCATACACTCTTTTCTTGCTCCTTTGTAAAACTAATATCACAACCTAAACTATGTCATAAAAATCTTCAAAAAATATTTCTTATATAAATCTGTTAATTTTTCAATATGAATATTGGACTTCTTATTGCACTTTTGCGTTCTATGGAAGATTTAATGAATGTGTTAATTCTTTGTTTTTCAAACAGTATAAAATTTGTTGAACCTCATCATATAGATTTTGATGTTATCTAGGACAGAACTCAAAGTGTGGAAATAGGAAACAGTGCAGCGACAGGAACCTGTAACAAAAAGGCTGGTATCAACAAACTTTCAAATATCTAGTAAGAACGAAGTCTCTCTCAAACTAACAAAATTTCTGGTATGTAACAAGTAAAACATCCTGCACTGCCGTTGACTGACACTTAGCACGAGGTCCTAGGCTCGATTCCCAGGTTGGACAAAATATTATTGGGTTTCTTGCCACGGAATCTCGATTTGAGCCCGATTGATATAATAAGCTCGCCCCCTATTACACGGGACTCAAACTTATCTGGCGAAATGTGGGTGTACTGTTACACCGCTGCCTTACCCTTCGTGGTCAGTTCAGTAACAGTTGTGATTTGTAACTTACGCAATTCAAACCGCAAGTTAACTTGGGATCCTGGCAGCAACAAAACCATAAGTTTACCATTAAATAAAATTAACTGGAAGAACACAATCAGAATGTATCAGTAAGCTAGTATCTCTTACCTAGTGGGATCATATCTCGTGTCAAATCCAGGCACATTGATGACATTCGTGTTTTGCTTCGGACCCGAGTAGCTGAAGGAGATTTGATTCCGAAATGTTTTTACAGGCAACAGCTTCATCTGCTCCAAGTGAGAATGGAACTCCGGTACCAGAGTCAAGTTGTTCTTTACCACATGCTCTGCAAACCAATGAAGAGAGGCTGTTCTTATCATACTATACCATGTTATCACGGAATGTTAGTAGTAATACCATAGAATATTTCTTACCTATTATAAACCCCATTGTGACGTCATCTGGTAATCGTATGCCTTCACAAACACTGATGAATCTGCCTCCACTGCAACAGAGATAAATTTTGAAACCACATTTCAGAGATCATCATCATCTAGCCTTTTTGGGCTCGGCTTCCAGTCTAACCGGGTGCAGCTGAATACCAATATTTTACATAGAGCGACTGCCTATGTGACCTCTATAACCCAGTTAGTACTGGGTAATACAATACTCCTGGTAAGACTGGATGCCAGACTTTCGGGCCAATAGATACTTGTTACGACTGTCAAAGATCTACAAATGACAGCCGGGACCAACGGCTTAACGTACTTTCCGAGGCTCGGAGGAAGCTCGGTATGTAATAGGTGGTCACCCATCCACGGACCAACCTAGGCAAACGCGGTTCAACCTTAAGATCGACCCGAGCGGCTGATAATATTATATAGCCACAAGCTCCACCACGCCTCAGAGATAATCTATGAAATTAAATATTTCTGCCAAAAGCTTCAAGTCAAATCAAAACTAGCCATTTGGGTTCTATTAAATTTTATTTGATTTGGTAGTAAAGCTTTGTTCCATTTAAATAGTATTTGCTTTATAAGTTTTAATTAGAAAGTTTAAATCACTCACCTTGCAACAGGTAACATTTTTAAAGCCAAACTTTTGCTTATGCAAAATCCGGCACCGCCCGTGGCGAACCAAAATGAAAACATCAGCTGAAACAAATTAAACTTTTATAACAAACTTATTAAATCAATTCCGGTAAAAGCCGTCCCATTTATCATAATTATGTCTGAAGGAAAACTGTTTAGGTGTTACCCTTTTATTAGACTTGCTGTATATGTTCAATGGTTTGTTGATTGATGGCCGTCCCAAGTACCACTCTTGCTGATGGTTGTATCTCTGCAGGATGGTGACCAAGCGGGGCACGTTTACGTAGTTGTCATCGTCGAAATGGCAGAACCACCTGTTTCAAACAAAAAAAACTCTGTTAAAACTCTTCTAAAGTACTTTGGTAAAAAGATGCATCGAGGGCCATCAGTACCGTAGACCGACGAGATTATAAAAATGAACGATCATTACGCGAGTTTGAAAAATAAAGACGACGATGAACGAAAAAATTGGTTCCATTATTAACGCCCATAAAAGTAACCGACAATTTCAACGATCGTCAAATGAGTATCTACACGAAAACGCGAATTAACCAGCTGCATCCAGAATTGCTGAAGGAAATTATAATTGCGAGTACGGAGTGTTTATAAAGTCGTACGAACAAGAATTTAGCTTCGGGTGCCAATAATTAGCGTTGCGGTGTAATTTACTGACATTACGCTCGGCGGCGAATAACAGGAGCTGCGTGTACGCAATCCGTGACCACATATTGCAATATGGCGTACGACAAATGGCCGCCACTCGACAACTTATAATCTGGATCGGGTTTCTTGCATATCGTGTTTGCATTTGCGAAATTGGATCGGTCGACGCGTATTTCTTGCAAGACAGCTGTTTAATTGCAGATCGAGACTATTTATTATCCGCGGACCTTAGCTTAAGTATGTTATTAACCAAGCAAAGCCGAACGAATTACTCATTGCTATGTTATTTCCATATCCGCCCATAATTGCTGTTAGGTGCAGACTGTACGTAATAAAGGATTGCTCTATGTTGAGGTCTTGGATAAATTATATGAAAAATTGTGCACAACAAATATTAAAACTCAGTACGGAAAGTTTTTCAGTGCACTTTAAGATGATATATGACTGCGATTGGGTTTTGGTTTCAAAAGACAAAAATATCTCGTACATTGGGATTGGGAGACTTACCAAAAACTAAGCATTTTGTTCATAACTCAAATTGGAGACTCATTTCTTAATTAAACAACTAACTTGTGAACAGATGTAGCTCAGACATTTTCATAACAAAGCCCTCAATAAAAAACAGACTCTAAAATGTTAATCACATTAGTAAGAAAGCAATAAATACCATCGGTGTTAACATCTGATCGGTTGTTCGTGCATGGAGTAGTCAGACAAAAAAGAAATATAACTAACATACAGACGAAAATTTTGCTACAGTGAAATGAGAAGAAATACCAACTACGTAATTAGACTAAACTAGACTAGGGAGACGAAAATATAAAGAAAGAAAATAGAATGCAAACTTACATATAACAAATTACAAGAGTAAGGAAGGCATTAAGGTTAGAAACAAAAACGACTTAGCAGCCGAAACAAAAAGACACAATTATAATCCTTATTTCGGGGAAAGCAACGAACATCACATCATAATCTATTCCGTTTACGCAACAGACAAAAGGTCCCTTTGTGACTACCAATTTTGTACTAGACAATCCACCATTTGACGTATCCAGTGAAGCTTACACCGCTAACGTACGTTAATCCTATTAGAGTCCACCTGGGACCAATAAAAGAGCTGTTCGATTCCTACCCGCACGTATATTTTGATTTTTAGTATCTCATTCCTGGTTTATGAAGTAAAAACGTGCAAGTCTCAGATAGGATATATGTAAGTAGCATTTTAATGTATGAGACCTCTGTACCTATCGGTTATAAATTTTGCTGTATCCAAAAACTTTCTCATGAAGCTTCGTTAGTGCTCTAGTTAAGTCAACACCTAAAAGATTTGAAACACGAAATCGAAGAGCTTACAAAACGTTTACTCTAAGTAAATAAATATACTTCAGGAAACGCTCTCGCTATTACAACAAATCTACTACGTGTCATGGTATCCTTCTCAACATAAAATCAAACCATCTCATTGACCTTGCGTCTGTTACAGGCTCCGCATTCAGCCCGTTTCATTTGTTCCGGAAGAACTGCCTACAAAAGATCACCGCATCGGACGTTTATTACGAAAGGTTCAAACTCAGTTTTATGGACAAATTGATGCGTAGGCAAAGAAAATTAATGGGCGCAAGTAACGAGACTTCAGCGACACGTTACAAAGGCTTTTGTTACAACAGCTAACTCCATGAATAGAGTAATACAATTCGTGCCAAGGAGATTGTTAGACGGCGTATAATTAATAGCTTCATCATCGATTATACCCATTAAATGTTTGTTTCGACCGGAAACGTTCAATTACTTTCTGTGTTTGTATAGGCTTATGGGAAATTGTTGTGGGATTCATTATTCAAGCAATTTGAATATGGCTCCAAATTGGGAATAAATAATAACAATAATTGTAGCAAACTTTTGTGGGTACAGTAATTTACATTTTATTTAAGTACGTGATGAGTATGTCCAGCTATGGACTGTGATAAACGGAGTCGATTGATAAATTACGACACTGATATATTTTGGAGTCATTGTCATCATTGAAGTGCCAACGAACAAATAATAAGGTGAAGAAATAATATTTCCTGTAACTATACGGTGGCTAGTGGCTAGCAATACCAAATAATGAGGTTCATTGTGCCGGTAATGACAATCAAAATGGACCTCTTATGTACCTAATTCTTGAAAATACTCGCCCATTTAGACATACATACGTGTGAGGAGACGCAAGAAATACAACATTGATGATATACCCGATGTATTGAAATGTGATACTAATGCGTTTGGGGTTGCACTTCAAAACACAACTGTGGGAATAAAGCAAGAAGTTTCAACAAAAACATTAGTCGATTCTGAGTAAACGCGTGAAAATTATTGTGAGCCCAAAATAATATTGGACTTGCTCTTGAAAAACCATTAACGTTTGTTGTTTGTGTTTGAGCGTTGAGCTTCGTTGGTGACGCTGTTGTCTACTGATTAAAAAGCCTTCGACATGCTCTGGGTTTAGTAAAACACTCTTCGTTCAAATGGCCCAACACATTTGACAAAAGTCCAACCGCGCTCATAGGAGTCCCTTTCTATAAGAGTGTTGTCAACCTCTGATATGGACTGGAGAAAAAAAAGTACATTTCCTATTTCAGAGACGGCACAAACGGGAGGAATTTTAATCTGCTTTCAAAATTGCTTCATGTTCTTCCTAAATATGTTCTTTGCAGTGCAGTCGGACGTTATGAAATGTCGTGAGCGAGCATATTTTCATTCTAGTTTTTCTCTTCAGTAATAAAATAGAATATTCGTAAGTTATTTCGAGTATAAAAATGGAAAAGCTGTCGTTAACCATAATACGATCATTAGAGTCTTTAGCGTCGTCGAACTAAAGTTTGTGTTCAATATTTAAACAGACAGCGGCGCTTCTAAAAACAGAAGTTAAGAGCGTTTTGTTTTTAGTGAAAACAAAAACTTACTCACTGCGGGTTCTAACTAACTATGCGGTTTAGAAAAACTTTGAACTACGCCCGTTTTATTAGAAAAATATTGAAGTAGTTTAGAATGCCGCTGTGTTTCATGTTTGTCAACTTAATCGTTTTTTGTTTTTCTGTTTAGCTTTTATTAGTAGTGAGAAAAACTTCCGTTGTTTGTTCGGACTAAATTGCATCAAAAATATTGGGTTTACTGAACACGTTTTTATAATTATTAAAAAAACAATACCGATTACCATCCACTCCAATTTATATTTTTCTGGTAAATGACTTTACAAACATTCTAAAACATGACCTCGATTGGTCTTTGTGTCCGGTGCTCACAATGCGTTGCGTTTTCCAATACGAGCCTTCAATATGTTGAATCGTCCCGCATTGCATTCAGACTGCAAACCCCTTTGAACTCTTGAATTACGGTTTCCGCTCTTCGTCGGGCAATGAGTGCTATTTTCCTGCATCTAATTTACGTGCAACGATTTCCTGCTCCTAATTAGTCACTGGGATTATTTACATGACTTAAAAGATTTTACGTCCATGGACTTAATTCTGTTGGTTTACGAGATTCGACGTTATTTCAGAATTCGATTTGTTCTCTTCTCTCCCTTTTTCGATTTCTCCTCATTATTGAGTCTTCTTATTATGGACTACTAGAGTTTTAATATCGTCATAATCTATTTTTCTCTCGAAAGATTCTTAATTACACCAAAACATTAATTTGAAATCTTCAGCATGAGCAAATTAACTTGTTGAAACAAGGGTTAGTCTGTAACGAAATTCTCATCTCACTTCTACCTAATTTGCAGAATAAACGGTGCGTGAGATCTCGTATGTAAAGTACCTTCAGATAATTGTAGCTTAGCTCAATTTATAATTACAGTTCTGATTAATTCACATCCATCACTCGTCTGATTTGAGTAACAAACGTTAGTTTGATTGCGTTATAATTGCTGAGATGTGTCGCTGTGATGGTCTGAGTGATGCTGTATGGCTCACCATAATTATGGATGATAAACTCTATGGTATAAACCTGCGGGGTGAATCTTGTTTTTTTTTTAAGTACTGAGAAGACTTTTTTGTTTTATTGAATTATGATCACTAGCATGTGCCTTGTCAAGGAAGCGGCTAACTATGAATGGTATTATTTGCTGACTAATGTAGTGTGTGGGTTTAATCACAAGTTAGAATTTTGCCCTAAACAGTCACTCCTTAGTTTTAACGAAAACGATGCAGAGGACAAAGTTTTGTTAAAAGAACCGATATCACGGATTAGTTTTATCTTTTGTGAATAGAAATAGGGGAATACCCATCAATATGATCGGATCCCTGCAAAAGCTAGCGTAGTCATAAAAGAATATTACTTGCTCAAGGTTTAAAGATTTGCGTCCAAAGAAAACAATCTCCACAAACTATCGGACAAACACGCTTATCTTGTTAAACTTTCGAACACGTCTACGATAAATAAATCGATCGCCAATTCTTTCTCAAAATATAACCCTTATCTACCAAAGAATAAGAGCGAAAATATAATAAATAAAATTACAATAACACTTGAAATTTTTATCTTTGTTTGCCATTCATAGATTAGCTCTTGTGTACCATCAAATAAGAGCCAAAATACCATAAACTAAATTTAGAAAAGTTTGAGGAATTGATACTCACTTTTTACCACTTTCGAGGAAACGGTCGTATTCCACGGACGTTTTACAGCATAGATGTTTTCGCTGATGCGAGTCGGAGCAGTTCGTGTTTACCATGTGCCCGTCTGTAAACAAGGGCTCTTATTACAATGGTGTAAGGACTTTAATGCTGTAAATATTTTGGGGCTGTGTTTGGTAACAGTGTTATTGAAGTTTGAAAAAGTTTTGACTCACTTGTTTGGCGTTGATGTTGAGGGTTATCTGTGTCCGTGAAGAACCATGTCTGAAAAGAAAAATAATTATTATTTAGTGTTTAAGTTATTCATATCGTTGGATTTCGATCGAATTACTGTAACAAATCTATTAGCCAATTAATAATTGAATGCAGGAGAAAATACAAATTACAAGGATCACATTTGCACTACGCTACAACGAGAAAACTTGAAGTATCGAGATTTTCTTATTTTCTAACTACTCTTCGGAAATCGAACGGAAACCAAGCCTTACAGATTTGCAAGTACGAAAAAGAGCCATTGAATAAAAAGACAAATGGTAAAACTCTAAACCAAATAACCTTTAACTATATAAAACTTTAACAAAAAAAAGGCACAATTTCTAAAGCGAATAATCTCAAGCAATAAAAACGGAACGACAATAAAAATACATTGACGGTTTTTATAGCCGTACCTACAACGATAGAATATGAATGTCGCATATTTTCTTAACACCTAAATAAATCCTGCATCATGCATCCGCTGAGTCAACATGGAATTGAAATTTAAGAGTCAATGTTGATAGTTTGTTTAGGAACTAAGTCAAGATAGGTGTTCCGCGAATTTCTTAAATTTTAGACCACCAAGTGTTGTTTGTCTATTCAGCGATTTAGAAGTTGATGTTACGTTTAACCTTTTGACCGCCATGGTCGGCTATAGACGACAAATTAAAAGTGCCCAACATGCCACCGTCGGCTATAGCCGACAATAAAACGACAAATTTCAAGTAGTTTTCATCTGTCGGCTATAGCCGACCGTGGCGGTCAAAAGGTTAAATGAGCATAATGGCATAATAAACATAATATAACATCACGCATGTAGTCCCCAAAGGATTGGGCAGAGGTGTGTGTACCCATAATACATACATGCACATTCCGTCAGTTATGTGTAAGTCCCCTGTAAAAGGGGCGAGCCTATTGTCAACCACCGTGTACAAATCCTGATTCCAAGCTGGTATTTAGAAAGTCCTGATAGAAAAGCCCAATACAATTAGCCCGACCTGGAAGTCGAAACCGCGACCTCATACTAAAAGTACGAGAAGTAGCGATAATAAATAAAGAATGAAATTAATTTGAGATTTAAGATTTGCGCGGTGTACAAACCAAGTCAAAGTAACACTTTTCAAGGCTTATTGCCAAAGTTTGTACACGGGCAGTCTATGGGTCAATTGTGCAAAGAGATCGCTGGATGTCCTGCGCGTCCAATATAACAATGCATTCAGGATGTTGTTGAGGCTACCTCGGTACTGTAGTGCGTCGGAAATGTTTGCGCAAGCCCACACCGACGGTTTTTATGCAATTGTACGCAAAAAAACGGCGTCGCTACTGAGGATAGTGAGAGACAGTCAGAACAGCATTCTGAAAACTGTAGCCGAGAGCTTTGGCTCCCCTATTGTTAAGCAGTTTGTGCAGAGGTTGATTTTTACTGACACTAGGTAATAAGTTATTTTTGTATGTTACTAACACCATATGGATACTTTGGTCCGAAATAAAACTATTATATTATATATATTATATTAACATATCTATGGTAATTATAAATATGCACCCAATAGGTAATTTAAAATTCTTTGTAAATAATATTTCAAGTTGATTTCATATTCGTTGCGCTAGAAAATTAAAACGTCACTTGACTCAAGATTTCATTCGTCAAAGTGCATTTTAAATACTTGCCTATATTTTAATAAGCATTTTGTAAATGACTGGGTACTTACTACCTCATTAAATAGGTAATAGGTAATTACCTATTTAATGAGGTAAAACGTAGTGGATATCTATTTGAGTTTATAGCCTTTCAATCTACGCGTTTGTAAGCAATTTAAAAATCTACATAGACCGTTGTATGTATAAGTTTTTTGGAAAGTCATCGCAGTTAAAAACGTCATTATAATATTCATATTCATGATTTTTAAATGATCACCGTGTTTCCATAAAGCCGGTGGCAATGATAAAATCAAACATTAACAGAATCATTTGATCAGTAATCGTTTAAAAGTTGAAATGAAAACTTAATGATAATCATCTGTCATTTTAATTTGACGGTTCATTGACAGCCGTTTGAATATTATTATTTTTCTAAAGGTGACAACAAAAATACTGTTTTAACTATTGAGTGTTTTATATATTTCGTTTTACCATCGTGATTGTGTTATTCCAGTTGATCAGTACGAAATGTGTCGCTTCGCTAACCAAATCTTTACCTTGCGCTTGTTTTTTTTTTTTTCAATTTATTTATTTACGAAATTATAACACAGCCTTAACAGCTATAACGCCAATGCGATGTTACTACTACAATAAAACAGATCCATCAAACTTAAATGACAAAAAAAAATACACTTAAATATTACGATAAAAATTACAATCAAAAATACAATTAAATGACTAACTGATTCAAGAATCAGTACTAGGAAAAGTACTTCCGCACCATCTTTGACACAAATGAAGAGCTAACATCAAATCCGCGACTTAAGACCATATAGAAAAACCCGTCAACAACTGTCGGGCATTAGCCCACTAGACAACACCCTCGTCTGGTTGGGAGGTCCCCCCTTTTCTACGGGGGATGATGAACTTATATAAGCCCCCATAGGGCCATTTTGAATCCTAATTTCAACTATGTATACATATGGGATGGGTAAAGATATGGGAGTGATATAACAAATAGTTGCAATTTAACACAAAAAAGCTGTTGAACACAAAAGTCAACCTCCAAAATAAGTTTTTCACTCATTGCAAATTCTTTGCCACGATCAAATACACTGCCATAATCCAAGCAGAGCAGAGGTCAACTTGTCAATCACATACAATCAAAACCAGTGTCCCTAGACTTCCAAAGCCATATAAAATGAAACACAATGAAAATGATTCGTCGCTTGCCACACTGGCGCTCGACCCGGGCTATATTTAGCTATAGTACAATGCTCAGAATTGCTCAGTCGTTGTACTGATAACTTCAATAAAGGCCTTGCTTAACAAAGGACGGTAATAGGGCGTATTTTGTTGTAACAGCCTGTGTCCCTAAAGCTGGGAGTAGACTGTACTATAAACAGTAATACTATACGAGTACAAGGTGTAGTTTTGCAACCTCGTCAAAATTCAGGAGGTTGTCATAGAAAACGTAAATAATCAATATAAATTACGGTGCCTGGTCAATAATAATAAACGCTGCTTTTTTTTTTGTTTTAATTTGACATTATTTCATAATGAAGCCCTTTTCAAAAGAGGAGAATCACCCGTTTATCGAATAAACGTCTGCGTTTGTTTGTGTGTGTGTGAAAGCACGTATATATGTATATAAATATATTAGAACGCGGGCTGCGTTTTAATACGGGTGATGTACACTTATCGATTTCCGATATTAAGAAAAAAAAAAGAATTACCTACCCATTTTATTATTGATTCGGGTCGAGAATCATTAGCATAGTTACCTCCTTGAATTTGACGAGGATGCAAAGCAACACCTTGTATGTACCTGTGTTTAAGTAAAATCGTCCTTCGTAAAACTATTTCATGAGTACTTGACGGACGTCCATCGAAAGGTTTTGTTGCCAATTTTCTGTATTTCAGTTTCATAATTCTAACTTAAGGGATAGCCTAAAAAAAGCTAGCATGACGATTTAGATTTCTATTTCATTTATTTATTGTGTATCACAGGTGAAAATAAAGTTCTTACTACACACATCAAAAGTATCTAGGGATCAACATATATTTTTGCAATAACTTTTCTCCTGATTGATATTAATTAAAATTTTCTTTAAGGATTCATCAAATAAAGTGTTTTCGTTTGTCACAGTAACGATAAACCAAGTCACCTTTGCATTAATAAAGAAATTTGCCATTTTCCTAATAAAGGGATTTTTGACATTTGAACCACTAACATTAAAGTTCGAAAAAAAGACTGAAATAACAGTTTTCTTTAAAATTTTATTGGGTAACTTAAACAATTAATAATCCGTGTTTCTACCGCGAACACTAACAACACAAGAACATCGGTTTGGCATACTCAAAATGAGTTCATCCAAATCACGCTGTGGAATGGCCGCCCATGTTCGTTGCAACAACAAAAAAAGGTCTTCTTGCGACTGGATACCCTCCATATTCGGCAGAGCTCTTCTCTGTAGCATATCCCATGCATGCTCAATCGGGTTCAAGTCTGGCGACTGAGCAGGCCAGGGCAGGACATTGATGTTAGCTGCGGCGAGAGTCTGTCTTACAACTCTTGCGGTGTGCGGTCGTGCATTATCATGCATTAACTGAAATAAGGGACCGATTTGCACTTGTAGAGGAACGATGACGTCTGATACAATCGTCTCAGCATAAATTTGAGCGTTGAGGTTGCCTCTGATCCAAATCAACTCAGTTCTTCCGCCGATCCAAATACCCGCCCATACCATGATGGTTCCACCACTATAAGGATGGACTTCCTGGCAGGATTTTAATCGCTGTTGGCGTCCAGGGGTTCTCCAGTGTCGTATACGTCTTGTATCCGGTCTCATACCAAAACGAGACTCATCAGAAAAGCACACGAAACGCCATTGTTCTTCTGCCCAATTTCTGTGTTCAAGAGCCCATTGATATCGAATCCTACGATTGTGCATTGCTATAGGTGGTACCCGTAGCGGTCTTCGGGAATGAAGGTTCACTTCATGCAAGCGGTTTCTGACTGTTTGGTCGCTAATTAAGTTCCCTGAAGAGTGATGAAGCCTCACGGCTAACATCATGGCGGTTATTGTTGGAGCTCTTCGAGTTAAGATTTGAATGTATCGGTCTTGTCTCCGTGTGGTGCAGCGATACCGTCCTCCATGGCGCTCAGCCACGGTACCAGTGCTTCGGTAACGTGTCCAAAGTCGACTGATAACACTCTGACTTGTATTCAGAGCTAAAGCCACAGTACGTTGCCGGGAACCAGCTTCTATCATTCCCACGGCTCTGAGCATTTCTTCCCTGCTTAAATGACGTCGCCGCTCCATAATAACGTTGGTTTTAATCAGTAGTAGGGAAACAGTAGCACTAATAATGTCTTCAATGCGTTGTATGTTTTTATAGGGAAAATATTGACAGCTTATTTTCATCTTTTACTCGAATTTGATTGAGAGTTCCTGATTCAAATTATGAAATGCACCAAAAAGGATCCATATAAATTTATAAAATCATAAATTTATTACAAAGCCACATCTCAATCTCAAGAAATCCGCATAAAAATGCTTGATCCCTAGACACTTTTGATGTGTGTATTAGCATTATTGTATCACTGTAAAATACCCATGGGGTGTACAATATTTTTATTTATGTCAATCTTATTTGCTATGTTAAAAATAATGAATAATAACACAATTACACTCTTAATTGTTGGTGGATGTTATCCATTGCATTGTTTGTTATGGTCAACCTCATTTTACATTCATTTTTATTACCTATACAATTATTAAGGACATACAATTTACGCTTAATAAGTCGAAATAAATAAAAAATAATACATATCTATACTACTTTAATCTATACTAATATTATAAAGCTAAAGAGTTTGTTTATTTGGTTGAACGCGCTAATCTCAGGAACTACTGGTTCGAATTGAATATAGCCCATTTATCGAGGAAGCCCAAAACAAAGAACAACAACAACATTTTGGTCTAAAAAACATGCTGCGACCAATAGGAGCCAAAAATGTTACGCAGACGAAGTTGCGCCGGTCAGCTATTACAAACAAGTTTAACATGTCAATTATTAGTCCTGTGGTGTCAAGGTAAAAGGGGATGAGTCAGAAATTTTGAAAAATGAGTTATTTACACAGTTCGATAGAAAATATTACGAAGTATTACGGTAAAAAGGACATGAGTCAATTCTAATGCATTTTTATTTCGTGAATCTCAAAAACAAATAGAGTTTAGTCATAAAAGAGCAAAACCTAAAAAGTAAAAAGGAGTGATGTGTAGTCATCTTCATATTACATATGAATTCTTTACTTATAAAATTAAGCATAGTGAGACACGCCTTGTCCCCAAAGGGTTGAAAGCAGAGGTGTACTTAACAAGTACATCCACATTTCGTCAGTTATGTTTTTAAGTCCCATGTAAAAGGGGGCGAGCCTATTGCCAACAATCGAGCACAAATCCAGACTCCGTGGCTGCTACTGAGAAATTCCTGATGGAAAAAACTAATAGCAATTTGCCCGACCCGGGAATCGAACCCAGAACCTCATGCTCATTAATTCGCTTGCGACCACAAAGTCAAAGTCAAAGTCAAAATTATTTATTTGCGTTAAAGTGGTACAAAACATGGTAAACATAACATGTAGTACAGTGACACATTTCGCCATAAAAATAGCATGCAAATATTAACCTTTTGACCGCCACGGTCGGCTATAGCCGACAAATGAAAAAGTGCCCAACATGCCACCGTCAGAGCCGACCAGGAAATGACATTTTTCAAGTAGTTTTCATCTGTCGGCTATAGCCGACCGTGGCGGTCAAAAGGTTAATAAACACTCACATTAAATTAGGTACTTGGGTAACCAAATAAAATGCAGTACTAACTTTAAATTAATTCAGGTACCAGTAGCATTTATTACTATTTAGGGCAGAAAGCCGCAACCTCATTGCCTGTTGACGAAACACACCCGACAAGCAATATCTTGTTCTGTAAATATCTTCGTCAAAGAACTAGGATATATGGAAATGCCTTTATTTGGCTGAGAGTAAAAGATTAGAGTGAATTCAAATGCAACCTTAGCGTTACAGTTAGTCAGTAGCCCGTATGTCTGACAACCAGCCTTGCCAAAGGGTATCGTACTACCCATGTTGGCAACACCAACATCAACATTTTTAATGTAAATTTGACGTTTGTTATTATCTGTGGAAACCACTGTGTTTCGCTCTCTTCCACCACGAACTGTGCAATAAATGGACGTGTCTGTATCTCCAGAGTTTTACTTCACCAAATACTGAAGCCCTCCTGCCCTACCATCAGCCTAGCAACTATACCCACAGTCCACTGCTATCAGCCCGGTACAACCCAGTCCTAACAAAGTTGTGGAGGTCAGATAGGCAGTAAACTGTATCCGGTTAGACTAGAAGCCGACCGCAACATAGCTGGAAAAAGGCTGGGCAGATGATGATGAAGATAAATTACCTAGTAAGCCTGCTTTCATCAACCCAAACTATTCGGATGAGTAATTTGTTTCTTTTACTGACGGACCATGTGCAGTTTCCAAGAAATCTGGGCGTAAGACCAACAGAAATGAAATTTATCTAAAATAGGCTGCTACTGAGAATAAGTACCTGATTTAAAAAACCCAATAACACTTTGCCCGACCCGAGAATCGAACCCATGACCGCTCAGCCGCCGCGCTTGCGTCCACTAGACTACTAGACCGAGGTAGTCATAATTTAATACTGGATAGATACTAAGTGAACAGGGCGCTTATAACCTACTAGCTGACCGGAGCAAATTCGTCTGCGTAACAGTTTTGATTAATGCTCCGCTTATATTGGTCGCAGCGTGATGTTTTATAGCCTATATAGCCTATAGCCTTCCTCGATAAATGGGCTATCCAACACTAAGAGAATTTTTCATTTCGAATTGTAGTTCCTGAGATTAGCGCGTTCAACCAAACAAACAAACTCTTTAGCTTTATAATATTAGTATAGATAGTCTATTAACTGTTTTATAGCAAGCTTTTTCTCATACAGAGTACATTGATACTTAAACAACATAATAATTACATAGGTAACATAATTTATTTTTGCTTAGAAATTTCTCAACCTACTACATATTTCTATTTACTCAATGGATGAGTGGAATGAATGAATGAATAAAAAACAAAGTGCGTTTATAATAGCTATTTGTCACGACGCAGCTTATAGGAGTCAACTGAGGCCAATGGGTTAATGTTGTCTACGTAGGCGCTGAGGTACGATTCATCTCTGCCTACATACATTTAAATACAGTACTCGGAAATAAATGAGGAACATCGGACTGTGATCGGGTGTAATCGGGTGGTGTCGGTTACAATGACCATAGATTCGGATAGTTTCTGTCTCTGCATCTCTGTGCCTGCTTTTTTGGTTTATTTGGAACCTGACCCGAAATCCTAACCCAGTCGCGGGTTAGGTTAGGAACTTGAAAAAAATTATAAAATTTGTTCCGAACGTAACCCTCTTCCTAACCTGACCCGATGTGTCGTTCCCATCATAACCCGAATTGCGACATGGTAGGTTTCCCTCTCCTCTTTCTCAGAATAAAAGGTACAATATCCATATAATCACACTAACAATTACCGAAATTAACAAACAATAATTATAATATCACATAATCAACATGAATAATAAACAATTTAAGTTACTTGAATGTAAAAATCACTTTAATATTTCTAAGCCGTGCCCTACAGTAATCTTTCCTTTCATTTACAAAAACTCATTAACAATTTTTTTGAGAAATAGCTTAATGCCTAGCCGTATTATGATCTTTTCTTATCTTTTAGACTATACTCTAAAGGAGCGCGTGGCTAAATAATAACAGCCGCTCGGATCAATCAGGCTAAGCCGTGCTTGCCTACATTGGTCTGTGGATGGGTGACCACCCGTGACATACCGAGTTTCCTCCGTGCCTCGGAAAGCCGTCGGTCCCGACTCTCATTGGTAGATATTTGACAGTCGTTACAGGTAGTCAGTGGCCGGAGAGTCTGACAACCACTCTTACCAAAGAGTATCTTATTACCCAGTACTAACTGGGTTGTGGAGGTCCGATAGGCAGTCGCTCTATGTAAAATACTGGTATTCAGTTAAATCTGGTTCGAGTGGAGGCCGACCCCAACATAGTTGGAAAAGCTAGGTAGATGCTGATGAGACTATACTATATCAAAGTGCATTGCAGCTGCACCTTCCAGCAGCATTCAGTATCTGTATTCAGTTCAGTAAATAGCATTAGACGGAGCGCGGTTTGTTCTCGTCGTGTTTGACTAAGGTGCCGAGACGCCTCATATAACTTTGCTACACTTGAAATTTATACACCGCTTTGGTTTATGTTATCTACTTAGTGTTTCAGCAAGACTTTAGGATCAAACGAAGTAAATTACTTTGAAAATTTCGGGTCACAGATCTCTTACTTATTCATCTTTTTAACTGACTTCAAAAAAAAAAGGAGGTTCTCAATTTGGTTGTTTTTTTTTGTTTTGTGTTTGTTACCTCACATCTTCGTCATTTATGAAACGATTTGAAAAATTCGGCTTTAGTCTGAAACGATATACCTACTTCCCGATTGGTCCCATACAAATTTTAAATTCAAAATCGTTTCAGTAATTTGGTTTTTAAATCAAAATATCTGGTAAAATATGTTATCCAAGTAAAAGAAATGCGAAATTGATAGTAGACAAGGCTTTGTGTGTGATAACTAAAAAAAAAAGGTAAAATAAAAATAACCGACTTCCAAAAAAGAACACAAAAAAATTGAAAATAACTTTACTTTCAGAAGTCGGTGACTATTGTTCGTTTCATTGACTTTATTTGCCACCGACTTCCGAAAGTAAAGTTATTTTATTTTTTTTGTGTTTGTTTTGGAAGTCGTTTATTTTTTTGTAAAAAAGTTTTTTTTTTAAATTGCGAAGTTCAGTTTAATGAGAAACGTACTCCTAAGCAATATTTTTTCTTAGGCATTAATCGGGTCTCGAATCAAATCACTTTCTCACAGTCCAAGCCTTTTCTGTGGGCTGTTTTTAACTCTTCTAGGTTCTTTCAGGCTTTTCCTTATAACCTTCCTTCTTATCTCGTCTGGTCCAGTCACTACTAATTATTACCAGTACATACTAATTTGTAACATTGTAGTGCCGGGTGGCCTCGCAATCTTAGACCCTAAAGAACCTGTTTCCTACAATTGTATCCGACCATTGGCGATTATATCTGCGGAGATACTTGATTAACTGTAATTTGTTCTTGGTTTTGTATAGAATGTAGTATGTCATTTTGTACAGCATTCTGATTTCCCGTTTAGGAATATAGTAGACGGGTTTGAACTTGTTGAAGTTTCCCGAAAAACAAAAACTTTTTCAATGGCAGACATAGTTCAAGATTATTGTGGTGCCAACTGATAAATTGTGATATGTTTGCAAAGGTGGGACCGTTTTTTATTACCAAGTATTTTTTTTAATATAAGGTTGGCTCATCTTGATATCTCAAAGTAAAGAGGTCTTTATAGGCTAGTATTTAAAAGTCAAATTCAACCAAAGCACCAAATATCACCATAGTCTTATCACCTGAGAGTCAAAGCATTCTCGGGACTGCACACAATACATCCGCTGACTTCCCAGAACATACATATTAAAATAGCGCTGATAAGCTCAGGTTGAAGAAATGAGATATCCGGATAAGCTGTTTAAGCAAACGTTGAAGTATAAACATACCTCGCGCAACATGATAACGGTTTTGACTTAAAGAGTTAGCAGAAACGAAACTATGAATAAGAAACACGACTCGATACTAGTCGTAACAATGCGTGTGGTGTATTGTTTCGAATAAAATATGACAAAAAAAAACTTAATGCCTCGTTGGGCTAGTGAAAGCAAACGCGACTGCTGAGCATGACGTCCTGGGTTCAATTCCCAGGTCGGGCAGAGTGTTGTTGCGTTTTTCCATCAGGAATTTCTCAGTAGCAGCCACGGAGTCTGGATTTGTGCCCGGTTGAAATAGGCTCGCTCCCTATTACATGAGACTTAAACATAACTGGTGAAATGTATGTAGGTGTTCTATTAGGTACAACGAGATTACAGGCATGATGGTACGATGACTGAAAAAAAAATTTAAGGCTGCGTTCATACCAATGGCGATGACAATATAGTTAGCGGTCGACTATAGACTTCCAGGACTAATCTATGAAAACAGCTTCAGCTGCCGACGGAGGATGCGTGAGTGTTTTGAGCCCGGACTCCACCAAAGTGGGGACGAGCAGCGGAGAGGAGATGTGCAAGATTCGACCAATCACAGGAGAGACGAGACACGTGATGTAGATTTCAACCAATGTGATTAATCGGTTTCCGCGCGTTTTCTCTCCGCTCTGCTCGTCTCCGCTTTGGTGGCGTCTGGGCCTAAGAAAAGGAGGCGATGAATGTTGTGATCATCCTGATTTTTGACACCATAATACGGAATAGCACTAACAATGCAGGATGCTTTGAGAACTTGAAAAAGTCGTTTCCCAGAAGTAACTTAGTTTGAAGTACCTACAGAACTCGTAGATGAGGGTTATGCGATGAGTTTTGTTAACCTCTGTCAGTCAAACTTTTCTTTATTGAGAAACTAGCTGTCCCGGCGAACTTTGTACCGCCTAACAGTCAATGAATGTCTTGCTTGAAGCTGCCCTACCCCACCTACCCTACCTACCCCACCTATCCGACCTACCCTATCCTACCCTCCTAGTACCTAGCTACATATCCTACTCTTCTAGTACCTGCCTACCTATCTATCCTACTCTTCTAGTACCTGCCTACCTATCCCACTCTCCTAGTACCTGCCTACCTATACTACTCTCCTAGTACCTGCCTACCTCTCCCACACTCATAGTACCTGCCTACCTATCCTACTCTCCTAGTACCTACCTACCTCTCCCACTCTCCTAGTACCTGCCTACCTATCCTACTTTCCTAGTACCTAGCTACATATCCTACTCTCCTAGTACCTACCTACATAAATCCTACCCTCCTAGTACCTACCTAGGTACATATTCTACTCTCCTAGTACCTGCCTACCTATCCCACTCTCCTAGTACCTGCCTACCTATACTACTCTCCTAGTACCTGCCTACCTCTCCCACTCTCCTAGTACCTGCCTACCTATCCTGCTCTCCTAGTATCTAGCTACATATTCTACTCTCCTAGTACCTACCTACATAAATCCTACCCTCCTAGTACCTACCTAGGTACATATCCTACCCTCCTAGTACCTAGCTACCTATCCTACTCTTCTAGTACCTGCCTACCTATCCTACTCTCCTAGTACCTGCCTACCTATCCCACTCTCCTAGTACCTGCCTACCTATACTACTCTCCTAGTACCTGCTTACCTCTCCCACTCTCCTAGTACCTGCCTACCTATCCTACTCTCCTAGTACCTACCTACCTCTCCCACTCTCCTAGTACCTGCCTACCTATCCTACTCTCCTAGTACCTAGCTGCATGTCCTACTCTCCTAGTACCTGCCTACCTATTCTACTCTCCTAGTACCTACCTACATATCCTACCCTTTTAGTACCTGCCTACCTATCCTACTCTTCTAGTAACTGCTTACATATCCATAAAACAAAAGCGTGCGTGACGTGAGCTGTCAATTGCGGAAGATGTCAAAACGAATTTATTTAAAAAAGTAATTTTATTATTTTTTATTTCCCGTGATTTTTTTCTGATATGTTAATGGTTATTCTGCTATTCGGAACGAAATCGAATCCAACAAATCAATAGCCATGAAAATTGGTCCAGCAGATCTCGAGTTATAAGTGTTGTAACAAACCCGACTTTGTTTTATATATATAGATAACGTAAAAAAAAACCATCAAATTGACCTAATCTTAAGTTTTCCCAGAAGTGCTTTTTAAATTATTTAGTTTTTAGCAATCATGTCATGGCCCTTGGATCATGTTAGCCTGTACTAACATGTACTGTAAATGCACTCACTCAACGAGAACGACTGCCACCAAACAATACCGTATTGTTGCATTGCAGAATAATATTATAATTGAACATCCGTTCTGACGCACGAGCGGTCTGGTGGCGGAACCTTTGGTTTTCGTGAGTTATAGATAGCGGAGTTTAGTGGAACACTATTGTTTAGGTTAGGGAACCTGTCCCCCTAAACTAAATTCATGATTTTTATGGAACAAAAAATGCTGGAAGTAAGCTGGTAAGTCAAAGTAAGCGCCTTGCCAAAAACACTTCTTTTGCTCAAACCTGTCAGTCCTATTGCTCGAAGTTATAGTGCAAGGGCAAAAGCAAAAGGTACTACATTTCTCAGGATAAAGCCAGTTTGCATTAACCAATTAAGTAACGTGAAGTTTTACTAGTTCACAAGTGGAGGTAATTTGTTCACTTCTCGCCTCGTCTAATTAGTTTTAACTTCCTTTAGTTGACTCTGCAAGTTGCGCAAATGAGAGTTTGAGGGGTTTTCTTATTTATTTTTAAACCTTTTGCTGATTAAAACTTATGTGTTTTTTGTTCAAACGTCTTGCTTATTGTTTTGGTAGTCTATATTATGTTGTTTATACAGTCCAGGTTCCCCAAAACCAAAGTTTTGGATGAAATTCAGTAGTGCCACGATCGAGGAAATGTAATTTTCAGTTTGCGTCTCAGAGAAATTGGAATGCATAGAATCGCTTCGATTGTATCAGCAAAGTAATTAGTTCCAGCGGTAACTCCATGTCGGTAAAACAAAGATTAGCTTGTAGCAACAACTTCTACAATTTAGTATAGAAATTTAATGAGAGGTGAAATTGGATGCATTGTTTTGACGTAAAAACATAACTGGCGAAATGTGCGTGAACTGAGTATTAGGCACATCTATGCTGCCGGCGCTGTTGCAAGCCATGCATGACCATGATCACGGATCAGTTTATCCATGATCACGATGCTTGCAATAACGCCGAAATATCGGCAACTCAAAACGGATTGTAAACATGGTAAATATCTCGTTTTATGTGTTAACCAAAGTGTTAGTAGTGACCATGTCAGTTTAAAAACACCCATGCGCATCAAACGTAACCAAATTTTTGGCATGTTTCATATTATAATATATTATATGCTTTGACCCCTATATACATATGTTACTGCACTCACTCAGTTATCAGGGTCAGGGATCATTAAGCGAAAACAAACCTACACAGAAATTCCCTGCAAATTAACAAAAGAAAAATCTCAACAAACCAGTTTGCAACAACGAATCATAAAACGCAACCGTTCCGTTTATAAATCAGGAACGTACGTCCAAGAGTTGCCACAAAAGGGCAAAATCAAGTACACAATCACGTCACGTGCTGCGCGCGCGCCGTGCCACGCGCGGGCCCACAATGGCGCCGCTCCTGCGCCCGCGCACCATAGGATTAGCGGTTGATTATGCACGCTCCAGATTCAGGAAACGCTCTGGCTAAATGGCTGCTGCACGAATGCTGTCTATTGTTTGCGCTAGGATATATTGGTTTGGAATATATGAATTCGATCTAGAAAGTAGTATTGTTATAAATGCTTGTAATTATTGAAGCTTTTGAGAGTGGACAAGAACTGGAAAAATAAAGCTAGCTTCTTAAGTTACAACGTTAAACTAAACCCATTAAAGTCAGTGGAGATTATATCAAAGAATAGAATTTTACGAGCCGCAAGATTTTATCTGACAGAAACAAGTGTCTATTGTGTCTACGAAAGTGGTGTTAAAACTTTTGGAGGCGATGTCATTAGATTAGAATATTTTTACATACTATTCAATAGGTTCAGAAACATGTTCTGTGACTTGAATAACAAGATTAATAGCATCACAGAAATATTTGCATAATAGCGTTGTTTCGGCATCTAATCACCCTCACATGGAAGCACTCAGTATAATACGATAGCAATTTGAAATAAACGGCAACGAACGGGTTTTCTTCGTTCAATTTCAAGGCAACTTAGACAAATGAAGGTTGAATATGAAATGGAATTAAGACATTCTTTTCTAATTCCGAAACTAGATGGTAATATTGAGTTTACGAACTAGAGAGTCCCGCTGGGAACATTTCTGGTGCATTTATAGGAGATTTATCACCGCAGTATTGAAACTTGACTCTGCGGGTAGCCCCTTCATAGCCTTGTGTTTTATTATTATTGGAGTTTAGTGTAAAATTGTGACGCAAAGTTGAATTTATGTATTTTAAAGAAATAATGTCGCCTCAATTATCAATCCAATTGTTAAGGTTGTATGTAAACTAGCTGTTGTAGCCAACAGTTTGAATCGTAAAACTGATGAGGTGAGTTCGAATTTTGGAAATGCTTGTTTTGCAGTGTTACGTAAATATTTCTGTATTTAATACGGTTTTACTAGTTTATCATCATTGTTTTCATTTGCAGTATCGTTCAGTTAATTTTGCAAAACTGATATAATACTAATAGGCAAATGCTGAACTTTCCATTCACGTCTTGTTGCCATCACTTTGATTTTTTGCATCTTCAACATTTTGATTATCTTATTTACGAATGGCGCCAAATGCTCGAAAATCAAATAAGGAATGTACTTTTGGACGGTAAAATTGTAACAGGCAGATAGATGTCTGTACATTGAAGATATTGAAAGTCTTTATTAAAGCAACAGAAGCCAAAACAACAGTTTTTTATTTTAGTCTGTCTGTCTGTCTGTATGGTTACGCGTATCGATTTGAACGCAGTTTTCACCGCTCTAGATGCCTAACTTAAAATATAGACTACATTTTACCACAGAAATGTCCTTTTTTTTTTGTTTGTAAGTACGTACAAAGTCGCGGGCAAAGGCTAGTCATTAACTACATATTTGTCTACAATGGTCGTGCTGGTAATAGTTAACGCTATTATCCTTTTTATTCAAACATCATTAACGCCCAAACATTATCGAACTTGTTTTAGTTTCAATGATATAGTACTTACAAGTAACTGTTGCCAGTAATACTACTGTTCTATTTATATTCAAATACATGAAGTTAAACATCACATGTTTAACTTCATGATTAGAATCATCACCATCAATACCATCAACAACTAGAGTTTTACCATCTTAAAACTATTAGAAAGTCTTTAACTTCTTACCTGTTCTTTTGCCAACTGGAACCATGTCTTCAATATGATTGGCAGCCGGGTATCCTGATAATGTTTTGATGTTTTCACACTTATAAAAATGTCATCTAAAGTTATATTCTTAACTGTAAGGTCATCTATGGTGGTCCTCACGGCTTCGACGGATAAGTCAGACACTTGCACATTTCCCGCACGGGTTTCTTGGAAGTTAAAAGGAACGCCACCTTGGTATACTAATAAGCTGCAGTATCCCAGAGTTATCAGTAAAGCCGCAGCCTTAAGCATCCTGCGCAGAGCCATGCCAGAGGTGGCTGGCGCTAACGCACCGATAAGCTTGCAAAATCCTGAACACCTTTTCACTCATCTGTTGTTTTTCTTATCGAAATACTATTGACAAACAGTGGTCAAACGCAACACTCGAGTCGACGGTGCTCCGGCGCCAAAGAACGGTTATAAACTAAATAAAATGTAGCACAAGACAAGCGGCAAGCTTACGCCCGCGCTCGGCCGCCCCCACCACGTGGTGCGAGCGAGAGGAGCGATACACCCGTATTCTTCTTTAGGAAGGGTCTACCTGCGCGTGCGCCTGCTCCTTCGTCATGCCCGCGGCGGCGACACCCTGTCAAGTGTTCACATAATAGTTATCTACAACATCGAGAAATCGGCCCGAGACGACCAATTTTATGCCCAATCATTTTTAAATTTCTCTTCTCTTGTGTACGATAAATTTTAAGCTTTTCACGGTATAAGCGTTTCGCATTTGGTTTTATAAAGTTTGATGTACGAGTATGTTAAAACATACTCATACCATTATAGGTATAAAAACTTGCTTTAATAGTAAAAGAGATGGATAAAGGGGTTCCCGGGCGATGGGCAGCTTTGCTGGGAGGCGCCCTCGAAAAAAAAAATCGAGTTGTTCATGGGAGATTTGCCAGAGAAGGCAACAAAACGGAAACAGTGGAAGCTTGGATGGATACGAGGCAGATCTTTGTCCAGCAAGCAGTAGAACAATACAATATGCTGATGGAATAAAACCTTCGGAAGTGATGCAATTTTGACAACATCAGGGGTTTTTACAGTCCCTCCATTCACGGTGAAAGTATCTATCCTAATTAGCAGAACCTTCACGTACAAAATTTCACTACGTCATCGTCCTAATTTGTTTCCATCGGTGGACAATACTCCATTGTTGGCTAGGTGGACGTTCACTGCTCACAGCCACTCCTGAGTCCGTGGGTGGTAATGAAATTAAGACCCAGTCATTGTTGCATTAAATTCAACTCAAATTAGATAATGAAAGAATAAATTGGTTACCAACCGAGATTAATAGCGTGATTCCTTAGTCGGGCAGACAGAAAATTGAAATGAATTAAAATTTTCATTGTCTTTTAATTAGATAATAAAAGTTTTTATATTTTGAGTATTGTACAAGAGAAGATAATTAAAATGAGTTTAAATCATTTTTTTGATAAAAGGGTCACTTAAACGTAAGACAAAAATTAATAAGGAAAAGATACCAACACACTTACCAGAAATTTACCATTACTTAAAATGGAAAGCTCGACAAATTTTCATACTGTTCGTAACACAAGACCACGTTTACTGAAAAGTAATATAAAAGTTCAACATTATTACTATTTTATGCGTCATTACTAACATTAAAATGGCTTAGCAACTGTTTAAGAAGTAAATTAGTTATACCCTTATTAGTACTTAACTCACTAGAGATTAAATAGCCTTTAAGTTTGTTCAAAACGTTGTAGCAATTATTTCTAACATAAATTGAAAATGGCTAAACCAGCAATATTAATTGTTTTCCATTGTTCCAACAAAATGTTCTCACTGCCATTTTATTGAGGTCAAATGATAAAACAACAATGAAATAACGTTTCTTAGATTATAGATTTCTCACACTTTCAAATTAATTGTGGTGAGTTACGGAGGTTTTCTCTAACAGTACAAGTATAAGTTGAAGCATATACTCGTATAAATACTGTATCTACGTATACTGCTTGCAGAAAATGCAATATAGTCATGCCAGTCAAGAAAGGCTACTTGGCTAGTACTTACTCCTACCTTACGGACGGGACATTAAAGTTATCAGAAAAATATTTATCAAAAAAAAAAGCTATTGTTTAATTTGATAAATTATTGTCAATGTTTACCCGTCTTGATATTTGGTAGCTTGTGTGTAATTTTAATAATTAGAACAATAACAAACACTGTCTACAACTCAGTGTCATAAAATGTCAATGTCACAGATTTGACAATCATCGACAATGGAGTGACGTCATACTTCGAAGTAGGATATCACATAAAAATCTTGTCTATTTAGACCTCAGATTAAAACAAAGCCAGGCAGCAGACCTTTATACCTATGACTACCTTTTCTCGTCTTTAGTGCTGAACGGAATGGATGAAATTGGCACACGGATGCAGGTTGTTCGTTTCCATGGGATAGTTTCCAAACTCAACACGGGTGAAGCAAAAGTTAGTTAACAATAAAACAATACACCATAACTCGAAGTCATCATCATTCGTCTGTCCTTATCCCAAGTTATTTGGGGTAAGTGCAGCATGTGTTCTATCCATGCTTCACCACATTTCATCAGACTCCTCCTTTCCTGCCATAGCTTAAAAGGCTTCGCTCCCATTATGTAAGGTACGAGGATAATGTAGCTTCCCGTTAATGAAAGAATTTTCGGAATCGGATCTGTGGTTTCGAAGATTACCCCCTACATACAAACTTAGAAATAACCTCTTTAATATTAGTATAGTTAAAAAACCAAAGCAAGATCTTATAAATCAACCATTGACATCACTGAATAAAAAAAAATCGATACGTATAATAACCGTTCCCCGTCCGGCTTAGAGGAATCCCAATTAAAAGTGGTTCGGCTAAGCTTAGTTATGGTATCTCGTTAATTAGTTATGACCAATTTACTTCTGAATAAAGCCATGAAATGTAAAAAGGTCGCGATGTGGGCGGGCCGGTTTTGTGTTGCAATGTTACCGATTGAAGTTTTAGGTTAATTTGGTTATACGGAGCTTTGTAGGCAAGCAGGTACTTTAATTAGACTGATTAGAATAATCACTTTTTACGGCACGTGATCATGGCAGTGCCTCGTTGATTTAGCGATTTATGCGCAACTGCTGAGCATGATGTCCTGAAAACTTATATATTCATATTCATTTATTTGCGTTCCACAAGGTAAAACAAGTTGATACAAAAGGCTTAGAGCTAAGAGCCGTTGTAGACCCTGTTAGGGCACAGCAAATTATTATTTAAAAGGTGCATTTATTACTTAAAGTTAAAAATCGAAATCTTAGAAATTAAAAAATTAAAATAAAATTATACATGAAAAAAAAATATATTATATACATCCCAGCACTAAGCTGCTGAGTCATAGGTGCCCTTCGTGGACAAAAACGTAAAAATAAATTTGTGTCTATATACATATATGTAAAAAATATTGATAGGTGCCCTTCGTGGACTAGGCTAGGTGCCATTCGGACGGGTGCTCTAGGTGGACTACCTACTTTTTATTCTAAGATAAAGGAGAGGCGAAAGCCTATCTATATCGCAATTCAGGTCAGGTTAGGAACAAATTTTACTTTTTTTTTCAAATTCCTAACCTAACCCGCTACCAGGTTAGGATTTGGGGTCAGGGTAGGAATAATCCTCCGATTCCTGGGTCAAGCAAAGTGATATTGGCGCTGAGGAATTTCAAAGTGGCAACCACGGAGTCTAGATTTTTGACCAGCTGTTGGCGATAGGCTCGCCCCTTTTCCACGGGACTTACACATATCTGACAACCAACTTCCAACTTTACCTTTTCATAATATTAGTATAGAAAACACGAATCAGAAAACGTAGGCAATTCTCATCTTTATTACATTATGTATGTAATACTGATGCAACATGATATGAGCAACAAAAACTATATTATACAACGATTAAAAGTGTCCGACCGATTCTCAATAAAAAAATGGATCCATCTCGAAGTTAGTCTAGGACATACATACGGTGACGCCTGGGTTTTAAATATTATTCCAGACATGTGCTAAGCTCGTATCGTTACCATAAAATGTAATTTTGAACGTTCAAATACATCTGATTTGACACTCAGTTTCTAGACTTACTAGAAAAACGACTTATTTGTTATGTGATCAGAATAATTTTGTTACTTGAAAGTTCCAACAGAATTGGGACTTTTAAAAAACCACGAATATTCTCATCCATTTTATATTGACTTTTGGAATTCTTTTCTTTATGTTGAACAAAGGGTCTAGTAACGTTAAGATAATTTAGCATTCCTAATTAGAAACTATAAGTATGTAAGTATCAATTCTTGACTTTTGAACTTCCAGATGAACGAAAATCATTAATTTGAAAGAATACCTTCATTTTCTGGAACACGCATATACATATCGACACAAACAATCGAGCAGCGAGAAAGCCCAGAGCCCATCACTAATTGCGGAAGCAAGTTGTAATGAGCATCGCACACGCCAATGCACGCAGCGTGGGAACAATAATACGCCGACTATTTTTATCGATAGCCCTCGATTGTGAAAGTATTTGGACAAAAGTACTACTTGTGCCCAATGCCGAACGGTGTCCGTCACTAATTCTGTAATTGCTAATGGATATAAAGTGCCGTTATTTGAAATTTCTGCAATTACGTCTCTAGATTGTTGTGCACTTTTTGGAGCCCTTTTTTTTCGTTTACGTTTGAGTTTTTCTTCTTTTTTTCGTTTGAGTCCCAGTTCGGGTAAAGTGTTATTGGGTTTTACCATCAGGAATTTTTCACTTGCAGCCACGGAGTCTGGATTTGTTACAGGTTGATGGGAAATAGGCTCGCCCCCTATTACATGGGACTTAAACATAACTGGCAAAAAATTGGTTTACTTGTTAGGTTACCTCTGCCTAACTCTTTGGGGATTAAATGGCGTGGTGCTTTCGACTTATGGATCCATAGAATTCTCTTTTTTCTTATTGGAATCAAACCCAAATCAGCTGTCGATGCAGAAAACAACGCTGATTGGTTTGTTAAGGTATCGGTTCCCATGATACAAATGTCAAGATCTTCCCAAAAGCTAACCTACTACAATTAGAATGGAAACATTATTCATTCAGAATCAACGAATGCACGTCTAATACCCAATTTGAAAGACTCCATCACTTCAATGTAAAGCAACACTGATTTTATCTGCAGTACATAAATTTCGAAAGTCTCGTACACACAGATGCTATCAACACATCAATTCCGCTTGTTTAACCTAGCTTTATGTCAAAACTTAACTATTATTAAGTATTGAACCGTGCTTTGTAGTTCAGTGGACCGTTATATCTGATCTTGTAAGACTTTATTATTTTTATGCTTGGACAAGTTTCAATTAATTCAATTATTTGATGGTAGTTTAACGAAGGAATTATGTTAACAGATGTTATGTTGATTAAAAATAAGTAATTGGGTTTAAAAGGAACTCTAGTTCGCGTTTGCCGATTAATTAGCCAAAGTAATGAAAATCTCAGGACTTTGTAAGTGTAGAGCCGTGTCGATTAAACCTGTTTCCAAACCGAAATTAAGTAATTTTTTCAAATTAGGCTGTCAGTCAAAACTTTTTGAACGTCACGAATTTTAAATTTGGAACGACGCCCAAAAACGTCCACCATTTACCACTTCCCATTGCTTAAGGGACAAGAAGTGGCGGAACTCACTCCCAGAAGGTTTGACCTTGGTGATACAGTGATGTGTTTTAGAGAGATTGAAACCAAAATATATCTTCAACATCATCGTCATAATTTATAAGCCCGGAACCACGTACTGCTGGGTATAGTCCTTACCTTTCTTCTGGGACACTTTCCGGTTCTGTGTGTCCCTTAACAGGCTGGTGTTGCCCGCGATTTTAACGATGTCGATCCAAAAAGCAAATAATTACATCTTAATTAAACAAAATCACATAATAATTCGACACATTCCAGTTTCTCAAGAGACCAAGTTCATGTTTGTTGAAGTTTGTATTTATTTGAAATTATTACGTTACTCCGTTTCTTTGAAAGTAGTTACGTTGATAGTCACCGTTTAAGTTAGGATTAAAAAATGTATTAAGGTCACTGTTTTGGGTGTTTTAGAAACAATTACAAGTTTATTTGTTTGTTTGATGAAAGTGAAAGTGCTGGGATCTACTTATAAAAAATATTATATTAACATAATGTAACACACAAAAATAAAACACTTTTCGCACCCGTCTGTGTGATTGCATTGTTCTTATAAACTACGCAACGTATTTTCAGAATTTGTTCTATCATGCTAAACTTTTCCTTTTTTTTTTGTTAGCCTCTCATGTGTCCCACTGCTGGCAAAGACCTCCCCTTCCAAACCTCTGCTGGTGCCATGTTCGCCCCGCAAACAAGATCAGATCGTCACACCACCTTTGCCGCAGTCTACTTCGACGGCGATTTCCTCCGTCAGGCGTCCAGTGTGTGACCGATCTTTGTCCACCTCTCCGGGTGCATTCGCGCTACGTGACCAGCCCACTACAACTTTAGCTTAGCTGTTTTTTCTGCGACATCTGCAACTTTAATTTGTTACAAAGAAATCTCAATGATTTTTCAAATCGCATAAATTTCCGAAGCAGTTTCGGGTCGCTAGTTCTAGTAATAGAAGTTTTAGAAAATTGCGTGCTCGTATATTCTCAGGTTTTATTTCTAATATATCAGTGACTAGCTTTTGGAACCACGTATCACACGCTCGGACTTTTATTGGGTTACTATACTTATTCCGCTGGGAAATACAGTGTAATAATACTCTTTCTAGTCGTCATCTACGCGATTACTTTTTGTACGAGACAAAGCAATTTGTGGGACATTTGATATCAATGTAAAAAGTGTCAGTGATAGATGGGCACTTGCTACAAGTGTGTTTTTACGATATTTGATGGCCTATCATGTAAACCTTCATGACCAAAAATGCCACAGAATTAATGTCAAGCGTTTAATGACAAAATTATTCGTGTATTCTTTTTATGTTTCTAATGTTGACCGTGATAAAAGTTTGCAATTTTATTGTAGTTAGATCATAAAATTACATCATGCCTGTTATCCTCGAAGGGTAAGGCAGAGGTGTTCCGATACATATTGGATTACACAAACATTTCGACAGTTATGTTGAAATCCCATGTAATAGGGGGCGAGCCTATTGCCATCAATTGGCACAAATCCAATAACACTTTGCCCGACCTGGAAATCGAACCCAGGATCTCATGTTCTGCGTTCTCGCTTGCGAATACTAGACCAATGTCTATCATTGCACTGTTTGTAGGAATTTCAACTCTGACGCTGAGCTGGTCATTGAAAATCGAATACGGTGATTACCATGACGTCTTAAAGCAGGAATGTTTTAATGTCATTCCAGTGTGGGAAAGAGACAGAGCTATACAGGATGTCTAGCGCCATCTCTTTCCCGCACTGAAATAATAGTAAAACATTCCTGCTTTAAGACGTCATGGTAGGCCATCAGTGCGCTTTTACATTAGTTCGTTTGTTCAGATCCACCTACGCCGCCTACTAAGTTGAAAAGTACAATTCCATATTAACCGATCAATTTCACCGTAAAAGCTGACCATTCATGTATTATCTAGCTTTAAATTGCTCGTAAAAAACGAAATAAACCCAAATTGCCGTAATGTCTACAATTCTACACATGACTAGACGAAACTTCGATCGCGTGGGGACCACGCATTGTAAGAAGTTTTTAACGTTGGTGTACATCTCACATATTGTGGACATTTTATATATTTTATATACATGGTCATTTTATAAATGGTTGCCTTTCATTGTTTAACAGTTTAAATGTTTGTGTAAATGTTCGTTAGTGGTAAGAGCGAAGTTTAGATTACTGGCGGTAGATATCACTAATTCTATTACCACTAAGATTAATCCCACTCATGTATAAATAACATTATTGAAAAAACGGTGCAGTAGGTAGGAACTCAATTTTTCCAAAATCTCCGTAGGCATTTTGCGTCGGAATTATGGTAAGTGTAGAATAACTATTGGGTTGTTCAAAGTTTTTTACCAATACCTAGTTACATAGTTTGCGGACCAGCCTTCGCTGAAATTCACATGTATGCATCTGTTAGTAAAAGACACACCCAGCATTCAAACGCAAACCATTACTCCTGTTCAAACAATCAGGTGCACAGTCAGCCACACGGCCCCCTTTGTAGACATATCAGCCCACAAGTCGATGACCCATTCACTCAATTGACTCTTTCAACTCGCACGGCTCACGAGCAGTCGATACACTCATGTACACTCATGTTTCTGTTTGTAATTGAGTGCATTGGATGCACTTGAGCGTGCATTAATAGTGGTATGTTCATCTTACGACCATGCACAGGTGGCTACTGTTTTTTCAAAGGTTGATATAGACATCTATAGCTACATGTCTCTGTCAGTTTCAAGTTGAAATTGGTTGAGATAGCGTCTTTAAAGTGTCATTAGGCGATGCCTTATTGATTTTGATCATGAGAATATGTTTTTAATTCTATATATTTGTACTAGCTTTGGCGTTGGTCCCGACTGTCATTTGTAGATCTTTGACAGTCGTTACAGGTTTCGGTTGGAGGCCGATCCCAACATAGTTGGGAAAAGGAGTTCGGGCACATCTTATTCAAATTAAAAAGATTCATCTGCTGAGACCCTTTATAGATTAAACTACATTTTTTGTTTAAGTCGCAGTACTTAGAGAGATCCACGAAGACATAACATCACGCCGGTAATTTCAGGAGGATAAAGCTTTCGCTCAAATTTCGCTTCAAAGATTTAGATAAAATACCTGAGTACATAGGCCATGCAAGACCTCCCTCCCTCTTTCTACCAGTCCATATCGATTTGTCAGTCGAATCTGAAATACTACATTTCATACGCTTACCCTAGTTACCCACAACTCATACCAAAACGGAAAACCTTAATCTCACGCGCACTATCCAAACAATGTCTCCAAAACAACATTGTGGGAAAACATTCTCGTATCGGATGTCGTACATTACCGCATTAAAACGATACATTACCCGCCACTTATCCGCACTTGCCGCAATGGACAGATTGGAGGCGTCCGGCCTCATCCACCCGCCGGCCATTATCCAATTTATACGAATTTGCAGCGAGAGACGTTGATCTGTTTATTGTAGATGCAATAACGCTGAGCGCTTTGCTGATTGAGTTATAAAAGATGCGATCTAGTGAGGAAGATTGTATTAAGGTTGTATTATAAAGCTCAGGACTTTGTATGAAAAACACAAAAATTCGGCTCATTCACACTAGATTTTTTAAACTTAACTGCAGAGAAATTGGGTAATATTGAATGGCAATCAAGCAGCCAAACTACATTCAGGAGACAGCATTGAAATGTCTCAAGATACAACTACTACAACTTTTGAAAATGACAATAAAGTAGTCCTAAAATAATTAAACTTTCTTGGCTTCGCACGGGTGCAATGTAGATACTAATGTTTTGTCTACTATAATATGTATGTATTATGCATATAAACCTTCCTCTTGAATCACTGTATCTATTAAAAAAACGCATCAAAATCCGTTGCGTAGTTTTAAAGATCTAAGTATACATAGGGACAGACAGCGGGAAGCGACTTTGTTTTATACTATGTGGTGATGTGTAGAATAAGAACCTGAGAAATGTTATATGACGAATAGCATATCGTACTGAATTTACTACAGTAAATTCAGTACGATATGAGATCAAAAATAAAAAGAATAGCCTTGGATATTATCCAAAAACAGATTACACACCCAAATGGAAGTTACACAACAAAAGCAATACTTACCAAAGTTAATTAAAAAAGTAATAAAATCCTAATCCTACAATTTATCGATTTGACGGTAAATTGCCAACAAATGTATGATGTGGTGATATGAAGTAAATAGTTCAGTATGAAGCCATTTGCTTAGGTATTTAGCGCCCCAGATTGTGAAATACATACTTAAAAAAACCATAACATTACCCGACGCGCGACGTTGGGACGAATCTACATATATAGGTCCCCTTAGGGTCGTGCTTCATCTAGTCTAGCAGCACAGAATCACTAGACCTGTGCCAGAGAGCAAAATGCACAAGCACAGATTAACACTAGAACAAAACAGAAAAAAAGAGAAACAGAGCGTGCTGTCAAACGCATCTTCGTCACCTAGCAGTCACACTTATGTCTTACGACCTCAGGACCACTTATTTCGATCCATTGAACTGCTTCCATATTTAAATTGAAAAAAAAAATGAGATTAATCCGAGACCCCTGTTCCTCAAAAAATAAAATGCCTGATTGACAGTACTCGAATAATAAATACCATATTTTAATTATCGCAGCCTACATTGCTGCGTGTTAATCGCATTAAAGAAATGTTTCGTTACACTGTACGAGTATAACAGGTACGTTCCATTAAACTGGTTATGCCCTTACTATAAGAGGATTTGGATTAAAACGACACTAGTCCGACAGTTGCTTTGACATGATATTGTTGGGATTTAATTTACTGATGTTAATTTGATTATTTCGATAGAGGTAATGTAGGTATGTAGATCACGTTGTTGTTTTGGTTTGGTCGTGTCTTGGCGGTGTTTTTGGAGCCAATCTGTATTGACTAAAATGGAACATCTCTGTTTCCGTTCGACTTTTTGTATATAAATTAGCAGGATGTCGCTGCCGTCATTGCATGACTATTACATGAAAAAGTCATGCTATGAGAATGAATGAACTTAGAGGGTTGAGTTGATGATATTAATGATTATAACTCAGTAAATCCGTATTTGTTACGGTCGCGAATCGTAGTTTAATCAACATACAACTTGACACTGACGCAGCAAACGTGAGAATAATTGAATTTCGCGGGCTATAAAAAAACTATTAAATGGCTTTTGACATCTGCATATTCTGCATCACTGGCACTCGGTTTTTCGATGAACAGATATAAATGAATTCCCTAACTTTTGACGGTAACGAATACGTCATACGATATAGAAAGATCCCCTGAAAAACAATCCTTAATCGGCTTTTAAACACCCACCAGCGCTGAGGCAGCGTGGCGACATTATACAGACCACACGCCATCCAAGACCGTGGAACCCACAATACCAATGAACTATACGAATACTTTTGGTCGCATAATTAATGGCAAGCAAAGTGAAAGGTGACACTTCGATCGAATACCTGCTGAGTCTAAATGTCCCAGGCCGGACCAATTAGAGGTGCGCCCAGTAGGGAGCTCCTCTTGTTTTAGACCATAGACTATACGTATAATTTAATTCGATGATTTAGATAAAGGTTGGGACATATTTTGGGTGCAGTGTGGGCGGGTCCTCAGATATTATCGTGGGTACGTTGAAACTAATTGTTGGGCATTGAGTTATGGGATATTAAATCTGTTAATAGGAGATTATTATAATAAATATGGATGTATTGCTTTGATATTTAAGTACCTACGTATTTAAATTAGAGTAAGTAGAAGCACCTATGTAGCGTGTAATTATAATTATTAATCCATTAAATTCACATGTGTCATAATATTTTTAATAATTATTTCTATTCATCTGAACGATTTAAATCGGTGGCTAATTTATTGAAATAATAAGTTAGTAATAGGTCTACCATGCCTGATTAGGAGTTTGAAATAGACAGACGATAATTTAAGAGTTCTTGGGTTTTTAATTAATTATGCTTGTTTTCGTTGAAATAAAACAGAAAACCTAATTGAAGGTTATGTACCAGAATTACGTATGTCAAAGGTGATCTAACCTAAAACAGAAAACATTAATAGATAAGTATAGGTAATTAAAATAAAAAAACGTAATATTTCATTATTATATTTTATGTTATAGATACCACAGGACATCTATTTATTCAAATTATCATCTATTTATTTTGCACTTGTCTTGCCCGTTTCATTTACAGGTAATAAAGTAGATACGTACGCATATAAAAACTACGTAAAATATTACTCTCTTTTTGGGCTCCGTCACAGCGGGGTAAGAAAGTTCTATTGAAATAAAAGTGTTATATAATTTTCGACAGAAAAATTCGTGAAATCCCCAAAACAAAAGACTTAAAAGCTTTTTGTCGTTTAGTCGGTAAATCCCTGAATTGGTACGTTCGACTTTTAAAATCCAGGCATTTTTTTTCTGAGGGTTTAGGCTCTCAGAAGATTTAGAAAAAGAAAGTAAGTCAGGGAAACTAAATTATGTAGACTAGTAAAAGATAAACTGCGTTCAAACGTTTCAAAGGCTTTTTGCTGCGTGCAATTCATCATGAAAAGAACTTATTCAAAAACATTTGCCAAGAACTAATATTTATTAGCAGTAGACACTGATACAAATACTACCAAGTATGTCCTTGTATACAAGGTATAGTTTTGCAACCTGATCAAAATTCAGGAGGTTGTCATAGAAGACGTAAATCTATATATATAAAAATGAATTGCTGTTCGTTAGTCTCGCTAAAACTCGAGAACGGCTGAACGGATTTATCTTATCTTGGTTTTGAAATGTTCGTGGAGGTCTAAGGAAGGTTTAAAAGTTGAGAAAAATTCGAATAATTGCCGGGAAAACCCTCAAAACAGCACTTTTCTATTTCCCATACAAACGTTTTCTAAATAAAATGGAGAGTCAATTTGTAATTTATTACCGCTGCATAAAGTTCAAATTCGCGTGCGCGGTGGAGGATCTAATGTCGCGTTCCGAAACTCAACAAAAGTGAATCGCGAACGCGACCAAATTGAGGATAGGATAATATGTAGATAGGTACTAGGAGGGTAGGATAGGTAGGTAAGTACTAGGAGAGTAGGATAGGTAGGTAAGTACTACGAGAGTAGGATAGGTAGGTAGGTAGGTACTAGGAGAGTAGGATAGATAGGCAGGTACTAGGAAGTAGGTAGATAGGGTAGGTAGGGTGGGTAGAGTAGGTAGGGTAGGTGGGGTAGACAGGGTAGGTAAGGTGGGTAGAGTAGGTAGAGTAGGTGGGGCAGGCGGGGTAGGATTCATTAACTGTTAGGCGGTACGAAGTTCGGACAGCTAGTAATCAATATAAATTATGGTATCTAGTCAATAATAATTAACGCTGCCTTTTTTAGTTGTTTTAATTTTTACACTATTTCAGAATGAAGCCCTTCTCAAAAAAGGAGGATCACCCGTTTATCGAATAAACGTCTGCGTTTGTTTGTGTGTGTGAAAGCGCGGTTATAGGGCTAGTATTAGACGGGCCGCGTTTTGATACGGGTGGTGTACACTTATCGATTTCCGATATTAAGAAAAAAAAAATATTATTGATTCCGGTCGATAATCATTAGAATAATTACCACCTTGAATTTGACGAGGATGCAAAGCAACACCTTGTATAGTTGTACCTCAACACATATTTTATGTCGATAAGAATGAATAACATAGACACACAAGAAAATAATGTCGACGAATAGTTTTCGACGCAATCAGTCCTCTTTTCAGCCAGTGATAAAACTGCAGCCATCTTTTGCTTTCCAATTTCAAATCGTTCAACGATTCCTTTATTTGGACGAGTCGTTAGTGTTTTTGTTCGTCCGTAGTCGGGGCACAGGACGAATGGCTGAAATTCTAGTAGCGGGTAGCGGCCGCCCCGCCTACATACAGTCCGATCCTGGCACCTTCGGAATTTGGACGACAAACTATGCTTATTGGCCATTTTAGTTCCCATGCTCGTTAGGTGAAATACCAAAGAGTTTTGGGCAAATAAATAAGTAAACAACCGACTTGGTTTTTTTGGAGACCAGCTAAATAGGTTCTTGGTCAGTGCCGATAAAATTATGTTAGTGAGCGGAGTAAACAGAAAGCACGATGTTTGAGATTGTGTTATGTTAGATCATCTATAATACATCTATACAAATAAATAAAATTGAAGTGTCCCTTTGTAATTACAAATTAACAGCTTTTTACTGAATGCATTATGAAAGTATTATTATGGTAATTAAAACAAAAACAAACTTTTTAAATTTTTTGTCTGTTGGTTTTTGTCCGGCTAATCTTCGAGACGTTTGGATAGCTGATGGTTTCAATGTAACATAGGCTACGGTTATTTTAGAGAAAAGGAACAGGGTTCCGTGCAAAAAAATTAAACCCCTTGAATTTTTTGACAAAATTCGATTCAAATAGGAAAGTACCTAATGTTTTATAATAATTTCACGCGGATGAAGATCGTGGGGCACAGCTAGCATTAATTAAAGTTGTATTCAATCTGTTTCAGAAAAATAAAAAAAATATTTCAACCTTCAGTGGTTTAGGCAGTGTGTTATCTGATAAATCACTCAAATCTAATGAACTTTAATAGGTAGGTACACTACTTCATAATAATGATATAAGTACGAGTGTCCTACTCGTCACGTGAAACTACAAACAACCATACATTTACTTAATCATAGTAAAACTTTGAACATCAATATCAGATAAAACTTACTCGTGCAACAGCAAAGTTTTCATAACTTTTTAACAAAAACACGATTATTAACTCAACACGGAATCAAAACAAAAAGTCGAACGAACAAATCCAATTACAGCTTCACTGAAGCTATTGTGGTTACTCAAGTTCATTCAGTTAAAAGAACGTAAACTTTTTGTTTGTGAATAGAAATATTCAATCATTCAATCGTTCATTGAATATTTTCTTTTGTTTGTTACTGTTACGAACGGGTGAGCTATTGATTTGGAACTGTAAATAGTTCAGGCTGTTTCGTTCATTATGAAATATTTGCTTCCATTTCATTGGTTTATTGGTTTAATTTTAGTATTGATACTGGAACACTGGATAGGATAGATAGCCGTACTACAGTCCTTTCATAGGAGCGTGGAACCTAAGATAGAAACACGCTTGTACGATACAACGACATACAGAAAGCAAAGCTGATAGAAATCTCTATTCCTAGACAGCACGTTTCGCCGAAAACTTTGTTGATAGAAAACATTGCTTGTAGATATCTCGGTCCATAGGACGCACTGTTGACAGATATCTCTGTTCATAGATAGCACTTCTTGCCGTAAACTTTGTTCATAGAAAGCACTGTTTTCAGATACCTTGGTGCATAGAAAGCACCTTTGGAGAAGGAACTCCCGGCTGACATTTCTACAAATGAAAGTCAGGACAAATACATCTTTCACAGTCGTTACGGGCAGTCAGTGGCCCGAAAGCCTGACAACCAGTCTTACCAAGGGGTACCATATTTTATCCAGTATTTACCTGTTTGTGGAGGTCAGATAGGCAGTCGCTAGTCGGTCGAAAAGGCTCGACAGATCATGATGGTCCGTATTGTTCTAGCCTATCGTAACAATAATTATGAATGCATAACTATATTAAAACAATTAATACGTCATGTAGGACATTGATGTCGGTTCAATTGACTGTGTCGTGATTTGTGTTTAGACTAGCTCATTAGTTTAATTAGTTGTATGTTCAAGCTCAAGTCATTCTGTACTAGCGAAGTCGGATTTGGATAATATGTATGACGATACCTGGAAATCTTGACTTAGAATAATATAATAAAATAACATCACGCCGATAATCCCCAAAGGGTTAGGCAAAGGTACACCTAATAGTGCACCCACATTTCGCCAATTGTGTTTAAGTCTCACGTAAAATAGGGCAACCGGGCACAAATTCAAATTCCATGGCTGCTACTGAGAAATCCTTGTTGGAAAAACTCAATAACACTTTGCCCGACCCGGGAATGAAACCCGGGACCTCACCGATTGCGATTGCTAGACCAACGAGGCAGTTAAATAAAAAGGTAAATAAGTCTGAAATCACCAATCTGCCTTGAGAAAGCGTTGTGATTAATTCTCGCGTCGTCTCTGTAAAGATGAGGCATTTGCCCTGCAGTGGTATGGTAACAGTCTGGTATTACTTAAGCGCCTGTAAGAAATGAAAAGCAATATCATGACAAACTGAGACTTGACTACGCGTCCCAATCTACCAACAACCAAGGAGCGTAAATGTAGTACTTATTTATTCCACACGACACACTGCAATGCTTGGTTTGGTTTGGACCAGCAGTCCGCCTTTCCAGTGTGTTAGGTTTTTTTTGGAAAACATAGCTATAGTCAGGGCCATCTTTTCCATTGGGCACTCTGGGCAAGTGCCCAGGGCCCCACGATCCAAAGGGCCCCCAACTTTCTGTCAGTGTTATACCTGGTGGCTGTCAAAAGAAACTTAACTGATCACAGGCGGTATACTAAAATTTTCGAGCTCGCTTCGCTCGTTTTTGCATCCCAAATTCTTATGACTCTAGCTTTTCAGCCTAAGTCAAAAGTTCTTCATAAAGGATGTTTTTTTAAACGGCGATGAACTCTCGCATTGTTCCGAAATACAGCTTGATTTACTGCGAAGTGTGTGCACCTTGGACTTCCAGATTCCGCCATGTACCCACCAGGCGCGGTGGCCATATGCCCGAAATTATATTAAAACCTTAATTACATAAAATTAAACGCAAAATAAAACTAATTTTATGGATATCAAAAACATTTTCCTGTGTTTTATTTCAATTTAAAGTTCTCCGCCTGTAAAAAAACACCCATTTTTATGAAAGTAAACCTATCGTATTCAAGGCGGGGTGTAAAAAATTGAACCTTGCTTCGCTCGCTCTTGCTTGATGTATCCTACAAGGGCCCATTAATCTCAAGTGCCCAGGGCCTCTGATTGGTTAAAGACGGTCCTGGCTATAGTAAGCGACAGATAAACGTGGAATAACGGTCATTGACCCACATATATTTTATTGACATACTTAATTCCGAAAACAATAATAATGACATAAAGCTGTCCTGAATCGACATCTATCGGTATCCTTTCCTTTTCTTAGTAATGAAAAACGATTCATAATTTATTTTCCGCGTACCTACGCAGAGAAATTAAGGAAAGGGCAATGAACGTTATTCCACGTTTATCTGGCGCTTACTATAGGATATATCCCACAAAGCAAACAGTAGGTAGTGGTACAGTCGAAAAACACAAGTAAATAAGTAGATTACTAGGTACAAAACAGATGCATAAATTAAGGTATTAGGTTATACACGGAACAACTTTGAAATATGAAAAACATCTGCTGTTTCAGGTAAATTTAACATTTTACACATTGGTAGGTCATTTACCACCACACACCTACATTTTGTCACGTTGTAATGCGATGTGATACCTAAATGTTTGGAGCAGCAGATATTTTTGCAATTTTCACGGTTGTTTTGTTTGTAAAAATTGTAAAATTTCATAGCTACTAGTATGTTCCTCGTATAACCTAACTCCATGTGTGTATTTCTTGTAGGTAAATGAACGAATGTTCCGTTGCTAAAGTCATTGATTTTACTTAGTTCAATTAAATTTAATTACTCCCAGAAACGTTTCACTCAGCTAATCTGTTATTTATTGCAAATCGAAGGGTTCTGCAGGGTTTGTACGCCGCAATTTGAATATCCCCTGGTTTGTTACGCACAGATTCAGCTTTGTCGCGAATATATAAGGTTACATTGGAGACCAACTAATGAATTGTTGCTCGTGAGTTTGAACCCAGCAAGCGCGTTTATTTTAACAAGCAATTATTAGCTTCACCTGTAACTAAGTAAAAAAATCTTAGAAGTTAAATTTGACCCACTTGCCGATTTCCGATTGAGCTGAAATAGATGGATGGCAATGCATGGTTAGCTAAGACGTCTTTTCTTCGACGTCATTCTAAATCCAAAATGGCGGACACCCAAAGATGGCAGACTAGTTATTTTTATGCATTCCCATGGGTATCAAATGAAAGGGTTTGCTGAGAAGAATACGAGGAATAAAATGACATCACTCAAAAAAGTGTTTTAATTTGTCAATTATTTTATCACCACCGCAGGAATTTTTTTAAGAAATCGTGAGGACAAAAAAATTTAAGACATCGTGACCCGCACTGGACCCGTGTTGTGGATTATACCCAATACCTACCGGCAGAGTGAAAGCCTGTGGCTCAACAGTGGGAACATTATAGACTATTTTCGTTGCCACGGTAGGTACTTAGGTATCTCCAACGTATTATTGATCTTCTTTAAGACAAACTATATGCTGCGATTAGATTTAAAAAAAAAAACTTAGTACTAATCCGAATTTGGTAATTTCAATTTTCAATGCATGCAACATTGGTATCATAAATAAATGATTAGGTTCGTGTACGTTCGTTAGTGCATAATCACAGTGTAGAGAATTTCGCAGAGAATTTCATTCAATAGCTGGTAGTCGTGTGCTGGAGCGGTATGGAATATCTCGCTTCTCGGAAATTCTATTACACATGTATATACTTGCTGAGGTTAGATTAATGAAACAAGATATTGTTTTAGAACAGAAATAATAATGCCTCTTTGGTTTAATGGCTTCAATAGAAATTGAGCAGGAGGTCCTGGGACCGATTTCTAGGTTGGACAAACTGATATTAGGTTTTGCCACGAGTTCGAAATGGTGACCGGTCGTGGTAATTGGCAAAATGTTGGGGCCCTATAGGTAATTTTGGGACTTACAAGCGTAATGTCTCAGAAACAATAATCACATACTAAATCGCAGCATACCAAATTCAAAATCACTGAAGACGAAAACGGAACTAAAAATGATTGATCATCCAACCAAGACGGATGGTGCTAGCAGACGTTGAAGTTTTCAAATATTCGGTAGCACAGAATTACCATAATATGAAAATTATTCCAAGGAAACTAAACGAACTGAAATCTAGGTGCCATTCAGAAGATTCCTTTTGAGATTAAGGAAGGTTTCATAATCCGTATTGCAAGTCTTATTTCTAAAGTCAAGGAAGTCCACCTTTTCAATGTACATGTCCTTAACTTAAACGGCTATCTATACTAATTATTAATATTATAAAGAGGTAAAATTTGTTTGTAAGTTTGTATGTAGAGAGTAATCTTAGGAACTACTGATCCGATTCCGAAAATTCTTTCACAAACGGGAACCTACGTTATCCCTGTGTGGCTTATTGACAACGTTTAATACCTAAAACTACATATAATACGTACGAGTATATTACATTTAATACGTTCCCTTGGTTAATAACTGGAGACAAGCCGGGAGCAATAGCTAGTAATTCATAATTAAATAGAATCAAGGGCGTGGTCTAATCCTAAGTACCTTTCACTTACAGATTCTAATTAAATTATAAACCTACGTATAACGCAACTCAAGCGACAGCTAAAAAGAAGTTAAGACTCAATTCTCAAGTTTGGGTATCGTATTACCCAGTAACTGGGTTTGTGGAGGTTAAGTAGGCAGTCACTCCATGTAAAATACTGGTATTCATCTGCATCCGGTTAGACTAGAAGCCCCAACATGGTTGTGAAAAGGCTAAGCAGACGATGATGGAGCACAAACTTGTAAAGGTTCACACATACCTTTGTTGTGTCATATGACGTGAGATTCGCCTCAGTACCTTTAAAGTTCAAAATAGAATTAAAATACTGGGAAATATTTTTCTGAAATAATTGTACAATTTTTCACAAGTTACCTACCTGTTATTGGAAATCTTTTCATATCTCCAACCTTTTCGACACTTCGAAAAAGGAACAAATAGCTATCTGGCGGTCCTGTTCAATAAGGGTTCAATCAGGCAAGAGAAAATCACTAGCTCTTAAAGAGGGGTCATCATCGACTAACAGAAATTTTCACATGGGTTCCGTGATTTTGGAGACCTTGGCCCATCAGTGGTACAATACTAGTGTGTACAATAGTTGTAAAAATACGCCTTGGTCGAGCATTGTATGATTTGTAGCTGTTAAATTGTCACTGGCAACTTTTTGTTTTCATTTCGTAAAAGTCGCGTAGCAATTTTGAATATAATTAATGTGGGTAGTAGGAAAAGACCAAAAAACGATGGACGGTCTGATTAAAAGATGACATGGCTAAAGGAATGGCTATTGAGGCGATGACTAATCTACATATACTAATATTATAAAGCTGAAGAGTTTCTTTGTTTGGTTCGCGCTAATCTCAGGAACTAATGGTTCGAATTGAAAAAATATTTTAGTATTGGATAGCCCATTTATAGAGGATAGCTTAAGGCTATAATAACATCACGCTGCGACCAATAGAGCGGAGCATCAATCAAAAATGTTACGCAGACGTAGTTGCGCGGTTCAGATAGTATAGAAATATGGAAGATTAGACGCTGCGCCGATCCCACATGTATGGGGACAAGAGCAAAACAATGTTAATAAGATTATTTTTCACTACGGCGTTTTTTCCTCAAATAAAATCTAAAATTTAGCAAAATACTCCTTTATAAATAAAACATTCTCTTAGAAGAGTATCTTCACTAACAATTTTCCGTAAGCAATTTTGTCTACCCCATTTTCTTTCTGCACCGAAATTATTTCTCAACAATTTCAAGTAGCTAGCTACTATTGTTGCAGTGTTCGTACTATGTTGAGTTGGCAACATAGCGACACACATGCTGTCCAATTTGTCGTGCTCAACAATGTGCGTATTCCGAACTTCTGCCGAGTTCCACATTCATATTAAAAGGCTTTCAAAGAGGTATCTTTTTGTTGGTAATAATTTGTGAGTGTGTTTCGATTAAACTTTTATTAAAATTAAAAAGAGTTAATAAAAGAATTAAATGGTAGAATAAAATCGGTAAGTGTAAGTAAATGTGGTGCTGAGTTCCACAAACGAATGCTGTTCCGTATTTTGTGTTTACTCTTATAGGAGCTGATGGACGCTACTGAAGGCGCCAACTTGTACACAAATTCTGGGAAGACTTAGTACAGAATATCATATAGACGCTAAGAGGTAGGCTTTAGAAACCTCGTTTTGTTTTAGTCTTACAATTCCCTACACACATCGTCCCAATGCTTTCTTCAAATTATTTTCGATAATAGAGTAATATCATCAACTAAACTAAACGTGAGTTAGAAAAGATTGCCAGCGCCAAGTCTCGCAAATCAATTTAAACCAGAAACTTTGAATAAAATATAAAAGGGATCGGAAATGGAAGACGGAAAACTTCAAGAAAGAGACTTCATTACTTATTGCAGTTGAATGTCCTACATTTTCATTTAGAAGTGTTAAACTCTGGTGGTTCCGTATAGGAAAACTGACATAAACCTGAAAATCCTAAATGCATAATATTCTTGTGAGATAACCTACAACTCAGTGCAGATTTTGTATTTTCATTTTGCAACGTTCATATAATTTGAATGAAGCAGTAATATTTTGTTGGAATTCTCACTACTACAAGTTTTGAATTATATTTCGAATTAAATGTGGGAAATGTATTTCAGAGTACTTACTTACCGCAGTTTGTAGTTTAAAAGGCTTTTGACTAGTGCAAAAGAGCAGTAGGATAAAGTCTTATATAATATTTATAGTATTTTATATATCCTTGTAGCTTAGTAGTATTTGATTAAAGTTAATTTCAGATAACACACCTACCGCTGTTTGTCTCTGCATCACCCAAAGGTTGACTGGTAGAAAATGCCTATGGCATTAAGTCCACCTCTGTACATTGTGCTTGAAGTGTTAAATAAATAAATAGTATGCGGTATTTATGAAACAAGATAACAGAACATCATCTCTGTATTTTACCAAAGTATGGCAGAGATTTGCATATATTTCCAGCGGCATATATTTCAAGTCCCATAATAAAATAGCGAGCCTATAATTGTCATCAACCGTTCTCAAATCCAGATCCTGCTGGACTGAAAAAATCCTAATGGAGACCAAAATAACACTGTGTCCGAATAGAGAATGAAAGTTAGGATCGTATGCTAAGCAGCGCCTGGTAGTCATGAGACAATACAAGGTGTAAACGGACCCTTCACGAAGCCATCAACCAAGCATTGTGCTGATGGATGCTGAATAGTCAACGGGTCATGGAGGTATTTAAAGTTAAGCTATAACCTTAAAAACTAGTATTAAAAAATTCGTGAAAACGTGGAACTTTGGCCTCCAATATCCAGAACGAAAAAATGATCGCAATGGAGGGGGAAAAAGTGCCTCTCAGCTTCGTTGGAGGTCTATTTACACCCTTTATGTTTTTTTAACATTATAAGTAATGCAATATTGCAGCCACAATTTCAACCTTTGCGGTAAGCCGCTTACGCGAAAGTGATGCAGAATATAAACCTCTTAGTTTACTCACGTATTTACTAGTGCACTAGTGGTCAGGATTTGTGCAGAGTTAGCAAGCAGGAGTGTTCCGAAGTGCTGTTGAGACATACGTCCGAGTACTTGAGTGGAGACTGCGAATCGCCATGTACTGTATTGTACATGTGAGTTGTTTTATTGATAAGTTTATATAATAGCTGTTTAATGAAAATAATACATGGGTTTATTTCCTTTAATTTTAACTGTATCTAATTGGAAAAGTGAAAAATGAGCCGGAGTAAAAAAGCCGCAAAAATGTACGTGAATTAAAATAGTGCCCATTGATTTCATGGGATGTAGAAAGATCGATCTCAAGATAAAATATATTTTTATTAATAGAAGGCATGAATAAAAGAATATCTAGTCGAAAATGTAGTAAAAATTAAACAAAATTATTATTTTGCAGGTAATTCTTATTTCAATTCTACATTGCATATTTTGGCGCTTTTGTTGCATAACTTGAGCATGAAAGAAAGAAAGAAAGAAAGAAAAAACGTTTATTGACACACGCCACAAGTACACAATACAAAATATAAAAAAAAGCTAATATAAAATTTTAAACTAACCAAGAAATATTGTGTGCCTCACGGCTGCGCCAAATAGGCCCAGTTCAGCAAAATGCCGGAAAACTAGTGCCCGACGCTGGTTTTCAACTGAACCTATATGGTGAGTGTGCGGATGTCAATAGGTTTCAATAATTATAAATAAATACTGTGAAAGATATGATAATAACAAATAAAAACAAAATAAAATGATGGTAACGGCGGAATAACAACTACTACTACTACTAGCATGCACATTTCGACGAGTTTATGTTGCATATAATCTGCTCTTTAGTTATAATATGATATGATAGTTAGATTTTGTAATTTGTTACGAAATAGCTTAGTAATAGTACGAGTTTCAACGCCTTTATAATCAGCAGCCAATCAGTCCACAGCTTAGTATGGACCAAATGGAAAACACCAAGGTCAATTCTAAACCACTCCCATATAACCATTACGTATGTACGTTGTACCCAATAAAAACCAGTCAAATAGTGGTAGTAAATAGTTATAGCCTAGTGGTGTGACCGTCTGACTGCCAAGTCGTAGGTCTCAAGTTCGAATCCAAGTCTGATTTTCGGATTCATGTGCGTGTTGTGTAATTATCACTTGCTTCGGTGAAGGAAAACATCGTGAGGAAATCAGCATGCCTGAGAGATATTTCTCGACGGCATGTAAAGCCAAGTCAGAGGCTCATGGGCGGCATAAAAACTCTGATACCAGGTTAGGCACTAACCACACGATAAAAAAGACGAATACCAGTCAATTCTTATCACACCAAGATCTAAAACTTACGTAAAATATATAAAAATACACATTGTCCTTTCATTTCCCCCATTGTAGGTGACAGTTCACAAAGGTGGGGCGCGGAAGTTGGGAACACTTGCCCGGGACAATTGCTTAGGGTTGAACACGCCTGTCACGTCTTGTGGACGTATGGGCTTCGCAACAGCTGGGTGTAAGAAAATTTCAAGATTTTTCAGACGCGAAAATGTATGATATAAATTATTATATATTTTTTTTAGGAAAACATTAGATGCTTTTGATTATTTGGTGCAAGCATTGGCTACAGACGTTATAAAAATGTTAGTGTTTTGGCTAGGAAAAGGTCGGTGAAACGCTATTGGAATAAGGAATTCATTTGTTTTTTTTTACCTTAAACGTTTTACTGTTATCTACAAACCTTTTATCTTGATAATTGGCAAAAAAAAATACACAATGTTCTATAATCGTTGTTTCTGAAAAAAAACGATTTTAGAAAGAGGATGACACAGTCCAGTCGTGTTTATTCCACCTTCCACTTTACAATCGAGTTTACTGAAATCTGAACCTAATTAGCTCGATGTAAAAATTGTAACAGAAAAAGTATCTATGTAGGTATACGTAGCGAACTTGTTCAAGCTTCCATTCAAGATGGCGCCGATTTGTTCATATAAACAAGATGCGATAGGGGTAGTGGAGCAGACCCTACCTTTCACATAACGCAAGATTTACGATGCCCTACTACCTTACTATTCGGAGGAGAAGTATTTCTTTCTTACATATGGAATAAATAGCGCCTTTGGTTACAAGTTACAGGAAAATAATACGCCCAAAAATGTACAAATTGTAAACGAACCCTTCACGAAATCGTTAACCAAGCATTCTGTACATCAAACTAAATAACTATACGCAAAATTTTTTTTGGGTGAAAAATCACGCTTTACATTCAAATTAAATGAATTAAATTAAATTGATTGCTTTTCAACTCTTCTTTCATACTATAGGCCACTGTAAAGAGAATTCACGTTCGTCTTTTATTTTAACAACTTGGTGATCAGGATCAATGGTGGATTGATCTTATCGGCCAAGCCATCATTCGCTAGGTTATTGAAAAAAAGGCAGACGAAGGAGCAAACTGTGGATACTCGTGCTTATTGTCTTCATTTGTACTTATTTAGACTAGACCACGTAAGAAAAAAATGTTTTTTAAAGTGCCATTTTTCCGCAACGAACGTAACCATTATTTTGTAGCTACCCTAGTACCGACTTTATTGATCATAAATTCAAAATATTGTACAGACATGTTCGGTGAAAAACCGTTTTTTTTTTTGGAGACTGCCATTTTTATAATAAAGTAGGTAAGTATTTCAAAAGACAGAGCTGGTTAATTGAAGAAATTAGTACGGTATAGTCCAGTACTTGTGTAAAGTATACCTAATTATGTCTATACAAGCACATTATAACTTACAGTACTTAGTTACTTGAAGCATGACACTCATGCAAACTTTGGTAATTTACAAACGTAGAGGCACAAGTTGTATTCTCGCTCCTCGTTCACTATTAAGTAATGCGTATTAATTCCCGTGTTTATTTACATCAGATGAAGCATAAAGTTGGATGCACCAATACAGAGTTTTGTACATACGACCTTATGCTTCTGAGCATAAGGTAGGATGTACAAATAGAGTATTGTACATCCGGCCTTATGATCCTCATGTCCAGATCTGTAAATCGGATAGTGTTGACAACAGGAGGTTTAAACAGAAGTTCGATGCTAACCATGTAGTACGCTAGCTGGGCAAGCAAGTCCCACTAATGCATGCAAGGGCTCCGAAAACTTATTATGGAACTAAACTGGAAAGTGGCTATCTTAAAAAAAAGTAATACCCACGACTTTTTGCTCAAAGCATTAAGGCTGTCGGCAAAAAGATTTCATAACTAATCATACAAGATCAATGTATTGACCCATTATCCTTTACAAATTTTTTATCTACCCATTTTTGACATAAATCGCGACTACCATCCACAGTCCACACTGATTGATGACAAAGCATCAACACTATTTGTCAACGGAGTGAAGCAAAACGGATCTACACTACCGATACACGAGAACGAAGAGCGATAGTCAATCAATCTGACTAGATCAACACGAGATAACATTGAAGATTCCTGCCACAAACCATGTAACGTCTGTATGAATAATCGCCCAAGCTCCTTTGGAAAGTTTGGAGTTGCAACAATTAATATTATTAGAAGAATGGCTGATAAGATCTGTGTTGATCTAAGATTTTAAAGGCGGCTGTCGGCGTTGGCTCAAGATGTATGAATGATGGAGACGCGATATCTTTGGTCATATCTTTTTGTTAGTGCTCCTTCATTCTAATTTGCTTTTCGAAATAATGACTTATTAGCAGTTTGCCTGGTTGGTAAGCTGGGGGCATTCAGTTTTTGTTCTAATTTTTTGGAATCGCCCTCAAACTCAAAGCAATTATTTCAATTAGACTATTAAAGGCACTTTTGAAGGTCAAAAACAAAAGGATGAAGCTGCAGTCCCAGTCCCAAGGCATAATAAATTGTGAAAGTACTAAAGTTGCCCATTCCAAAACTTAGATCTCTGTGGAGAAGAATGGACAAGAAACTTCATGGACACTCTTTTAAGTTCGTACAGTCCATCCAAAGGTTGTCTGGAAGACATCGCTATTAGCGACGAAATCACCAATGTAACCATAGAGTTAGCAATATTATAAAACAGTTGTGTAACAATTTTATCCCGTCCTATCCCGGTTTATCCCGGTTTATCCCGGTTTATCCCGGTTTATCCCGGTTTATCCCGGTTTATCCCGGTTTATCCCGGTTTATCCCGGTTTATCCCGGTTTATCCCGTTTTATCCCATCCTATCCCGGTTTATCCCGTTTTATCCCTTCCTATACCGTTTTATCCCGGTTTATCCCAGTTTATCCCGTTTTATCTCGTCCTATCCCGGTTTATCCCGGTTTATCCCGGTTAATCCCGGTTTATCCCGGTTTATCCCGGTTTATCCCGGTTTATCCCGGTGTATCCCGGTTTATCCCGGTTAATCCCGGTTTATCCCGGTTTATCCCGTTTTATCCCTTCCTATCCCGTTTTATCCCGTCCTATCCTGGTTTATCCCGTCCTATCCCGGTTTATCCCGGTTTATCCTGGTTTATCCCGGTTAATCCCGGCTAATCCCGTTTTATCCCGTCCTATCCCGTTTTATCCCGATTTATCCCGTTTTATCTCGTCCTATCCCGTTTTATCCCGTTTTTGTTAGAGGTTGCAAACCTATAAGTTTAATATAAACTACATCTTGTCTACCGCTGTGTGTGTCCTAGCAACCGTTGTAACATTAGTCTAAAAAATAAAAATAATATATACCTTTTCTGTTGTACTACAAATAAGTATTTTCTTCCTGCAACCGTATCCCATTCTCTAATATGGTAGCAGAGCGTGAGGAAACAGAACGCGTATGATATAATAAATTATATTATCACGTAATAATTACGAAATCGCGAAAATTAGTAACCAATCCGTCGCAATTGAAAAACTCTCCGGAGTAAATAATTACACCACCTGGAAATTTCAAATGAAGATGTTGCTTATTCATGAAGACTTGTTTGAATGTGTCAACGAGGTCGATAAGAAAAATAAACCAGAATGCGAAGACAAGAAGAAACAGGAAAAAGCGCTAGCACGAATCTGCCTCAGTGTTCAGCCATCTGTTTACTCCGTTGTCAGGAATTGCAATACTGCGTTTGACGCCTGGAAGAATATACAGAATTCGTTCGAGGACAAAGGTCTGTGTAGAAGATTAGGTATCCTCAGAATGCTATTTAACTCAAAATTAGAGCAGTTTGAGAGTATGGAGGCGTATGTTACAAGAATTCTAGATACAGCCCAACAACTGCAAGACATAAATGCTTCTCTGGAAGACGAGTTCGTTGCTATAATAATACTTAGTGGGCTCCCTAAGCAGTTTGACCCACTCATTATGACGTTAGAGCATAGTAGTCTTTCTCTCGCAAGTGAACTGGTGAAAACTAAACTACTCCAGGAGGCACAGAGGCGAGGTGATGCAGAAGGTACGGAACAGAATGCCCTAACGACTTCGACTTCGACCTCGAAGCGTCCCAAGTGCTTTCGTGCAAAAAATTAGGTCATTACGCTAGAGATTGCAGACAGAAAGCTCCGCATAGAGATAAGCCATCTAGTTCCAGTTGTCAAAAGGAGGAGAAGGTTCAGAAAACTCCTGGTAGGACGACTATGTTGTCGGCTCTGACGGTAAAGCTGGATCGAGATGTGTGGTATGTCGACAGTGGTGCAACTTGCCACATGACCAATAATAGAGACATTTTGTATGATTTTGTGTGTGATACGCCAAAAGAAATAAGCGTTGCGAACGGTGAAAAACTTTTTACAACGGGTCGTGGTAATGTGAAACTCTTTTTACATAACCAATGGATAACTGTCAGTAATGTAGTTTTTATACCGAACTTGTCATGTAATCTGTTATCTGTCAGTATTTTGACACAAAAATGCTTTGAAGTAAAATTTATATCGATTTTTTGTAAAATTTATGAAAACGGAAAGGTAATAGCTGTAGCAAAACGGGATGCATGCGGTCTTTATAAATTAGAAACCGGGGATGCGCCTATAAATTCCGTTTCGTGCGAACACAGTATGCCATTAAGCGTCTCCTTGAGTACCCAGGTAGAGGTTCAATCTCAGGGTTTATGGCATCGTCGGCTTGGACATCTGAATAGTCGCAGCATGAACCTACTCAAGAGTGGTATGGCGGCTGGTATCGACTATGATGTATCCACATACGAGCAATGTATCGCTTGTATTGAAGGTAAGGTTACTAATTTACCTTTCCCTAAGAAATCTTTTTCACGTGCAAGTGATATGTTAGGACTGATTCACACGGACGTGTGCGGCCCTATGCCAGTGAAATCAATAGGCGGTGCGAGATATCTGCTAACATTTATTGACGATTTTTCTAGGAAGACATTTTGTTATTCAATAGAATCGAAAGACAAAGTTTTTGAGTGTTTTTTGATTTTTAAAGCTCTTGTAGAGAACGAGACTAATAAAAAGATAAAAATCCTGAGAAGCGACAATGGTGGCGAGTACATCAATACGAGATTTAAGCAGTATTTGAGTAAGTGTGGAATCCGGCATCATACTACAGTTCCTCACTGTCCACAGCAAAATGCAGTTGCCGAACGCGCGAACCGAACGATTATGGAGGCGGTGCGCTGTATGCTTCTGGAAGCAGGTTTGGATCATCGGTTCTGGGCTGAGGCTGCGAACACTGCGGTGTACATTAAAAATCGCTCACCTACAAAGGCAGTTAGAGGTGCAACTCCAGAAGAAATTTACACTGGACATAAGGTAAACTTAGATAACTTACGAGTGTTTGGTTGTTTAGCATATGCTGTACAAAATAATCGTAATAAACTGGATCGCAAATCTAAACCTTACATATTCGCGGGATATTGTGAGAACACAAAAGGATACAGGCTCTTGGATGTTGAGAGCTATAAGCTAACAATAGCGAGAAATGTTAAGTTCATAGAGAATCAATTCCTCAAGCATCTGAACTTCACTAAAGTAGAATCAGATGTGGTTATAGAACTTAAAACTCCTTGTGTATCCGAGAATAGAACAGAGTCAGGACAAACTTCTGTGACTACTGATGATGCTAATGATAGCGAGGCTTCGACCAGTAGCTTGGTCACTGATCATCACTCAGATGCTACTTATGTTCCAGATGTTTCATTTGAGACAGATGACTCGAGAGCAGAATACGTGGAAGCTAATGAGAACTCCTTCTTATGTAGTTTTTTGACGGGGGAAGCGTGTGGCAGTGATGATCCAAGAACAGTTGAAGAAGCGTTGAATAGTCCTGAAGCCAGGCAGTGGCAAGCTGCTATGAAAGACGAGTATCAGTCCTTTTTGGACAATAAGTGCTTTACCTTAACCGATTTGCCGAAAGGTGCAAAGCCAATAAAAACCAAATGGATATTTAAGAAGAAAAGAGGGCTTAACGGTGAACTATTACAATACAAAGCACGTCTAGTGGCAAAAGGATTTACACAAAAGTATGGAGTGGATTATTTTGAAACTTTTTCACCTGTAGTGAGATACGAAACCATAAGAATATTATTAGCTTTGGCTGTGGAGTACGACATGGAGATTGACCACATGGACGTAAAAACAGCCTTCCTAAACGGTGATTTAAAAGAAACCATTTTCATGGAAATACCAGAAGGTTTTGAAAAAGGTAGAGGCAATAATAAGGTGTATCGACTACACAAAGCTGTGTATGGTCTAAAACAAGCGCCTAAATCATGGAATGAAAAGATCAATCATATTCTTGTCAACAAACTCAAGTTTAAGAGATTGGTCTCTGAACCATGTGTATACATAAAGCGAAATGGCGACAAGTTTGTGATTATCGCATTGTATGTTGATGATTTAGTAATTTTTAGCAATAGTAATGCGGAAAAAACTAAAACTAAATCATTGCTGATGAAAGAATTCGTGATGAAAGATCTTGGTCCTGTAGAAAGAGTTCTAGGATTAAGAATCAGGAAAAAGAATGGCAAGATCACTCTAGATCAAAGTGACTATATTAAAAAGATATTAGAGAAATACAAAATGCAAGACTGCAAATCTGTTGAAACTCCAATGCAGTGCCAAAAATTGAACAAAGCTGAAGAAAAAGATGACAGTTTGGAGTATCGAGAATTGATTGGTTGTCTTATGTATGTAGCGGTCTGTTCGCGCCCTGATATTTGTCACGCTGTAAGCGTATTAAGCCAATTCAATAACTGTTTTTCCGATGTCCACTGGAAAGCAGCTAAACGCGTGTTGCGTTATCTTAAAGGTACAGTAGATTACTGTATTACCTATGAGAAAACTGACTTATCTGTGACGGGTTTTGCTGATGCAGATTGGGCTTCTAATGAAATTGATAGACGTTCTTATACGGGATATGTTTTCAAAATTGGGAATTCTATTACTTGTTGGGAAAGTAGGAAACAGCGTACCGTTGCGTTATCGAGTACTGAGGCGGAGTACATGTCACTCTCCGATGCTTGTAAAGAAGCACTGTTTATAAAAACTTTCTTGCACGAATGTATAGGTAGTAACATTGAAATAACTATTTTCAATGATAATCAGTCGGCCTTGAAATTGACTGAAAGTAGTGTGTTTCATGGTAGGTCAAAACATATAGACATACGTCATCATTTCGTACGGGAGGCGGTCAGCAATGGTGCAGTAAAAATAAATTTCATGCCAACGTCCAAAATGACGGCGGATGTCTTAACGAAACCTTTGTCGGTAGAGAAACATAAGTATTTTGTAAACGAGTTAGGTTTGGCTATCGATGTATGTTTGCAAGATAAGTTTAAGGGGCGGTGTTAGAGGTTGCAAACCTATAAGTTTAATATAAACTACATCTTGTCTACCGCTGTGTGTGTCCTAGCAACCGTTGTAACATTAGTCTAAAAAATAAAAATAATATATACCTTTTCTGTTGTACTACAAATAAGTATTTTCTTCCTGCAACCGTATCCCATTCTCTAATAGTTTTATCCCGGTTTATCCCGTTTTATCCCGTTTTATCCCAATGTATCCCGTTTTATCCCGTTTTATCCCGTTTTATCCCGTTTTATCCCGTTTTATCCCGTTTTATCCCGGTTTATCCCGGTTTATCCCGGTTTATCCCTTTTTATCCCGGTTTATCCCCTTTTATCCCGTTTTATCCCGTTTTATCCTGTTTTATCCCGGTTTATCCCGGTTTATCCCGGTTTATCCCGGTTTATCCCGGTTTATCCCGGTTTATCCCGGTTTATCCCGTTTTATCCCGTTTTATCCCGGTTTATCCCGGTTTATCCCGGTTTATCCCGGTTTATCCCGGTTTATCCCGGTTTATCCCGTTTGATCCCGTTTTATCCCAGTTTATCAAGCTTTATCCCGTTTTATCCCGGTTTATCAAGTTTTATCCCGTTTTATCCCGGTTTATCCCGGTTTATCCCGGTTTATCCCGGTTTATCCCGGTTTATCCCGGTTTATCCCGGTTTATCCCGGTTTATCCCGGTTTATCCCGGTTTATCCCGGTTTATCCCGGTTTATCCCGGTTTATCCCGGTTTATCCCGGTGTATCCCGGTTTATTATGATCGATCGACGATTTTACGTTTGATGGCGAGAGGCGCTGTTTTACACTGACTACTTTCACATTTTCATTTTAAATCAAAATATCAACAAAACAAACACACAACATCTAAAACATCACAAACATCATAAACATCTTGATTACATCATTCATGTTGAGATTAGACATTTAAGTGAGAATGCTATTCTTCAACTAAGTAAATTTTGGTACACGTTAGCTAAAGTTATTTTGAAATATGCTGATAATTATTTAGAAAAAGATTGAATCTAAAAAACCTGCCTACACCTATTTTATTCTTCTGTAACGTTTTAACCGAAAAAATCTGCGGTTTTTACACAAAAGGCCTTAATGAAAACTCAGGATCCCAAGCCCTGAAAATTCCTAACTTTTCCGAGCTAACGCCAGGAATCTAGTACAAGGAAATGAAACGTAGAATGGAGTTAATCTATCTTCTGTTCCTATCTATACTATTACCGTTAAAAGCTTTGTTTTACCCGCAACAGCTCTAGTAACGCACGCTTTGTTAAACTCCAAGGGCAAATGAAAGAACCCTGATATACACAAATTGTGATTAATTTGCGTTCGTTTACGTGCGTCACATACTTAGGTACTTAGATAAACTCGTGTGCGCTCTGAGAAAATAGGTAATCATCATTAGTTACCCATTACTAATTATGAGTAACTTCTTCTTTGCTGGGTCGAGAAATTTCAAATTTTGATGGCCCTTCGTCATTTCGATGGTGTCGTTGGTGACAGAGCAGAGGTTGCATAAACACACGTAACTCAACTAATCGCATCGAAACTTATAACAAAACATCATGTTTGTAGGTAATCCCTGAAGGGTTAGGCAGAGGTGTACGTGTAAAAGTACACCCCCATTTCACCAGTTATGTTTAAATCTCTTGTATTGGGGGACGACCCTATTGGCACCCACCCGTTATAAAATCCAGACTCTGTTGCTGCTACTGAAAAATTTCCGACGAAAAACCCAATAACACTGCCCGGCCTGGGAATCGAATCCTACCATAATACGCTATAAAATACCCTAAGTGGTCGCAAGTGCTATTGCTGAGCAAGTGGGCGTAGCGTCTGGACCAACGAGACAGTCACCGAAACTTATGGGCAATTAAAATCCTTAATATAAGGATTTCACCAGATTTATCCGAGTCATACACCCACGTTTAATAATACCTATTGCCAATTAAACCGAGAATTTAGAAGGGGCAAATAAAGCCACTCCTTAACCGTTTATTATGAAACCCGGCGCAATGCTTCATATCTATGCTAATATCTAGTTCGTGTCAACAAGGTTATATATTGCGCCCATTGCAATGTAGGCTGGCTAGGCTTTAGCTGCAGATAATAGCAACAAAACGACGGCCATGCGAACCACTTGGAGTCCATTTAGCATCATTTTGTGGTGTTTAAGACTCTAAGTTACAGGTTGTAAGCTTTGAAGTCCTAGCTGTAGTGGTTAAGTAGATTTTAGAGTCTAAGTACATCCTGTTTAGATAAGTGGAACTTGCAACTACTTCCATGGTACTTACATAAACCTTTATCACCTTACTACCAAATGCGGAGTCAAGTTATGCCAATCTTAAACCACGAATCTTCACGTGTCGATGACAATTTAAATTGAGCAGCCCAAAATTTGGCGACGAGTTTGGTACTTTTAGTAGCCTGTCACCTTAAAATACATAAATAAAGCTTTTATCAGATCGCGTCTGTTGGTTACTGTAGGGCACGAGGTTATTTTTAACTGTGTCATTAGTTGCTTTGTGTTGTTTAGTATCTTGTAAGCCTTGTTGACACCCCCGGTTTTCTCTAGGTACTCTTGTATTGTCGTTAGCCGGTAGTTTTCAGTATTAGTCTTAATATTTCTGTTTATTTTCCTGTAGAGAGTTCCCACTCTTTATTAAGTTTTCCCATCCTGTCTTGTAGTTGCTCGTAAAATTCATCAATATCTTCTTCTGGGGTCCTTTCCGTTGGCGCGTATAACTGGATAATTGAAATTCTCACTTTTAGAATCGCAAATTCTCTCGTTGATTGGTATAAAATCTTCAACTCCAATGTCTTTATTCTTTTTTAATACAAATCCTACTCCTTACTCCCCTTTTGTCTTGCCGTAATTGTAAAATTATCTTCTGTCTTCAATTAAACATCCTTCTTGTCGGACCTCAGAAAGTCCTATAATATCCCACTTGATTTTTGATAGAGCATATTTCTAATTCTTTCATTCTTACTTCTGTTAATAAAGATCGTGCGTTGAAGGTGCCAATATAGTGTTTCTCCTTGCAAGGAGGGGTACAGTCTACTACCCCCGTGGGGACCGGCCGTATTGGGGTGATGGAGAGGGTGAAGTTAGTTGCTGATTCGAGTCACATTGGTTCTGATGAGAAGTCTCTTTGGGTTTCGCGGTAGGCTGTGGTAAAGGCTCTGTTATTTGTGTTAGCAGCCATTCGAATGTATGAAGAGATGTACGACATCTCTTCATACATGGTCTTACTTTTCTTGGGTATTTGGTAAGATAAGATAAGATAAGATAATATATTTTATTTGCATAAAACATGGTGACCATGGTGGTGGTGGTGGTGGTGGTGGTGGTGGTGGTTGGTGGTGGTGGTGGTTGACCTTTCCTTCTTATTTACTAGTTCCTCAGTGATCTCCAATATCTTTGCGTGACTCTGATAGGTTTCTTTTCGCTGTCTTTTTCATTTGTATTGCTTTTATATTTCAAGTTCTGGTATTTCTCGTTAAGTGTAATTATTTTGTCATATCGTAGGGCGACTTTTTTCCTAATTCACGTTGCTTTTTTAACTCTTCTTGTAGGTCTCTCCGTCTTTGTACGACGCTAAGTGGGAAGTCATCTTTCACGTAGCTAGATAGTCTTTGGACGTCACTTTACTCTGCATTTATTAATAAGGGGGTATAAAACTAGTTACAAATAAGAAGACTGTTAAACCACGTTAGCGTTAGTATCTCAAGGTCTACCGAAACATAAATCAAGTAAGGAAACCCTTTGAACAAGCTCACGAAACCTAATCTTACCCTTTTCTCTTGAAAATATTACCTATCATAACCTTTTCACGAGAGTACATTTTATAATAATAATAAGATGATTAGTGTGCTGTTTATTTACGCAAAGTTACTAAGATTAAGAAACTGTTCACCAGTTTACGAAAGTAACGTTACTAAAACATAGCAAGTACCGTAGTTCACTACACAAATACGGGGCCGCAATGTGCAGCTTCAATACTAAACTAGTCTCGTACATACGAAACTGCAATCTAGAGTGTCTGTCGCCCCCTCCTTCAGCAAAAAGAGCTTGAAGACAAATTAGCGTCCCCATATGCAAATTCATCCCTGTTTACGAGAACTAAAGCTTTGTAAACTGCTCAAACTATCTACAACCTGCTTTGCCCAGTTCTTGTGTTACTAAGTTCCTATGAAACTCTTTAAGGCAATGTCGTAGCAGTAAGTTTGCCGTAACATTTCTATCAGGCGTTTAATTAGCAAGTACCATTTTCTCGTTTTATTTATTTAATTTCTGACATTTTCTTTGAGAAAACTGTATTCAAACGTTATTTAAATAACTTTGACCTAGTAATTAAAGAAAGCGTTACGTAAATTGGCTGGAATTATTATTTTCCGGAAAGTTGGAATTTACTTATTAAGTTCATAGGCTATGAGGAAAACGACTTTAAATTGGCTGAGGGCTGGTTTCTATGTCATGATATGCTTAAAAAAAAGGAAATGTATTATACATTTACTCTTATTCGAAGAAACTCCATTACCACCTACCTACAAATCGAAATCCGTGATTTCTCACATATTGCTTTTTACTATTATAACGCCTCCCTAATCTTAATCTTGATAGGTATCGGAAGCACCTCTTAACCCTATCTTCCAATCCCCGGGGCGAATGCGATATGAAACGAAAAAGACAGTGGTAGGCCGCCGAGCGGTCGAATATTCAAAACAATCTTTCGCTGTCTCCATTGGGATTAAGAAAAGAGATTTGTGTTTTTTCCTCGTAAGAATAAGGGAAGAAACCGCGGAGAATGTTAAGGGTGCACAGACAGGGATGGAAAGAGTAAGTTACCTCACGCTAGGACTGCGGCGTCGTGACGAGGTGGACGATGCAAGGCCGCGGATTAGCATCAGCTCTCAAACTTGTTTTTGTTACGTCCGATTAACCCATATTGTGTACGAGTGCTTGACGTCACATTACGTCCTCGATTTTTCTATCAAGCGAGGGGCGTCGGGTCGCATCGGCTCCCGCCGGTTCGCAAATGCAACGCGCATGCGTCGAAATTGCGCCAATTTCGCGGGCAGCGGCCTCTGCCGGCGGAAGGCCCAGTCCACTCGGTGCTCGACGGAGGGATGTTGCATCGCGCGTGGTAACATCTCACGGACGGGAATTTCAAAAAAGATTAAAATGCCATAGTTTATAAGAGTTGCAGCGCGGTTTGAAAGTTGACGTTTCGATGCGTTCTCAGCTGACGACGTTGAAATTAACTTAGTGTTGTGTGTTTAGGTTAAGTTTTAGTGTGTTTGGATTTTAAAATGACTGATTGCGGGTTTATTTTTACTATATTTAAATGAAAATAGTTAGTATTAGTGGTCGTATGTGTAGGTCGGTTACGTGATCGCGTGGTGGTCTTGATTGCAGTGTCCGCCGCGTTCTCATTCAAGTGCCAGTATAACCTTGACACATTTTCCCGCGCTAGAACCCCAACCTTGTTTTCAGTTGCACTCTCTCTTGACATTTACCGCAAAAGCGGGTTCTCGTCTACTAATTAGCATTACTGTGAATAAATACTCCTTGGATATTGTAATTATGAAAGTAAATAGTCTTCTGAGTAGTTACTAGGCTTCGTGTAGTTGTCATGATGAGTAACGTCAAAAACGTTTGTAGAATGTTCGTAGCATAAAATATAGTTCTGAATAATAATTCACGTAGAATTAATAGTAAAGTTCGTAATAATGGAATCATTGTGACCGCTTGAGTGAGGAGTGAGCCAGCGTCTTCAAAATGAGAATTTCAAAAGGTAAGTTCCTTTATGTCCAAGTTATATTTTGGGGCTTTTATTGGAGCTTACTTTCGTTTTATTACAATAGACGTACCTTTTCGTTGGTCGAGTCTGTTCAAATCGATTTAGACTAAGTAGGTATGTAAGTACTCAACTTCTTACGGTCTACCTATTTTTCACGTACATAAAGTAGGTAAACTATGTATAAGACATTTTATATAAGTAAATAGGCTCTTGTTTTTATCAATTACATTATTTAGAGCTAGTCGTTACTGAAAAAACCCTGAAAAAAGCTGATGTGGAAGACTGAAGATACATGCTGTAGACAGATTTCCAGTTATTCTTATTTTACATGATTTCTATGGATATAAATAGGATCGGTTTTAAATTTCTACGAAAGAAGTTTGCCTTCATTTTAAGTATAATTTTTTTAAAGGGTTTACTTTCGTAATGGTTATTATCAGGATTGAAATGTTGGAAACTTATGAAACTATAATACAATTAAATTATTTCAAAGTGCTGGCAAGGGAATGAAGAAAACTTAATTTATCAAAAGTACTTACAAACACTCAAACTTCTTGTTCTAGTCAAGTGTTAACTGGGTTTACTAATCATTAATTCATTAAATTCTGTTCAGTTAACTTATATTTCATTCGTTGTTCTTCATTCTGCTTAATTCCTGGGGTCAAAAAGATGAAAAAAAAACTTTTTTGCAAAAAACAAAACCGACTTCCAAAAAAAAAACACAAAAAAAATGGAAAATAACTTTACTTTCGGAAGTCGGTGGCAAAAAAGTCAATGAAACAAACAATAGTCACCGACTTCCGAAAAGTAAAGTTTGTGTTTTTTTTTGGAAGTCGGTTTTGTTTTTTGCAAAAAAGTTTTTATTTTATAATTTTTAGATATCGCATCACACACAAATCCCTGTCAAGTATCAATTTCGCAATTTCTTTTACTTGGATGACATATTTTTTCCAGCTATTTTGATTTCAAAACCAAACTGCTGGACCGATTGCGATAAAATTTCTATGGGACCAATCGGGAAGTACATCCATTCAGATAAAAGAAGAATTTTTCCAATCGGTTCATAAATGACGAAGATATGAGGTAGCAAACACAAAAAAAAAAACAAAAAAACATACAACCGAATTGAGAACCTCCTCCTTTTTTGAAGTCGGTTAAAAAAACTTCATCATCATGAAGTCGTTTCTGGCAATCGTCATGATAACTAATAAAAATTCTCATTACCGTATGGACAAAATTCAAATGTTGGATTTTGACTTTACTTCGCATAGCTGTTTCATTCGAATATCAGCAATACTAGTAAAATAAGAAGGTCTGTAATAGCATACAGCTCCTATTCACACTCACTCGTGGGATTATGAACATTATTTGCATAAGAAAAAGGTTTGAATACGTATGAACCGCTTACTTAGGTCTGTGGATTTTCTGGGTACATCCCGTTTGGTAACTTTCCCGTTTGGACAACTAAACAAAAGACGTGCAAAACAAGTGAAAAACAGTGCCTTTTCGTAACTATTTTAATGTTCATACATTGAGTCCCGTTTCGGCAACCATAAATTTCAACTGTTTTTTGAATGGTACAGTCAGCTCCCAAAGTTACAAGAAAACTTCTTGTTGATGTTGCTATTTTTGTCTCTCTCTGGCACATTAAGGTTTGTTACGAGAGAACTCAATTTGGAATTTGAACAGAAAGTACTAGGAGAACAGAACCATGAAGTAGATGTTGGACCGCCATCCATACATATAATAAAATTGTAACAGGCCGATGTCTGTACATCAAAGATATTGAAAAAAAGTTTTCACCGATCTACTGCTAGATGCTTACGGCACTTTTGTCATGCTATTTTGTTTAGTTGTCCAAACGGGAAAGTTACCAAACGATATTTACCCGATTTTCTCCATGAAGACTATTTTTAGCTTTTAAGCGTAGCAACACTTAAAAGTGATTTTCTCCTTCTGTCATTATCAACTGCCTGGCTTTTCCCAATTATGTTGGAGGCGACTTCCAGTCTAACCGCTTGAAGCTGAATACCAGTATTTTACATGGAGCGACTGCCTATCTGTACCCCACTACCAATTTGCTGTTTAAAGCGTTTTACAAACAGTTTTAACTGTTTGTCACACTTTCGGCTGATTTTCCTCTACCGTACGAGCATAGTATTTTAGAACCCATACAATTAGATATAGGTCTTCTTATCTCTAAGTTGCAATCCCTATTGCACGAGCAAATCATTCTTGAATTGCTAAGTTTGCATATTAATGCCCATACTTATCTACTTGGCGTAGATTTTAAGATCCAGTTGCAAATGCAATTCGCAAAACAATGTAATTGTTCAATTACTTAACCAATCGATAGCCTTGACACAACTGTCGATTCGATCTACATAATTACATTCAGTCAAAAAAGTATCGGGAATGAATGATTTGTTTATGGTTCCAAATTCATTTTTTTTCTTGTTAGATTGGCACAACTGTTTTCCATTTTGGCGCGGAGTTTGAGTTGCATCTGTTATTTAGATTAAATACAGTACTGTTTTAAGTTAGATCATAAATCTAGTGTGGATTGCGAATTTCATAATGGACAAAAACATCGAACAGAGTTTGTCTTAAATTTTGCATCGCCAATTTAATTTCGTATTCGGAGTCCCTGAAAATGTTACAGAAGGTTTACAGCGAAATGACTTTATCAGAAACACGTGCTTATGAGAAGTAGAAAGCGTTCAAAAGCGGTCGACATGTGATGGAAGATTTGCCTCGCTCTAATAGGCCATCAACGTCTTCAACTGAAGTTAATATCGCAAAAGTGAAGGAGATAGTGACTGAAAATCCTCATTCAAGTTTGAGAGCGATAGCCGCTGAACTTTCTGTGTCTCACGAGTCGATCAGTACCATTTTAAATAATCACTTGGGGATGAAACATGTTGCCGCTCGGCTAGTCCCAAAAGACCTGAATTTTCTCCAAAAACTCAATCGTATAAGAGTCGCTGAGAACATGCTAGATCGAGTCAATTCCGACCCAACATTCATGAAACGCATTGTTACTGGTAACGAGGGTTTACGAGTTTGACATGCAAACTAGTCAACAAGCTACGGAGTGGCGCCTTCCAACTGAACCGAAACCGAACAACCACGCCAAAGTCGATCAAAAGTCAAAGTCATGTTGACCGTTTTCTTTGACTATCGCGGTGTTGTGCAATCGGAATTCTTGCCGGAAGGTCAAACAGTAAATAAAGAATATTATTTGAGCGTTATGCGGCGTTTAAGAGAGCAAACTCGACGAAAAAGGCCAGATTTGTGGAAAGAAAATTCTTGGATTTTGCACCACGATAATGCGCCTTCGCACAAGGCCATGATAGTTAACGAATTTTTAACCAAACACTCAACAAATACCATCGAGCAACCACCTTATTCACCAGATATGGTTCTAGCCGACTTTTTTCTTTTTCATAAACTCAAATTACCATTTCGTGGCACCCGTTTTCATTGGGTGGAGAATTCGCGGAGAGAAATGAACTCAATTCCGGAAAAAGCGTTTAAAATGTTTGGTGATTGGATTATTCGTTGGCGTAAGTGTATCATACTATGAAGGCGACACAATAACTTCCGATGAATAACCAACATTTTGTATATTATTGATTCGTTTCCCGGTACTTTCTTGACAGAGTAGTATATCTCTCTGCTAAAACCATAAGCCTTGTCAAAGAAATTCCTATCACCCATTATGATTCAAGCGAGGAGTTAGGTTATCTAATCAAAGCCTGGAGCCAGAATATCCCAGTAATTGCTTCTGTTTACCCCCTTTAGTTTTAGGTGGCTGTGATCAAGCCACATCAAGGGAGACCGTTGTCTTTGAGCAACAAATTCAGACTATAGTAAGCGCCAGATAAACGTGGAATAACGGTCATTGCCCCACATACATTTATTAACAGACTTAATTCCGAAAACAATAATAATGACATAAAGCTGTCCTTTCCTTTTTTGAGTAATGAAAAACGATTCATAATTTATTGTCCGCGTACCTACGTAGAGAAATTAAGCAAAGAGCAATGAACTTTATTCCACGTTTATCTGGCGCTTACTATAGTTTCTCCACATAAACCAGATAAAAATAGTTCGTAACACAACACAACAAATCACCCCTGTCTTTCCCCGAAGGGATAGGCTGAGGTGTACCATAGTACCTACAACCACATTTCGGCAGTAAGACCCATGTATTTAATAGGGGCGAGCCTATTGCCATCTATTGGGCACTAATTCAGAAAACTCCAAATGGAAAAACCTAATATCACTTTGCCCGACCTAGGAATTGAACCCAGGACCTCAGCAGCTCGTGCTCAGCAGGAGTAGCGCTTGTGACCTCTAGACAATAATTAATATCGTCCATAAAAAAAAATAACAGAGACTATCACCATCCATTTTAACAAAAAGTAATGCGAAATCTATTTCTATAAAATCTATTTGCCTAGTTGACGCTTCCCGTGACCCAAGGGCGGGCTTTTACCTTGGTCAGAGGCTAAGTGTTGCCATACAACGTGGCAACGCCGCTAGTCTCTGGGGCACATTACCGGCTGACAGCGTTGACGAGGAGTTTTTTGATGCCCTTTTATAGTTTGTAGTTAGTTTATTTTAATTATTATAATGTATAAAGTTAATGTAAATAATATTTTTTAATAAATTACACTTTAAGCCTTGAATATGACCCAATCGAAAATATATGATTGAAAATATATTTGATATGATTGCAAAATGCGATAAACGATAACGAGAAAGATCCCGAAAGTGATATTGGAAAAAATATCCAATGCGAAAAATAAATGAAATCAAAAACCTAATAAACTGCCCCTTTAAAAGGGTGCGGATTTTGTCCTTCAAAAAATAAAGCGTACACGCTCGTTAAATCAAGGTTGTAAACCTCAGGTTGTCTGGGCCCTGAACTTTACGTTACCTTGGTTTAACCTCGGCGACCTTACAGGGTCCGTTATTTCGCCAATTCAAATACTTACGTTCGTAAGTTCATTCATACTTTCTAGGTTGAATACACTGAGGTTTGTAGACAGGGGCTTAAGATTTAGCTTCGTAGCAGATCCCTGGCTTAGTCCTGGATTATTTATTTGATCTTTACTAATATTATAAATCTGAAGAGTTTGTTTGTTTGGATGAGCACGCTTATCTGAGGAACATAAAAAAATAAAATGAAAAATAAGGAAATAATTTTTCAATTCGAACCCGCCTGGTTAAAAATTTGTAAAAATTCTTTTAGTGTTCGATAGCCCATTTATCGAGGAAGGCTATAGGCTATATAACATCACGCTGCGACCAATAGGGGTGGAGTATCAATAAAGAATGTTAGGCAGACGAAGTTGCGCGGGTGAGCTAGTGAAATAATATAACAAAATGCTTGCTGCTACTGCCACATGACTGGGCATAAGTGTTTTGTACTCCGAAATCAGTGTTCTTAAGGCCCCTTTCAACGAGGGTCTTAGACTACGGTAGAAAAATTCTAATCAGATCCGAAAAAGGTTTTCTATTTTCTGTTTCTATTCTGATAAACCGACCCTTTTTTTTGTTACTACGTCATAATATCTGAGACTTAAACGTATTTACTTTGCCTGCCATTATAAGATCTAAAAAGTACCTACCCATACTAATAACGAGTGCTGTTTTTTAGAGTCGGAGAACTTTAATTTAAAATAAAACACAAAAGAATGTGTTAAATATCAATGAAATTGATTTTATTTGAACTCAAACTCAAACTCAAAGCATTTATTTCAATTAGACCATTACAGGCACTTTTGAATGTCAAAACACAAAAAATAAACTAAGCTACAGTCCCAGTCACAGGGCATAATAACTTGTGAAAGTGATTGATAATTTTGTGTTATTCATGTTTGAATATGATTTATAATCTAATGTCTGGCGTATCATAACATTGCAAACAACTACACACTTGCAAAGGTAGATTCTAGGAAACACTGATTTTCAATCAACGACTAAAGTGGAAGACGAGATGCGGAATTGATACGAGTAATGTATCGAATAATAATGGTAAATTCCCGGTAATAACTCTCGGCATCAGAAGCATAAGGTCGGATGTACCAATACAGAGAGTTTGCACTTCTGACTTTATGCTTCTGAGCACAAGGTAAGACGATCAAATACAGAGAGTTTATACATGCGACCTTATGCTTCTATTGTCCAGAACTATGCTCAATATGATATTAGACTGGTGATTGATGACTTGATGAAGGCAGCAGGAATCTGGTGCGAGAAGCACAGGACTGGCCGATGAGGCGACGGAGGAGACCCTGGGAGGAACAATATACACTGTCCAGCAGATGACGACATTTGATTGTATGATGATGATTAATATGTACCTCATCAAGTATTACTTCTACATCTTTCTCCTATGTATTATATAAACTTTACCTCTAGTTTGTAAGTTTGAATGAAGGCAGTTATCTTCAGAATTACTACTCCGATTCCGTAAATATTTTCACTAACGGGAAGTTACATTAAAACGTTCCCGTGGAATAATTTCCAACCACAACGGGATTGAAGCTGTGTGCAAGAGCAAGGCATTAATAAAGTCCCAAAAAGAACCTGTCCTTGCTTCGTCTAGGTGTGATGCCAGATATAAGGGAGCACGGCAACAATGTACTTAGAATAAGAGTTCGAAGTCCTGCACCCCTGCGGTCACCTTGCAGTTGGTTCAACCACCACAAGGTGACGTAAAGTACCTTCGTTTTATTAAATGCTATGTACATAAATGTGTGAGGCTATTTAATACAAAGATTTTGTGATAGATTAAGTAGCTCGGGTTTTGTGATCCTGAATTACTATGGCCACACTTGCGAGTTCAGGCGGTAAATATTATGAAAGTGTAAATAAAATAAGTCTTATGGGACAAGTTTGTGGCACAAGATTTTGAGCAGCATCTTGATATTGCTGTCTACTTTTATTATTATTATTTCGGCCCACAGTGTGTTACTGCTAGGCAAATACCTCCATTCTTTTCATATCTCGCGGCTGTCTACAACAGTGGCCTAGTATTTTTACGGTTTTATTGATCTCGCCCTCTTGGCTTGGGCCTTTCAAGACATCGAATCTTCTCCTTGATTTCTACCTACTTGAACTAAACCAACATTTTGTTAACAAAATACCAATAAACATGTTCAAGCTAATTTGGGTCCAACCTATCCCCTAAAGGTAACCATATCGTGTTTAATAACCGTTTTAATTTGGTCAGATTCTGATGCGAAAGTATTTTCATTACGCCCGTGTTTGATCAGATTTTATCAGGGCAGACACAAAGTGAACTTGTTTCAACTGTACGGCTGACATTTAACCAGCAGAGTTTGAACGATGGTAACAAAAAATTTTATTTTTTTACGTGGTAGTATTGAAAATAGCCTTTGAGGTCTATTTGGAAGTTTAATAAAAAACAGTTTGAATAGAGTTGAAAACGCCAGGATAGCCCGCGAAATTCGAGTTTTCTTACGTTTTTTGCAATTTGCAGGTCAGTGTCGGGCAGTATTTTAAACAAAATCTAATTTGCGACCGTACCACGTATATAGTTACAGAACTATGATTATAACTCTGTTAAGCCACATTTGTTATGGTCGCGAATCATATTTTAATAAGCGATCGCCCAGTTGTAAATAAACCGGTATAAAACGGTTTATTTGTAAATATAGTCACGAACCTCTTACACGCTTTCGCGTCTTCCAACAGCGACTGTTTACAAAACAAATGAAAGAAGATTATTAGGGCAGGCGTGGCTTTAGACGCAAGTCGCGTTATAAGTTAAGTCGCAAGTCGCAACGCCCGACGCCATGGGCCAACAAGAAGATACAGCCAACAATGAGTCAGCATTTGTTGGAAAATAAACATATTTTATTTAAACTTAGGTTCCACCAAAGCAAGACTCGGCCACGTATCAGTATTCGCATTAGCCTTAACCAACTTGCTAACTATATCAAATACTCCAACTCTACATCTTAAAGCTTTTACCACTCAAGGAAAACTCTCAAGCGAGACTTGAGGTGATAAATTATGATTACGAGAGCATCAACTTGCTTTTATTTCCATCTATTCTACGCTGTCCCTCACACACATCTTTGTCTACATCCATTTATCATCCCTGCATACTCGCTGTCCTTATATTAGTAGCAGCGATCAATGTCAGTCTGATGTCACTCTTACTTTGAGCAACACGAGCTTACGTAAATTCGTCTATGTACTTATTTCCTTTCTCTTATCTTATTTCCTTTATATGTTTTGCTGACGTTAATGGAAAGTTTGAACTGTCTAAAACTCCTAATTCTTATATCTGGCCGATAATTTCATAAAAACTCTGTTCCATTAATAATTCTTCTGGAGATCCCTTTTCACGCACTGTGGAATAGGCCTTTATGATCATGAGTCGTTTTTGATGCCTCCTGAAATCATCTTTCATGTCAGTCATCTGCAAAATTTTCGCGCGAGGAAAGTCATCAACTCAAAATCTTAAAGATATGCGAAACAGTCGATCAGTACCTAAAAGTTAGTTGAAATGATTCCCTTTAGACATTACAAGTGAAAATATTTCAACTGCTTTTGGAGGACACTGTAGAATACCGAATGTTGACTGTTACCTAGCTAGGTACTGTTTGGTCAGGAAAACTGCGTTAAAGTCACGAGAGGAACCGACATTCAGACGAATCTCGGTTCCTCTCATGTCGTGACGTCTTCCAGCTAGCCAATCAAAAACGGTATGATAAGATTTTGTTCTGACCTATGATATGGTTGGACAGATTCGTTTGATAGGTCTATCCCACGTCACGACAAAGTAACGTGGATTTTGCAGTACCTAATATAGATTGTATATTGGATTGCTTCACGCATCTGTTGCCTCGTCGTGAAAAAATCCCGTATCTTTTATCGTGACTCGTAAAACGTCCCGAGTCCCGATAAGAAAAAGGTCACTACTATAGTGTTTGTACGTAGTTGTGTTCAAGGAGCGTGAAGGTTTGAAGTATCGTTACTGTATTTTCTTTCGATTTTGAGTGTAAAAAAAAGTATCTTGGAGTGATTACTACCTTGTTAATGGATTTCTGTTCAGCCTAATCATAGTAATCAGATTTTTTTTCTCGTACTCGAATATATAAAAGAAATGATTAAGTAATCAAATCTTCATCTTATCAGTCGAGAGACGTCCACCAGCCTACTTCCTGTCGCCACATCGACTGGTTCTTTGTTTCTCGAATCAAGCAGATTCCGGCATCCTTCCTTCAGGTCGTCGGTCGATCTCATGAGAATCCTTTCAACACTGCACCTGAATCCTCTCCCCCCAGAAACTTTTCTGCCATTCGTTCTGTAGCAATAAGCCCCTCCCAACTTATGTTTGACATCAATCTTTCAAGAATCTCGTTATACATCTTGTTTAGTTATTAAACGTAATAGAACCCACACAAATAAGTGTAAATCGTTTATTTATTCGTACAACCTATAAACATTAAGGCATGCTCGATTAAGTGCCGAAAGTCATTATCATTAACGATAGTCGTTAATTTCTACGCCATAAAGACCATTATATTTAGTTATGCGAACAGCAGGTTCATTGTTAACGCCTGAGTTTTTAATCTATCCCACGAGAGGAGTTCGCAAAATGAGTATAATGAACAATACAATATTTAACATAAGCGTAATGAAAATACTGTGAATACGTTTCAGGTATTCAAATAAAACAAGTGTGCATTATCATCAATCGTTATGTTCATTTAATTATAATAGTTTGTATTCTATACTGAAGTCGAGAAATCCGTCTTAAGACCGATAAGGCTTGGCAGATAATAATGGCTTCTGAAGTAGAAAATACCTACTCAAAAGGTTTTGTGATAGATGTGGATCAACGAGCTACAGAAACAACCATACACAGCGATAGTTTTTGAGGTCTGTTACACAGTCAACGTCTTTGAACATAAACAGAATTAAGCGAAAAGCCAAATGTAAACTTACACCAAAGACTCGAACGGTCCAAACAGCAGATCAATCTTTGAAACTAACAAAAGATACCCTTGTCTGGGGACCGTTACCGTGACGAATATAATATCGTCTAAATATTGTATTATAAAATGTGAGATAATACATCAGATCTCGGCCTGAAACGGAGGCACCCGAGGGATGTTTTAGCGAGGCATATAATACATGGTCCGTTGAAGTGTAATTCACCGTGACTGACGTGAATTATGACATGAAGTTTCACTCTTTATTTATTTATGAACATAGGAGATGCCAATGTGTTAAGTTACAATTATAATTGTGGTATCAAATTAAATGCAACATTAATTATTCGATGCACGAATTGAGGTTTGTTGTATTGTGTATCGCTTGATTCGTTGCTTCATTTTTTAATTGTCAGCATTGCGGGATTCTGATGTCATAAAAGTTCTTGAAATATTTTCATCATTATAAAAAGTATGCCAAAGTCACCATCATTATTTTAAACGACAACTGCCCATTGTTGAATAAAAGCTCTTGCGGTCTGGTCTTCTACGGTCTTTCCTTTGGCATACGGTATTACGTCATTTCAGTTAATCATTTTGACGATATCGTTCAATGCTTTCTGTTTATCCACTCCTTCTAGATCAAACAATTATGTTTTGCCTACTCCTCCGCTATTTTTTTTTTGATAAATTCTTTGCTGGATCCAAGACAGTTAAATCGTTTCTCTGGGACTTCGTCGAGCTTCACTGTCTCGTCGCTTTTCTGGTTGTCGCCACTGTTTATCCTGGCTTTAAGGAATTGCACTGGTTTGGGAATAGTGTGGTGGGCTTGTCCCTAAATAAGAAAGAGAAGATCAAACAAGTGACGTCCAGTTTGCATAAATTATTCGAGTTTGATGAAGACACAGCGCACCCGATCTTCATTTGTTTTAGAAAGGGCTGACTCGATCGCGAAGTTTATTACAGTTTGATTCGTTGGGCAAAGGCTGGCAAAGGATGTAACTGTAAATAGGATTTCCGAATTGTTTTGTTGATTTCTATAGAGTTTCTGCTGAGTCAAGATGGGATTTTGATGTTGAAATTGAAATTTATTTGGTAGTCGTACGGCCATATTTTTGTGTCTATTCAAGTTAGCAAGCTAATTATACAAAGATTCAAAGCCGTTTTCCCTGATAATCATACTTTTCTAATTTATTTAGAAATAGACCCTCTTTTCAAAGTCGTATCTGTAAGTAGGCCGTTAAAACACTTTGAAATACTCTTTGAGTAACGTAGCATGGTAAGCCTTCATATAAAAGTTTCACACGAGATGATACCCTTTTCAAAGTAATAAATTCATTCTCTCTTAAGCTCTAAAAGAAACGTTTTCAAAGGCCGCTAGGAAAGTTAAGTTCAAGAGCTCTCAGAATTATCTCGTCTAGAATTAACTGTCAAAAGAAACTCGTATAGGTATCGTATGAGAGGGTTGTTCAAGTGAAAAGGTTTAACTTGGGAGATCATCATCATCATCTGCCTAGCCTGTTCCCAACTATGTTGGGGTCGGCTTCCAGTCTAACCGGATGCAGCTGAATACCAGTATTTTACATGGAGCGACTGCCTATCTGACCTCCACAACCCAGTTAGTACTACGATGCCCTTTGATAAGACTGGTTGTCAGACTTTCGGGTCACTGACTACCTGTAACGACTGTCAAAGATCTGCAATTGACAGCCGGGACCAACGGCTTAACGTGCTTTCCGAGGCACGGAGGAAACTCGGTATGAATGAGTGGTCACCCATCCACAGACCAACCCAGGCAAGCGCGGCTTAACCTGACGATCCACACGAGCGGCTGTTATTATGTAGCCACGAGCTCCTCTCTCTCTAACTTGGGAGATCGTTTGCATTTATCGTTGTCGAGATTATGGTAATAGAACTATAGAAGGTCAGGGTAATATTTTCGTGATATTTTGTATTATATCCAATATAACGATGGAGATCGTAATGTAAAACGAAAATCTATTTAATGGTGTAAGTTGGTAATCATTTTAGAACGACGGGACTTATGGAATGTTTTTATTTAGGAATAAGGTTTTTGGGAAAAGCTAAGTTGGAAAACCTGTCCGGAAAATTGAAATATGTGAAAAAAGTGCAATAAAGTTATTGAGCACGGAACAACGTCTGTTGGGTCAGCTAGTTGTTAATCTATACTTAATATTATAAAGCTAAAGATTTTGTTTGTTTGTTTGAACGCGTTAATCTCAGGAACTACAATTCGAAATGAAAAATTATTTTAGTGTTGGATAGCCCATTTATCGTGGAAGGCTATAGGCTATAAAAGATCACGCTGCGACCAAAAGGAGCGGAGCATTCATCAAAAATGTTACGCAGACGAGGTTGCGCCGGTCAGGTAGTAATATCAAATTTGTATAATATGCATGAATGCCATCATTCAGGCATTCATTCGGGCATATTTCGTGCATATTCGACAGGTGTTGTTGAAACCATGCTGACATATGTCCATATATCCCTAATTTCGATACTAAAGCCGGTGTGATAAAGGACGAGGGGACCTTTTTTTATCGGACATGTTTAATGTTATTCTAATTTTAGATACAATGGTTCTAATATTGGAGAAATCCTTTATTTATTCTGGTTTCTTAGATTTTAAAAATATTGTTTATGTATTTTTAATTTAGGCGAAAGCTTTCTTGATTGTCTTAGTTCAATAAATAATTTAACATCGTTCAAATTACACCGAGGCAAACAAAAACGAAATATCAAAAGAATCACAAATATTGCATTCCCACCCTAATGTCAAAGTTTTAAAGCAAACGCTGTTTTAGTAAAATATAGTGTTTACTGCTGAACAATTTAAATTACCAAGGCACTAAGCATATTTTATTTCAGTCTCCTAAGTAAATCTGTTTAATGAGACCGTATTTTACGAAGTTAATTGTAGCGAACACAATCGTTTTATTATAAAACCCCGAACATTTTAGCCTTATAATTAAAAGCACTGGGGTATTGTTTAGGAACAAAACGATACAGTTATGTACGAAAACGGACAATGGTGGTTGACCACTTCAACCATATTCAACCTTATTACTAAGGTCATAAGGATAAAAAGTAGTCAACCGCCGTTGTCTATAGTCGTACATGGCCCAAATAAATTATACACCGATGTGAGTCGAAACAAAAGAAAAAAAAACAATGGTCGCATAAAATCATGTTTAGAATTAAAACAGTCATAAGTACCTATAAATTGGGTATTAGCAAAAATACCTCTTGTTGGACACTCGTTACTTATTGTTTTTCAGCAATAATGGAAATATTTGAATTCGAATCAGTTCATTGCATATAAATATAACACTTATATATATGGTTCAATGTTTAAAATCTGTTTATGGTGTTAAAAAAGCCTCGTCGTATTTTTCTGGTTTAGAAAGTTTCAGGTTGATTACAATAAGTAATTAATTAAACGAGAAGAAATTAATTAAGTATATTTATTTGTCGGCATTGCAATTTCGGCTTCATACCGCCTTTGCCTAGGGGTTCCTTCAGTAAACAAAAACACAATAAATAATTGTTTTAACAAAAAAAAAAACAAAGTAGCAAAGTAAACTCCCGAAAATTGTCTAAAATAAAGTACCAAAATCGAAATTGTCTAACGAACGAGCTTCTAAGACCACAAACTCAATAACAAAAAATGCTTACCACGACAAACGATACTAAAGCTCTTATTCCGCCATCTTAATTTCATTCCAAAGGGTCATTCGTCATTCCCTTAAGAATTTTAGCGTGACAAGCAAAAAAATGAATCAAAGGGAATTATTACGAAGAGCTTACATTCCAATTAAGCCGCTTCACTTTGACCTTGGAGACCCCAAAGGAGGTCTGGATCCCGGTCTTTACCCGGATTATAATAAAACATTTTCTTGAATAATGCCTGGCTTGTGGTGACGTGCACGTAACTTTAGGAGTTACCTAAATAGCAGCATTTAAAGAGATTTATTTAGCAGTAGTGCTGGGCTGTTTTATTGTTTGTTTCGTATCCTGGTACATTGGGGGAGTACAGCTAGCTTGAATTAAAATGTTAAAGGCTATTTGTGTACTTAATGCGTGAACAAAGAAGCGTTGTGTTCAATTTCACAAATCTTATTTTTTGCTGGTTTTGTATTTTTATCTGTAAACTGAACTCATACCAATCATACCCATATCACACCCATACCCATATCATGGGGTGCATAAAAATAGGGAATAGGGAGTCCGCCATATTGGATTTAGAATGACGTCACTTATCTAACCAAGCATTGTAATCCAGCAAAATTTCATCTCAATCAGTTTCGGATGGCTGTTTTAAAATTCAGTTGACCTAAACAAACATACATAAAAACTTTGCAAGTTAAATAAAAGCTTTTAAAAATATATACACCAGTGTCGTGATAATCACTATTTTCACGTCAATTGTCATTATATTCTATCAATCTACACAAGCCTAATAATTGTACCAATTAGTACCAAGTCAAGTCGTATTAAGAAGCCGTGTTATGCGTCACTTTCTTAAGTGACTTATTAGTTTATGAAAGTTCGAAGTTTATAATTTATTTTACTCGAGTTAATCCAATTTTAATTCAAGTTAAAGACCCTTATTTTACGCAATAAAATAAAGTACAGAACCAGACCTTAAGTCTAATTTAAAACTTTTTCCAAATCTACAAAACTTTTTGGTCTTAAATAATACGGTTAATGATTTTCTTTTGTTAAGTATTTGAATATTATAAGGGCTATCCAAACTTTATTTAATTTGAGTGTACTTCTGGGTCCTAGTGGCTTTACTCGATATGCACAGTGGTCTAATTTAACAACACGCAAGGACACATTTTACTTGAATGAAACTGTACGCAATGAGCATAAAAAAGCGAGTTCTAAAACTGCCACTGTTAACATTGCTAAAAAACATCTAAAATAACTGCTCTTAAACTTGTCAAAACACGACCTAAATGTACCTAGTGTAACTGTTGGTTGGGGGAAATTACATACTATAATAATCCCTATGGGATTAAACATAGGGTCGATGTTCAAATAGTTATATTATATGGCATGGAAAGTCTGGGTCGGGTGGAACTAATCATCTTCGGACAATACAACAACAAGCATATGTAATTACCGTCGAACCTCACTTACAGGTAATTTCGGTAGACTATTCAATTAAACTTGTTGTTGTATTGTCCTCGATGATTCAGAAAGCAATTGTAGATTTGAATGAATGAATGAATGAATGACAGACCAGTTGTAAAATCAATAAACATTTATTTAAAAATGAAATAACAGATAAGTATTTTTTTCAAGTTTCATAAATACCCCTTTAGTTAATTTACTAACTATTAATATACCCACAATCATTTACTGAAATAAACTTCAATACCACAGGCTAGTTTTCTTGAAAGAATTTGTCAACCTACCAACCTCCTTAGTACTTACTAGTTTTTCACCAACTCGACACGAGAGACTGGACGCACGTCTGTCCAGTTGGTGAAACTCAAAATTAGTATCACTTATTATTTAAGAAAGAAAGAAAAAACGTTTATTGGCACACGCCACAAGTACACAATACAAAATATAAAAAAAGCAAATATAAAATAAAATTTAAAACTAACCAAGAAATATTGTGTGACTCACGGCTGCGCCAAATAGGACCATATTTCGTCATCTGGACACGCCAAGACTCGACACACTCATTAATTTTGCAAAAAAACGGTACAGTCAGGTTAAATCCTCGGTTATCGCCTCGTTTACAATCGAAGTAAACTGATAACGAATTATGACCAAAGGGTTACGTGTTGGGATTTATTACCTGCTTTAAGCAATCAGAGCAGACTACGTCATTGTTAGTCAGCGGCCGCCGGGAATACAAAAAAAGTGTAATAAAACTAGTCACATGTTGAAGACTATAGAAAAGCATAATATAGTGACTTTCGAATACCATCAGTGTCAAAAATTCACAAAAAGGTCTTATATTCACAAATACTGAATAATTTTACAATGATATAAAAAAAAATTATAGTGGTTGATGATGATTGTGATACAAAACATTAATCTGCGTGACTGTACTTTGTCACGAATTCGGGTAAAATGCGAACGGGTGTCCAGTTGGCGCAAACATAAAAGTGATTTAATTTAAGTTTCACTATGTGGAGGCACATAAAAATCTTGGCGTGTCGAGATGACGAAATAGAATACAATAGAATCATTTTTATTCAAGCATGACTCAAAAATGATTAGGAAGACTTGCAACTATAGTAAGAACTGACACTAAAAAAAAACCAAAAACATACAAATACATAGTAGTGGATCACCGTTGTGGCAACCCATGTGAACTGGCGCAATAGCGACCCACGAAAACACAGTCTTGGCGACTTGAAATCATGCTTAGGATACTGTTGGACCTACTCCACACCCTGCGCACCATGGAAGCGCACCTTTTGCGCATGGTTGTGTAGAAACAATCTACCACGAACATCCCCGACGCACCCGCAGAAGCGGGACAGCCCCACCAGCATCCTAAACACGTTATTATACTGACCGCGAAGAGCGTTATACGATCATTGCGTATATATAACCCACAGGCTGCTCATGTTAAAAGACGTAAAGTAGGCTCAAAAGACCGTTATCTTAACAGGAAGTGATCATCGTGCAAACCTGCGGGCCAGCATGTTCGCTCCAACCGGTAACGCTCTCCACTCCCATTCAATATCGTCATCGTCTTTGAGATTGGAAATAATAAGTGATAATAATTTTGAGTTTCACTAATTGGACACACATGTGTCCAGTGTACGAGACACCAGTGTCGAGTTGGTGAAAAAGCCCGTAGCACTGACTGACCTATATGCCTTAAATGCCACGTTTTTCCTACAAAATCAATCAAACAGAAAACTGCGTAGGTTCCCCTTCCGGGGTTGTCCGAGCACCGGAAGGCTGGGGGCAGTTATTTGTTTACTTGAGATGGATTTACTAGATGACATTTACCGCGGGTCGGGGAGAGTGAGGCGGGATGGACCGGTAGTAGTGGGGCCAGGATATCCTATCGGCCCGATGTGACCCCGCGGCGATGGACTAACGTGTTTTCAGAAAGACGTATATAGCGGAGTATTGTTCCGGCTTGGCCCTACTTGGCGTTAGCTGTTGTGTGTGACGTTTTATAAGTAGTAGTACCTACGCATTCTAATTTCTCGTCTAAGATGGTTTTTCAAGCGGCATTTGATAGATAAGCACTAGAGTGAAAAATAAAAAAGACAGTCAGTCAGAAATTTTAAAATGATAAATTCAATTCGCTGCTCACGAAAAAAAAAAACACACATAAAACTTAGACAACAACTAAAGTCAATATTCGTTTCCAAATAGCACATTTATTAATTTTTTATTTATTTATCCTTAAAAATATTTCATTTTGAGCAGTATTTAAATGCAGTTAGAATTAAGCACAAAGAAAAAAAATTGAGCATCTGCGCCTGAGCTAGGCCGAGCCTGTATTCCAGGTCACAGTTCTCTTCCCAGAGTTATGATTGGTATTAACAATGGTTGGACATTTCAGTTAATCGCTTTTAAATACAAAAAACTAATAATAAGAATCAATTTCCAAAATGGTTTGATGTGTGCTTTGTTTGTGTGTGTTGTATTGTATTGTGATGTGATTGTGAGTGTTGTGTTGTGTGTATAGTGCTTGTATGGATGGGTGTTGAGTTTTTCTTTATGCAATATTTACATATTTTTTACCTTAAAGTTTTAAGAAAATCCTCAGCAGTTTGATAATTGCATGTGTGCAGAAAATCTAATAATTTGGTTTTGCATTCTTGTTTGTTCTGTGTATAGATGTTGAGCGTGTTATTGAGTAAAATCTATGTGTAAACATGTGTTTAAATTGAGTGGACCATGGAGCTACGACATTGCGACGTCGTTTTAGCACAATACTTCTGACTAAAGGTGTAAGAGACACATGTCCTATAAGTTATTATAGTTTTTACCTATTTACTGAAAAAGCTGCTATAATGTCACCACATAATGCCTATACCATTGAAATAACCAGAGCACACAGTCATTTAATATTTTTCAGTACACTTCCTCGAAAACTGGCTCTTATTGCACTACGATTAACATGCAATGTATTTCACACTCGTGGAATTTTTTTAGTTACCACACACGAGGGTTTTATGTTTTCTGATTTTGCTATAAATAACATTAAACAACTGATCAATTCCCTATAGCAAAGAGGCGCATGTTTTTAAGGCCTTCATATTTAATAAAAAAATATATTGTGTCTATGAACAGAATATCGTAAATAAACATTATTATTCATGAAATAATTTGCTTTTATCAACTAATTAACATTTGTTTGTGTTCTAAATTGAAAAGTATTTGAATTTGTTTTTTTTTTCATATTAGGCTGTTTAGCGGCTTCATACCTTTGCCTCTCCTTCAACCTGGCGATTAATTTCCTAATAGTTCAGGACAAAAATAATTTTCGTTTTATTATAATAATATATATTTCTTCGAAAGTGTATTGAAGACCGTCGTTTGATACACGTGGGCATTTGTTACTGCAGTTCTCAGCTCCATAACACCCTCGCCTGGCGGCTCGTGTGTGTATTCCGCCTCGGCCCCAAATAAAAAACTTTCCCCACTTATATCAAAATGTATTATTTACTGCTAAAGGAAGAGGCGTCATTTCCCTCATTATTTGTTGTTTACCCTCGAGTTTGATTAAGCCCCCGGCATCACAGAGCCAACATTTGCTTTGATCCACTATTTGCAGCACTTTATTGAAAAACCCTTCATTTTTTCCTAGTTTTGTTGTTCCTGTTCCATTGACTGGAACGAACGTTTTATTGCTCATAACAATGAAAACAAATGTTCTTTTGTGAAAGCAACGCTTTTTTTGTGTGAGATTTACGTTTGATCTAGATACTTATATAAAGAAAAATAGGATGCATTAATAAATAAAATATTTTCTCAGTTTTAAAAATATTTGGGAAAACAAATAATATAATATACTTGTTGTCTAAGGCTGGTAATTGAAATCTAAATAATCTTGTCCACTTATACTGCGTATAACAGTAGACAATTATAATACAAGGTGTTGCTTTGCATCCTCGTCAAATTCATGGAGGTAACTATGCTAATGATTCTCGACCCGAATCAATAATAAAATGGGTAGGTAATTTTTTATATTTTTTCTTAATATCGGAAATCGATAAGTGTACACCACCAGTATTAAAACGCGGCCCATCTAATACTAGCCCTATAACCGCGCTTTCACACACACAAACAAACGCAGACGTTTATTCGATAAACGGGTGATTTTCCTCTTTTGAAAAGGGCTTCATTCTGAAATAGTGTCAAACTAAAACAACTAAAAAAAGCGTTTATTAGTATTGACCAGGTACCAAAATACGCATAAAAGAATATTGATTATTTACGCATTCTATGACAACCTCCTGAATTTTGACGAGGTCGCAAAACTACACCTTGTATATTAATTTATCTCTAAAATTATTAAAGCTGACAAAAAAGCTTCCCTTCTTGGTTCATAAAACACAACTATACTCGTACATTCTCAAAAGCAATACAGTTTTTTAGAATAACCCAACTTTTTATAAAACATCCCTATTCCGTTTCTCGCTTCTCATTCCTTGACATAACGCTGCATAACACGCCAATTCTTTTAAGCCACAAACAAACATGTTGTCACATCCGATTCTAATTCCGATTACCATTCATAAAAGAAAATAGCATTTACCCGATTTAATCAACGGATTACCTCAACCTTAGAGAAAGCCGTCGCATATAAAGGAATTGGTCCCAAAAACATCAACGTAATCCATATAAACGACGCACCGAGTGATATTAATGGCGTAGCCTTGATGTTAGCCGGAATTACCCTGCGCTGATATGTCTTCCCTGGCTGAATAAACAACTGTCCTGATGACGTAATTGATTTTGTCGTGTGTTCTCATGTTGTGTCTCCAGGACGTGTAACTTGAAAGAACTGCCGGACTTACCCCGGTCTTTTCATAAGGCCCTTTAGCAAAACTTGAAAGGGTAATGAATGGTCATACCGTACGTCCTTAATTGAATATGTACAGTTTTATCTAATGACTTAAAAACATTAACATAAATAAGCGATGCCAATGATATTATGGAAAGGATTTATGAAGGTTTCTTCCCTGGCTAAGTAAACAACTGTCTTGTTGATTGATTTTGTTGTGTGTTCCCTTGTTGTTTCTCTGTGACGTGTAACTTGAAAGAGCTTACTAGGACCGCACCAGACTTATCCCTGTCCTTTTATAAGGACCTTTAGTAAAATTTGAAAGGGTATTTCCCGTATTGAATTTTCATATACGGGCATTACGGGCCCTTTTAAATTTGACTAAAGGTGCTTGATGGAATCCAATTTTTTCTAAAAACATAAACTTAGTGACATTTATAAGCAACACGTCTTCCGACCGAGACAAAATAAAGAAGCTACGTTCTCAAGCAAATTTCAGCAGGTGGTGATTGCAACTTTGGACTGGAGTCGATGGAAGCAGATTGTCCGTTTAAAGGGGGCCAGTGACCACGATCCTCAGTAATAAGGGACCGATTGAAAGAAGAAGATTCTACGTTCTAACTAAGGACATAGATTTCCATGCTAACTGAGTGAAAAACATTGAAAGTAATACGTGAAAAGGTAACTGGCAGACAGAGCTTAGACGGGTGTATTTCGTAAAAAAAAAAAAAAAACAGAATGACGTCTGATAATATTGTGGATAGCATTATGCCTGTGAAACACTTAATATAGATGTCGGAAATATTCGTGAAAGAGAAGTTTCCGAGCCTATATCGAACACCATTCCGACAATTAATTTCGGGATTACTATCTCCGAATTGTTTAGTGGCTCGTTAAAATTCATTGCCTATTGAAGGCGTACAATTATTGTGTCTTAGTAAAGTTTCCAATTAATTTCCATTGTAATTAATGTTTATGTTTGTATGTTTTTATTTACTTTCTTTGTTGTTATTATTAGATTAACGCTACCGTTTGCTTTTAATATTTTGTTGCTAAGCCCGCGGCTGGGTAACGTGACGAATTATTAAGTGTTTTTCTTTTCAGTGTTGTTTGTACTGAACCTACTTGTGTCACGAAGTGTAATTTGTTTAGGGAAATAACAATAACAAAGCCATTTATTTCCCAAAACATAACATATTACATTTTTATAACATTTCTACAATACTATGATGTCATGCAGTAATAAAATCAAATGCAAGACTTAAAGAAAATAACCACCTTCTAAAAAAAAACATAAAAAGTGGAAAATAACTTTACTTTTACAATTTGGAATAGGTATTGTTTATTTCATTGACTTTTTTGGCACCGACTTCCGAAAGTAAAGTTATTTTCCAATTTTTTTTGGAAGGTGGTTATTATCTTTATTTGCATTTGATTTTGCAAAAACGTTTTTATTTTACCCTTTTTAGTTATCGCATCACACATAAATCCTCGACAAGTATCAATTTCGCAATTTCTTTTACTTGGAAGACATATTTTTTCTAGCTATTTTGATTTAAAAACCAAACTGCTTAACTGATTTTGATGAAATTCTATGGGACCAATCGGAAAGTGTATCCTTTCAGGTAAAAGAAGAATTTTTCAAATCGGTTCATAAATGACGAAGATATGAGGTAACAAACAAAAAAAAAATACAACCAAATTGAGAACCTCCTCCTTTTTTTGAAGTCGGTTAAAAATATAACATTAACTAACAATTTGTTTAGGAATAGGCAAAATAAGATTTCTCCTGCTAGCGGGCTTTTACAGTTACTAAGGGCTCTTTTTCCAAAATAATGGAGTTTTTTCTTAGACTTAGCCATCTTCTTCTTATGTGTGGAATTCAGGACTCCTTCATACACTAACGAGGTTTCCCTTGAAACTCGGTTGTAAAAAAAAAACTAATTTTTGCATAATTTTTGTCATGTTACTTTCTCTAATCGTCCAGCAAATATTTTTTGAATGTTAACAGCTTACCCAACAAAAACCGTAACGTAGACTCGTATAAAATGACAAAAGAAAATTGCGAAATTAATACGAAAGAAGATTGATTCATAATACTTACTCGGTTTCTCATCAAACATACCTTACGTAAAAGATAATCTAAATTTCTCCCCACACCTGAGCATCCCTTATGGAACCCAAATTACACTCGTGTCTCATACATCCTGCAACATAGCAAGCTATACATATCCAGTATAACCTGACCTAACATTGTAAAGGCTTTTCATGCAACGAGAGGTCATTCCAGAAATGTATCACACAACAATATTACTGGTTATCTTATGTGACCGTAAAAACTGATGGATTATCCAAAATGTTGGAGAGATCGGACTATCGGAGGCCGTAGACAAAGTGACATTCTTCTGCTTAGCCCAATGATATATTGAATACTAGCTTTTGCTCGCGGCTTCGCTCGCGTTATGTACGGAAATTAACCTACGGTAACAGTACGGTTTTAACTGTAGGTAGTAGTGAAATTGTTTTGTGAATCGGGTCAGTAGTTCCCTTACATCAAATTTTACAATTATTATATTACAAAAAAAAAAAACCTTTTTATAATAGGAAATATAGATAAAACCCCGCTTAGCGATAAAGATTTTAGAAATGTCAATTGTATGGGGCTGACATAACCTACCGCCAATCTTTTTGAAAGTCACTGAAGAAATACGGAAAGCTTTGAAAACAATTGCCACTTTTCTAGACTCAGAATTTTGATTTATGATAATGAAAAAATAGGTTTTGTCATTAAAACTAGCGCGGGTAAAAGCTCATCATTTGTTTAATGAAGAAGGCTATATTTGATTAAATAAGATAATGTTTTATGTACTGTAATGTTCTATCTTCACAGAATATGAACAGCTTTTAACTTCATCGTCTGTTCGCTGCCTTACTCTCTACTCTTCAGAAAATGCTACGAATGTTTCGAAATTGCCTTAAGGGACTCATTCAGCAAGTTGTAACAAGATTTCCAAAATGCGACGACAGTATTAATCCCAGTTTCGAGAAAACAATGTCAATTAAGTCCAATTTCACTTGGCAACAGTAAGACAAAACTCGGTAATTGACTCTTTGTTCTGACAACAATGATGATTATGTTATTATTCTCTTGTTGAGTCCGCGTATTACTGGTCAGTTTCCCTCACTCGTCAGTTTATTTAATTCGTCAGTTTCGTTGATTAGACAGTTTTGTGAGTTAGGCAGCTGCGCCAATTCGACAATTTTCAGTGTTTAGACTTACGACAATTTGGCTTAGACCTAGTCTGACCAAAATTTATCTTGTTTGACAACTTAGATAACGTCATGAATTTCGATGAATTACAAAACGTTGCCATTTACTGTCTCCCATATGATATTATTAATATAATACGCTTGTCTGAATTTCCGCGATGCAGAAAAAATTGGACAAACGTTTATTGTAGGTATTTTAATAACATGTAGGGCAGTGGATAGTCGAATTGTTAAATTATCTTCTGACTATCGATGAAATATGACGTCGTCTCGTCATCGTTACAAAAATGACGTTCTATGCCAAAATGCAAATTCGCCATTGTGGGTTTTTGCGGGCTTGGTCATTAGCATGCATAGTATTTTATGTACGATGCTCCTTTGTAATAAAACAGGCATTTTGCTTGCGGCAGGACAAAATACTGCCTGATGTTGACACACACAGAAATTTGTGGAAATAGGGGATTACGATTTTCCGTTTCAGCAGCCCAACATAGTTTTCAGAAAGCATCACACAATGAAATCAGAATTGCACATTGTTAGTGGGACTTGTTCCATTATATTTATTTTTAAACGTGAGAAACTTTAACGAGAAAAGTTTTTATTTTTTTAATATTGAAATGTGTCAGGTGAACTTTATTATGTTTTAGTATCGGTATTTTTTTTTCAACTATGATCGATATTTTTCATTTAACTCTGATTGACTGTGGTTTGTAAACGGATTTTATTTGCGGCGAGGTACCATTGGTTTATCAATCAATAGAATATTACCGTAAGTTTTTCTAGTAGATATTATACACTGCTTATTCATCCAGATTTTAATGAGCTATAAAAAACTTCGTTCAATCTTGTCTAAGAGCAAATCTTTTATGTTTTCCGGTTTTATTTCGCAGTCCAGCTAGTCTTTATAAATAAATTCCATTCAAGCTTCGATTCAACAGTTTTTCACAACGAGAAGTGTCTTGTTTCGCAATTCTTTTGTGAGGCACGTTTTCTTAGACATTAGTTAGTCGGCCTTTTAAACTGTCTTTATGATCGGAGATCGGGAATTTTCCATTTTATTCACCGTTGATTATATTGGTCGTATATATCGTATCGTATCACATTGAGACGCATGAATGCTCAATATCAAAGCGTGGGGATGATTGCTTGGGATTCGCGGTGGAATTATATATATTTCTGAGTTTGAAGCTTCGAGTTATCCTGTATAGAGAAAAGTGCCGGCGAAGGAACGTCATGAATACAGAGAGGCAGTTGACGAGACGCTAATCTAAATAAACTCTCCTCGAGATTGCTACACAGAAAATATTTGGGGTTATTCGCGGGCCGTCTGCGTAAATTCGTTGACTCCATTCTGACACTCAGATGGGGTAATGCCTCGTTATTGTTCAGGCAATTCATTATTTTTTTCGCGAAATTGTTTTTTTAGGCACCTGCGTTAGGAAGGGTGTTGTGGTTATTTTTGTAGTAGCTGTGTGTCGTTGAGAACTTGATCACGTTTCTCCATGTAGTCGGAGTACCTACGTACAATCTGTACCTAAATGATATATACAGACATTTGATGGGAAATTATTCGAGAAAGATATATTAGACTACCAAAAGAATACTATTTTCAAATTAGAAAAATAAATAATTATAGAAATAGCCCATATCTTAAACGAGGTATATTAATAGATGATTATTTAATTAAAGCAAAAATAAATCTTCCCAGTTATTTATATTATAATTATCCTAGCTTACGTAGAACACTACCCAGCAAGCAAAATGTTCGCTCGCTTAGTCAATGTGACGAAGGCTTAAGAAGCATCGTCGTCGGACTAAAGTGACTTACTCTCGACTTGAAATTTGACCTAATTTAGCATCTCTCTTGTTTACAGTCAGATCTAATCGCAGAGAGTAGGCAGTCTGGGTTTTATATCTGATTTTCTATTTCCTTTCTGATAAATATTTACAGAGGACTTGATAAGATAGGGAAGGTTTGTGAATCTTGTGAACAATTTGCGAGTTGGAAAATTGGGTAAATACTAAAGTTACTATTATCCGTCTATAGGGTTGTTAATATTAGTACAATTTGTAAATACAGATCGACAGAACACAGCTGTAGTAGTATTTAAGAGGGATAGCGTTGAGGAAAATGTAGGTAGACGTTGGTCTACCATATGTTAGGGTTTCTGCCACATGTCGTCGTCGTGTCACCGTTGTGGGTTTAAATTAGGCACCAAGCTCCTTGTACATATCGTGTAATATTTTACAAAGGCCTTTTCTTCACATCTATACGAGCGATTAGAATGTTCGCGTTACATATTATGGGAGTCGAAGTCGTGTCACTCTAAAAGTGAAGATCAGCGCGTGTCGCTAGTATTGCATCGGTTCGCTTGCTTCTTGACGTCGTCATAAAGCAGGTAGACGTTGATCTACCTGAATTTATCCATTAGATTGATTTTGACCCTACTTTATTAATAAAACAGAGACGAGCGAGAGGGAGAGAGAAACTGGAGAGAAGAGTATAAAGAGAATACCAAGAAGAGAATACATGCTATACAGGAGAGAAAATAGAGCGAGTACAGTGGGGAGAATCTAGATAGAGAGAGTAAAGTATTTAGATTGAAATCATTTCTATCATCTAATAAACACAATAAACAATTAAACTATCTTAGCATTACCATTAAATATTGATGCAATTTGCTCCCCTTAGCACACAAGCAACTCACGTGAGCTTATGATCCAAGCATTTATGCCGTGATCCTAAAGTCGAGTCAGGCGTTACCTTAACGAGGCCCGCGGGACCACTCGGTCTGGTCGGCGAGTCGGTCCGACATACTGAATCACATTAGGGGTAAGTGAGCCGTGGTGGACAGGGATCAGTGCATTTTCATTTGTAGTTGTTGGTAATTAATAACTTTTGTAGTAAGGTTTGGAAAGAGCGAGCTGAAAAAAATAATGTCCTATTTGAACAGAACCAGAATTCGTATCGTGCTTTAATCGAGCCCGACAATTTCGACTAATATTTTTGTATACTGAATAGATATTCGTATCTTAATTTTCAGTTAAACCATTACGGACAGATTATGGACCAGCTGTGGACACAGGACACTGATAGAACTTGATATTGGTTTGACTGAACCTTACGTAGATCATACAATCAACCTTGAACCCAATCCTTTAACGATAAAGTTGAAAATCTATTAAAGAAATTTGACAGATTATTGTAGCTTGATGTGCTGGCGTCTTCCAATTAATTATCAAAAACCAAATTAATTCAGACTGAAAAAATAGCTATAATTCATGTAACTATCAATACTAATATGGTCAAAAGCTATTTTACACAATGCACCTGTAAACAAATAGGATTAAAATTAATTCCCTTGTACCACCATAATCGAATATCAAAATCCATCCACTAATTTCCAAACTCATCAACGTTGGATGAATGAATAAGCATGAATGGAAAGAAGTTCCTGAGATTCTTAATTTGTCCATTAGTCATGTAATAGAATGTTGTGCAATTGAGCTTGTAAAATATAAAACAATTATTGTGTGTGTATACAGAGTTCCAAATGGTAATAATTATAGTATATTTTTTGATCGATTATGTATGATTATTAAAATCTCGAAAAATAAGAGCCTTGTAATATGTGGTGACTTCAATATAGACCTGCTAAAGAAATCGAGTCAATCTTCTAAATTCAAAGAAATATGTGCAAGTAATAATATACAGCTTGCAATTCAGCAACCTACCAGACTTGCTAGCCAATCTTGCATAGATAACATTTTACACAATATCCAAGGATGCAAAACACATGTCGTGGAACTGGCTTTATCTGACCACACAGCCCAAATTTTGCAATATCCAGTAGAGAGAGTATACGATATTGATCATTGGTATGAGCTTAAACGTGACTACTCGGAAGACAACATCAAAAAATTTATTGAGAACTTAAGCCAACTAAGTTTTAAGGAAGTCTATGACTCTAATGATGTAAATGAGGGGTACAATGAATTCCACAGAAACCTTACTCTACTTTACAATTCATCCTACCCCCTCAAAAAAATTAAGATGTCAAAAACCAAAAAGCCAAAATGGATCTCGAAAGGCATTAAAACCTGCTGTATACGTAAAAGAGCTCTATTATGGAATTATAGGAAAAAACGGTCACTTGATAATAAATTAATATTTAAGCAATATGCCAAAAAAGTAAAAGCCATTATAAAGCTTACACAAAAAGCTCAAAATACATACGACATTAAAACCTCTAACAATAAATCTAAAACAGCCTGGAAAATAATAAATAAAAATAAATACAACCAACCTCGAGAATATATTCATAATATTAAAATTAATGGCACTCTAATTTATGACCCAATTAATATAGCAACGCAATTTAATAATTATTTCATTGATCAGATACAACCTGAAGATTCCACACCTGCACATAAATGCCCTCCATCCGTCAACAACTCAATGTTTATGTCACCTACTGACCCTAATGAAATAAACAAGATCATCCTCTCATTAAAAAATACCTCGAGTGTAGGGCACGACGGATTTAATACTAATATTATAAAAAGAGTTGCTCATATAATCTCACCCGTACTATCACATATAATAAACTTATCTATTCAAACAGGTATATTTCCAAAGTTACTTAAAACTGCAATAATTAAACCTATACATAAAAAAGGAGAGAAAGATAATATGAACAATTATCGCCCAATTGCATTGCTATCTATTTTTTCCAAGATTTTTGAAAGAGTTATTTATAACCGCGTATGCAACTACCTTGAGAATAATAATCTTTTTGCCAAAGAACAAATGGGTTTCAGAAAAAATAAATCAATTAACTTAGCAATATATCAATTTTGTAATCGGGTACTAATAAATATGGATAAGCGATCTCCAACGGTTGCCCTGTTCATGGACATGACAAAAGCCTTTGACCGCGTAAAAATTGAAATTCTTTTGGACAAACTATATGCAACTGGCCTTAGGGGTAATGTACATAAACTACTTAAATCATATTTAACTGACAGAATACAACTAACTGAGATATCCAAAATCTGTCCTAAAACAAAAACCTTGACAACATACAAATCGGACATGAGATATGTTAAATATGGCGTGCCACAGGGCAGTGTGCTTGGAGCACCTATGTTCCTAATATATATTAATGACTTTCCAACTGTTACTAACAATCCTATGACTCTTTTTGCTGACGACAGTACTATCCTTTTTGACGCTCATAATAAGAATGACATTAATGACAAAATAAATTTGACTTTAAAAAATGTAATTGACTGGCTAACAAGAAACAATTTAAAAATTAATATCAATAAAACTAAAGCTATAAACTTTAGACAAAGACTTCCGCTAGAAAATTTAAACATAAATTATGATAACCAATCAATAGAAGTAGTAGAATCAACTAAGTTTCTAGGATTATATCTAGACAACAAAATGACATGGAAACAGCAAATAGGAACTCTATTTGCTGTTATATGTAATAAACTAAATAGATATTCCTTTGCGCTGCGTAATCTCAGAAAAATCGTTGATATAACAACTGTGATGACAGCGTACCATGGTTATGTATCGTCTACTCTCAGATATGGAGTTATTTTTTGGGGAAACTCCACTGAATTGGAACGTGCGTTTAGAGCGCAAAAGAGATGCATTAGGGCTATATGCAACTTAACACAAACGGATTCATGCAAACCTTATTTTAGAAAACTAAAAATACTGACTCTGCCCTGTATCTATATATATGAAACTGCAGCATTTATTAAATCACACCCAGAATTATTTGAGTACCGTACAAGGAGTCGTCATGCAGACCAGCTGTGCGTTCTACAATCCAAAACAGCGCTATTATACAAAAGTTTTGTTTGTATGGGACCAAAAATTTATAACAATATACCCCTAAACATCCGAAATATCAATCAGGTTAGGCTATTCAAGAAGAAACTACACTGTTTTCTCATAGATAAAGCATATTATACTTTAAGCGAATTTATGAATGATAAAGACAGACAAATGTAAAGGATTAATGTAAATGTAATGTAATGTAAAACTCACCATCATTTTATTTTAAATATGTATACCTAATAATCTAAATTCATTTTAATTTAATTTTAATTTAATTTTAATTTTAATTTAATTTTAATCTTATGACTAATCTAATGCAATTGAAGGACTTAAACATAAGTGTAAGATTAACCAAATTTTGCATGCTTATATATAGGCTGAGTATGGTGAAACAACAAACAATGTAACATCTCCTGAAAAACCCATATTATGCAAATAAAATGATTTGATTTGATTTGATTTGATTTGGTTGCATAAATTATTGAACATATTTTAATTAAACCAAATAGTAATTTTAGCTCTCGGTATTGGCAATCCTCGTGAAACGGATTAGCTAGTTGTCACCGATTGGTTGATTTGCATCGTGATAAGCATGTGACGTAGGTGTTGGAATGGAATGATCAGATTCGTCTGATTAGATAGATGATCGATTCGAGTTATTAGGTTCGTGCAGTTTCGTGATATTTAAATGTAACATATTTAAAAATAAATTATTTAGAGGACATTTGAGTTATCATTCCAATAATCAATTAATGAAATAAATAATACTATTAATCATAATTTTAATTTGAATCTTAATTTATTTTGAGTTATAATATGATCTCAATTTTAACCATCATTAATTCATTCTGACATTACTATTTAATTTGATTTGACTGTATTCTGGATGCATGATTGTTTATTTGTATGTATTCCTCATTTTTAATGTATTTCTAATTTTAATTATGTATTTAGAGCACGTGCACTCGATAATGTGCAAGCTGTGGTTACCTGTAATTGAGTGTGCGTTACAGGACAACGTATTCTGTAGTAGTTTTAATTTTATGAATGATAATGGTAACTCGTTGGTAATCCAAAATAAATAAATAAATGTAGTTGCTTCGTTGGTCACTAGACCAACCACTAGGTTGAAAGCACAACTGCTGAGGCCCTGGGTTCAATTTCCAGGTCTTGTAAAGTGTTATTAAGATTTTGCATTAGACAATTTTTCAGAAGCCGTCATGAAGTATGGATTTGTGCCCGGTTGATGCCAATAGGCACATCGCCAAGTACATGGGAATTAAACATTACTAGTGAAATGTAGTATTAGGTACATCTCTGTCTAACTTTTGTGATGTGATATGATGTTTCGAAATTAGTTTTGAGAAATAGAAATGCTTAATATTAGTCTATTTTTGGCGTATTTACCTATAATATCATCATCTGATCCGCCCACCCACGATAGATCTGTTTTATCATATTGGTAAGTCAGAAACAGATTTTATTCTGTAGGTAGTTATTAGTTGATTAAAGGTGAGTGAAGATAGAAGACTATATTGAAAAGATCAAGGTACAGGACCTATCTAGCATAGGTTGTTCATCCAGATTGATAGACACGTCCAACAATGACAAAGGTCATTAACAAAGACACATTCGATCCTTAGGAAAATTTACATCGTATGTCATTTTTTTTTCACTTTTCTCGATGTTGCGCCTCTTCTCACCAATTAACAAGAAAGCCATCCAAGGCGTCCCGCCATCTTCTCCTCGGTCTGCCGCGACCCCGTCTATCTGTCTTGGGGCTCCAGTTTTATGATATGCGGGCCCACAACTCCGGCAGACAGAAGTGGTAAGAATGTTGAGGAGCCTTTAGCTCAGAAGTGGGACAGTTCAGACTAACAATAATATAGGCTTATAAAGAACATGCCATCTTGTCATTCAATATACACGCTTGCTTTTTATTAGGCTATGTATAGGACATGCAAAACCCGGGTTCGGTCCCATGGTAAGACCCAGTTTTTCTTGGGTTTTATTATGGGACCAACACCGGGTTTCGATGCCGTAGCTATGTATGTACCTATGCTTTTATACCTATTAATAGTGAGCTATTTGCAGTTACTATGGCCTAGAGCTGGATCGATACAACAAGTCGTTAGCTTGTCAGCCGGCCTTCATACACGATACCTAATTGTTATATTATAGAAACCTACTTTAACCGTTATAAATTTATTATACCCACATTTGACCTACTTTATATTATGTTTATTTTATTTATATCTGATTGCCTTGTAGTATATTTTCTTAACATTTTTAAACATCTTCATTATTCTCCGTAGGCAGTCTCGCTGTTACGTTTCAGTCTTAAAGAAATTTGTATGGGCACACATGTAGACCTGAGTGAGTATACTATTTTATACCGGTATCATCGTTGATCTCAGGTAGGCGAAGCAGTGGGCTAAAGCTAGTTGTTTAAGACATTCAAATAATTAACAGCGATAGACGGGACGAGACGACGAAAATCGTAATCACTCACTCACTTATCTTTCTGCTGTCTCACTCCCATTCGTAAATTTAATGTCTTATCTACTTGCACAAACAAAGAACGGGGTACCTGCAATATTGTGGAAGTCTATGCGCAGAGACAGGGCTATGTTCAAATGACAATAGCTCTTAAAATAATGGGCGTTGAGTCAATATTTTGATATCATTTTGTAGGTTGACTCAAATACTCCTGATTAAACATTAAAACATAATATGCAATAATAAAGCATTAATTTTGCGCTAGAGTAGAAAATGTAAAAAAAAGTAATTTTTGCGTAAAATTTTGTAATTTTTTATAGTTTTAGGCTTTTTGCTTATTTTACACACTTTTTTGGATTTTTTTTGTAATTCGATAGCTTCGACCTTTACCTTTGCAATAAGAGACATTCACGTCTCTAGGTCTCTTAAATTCAAAGATAGCATAGCATTTCTCTAAACATACATTACTTGAAAACCAGCGTCGGGCACTAGTTGACCGACAATTTGCTGAACTGGGCCTATTTGGCGCAGCCGTGAGTCACACAATATTTCTTGTTTAGTTTTAAGTTTTATTTTATATTGTGTATTGTGTACTTGTGGCGTGTGCCACCCTAGACCAGCTGAATAAAAGAACAAGATGGCTGCCATTCGCGGGTGTTGGGTTAGGAGTATTTACAAACGTGTATTTGTCGATAGAAATGAGTATATAATATGCCCTTAAAGTATCGGTAGCCCTCAACTAAACACACTCAATAGTGAACCGCCTGTGGCTCCCAGATTTCTGGCCAAAGAATACTGAAGTAGTAGGTACAGACAGTTTTGTGAAACTGATACTGCCAACAAGCTTCATAAAAAAACTTTACTAATAAATAGGAAGTAAGGTAGAAAGTTGGATTTCTAGATCGAAAGCGGAATGAGATTGTTGGCTGGTTATTGTTCAATCTAGAGTAACGGAAGCCAGCGTCGATTCCTTTTGCGAATTGGGAGATAGAATTTTTACCCGTTGGGTTTTCTGTCATGATTTTGTTTAGCTTATCGTAGTCTAACAGCGACTTTTGTTATGTGAAAAGAACATAACAAAACAACTGTTAAATGACCAGCGCCCCATGGAGTAACACACTTATCATCACTTTTTAATCGGTTAATTTTTAATCCGCTCTTCTCTTCTTCTTCTTTTTCTTATTTTTTGTGTGCTTAGTGCCTAACCTGGTGTCAGAGTTTTTATGCCGCCCATGGACCTCTGACTTGGCTTATCTTTAATCCATTGCTTCACATTTAAAAATATTCGTTTGCTCAACAACGTAAGTAAAGTTATGAATGTGGTTGTTTTTTTTTAATAGTATTAAAGTGCCACTGAGTTAATTAAAAGTTCGCGGAATTAAAACTACATATTTTGCATAAAGCCTCGTTCACACAGACGCGTTTTGTCGCGCTTTGCGGCATAGCGGTGACGCCGCAACGCAAAGCCTCACACACAGGCGCGGCGTGGCGCGCGCCGCGCTCGGCGTCAAGAAACAAAATACTCGTAGAACATTTTGTATGAAAACGCCGGCGTGTGTTCACACAGCGCGCGTGACGCCTCGGCGTGAAGCGCGGCGTCATCGCGTTTTTTCTCGATAGGATCGAGAAATCCTAACCTAACCTAACCTATCCCTTTTCTCCAGGTGGAAATCCTTAATTAATGTCCTCCGCCTTGGGGAGAGCGGAGCGTGTTAACTAAAATCACCCCGATGTTCAATCCCACACTTGCATCGGGGGGCAGCGCTATCCTGATGTGACTTCCGATGCCTGGAACTGGTGCTGACCCATTTGACAAGCAGGTGTCTGCTGCGGGTTGGGTGAACGCTCATCTCAACCTAACCTAACAGCTCGATCCATTCCGATCTCAGTATTTGAGACTGGCAACAAGTTCACAAGACGCGTGCGTGCAACTGTGTTGCGGCTAGATCAAAGGGTCGGAACCACGTAAAGCTCTGCCGCTGGCGGCGGCGGCGAATGCTCAAATCGAATGATCAAAAAATTAAGTTAGAAAATTTGTCTCATATAATTACGTAACTTGAAAATGAGAATTTTAATTAGTGCAAATATTTTAATGAAAGTAGTGTCAAACAATAGGTTTACATTTAAAAACAACAATACAAAAGGATTCATGTCAATAAGTTAATTAATTTAGGAAATATGATGAAAATTGTAAAATAAAAATTCAGCCACCTCAGATTTTCGAACATAATGTTCTAGGATAATTTTATTCTGTCTAGTTTTGTGTAATATTATTATTTAATAAGGTAATATATGTAAATAGCAAGGTAATACAATAGAAATTGTGATAATTTATACAAGGAAATAAATAAAAAACGGGGTCCAAAGGTTTCGGCTACGAAAAATGTACCGCGCAAAACGGTCCTAATTTCCGTACGCGCTTAACGGCCCGTATCTAAGACGGGCCGTAGCAGACGCCCGCTTGTCAAATGGGTCAGCACCAGTTCGGGGCATCGGAGGTCACATCAGGATACCGCTGCCCCCCGATACATGTGTGGGACTGAACATCGGGGTGATTTTAGTTAACACGCTCCGCTCTCACCAAGGCGGAGGACATTCATTAAGGATTTCCACCTGGAGAAAAGGGATAGGTTAGGTTAGGTTAGAATTTCTCGATCCTATCGAGAAAAAACGCGATGACGCCACGCTTCACGCCGCGTCACGCCGAGGCGTCACGCGCGCTGTGTGAACACACGCAGGCGTTTTCATACAAAATGTTCTACGAGTATTTTTGTTTTTTGGCGCCGAGCGCGGCGCGCGTCTCACCGCGTTCTCGATAGGATCGAGTATCGAAAAATCCTAACCTAACCTAACCTATCCCTTTTCTCCAGGTGGAAATCCTTAATTAATGTCCTCCGCCTTGGGGAGAGCGGAGCGTGTTAACTAAAATCACCCCGATGTTCAGTCCCACACTTGCATCGGGGGGCAGCGGTATCCTGATGTGACTTCCGATGCCCGGAACTGGTGCTGATCCATTTGACAAGCGGGTGTCTGCTGCGGGGTGGGTGGACGCTCATCTCAACCTTACCTAACAGCTCGATCCATTCCGATCTCAGTATTTGAGACTGGCAACAAGTTCACAAGACGTGTGCGTGCACCTGTGTGTCGGGTAGATCAAAGGGCCGGAACTGCGTGACGCTTTGCCGCTGGCAGCTGCGGCAAATGCTAGGCGGCTGCATTGGCATGTTGGTAACATTTTTTTTTCCCGATCTTGGGGAAAAAAATTCGTTCTTAGGGAATTCGTAATGGTTAAAAAGAGAATCAAGAGACACTTTACGGCCAAATTTGCAATTGCATAATTTAACTTGCGTATAATATAATCTGGCTCTGGGCACAGCCAGGCTTCCGGGCCATTTCCCCGTATCATGTTTTTCGAGTGCACGTATTCTCTGTGTCTGAGGTCCAAATGATGGGTTCTTCATTAGATGACAACGCCGTTTTGTTGTTAGCAATAGCCATTGAGGGAGATAGAGCGCAGGTAAGTCATAAAATTAAATTACATACATAATAACATCACTGAAAATTTGTTAGAATTTGGCAATCCTTAAAGGTAATTCGATTCCTGGAGTTATATGGAACAATAGTAAAAGTGAGAAGAAAGAAAGAAAACGAACAAGCGCCGCTTTTTAGGGTTCTATGACCTAATGGCAAAACCGAAACCCTTTTAATTAAACAAAAGTGAGATTTGGTATATTTTCTGCTCCAACCGCAGATATAACTTGGTTTTAATAGTTTGGTCTAGAAATAATACGAAATACGATCAATATTCTTAACTGTCTCGAAAAGGGAGGAGATGAATAAATAAATATGTTAGATTTTATTAGTGTGTATGTTCAGCGATAATTCTCAATTGCGCCGGTCGATTTCAATAATCCTATTTAATTAGAAAGGGGGTATCTTAGGGCCAACCCTAAGATAACCCCTTTCTAATTAAAATGCGTGTTTAATCAACTTCGCCTATGCTGGTGATTTTTTGATACCAATGTTGATGGTCAATAAGCCAATAACAAGAATTGGTGTAGGAAACGGTAGAGTACTCTTCTGAGGCAGTCCCATTTAAGTTTGGTGAAGGTCCAATGAAAATCTTCGGAGATAGATAACAGAACTCAATAAATGACGTCAAATGTGCCGTGATTGTTGCAACCACTTCTATATGTATAGTTTATATAATTTCATTATATTACATCACGCCTGTATATTCTGAAGGAGTACGCAGAAGTGTGAAAAAAAAGTTGTTTGTGGTGACATATTCAATACTATGCGTGCGTAAATATCCGTCTACGGAACCTTTCACTGTGGGTATGTGGTACGCACCTAGCCGATTTTTTTACTTATTACCTATCTGCCATTTGTCATTCGATGACCAGACTTGTCAACTGTAAAATAAGCATGGAACTAATAAGTACTAAATTCATATTTAAGGGAACTCGATTCTATTACGATGATACTACTCACTCGATATCCATCCATACGAGTCCGCGTGATGGATTCGTTCATCTAATTTAAGAGATCTTTTTTTTTCTTTTGCTTTCGCTCACATAAATACATTTTTATCTTATTATATAATAAATATACTATTTATAATTATCCTTAAACAAGGTTAAAAAAAGGTTAACTGTCAAACAGATCTCAATACATATTGAATTAGCAGACGTGTGTGCAATTTTTACCAATTGTATTTCGACTGACGAATTGAATAAAACTGTCGAATCGAAGAAACTGGCAAATTATGGCAACTGTCGAGTTGACGCAAGTGACGAGTGAGGGAAACTGACCAGTGTTACATGGATTCATACCTACACATTTTTAGATCTTACCGATCATTTTCTATTATACCTCGATAACTAAGTAATAAATCGATTATTTTGTTAATACAATAAAGTTTCTTTTCTCGTTTCATAGATTGTAAAATGCTGCTGCACTTGGTGATTTCTGTGAGAAAAAAATAAAGGTTGCGAATCGAGTTCCTTTAAATTCTTTTCTTAGTACTTAATAGTTCCGTGATTATTTTATCAGTTGATAACTCTGGTCCAAGGAACTTATATACTAACTGGAATGAGTACAAACAAAATTTTGATATGAAAAACCGTTTTAAGATAAACTTTATTTCAAACACATAAGAGTTCGTTTTACTTTAATTCATTCGAAGAGGGAAAATACTTCAGAGCGAGATAGCTTCGCGGGTGGAGTGTGTCCTTGTCTTGCAATTGCCAGTAACAAAAAAAAATATAGTAATCGGAAATCATATTGATAGCAACTAGCATAATATAAACCGTAACGGGATTAATTTAACATTCAAATACTAAATATTAAAATAACTATTTCTTGCGAAATGGAATTCCTTGGTAGCAACTTACAACCTATGAATTCAAGAAACTCATATAAGAACTGCATGGCCACGAAATAAAAAAAAAACGTAAATAATATGGCCGAAACACTTTCGCGTTGAAGTCGTATTTTTGCGTTCTGAAGTGCTAAAAATATTTATTTGTTTAGTACTTATTAGTTCCATGCTTATTTTACATTTGACAAGTCTGGTCATCGAATGACAAATGGCAGATAGGTAATAAGTAATTTGTATTGAGATCTCAGTTTGACAGTTAACCTTTTTTAACCCTGTTTAAGGATAATTATAAATAGTATATTTAATAAATAATACGACAAAAATGTATTTATGTGAGCGAACGCAATAGAAAAAAAAGATCTCTTAAATTAGATGAACGAATCCATCACGCGGACTCGTATGGATGGATATCGAGTGAGTAGTATCATCGTAATAGAATCGAGTTCCCTTAAATATGTATTTGTTTAGTACTTATTAGTTCCATGCTTATTTTACAGTTGACAAGTCTGGTCATCGAATGACAAATGGCAGATAGGTAATAAGTCAAAAAATCGGCTAGGTGCGTACCACATACCTACAGTGAAAGGTTCCGTAGACGGGATGAATATTTATGCACGCATAGTATTGAATATGTCACCGCAAAAAACTTTTTTTTCACACTTCTGCGTACTCCTTCAGAATATACAGGCGTGATGTAATATAATGAAATTATATAAACTATACATATAGAAGTGGTTGCAACAATCACGGCACATTTGACGTCATTTATTGAGTTCTGTTATCTATCTCCGAAGATTTTCATTGAACCTTCACCAAACTTAAATGGGACTACCTCAGAAGAGTACTCTACTGTTTCCTACACCAATTCTTGTTATTGGCTTATTGACCATCAACATTGGTATAAAAAAATCACCAGCATAGGCGAAGTTGATTAAACACGCATTTTAATTAGAAAGGGGTTATCTTAGGGTTGGCTCTAAGATACCCCCTTTCTAATTAAATAGGATTATTGAAATCGACCGGCGCAATTGAGAATTATCGCTGAACATACACACGAATAAAATCTAACATATTTATTTATTCATCTCCTCCCTTTTCGAGACAGTTTTTTTTTTTTTATTCTTATTTATTTAAGGGATTTTTGTACACAAGTGCGACGATGTCAATCCCATCGTACTTTCACATATATATCAACTTACTTCCTAAACTAATTTAGCTTATTAAAATTACACAAAACAGAATGAACTAAATCTAATTACTTTTACTTGTCTAATAAAAAAGTATATAATATTTTTGCTGCTTCAGAGGTAGGCTTAGCTAAAATACTATGGAAAACTCCAACATCCATTACCGACAAATTCATCCTATTGAAAACTGTGTTTCTCTTATTAGTATGTCGGACACATTCCACCAACACATGCTGTGCATCCTCTATCTTGCCACACACCTCACAGTTTGGAGAGTCAGCTGTTCTCATAAGATAAGCAAAGTTGTTTAGTGGAATATGTCCTGACCGCAGACGATGCGCAGCAACAATTTGACTTCTATTCAGTTTCGATCCCGTGAACCAAGGTATATGAGGAGGCTCACATTGTATACTTTTATACCAGATTCCTTTCGATTTTGATCTTTCATTAAAATGTTCTTTCCAAGATAAATTGTTTATTTTTCTAAATTTACTTAACATTTCCGAATAACTTGGTAATATGTCCCGTGTTTGCGTGTCTAACAGAATTGCGTACTTAGCTAATCTGTCAGCCTCCTCATTACCCGGAAGTCCAACATGGGATGGCACCCACTGGATAACTACTTCATAACCTGTCTGGTTAAAAATCTGAATTTGTTCCAAAATTCTGTATGCAATAGCTAAACCCTTTGACCCATTATGAACACATTTAGAAATATGCTGCAGAGCGCTCTTACTGTCAGTGCATATCACTACTTTCATCGCATTTAGTTCTAGTATATACTTCAAGGCCTCAGAAATGGCAAATAACTCGGCAGTCATGATGGAAATAGCGTTATTCATGCTATACGTTTTATGATACTTATTAACTAAATCGCAAAAAGCTGCTCCAACTCCGTCTGATGTTTTGGACCCATCTGTGTAAATGACATGCCAGCCAGTGTATCTTTCCCGTAATTCATTAAGGGTATTGTACTTTAACGAGTTATTGTCATAATGTGATTTTGGAGCGGTAACACTTACTAGATTACATTTAATAACATCCTTAATATCTATGTTAGACACCCAAGTATCCAAAGTAAACATTAAAACTGGACAGGAAGACGAAATCTCCTCAGCACTTATCATACTGTGTGAAGTCACTAGTAGAGGTTTCCTCTTCCTATTCCAATATCTATTTTCAATCATACCACTAAGATCTGTTATCAAACTTGTTGAAATATCATTTGTCCTGGATTGTAGCTTTAAACAAAACTTCAAAGAGAGGAATTGTCTTCTAATTTGTAAAGGAGGTATACTCAACTCGCTCTCCATTACGTGTATCGGAGTTGACTTAATAAAACCGCCGATTATTCTTAAAGCTATATTTTGTAATTTATCCAATTTATAAGTGTGACTAATTGCAGAGTTGTCGTACAAAAAACATCCGTAATCAATTCTGCTCCTAATAATCGCTATATATAGTCTACGCATATATATAGGGTGAATACCCCATGACGACCCCGCCAGAACTTTGAGTAATTGAATTTTTTTTTGTGAACTCTCATACACTTCGTTAATATGCTTCCCCCATCTTAAGCACTTATCCAGCCACATTCCTAAATATTTAATATTATCGACAGCTTCTAAAGTTTTGTTGTTAGCTTTAACATCAACTGCTAGTCTTCTGCGTCCTCTCGTAAATATACAAAATTTGGATTTATTGGTCGATATTTCTAATCCTAACTTCTGTATTGATTCTACAAAAAAATCTAAAGCTTGCTGCATATTATGTATACTATCTTGTATTTTTGTGTTATTACAATATAATACAAAATCATCAGCGTATTGACTGACACAAACGTTATTAATATTTTGACAAATACTGGCCGTAATAATATTAAAAAGAAGGGGTGATAATGGATCACCTTGTGCAATTCCCTTACCAGTCCATCTTATATACTGTCTGTTGCTTTCGTCAGCTTTTATAGTGAGATGTCTTTCTTTTAAAAATTCCCAAATATAAGAACAAATATATTTCCCAACTTTCAAATCATTTAGAATGTTTACTACCTGGTCAATAAGAACATTATTATAAGCTCCTTCCACATCCAAAAAAACAGCTACAGTTGGGATATTTTTGGTAAAGCCAATTTGTATTTTAGTAACAAGTCGTGCAAGACAATCATGACATGAGTGATCTCTTCTAAAACCAGTTGTACTGGGAGATAGTATTTTATTATATTCTATAAACCATTCTAGTCGCTTCAGAATCACGGAGTGAAATATTTTACAAAGACAGGATATCAATGCGATTGGTCGAAGCTTACCATCGGAGCCGCTGCTAGTCTTAGGTATCGGAACTATGGAAATATCTCGCCATTGAAAGGGAACCGTTGATGTTTTAAAAATTAAATTATATAATTCAAGTAAATATTTTTTAGCAATAATAGGCAAATTAAGAATCATTGAATATGTAATATTATCGATACCGGGAGATGTATCCTTAGATTTAAAGCATGATTCCAACTCCTGTTTCGAGACTTCACAATTTAGAGGTGACTCATTATCATCAAACACAGGTGTTGGAGTCATCACAAAGTCTGGGGCCAGTGAACTCAGTAGTTCTTCTTTTTTTTCGTCCGATGAATAAGATCTCGTGTACCTGAAACCCTTCATCCAACGCATTTTTCTCCACATGGTTGCTGAATTTGTAGTGTCATCAATACTGTCACAGAAATTATGGAAAGATTTAGACCTAGCTTGCCTTAAAACCTTTTGACCTTCATAAATTTTAATATTAAGTAAATCTAGATTTTGAGGTATAGGGTTTTTTCTAAAGTTTGTTAAAGCTAAACGACGCTCGGCTACCACTTTTGAAAGTTGTTGGTTCCAATATGTTTTTGGTGTAAATTTACGAGTTGGATTATTACATTGTTTTGTGAATGGAATCGTTTTATCAGCAGCTTCATTAATTACATTAGTAAGAAAGTCATACATAGATTGTACGTTTCCAGATGGTGAAGGGACTTCTACAAAATGGTTTGAAATAATTTGACGATAACTAACCCAATCTGCTTTTTTATAATTTCGCTTTAAGGTAATATCAGCAGCGTCAGGATATTTAAAACAAATTTTTATAATTAAATGGTCACTACCCAGGCTTTCACTACTAACACTCCAAGAACCATTAATAGCTATGTCTGTGGTACAGAACGAAACATCAGGGGAAGTTTTTTGCAAAAAACCATTCACGAGCTTCATTCTAGTGGGATCACCATTATTCAATGAGATATAATTGTTTTCAATTGCAGCTTCGAATAATTGTTTGCCTCTAGAATCATTTTTACTGGACCAGCAGGCGTGATGCCCATTAAAATCGCCAGCGATAATAGTATTTTTTGGAAATCTTGAAAAAATCTGCTCCCAATCTAATTGAGAGGTTCTCACAGAGGATGGACAGTAGACCGAAATTATATTATGGATTAATTTACAATTAAGAATTTTAATATGTAATATTTCTATACCTGAATTAGTCACACTTATAGGAACAATTAAAGTTTTTAACGATCTGTGTGAAATAATCGACACTCCTCCGTATGAGTCATACCTGTCCTTTCTATATACATTATACCCACTTATATTTATGTGTCTGTCTGCATCCAACCATGTTTCACTTAAAATGGCTACATGAATATTTCCTCTATTTAATAATAACTCTAAATCACTTAATTTTGGCTTTAGACTCTGAGCGTTCCATTGATATATGTTGATATTTGAAGTAATTGGATCATTATCCATCTATAAATAGCCTAAGAAGTTTACTTACAATATCCCAGTCTTTAAAATACGAAACAACAAGTATCATACATTCTTCTAGCACTAATCTTATGCTCTTCTTCACCTTCTGTTCCGATGAACAATCTGCCAACCATATTTCTTTAACCTTGTTGTAACACTTCTTCAATTTAGATATGTTTTCGTTTCTATCGGGGCTTTCTTCTACTATATCTCTTTGATTTTTGTCTTTCTTTTCTTCCTGTACATTTTGATTTGTTTGTTCTTTTTTCTTCTCATTCTGTTTTTTCTTTTTCTTTTTACTTGTTTTGGATGTAGTTCTATTTTTGTTACCTTCTTCTTCGCTTTCACTGACGTCTTCTTCTAGCGAGAGACTTGAATCTACGCAGGTATTTACTTGACTAATTGATGGTTCTAGGTGTGTAAGAGAATCCCTATAGCTTCTATTCTGCGAAGAAGACGTGGGAGGAAGTGGTATTTGCATAACTTCAACATTAACAGGAGTAATTTCCTCTCTTTTTTTTAATTGTTTTAAATATAAGTCTAGGGCTATCTTATAAGAACACTTGTCTTTACTCATAATGTCCCTAATCATTTTCTCTTTGATGTACATTGGACAGTTTTTATTTAATGCCATGTGCGGGCCTTTGCAATTTATGCATGAGAACTCCTCAGTTTCGCAATTGACATGTTCTTTGCCACACTTAGGGCATATTATTTTCTGGGTAGGACAAAAACGTTTCATGTGGCCATATTTCCAACACCCTGAACATTGGGTAACAGGAAACATATATGATTCAACCTTAAAACGACACCCATATCCATATATATGTGAAGGTAAAATTGCTCCTTTAAAAGCGATGCGAATAGCTTCACTATTAATCCACTGCCCATCTTCAGTTAATCTCTTCAGTCTTTTAACCGCGCAAATATTTGCTTCACTTTGAAATATTTTCGAAAGTTCGTCCTCCTCTATTTCCAAGTCAATATTTCTGACAATGCCATAAATAATACTCAATTGGTCTGTTCTTTGACATCTAAATTCTAATTCTTTAAACTTTTGGCAATTCAGTATTTTATTTATATCTTCAATATATTTTAGTATGATGAGCATTTTGTAAGGACTTTTATATTTAATTTTAAGTATATCGTTTATATTTTGGGTCTTCAACAATTTGGCCATACCCACCATTTTTGGAAGTACCGTCTTAGATGTAAGACATACCTCAAAATATTTTCCTTGCTGTGAATTATTTTCACAACTACCCACATTAACCTCACAATTGTTGTTTTGTGAATTACTGCGCAATAGTCTTTTCGCCTTTCTAGCTACGGTGGTAAAACCATCATCATCTTCGATAATTTCTTCGCTATCTTCTCTGGCCCTCTTCTCAACATTTCTCTGATTTTCATTATCAACATTCATCGTACTTCTCTCAATAGTTGTTTCTTCCCTCGTATTCTCCATCATCTCTTCATTTATATCACTTTCAACAGGTAAATTCGACTCCGTACTCACAGATCTTCCAAATCTATCCATTATCTAAATTATTGAGTGGCATGTAGGTAATTTTATAAATAAGTAGCACGACAAAATGAATAAGACGTCCGCACGTCTCAGTCGTCAACGCGGTACTAACGAGACAGTTAAGAATATTGATCGTATTTCGTATTATTTCTAGAACAAACTATTAAAACCAAGTTATATCTGCGGTTGGAGCAGAAAATATACCAAATCTCACTTTTGTTTAATTAAAAGGGTTTCGGTTTTTCCATTAGGCCATAGAACCCTAAAAAGCGGCGCTTGTTCGTTTTCTTTCTTTCTTCTCACTTTTACTATTGTTCCATATAACTCCAGGAATCGAATTACCTTTAAGGATTGCCAAATTCTAACAAATTTTCAGTGATGTTATTATGTATGTAATTTAATTTTATGACTTACCTGCGCTCTATCTCCCTCAATGGCTATTGCTAACAACAAAACGGCGTTGTCATCTAATGAAGAACCCATCATTTGGACCTCAGACACAGAGAATACGTGCACTCGAAAAACATGATACGGGGAAATGGCCCGGAAGCCTGGCTGTGCCCAGAGCCAGATTATATTATACGCAAGTTAAATTATGCAATTGCAAATTTGGCCGTAAAGTGTCTCTTGATTCTCTTTTTAACCATTACGAATTCCCTAAGAACGAATTTTTTTCCCCAAGATCGGGAAAAAAAAATGTTACCAACATGCCAATGCAGCCGCCTAGCATTTGCTGCAGCTGCCAGCGGCAAAGCGTCACGCAATTCCGGCCCTTTGATATACCCGACACACAGGTGCACGCACGCGTCTTGTGAACTTGTTGCCAGTCTCAAATACTGAGATCGGAATGGATCGAGCTGTTAGGTAAGGTTGAGATGAGCGTTCACCCACCCCGCAGCAGACACCCGCTTGTCAAATGGGTCAGCACCAGTTCCGGGCATCGGAAGTCACATCAGGATACCGCTGCCCCCCGATGCAAGTGTGGGACTGAACATCGGGGTGATTTTAGTTAACACGCTCCGCTCTCCCCAAGGCGGAGGACATTTATTAAGGATTTCCACCTGGAGAAAAGGGATAGGTTAGGTTAGGTTAGAATTTTTCGATACTCGATCCTATCGAGAACGCCGTGAGACGCGCGCCGCGCTCGGCGCCGAAAAACAAAAATACTCGTAGAACATTTTGTATGAAAACGCCTGCGTGTGTTCACACAGCGCGCGTGACGCCTCGGCGTGACGCGGCGTGAAGCGCGGCGTCATCGCGTTTTTTCTCGATAGGATCGAGAAATTCTAACCTAACCTAACCTATCCCTTTTCTCCAGGTGGAAATCCTTAATGAATGTCCTCCGCCTTGGTGAGAGCGGAGCGTGTTAACTAAAATCACCCCGATGTTCAGTCCCACACATGTATCGGGGGGCAGCGGTATCCTGATGTGACCTCCGATGCCCCGAACTGGTGCTGACCCATTTGACAAGCGGGCGTCTGCTATGGCCCGTCTTAGATACGGGCCGTAAAGCGCGTACGGAAATTAGGACCGTTTTGCGCGGTACATTTTTCGTAACCGAAACCTTTGGACCCCGTTTTTTATTTATTTCCTTGTATAAATTATTACAATTTCTATTGTATTACCTTGCTATTTACATATATTACCTTATTAAATAATAATATTACACAAAACTAGACAGAATAAAATTATCCTAGAACATTATGTTCGAAAATCTGAGGTGGCTGAATTTTTATTTTACAATTTTCATCATATTTCCTAAATTAATTAACTTATTGACATGAATTCTTTTGTATTGTTGTGTTTAAATGTAAACCTATTGTTTGACACTACTTTCATTAAAATATCTGCACTAATTAAAATTCTCATTTTCAAGTTACGTAATTATATGAGACAAATTTTCTAACTTAATTTTTTGATCATTCGATTTGAGCATTCGCCGCCGCCGCCAGCGGCAGAGCTTCACGTGGTTCCGACCCTTTGATCTAGCCGCAACACAGTTGCACGCACGCGTCTTGTGAACTTGTTGCCAGTCTCAAATACTGAGATCGGAATGGATCGAGCTGTTAGGTTAGGTTGAGATGAGCGTTCACCCAACCCGCAGCAGACACCTGCTTGTCAAATGGGTCAGCACCAGTTCCAGGCATCGGAAGTCACATCAGGATAGCGCTGCCCCCCGATGCAAGTGTGGGATTGAACATCGGGGTGATTTTAGTTAACACGCTCCGCTCTCCCCAAGGCGGAGGACATTAATTAAGGATTTCCACCTGGAGAAAAGGGATAGGTTAGGTTAGGTTAGGATTTCTCGATCCTATCGAGAAAAAACGCGATGACGCCGCGCTTCACGCCGCGTCACGCCGAGGCGTCACGCGCGCTGTGTGAACACACGCCGGCGTTTTCATACAAAATGTTCTACGAGTATTTTTGTTTTCCGGCGCCGAGCGCCGCGCTTCACGCCGCGTCGCGCGCGGCGCTATCGAAAAGTTATTAAATTATCTGAAACGCAAAGCGTCGTGACGCGCCAGTGTGAACACGCGCACGCGTTTTCATACAATTTGTTCTACGGAGATTTTAACGTCGCGTGACGCGCTGCGCCTGTGTGTGGGAGGCTTAACGTCGTTTATATCGATACTGATGCAAGACGTTTTGAAGATTTTCGTATACTCAATCAAGGAAGAAGCTATTTAAGCTTAAGAGCGTTTACGTCTATCGCGCGAAGTCAAGTTTAGGTAATTCAATGCATTTTTTACACACACAGAAGCGCGCGTGCCTGTGTGTATAGCGCTGGCGCGCTCTCGCGCGCTATAGTCAAACTAACCCACTATGATCCGTTCGAGTGCAATTGTTGTAGTAAAATTTAATTTTAATTTGAATTTGAACGTACACGGATTACTAAAGTACGAGTGCATAAAATAAGTATTCAATAATATATTGCAAGTATAGCTATAATTATGATTAATATTAAAGTCGTTTTTTAGTTATTCAAACATGAATTTGTTGATCTAAACTTTAGAAAGAAACCGAACTTCGTTAATTATTATTGATTTGTGACTGATTAATAAATATTTCTTATTCTATTCAAATAAATCACTTTATACGGATTTACTTACGTTTATTTTATATTATATTTTAACCTGACGCGATGTTCCTCTTAGTGACACCTCTTATGAGGGAAATACAATAGGTTGGCGTTAACTTTAAAAACAATTTATGTTCTTATTTACAAAAAAATAAGTAAAAGTTTTAATAAATAAAATTCGTATGTAAAAAAATTGGGTAGATATTGGTTGTCACTAAAAATATTGTCAGTCATCAAAAATAATAATAAAAAAATTTAATCATCAAAGTACCAAGATTTTTTAATCACACTATCCTTCCAAGTACGACTAAGGTCAACTCAGGTCAGGCAGAGCGCCGAGCGACATGTCCTCTCTCTAGAAAGCCTCGCGGCGGTCTGATTTGAAATTGCTCGCGCGCAGTGATTTATAGTAGTTTTCAAATATTTATAGAAAAATAATCACTGTAAATTATTTGAAATTTTAAATTGGATGTTTTAAAGCATATGTTCTTCTATTATATTATGCTATTATTATATTAAATCAAGTAAGATATATCGGTGAAAAAATCATTTTAATTTCTTAATATTTTACATTGTTTGAACTTTAATTTCTTATATAAAGAAACCTAAATCAAAAAATTTTCTTCTCCAACTATATTCCTTAGGATCTTAGCAATAGGTAAAAAAAAAATCTAATTAGGTTTGCCAGTGGTTTCCTATAATTAGAGCGTCGAAACTGACGCTAAAAGGGAAATTAAGAAAACCTCTGTTGAGTTATCTTGATACAATTTACCAATACTCTATTAATTGAAATATTTTTCTCTCCAACTATTGAGACAACGAAATTTCCTAAAGTTATTAGTAATTATCATTTTTGTAAAATAAAGGGTTGATGGTATTAAAGGGTTTGAAAAGTACTGTTTTGGAGTCAAACAGCGCATGGACGGCGTAAACGCTCTTAATACGGCACACTGTTTTTTTGTTCATGATTACCTACATTTTTTACATGTATGTTCGCCGATTTCTCCGTGATTACTGATCTGATTTAAATGATTCTCTTTTTTATTTGGTAGAGGATGATTGCGCGGTGGTACCATAAAAATTGTATTAACATTGCTTCGGTACTTTATAAGTTATCCTCTATAATATGTTTGTTTCATCTATATGGATAATGTGCTAATAACTTCTAGTTATAAGTAAAATTGATGCTCGACTAGGATTTTTGTGCGATGCCACAACTAAAAACTTTTTGGACATTTGAAGAGCACCAAGGCATTGCTGGCCTTTCTTGGAGACCTGGGGTGGATACATTTCCTGGGGTACATTTTCCCAAATGTACGGAAAATACACATGCTTTGGACGTGGCATTGTGAACACCAGCCCGATAAACAATTCAATAGCACACTTTCCTCTTCAGCAGAAAGTTCCTTCAGCAAACTTGTGACACGAAAATTGAATGACGAAAAAATCAAGGAAATAAAAAAGAAAACTTCTAAAACTGTTCCATTTAAAAGTTAATTTTCTACAAAAATCTTACACTGTAAGTACAACTTATACATAATTCTTCAACACTTATTTAATAACAATGGAGTACTTAAGTACAACAATAAATAAAAACAATAACCAATATTCACAAAACCATTTTTAAAGCATATTTGGCACGTAGAAAGTGGGTGCTTCGTTATACATATTTCAAGTTTTCTGTTAAGTAGGGGATACATCACTATAACATTGAAAAAAAAACACTACATGAATTTTTAATTTTTTTAACAAACTAGTCGCAAATATTTGTCATTTGAATATTTTGAACTCGGACTCATTAAAATTCTAACCAGTTTTCATTTTCCTCAAAGATGTCTCAAAAATATTTATATTTCATATCATTTCTTGAGACTTTTGAAACAATCTCCTGTTTAAAAATTGGCGCCATAATTCTCGATTACTCCTACCTATAATGAAATACATAACCAACGTTATTGAATTCAGTAATTCTTCAGATGCTCCTATGAGTTCGACTAAGTTATGCTTTAGGTCAAATATTTCCTTAGCAGCGTACAATGCTGTTATATCACTGAGTATAAATATCAAGGTTGCCGTGTAGAAGCGACACCGTTTATTATAGTAGTACTCGCGCCAGCTTCACAACCGCGGAACAGAGAATATACAACTATAACGTAAATAACCAAACTTATTGTCACATCTTAACATAACAACGACATACCAATAGGAATGATTAGTGTCTCTCGTGTCCAGCCAATAAAGTAGCCAACCAGCAAGATAATATGAAAACACAATTATAAAAACTAAATAAAATAGTCTTAAGAAATCTCCTACGAATGTCGATGTTGAAAATTTTCACAAAGTCAACGTAAAACATAATTATAACTCAATACGAGTAACCAACTATCAAAAGTTAGTGTGCAATACAAAAAAAGATATTTAAAGAAATTAATACACTGAAATCGATATTCGAAACCATCACCATTGAAGATAGACGTTTCACAAAGCAAATACAGACAGAAATGTTTTAAAAACAATTTATAAAATAAAAACACGAAGCTACGCAGCACATTTGCAAGCATAAAGTTGAGCAGCACATAGTTTCTGATGTACCGAAACTTTTTGATGAAGTACCACGATGTCACTCCGTATATGAGGGAGACTTGTCACATTAATAATGCAGGCAAATTGTTTAAAAATACCGATGTCTACCGATTTAAAATCTTCTGATTGTGTAGTTACGAATGCACTGGTATCGTATGTACTGGCGTGATATGCACTGGCGTAGTATGCACTGGTGTCATATGCACTGGTGTTGTATGCACTAGTGTCGGTATTATCGTCGGCCATGGTGAGCTTTGCGTGCGCAATTGGAAGCATGCCGATGACTTGTGCCGCGATGCTTTCGCACACCGGTTAAGTTAATCGTTTGGTTATAAGGCAAGTATGATCACAATAGTAGGTTCTATCCTGTTTGACCATTATGACATGTAGAGTCCGCTTTCACTTGTCAGTTTCACTCACTCGTCAGTTTATTTGATTCGCGAGTATCGTTGATTAGTTAGGTTCGCTGATTGGACAGACACACGCACTACAAACCCTGGAAAATGTCAAATTGATGCGACTGACTGGATGAAATTCAGTGATAGTCAGCGAAACCTACAAATTAAATAAACTCACGATTGAGGGAAACTGACCAATGATACGCTGACTCGACATGTGTAAGGGTTCAGGGGCCAAACTAGGCCTGCAATGTCATGTTTGTTTGTCTCCTAAGACCCACCGTCCTGGTATTGGCCTCGTAAAATCTAGACATTTTGTCCAATCTGCATTAAACATGCATATCACACCTGTAATCGTCGAAGGGTTAGGCATAGGTGTACCTAATAGAACAGAACGACACACATCCGACGGGATTTTACATAAATACGCCTAGACAAGGACTTAGTCTTGGTGTATTTCTGTACTCAATATTTTTTTTTACAGTTTTGGAGTGCAGCTCAATCAAAAAAACCCAAAAATCATCTCGTCGGAATTATAATATTATTTAAAGGATTGCGATCTTACGACCTAACTTCACCCAGTAGTAGTCCAACCTGTTTTGTTTTATCCTCCAAGATCTTTTTTTAAATAAGTACGTCTTTTCTTTAGTGAAATACACTGCCAATATTGTATTCAAGAATTTTCCAAATACATATTTTAAACAATATTTTACCATATCATTACTGAGCACAAATATTAATGTAGTGTAGTTGTAGACGCCATTTGTTAGTATAAACTAACAAATGGCGCCAGACAGCCAGTCACTTCCTTACGTTATGTAAAGATAAAAAAAGTGAGGAACTGACTGGCTGACTGCTTCACTGACTGATCGATCAACGCACAGCTGAAACCGCTGGGCCTAGAAGTATGAAATTTTGCAAAAACGTTCCTTAAATACGTAAGTGTGCACCAAGAAGGAATTTTTTAAATTCATCCCCTAAGGGGTTACAATAGGGGTTGTAAGTTTGTATGAAACTTCGTCCACGCGAACTAAGTCGCGGCAATAGCTATGTAGTACTCATACATAACTGTGAATTCACGGCCATAATGTAAATTATCACACATGGCCGTCACAGGTATTAGTAGCAATATCATAGCGATAGAAGTTATAAGGTTATCTAAAGAGAAATACAGATGGAAGAACAGCAACAGAGTAAAAGAACAATAGTAAAAGAAACACTCCAGGCAAAGAGATTACTTTTAAGGTACCTCCTACGAATGTCCAAGTTAATAACTTGTACAAAATCGAAATGAAAAATTTAGCACAAAATTAATAAACAAAAATTAAATGTAAGTGCATCGTTTATTATTAATTCATATATGTAGATACAAAACACAGCTGTCGAAAGTAATTCCAAAACGAAAAACATCAGAAAACAGGTACACAAACGCACGTAGCACATTTGCAACCATTACGTTGAGAAGCACGTTCCCGTTGCCAAAATGTCGAAATTTCTTGATGACACTCCATGATGTCAGTCAGTATATGAACGCCAAATAAGAACAGAACGAACATCATCCAGGCAATCATTTCAAGAAGTTCATTTGATAAACTATTTTCGATTTCTTCCGATTTGATTACTGCACTGTTATTGTATTCACTATATACTGTAGTCGTATGCACTGGTCTCACTGCACAGGTGTTGGTGTTATATGTACTAGCGTCACAGATAGCGTAGGCACTGGTGTCATAGGCACTGTTGTGATATGAACTGGTGACGAATGCACAGGCATTGAATGCACAGTAAATATCACCTATCACTGTCATCTATGATGAACGTCGAGTACGCTGTTTACCGCGTGCTTCTGCGCAATTATATGCGTCCACACATGTTTGCGCCACTAAGTGCTATGATAGCAGGTTCACTGTAGACAGAAACTGTAAAAAAACATGCCTTTTCTACTATCAATATCTGTATTTATAAATATGCACACGAATATCCGATCTCTAGTTGTGATCTACACTGACATGCACAATTAACCGCCGACCCAGTTATTCTTGATTTTTGTTGAATTGAAAAAAATTGGTGCTACCTTAGCTGGTTCTATTTATTGTGTTTTTATTTAATAATGATTTATCGCTAAAAACATATTGTTCCGATTATGACAAAACGTGACATTTTCTTAGCGGATTCATTAGCAGCCCAACAAGTTTCGATATCATCGAACATTTTATCTATACTGACATCACCTCATTTCTAGCGATGTTTGTGTTTGCATCGACCTCTGTTTAAAATATTCTCCCCACAATTTCCGATTACTCTTACCTACAATAAAAAACACAATCAATCCTATCGTATTTAATAACTCTGCTAGCATACCTATTGTTAGAGCTATTTTAGTGTTCGTTTCAAGAAAGAAAAATAAGTATGATAACGTTAATATATCGCTGACTAGAAATATCAACGTGGCCATGTAGAAGCGACGCCATTTGTTAGCAGATGTATTCGCTCCAGCTGCCCTAACGAAGAATAGAGAATATACAACAATAACGTAAATAAATAAACTAATCGCCGAAGGTATCTTCTCAAGTATCATGGTGACAGGAATAAAAGCTATATCTATCGAATCATACAAATAAAATAACAAAGAAGCAATCAAGAATATGAACATTGTTATAAAAGGTACACCCCAGCCTAATAGGGTACTCTTAAGATACCTCCTACGAATGTTATTGTTGAAAACTTTAACAAAATCAACATAAAATACACAGCTCAACACGACTATCCAGTAATCATAAGAAATATTAATGTACGTAGAAACGTAAAAATAAGAATAAACACACATTCCACGATTCGGGGCAGGACGGCAAAAGAGTAGAATCAAACCAAAAGATAAAAATAGAGACTGACGAAAGATGTTCGCTAGCATCAAGTTGAAAAGCACATAATTCCTGAAATGGCGGAATTTCTTGATGATGAACCAAGATGTCACTCCGTATATGAACGCAGTCAGACTCAACACAAGTGTAATCCGGCTGAGCGTAATTATAACAATTGGATACGTATTATAATAGTCGACCCGTATTAAGTCGTAACCACTAATGTTGTATGTACTGGTGTTGTATGCACTCGTGCTGTATTCACTGGTGCCATATGCACTGACGTCGTATTCACTGGTTTCGTACGCACTGGTGTAGTATGTGCTGGTGTCATAATCACTGTTGTTGTATGCACTTGTGGTGTCAATGTTGCCTCTTATTCGGGTTTGGTTGTCGGTCATGTTGAGCGTCGCGTCCGCAGTTCAGCGCGCGCTGTTGAGCAGTAACATGCGAACACACCAACCCAAGTGACACCGCAGAATAAAACCGGTAACGTTATTGCTATTTTATAAAGATGAATAATTATGTATGCAAATTAATGTCGTCATTTTTTCCAAGTGTTTGACCTTTGTACCGTCGTATTTGTTTTTTTTTTTTACAAAATAAATAAGAATCCTCCGAGCCGTTTTTCGGTCACAGTGGCCAATCTCAGCGGTTAGCCATCGGTGCCAGAGATATTATAATGCGCAAGTGCATGCGCAGGGATAAGTGCATGCGGAGGCACAAGTGCATGCGCAGGCACAAGTGCACTCTTTCTTCCCTCACTATCATAATCCGGTGGGCCGGTAAACCAGGGTGATACCGGGTGTAGGTGCAACGGCTTAACGTGCTTTGTGAGGCACGTTGGTATCATACCGCCTATTTCTAAACTCCGGCCTGGTGGGTTACCATGATCTGTTAGTGCACGAATGTTTTAGCATTATTCCGAGAGTGGGTAAGAGATGGCGCTGTCACTTTCCCACTCTCGGAATAGTCCTAAAACATTCCTGCACAAACAGATCACGGTAACCCCCCTGACCGGTTTCGTAGTAACCCGTATGGCCGCCGGCCACGTGTACTCGTACGAATAAAAGAGTCGTGCTTTTCTTGGTGTTATACCTATGCAAATAAATAAAAGTGTCTGTTTGTAATCTCAAAATAACAGATTTGAGTTTAACAGACGAGTGCATATTTTAAAAATACATACGGTACTTAGGTAAGTTATGGAAATATTTGTACGCCGATACTTACGGCTAAACATGACTGGACTCAAACTATGTAATATGTTGCATGCTCTTGTATGTATACAATGTTTAAACAAATAAAGAAATTTTATCTTCTATAACAAATAAACAATATTTTTAATTTTTGTCTGTCTGTTCCGGCTAATCTCCGAAACGGCTGGACTGATTTTGTTGGGACTTTTACTGTCACATAGCTTATGTTATAAGGAGTAACTTAAGCTTTTACTTTAGAAAAAAGGATTAGGCGTCCGTAAAAAAAAAAAATAAACCCATGAAATCGTTATCGAAATCCGATTCAAATAGTTAAGTGATATTTTTGCGTGGCCCCACACCGCTGTCAATGTGGCGAAGCAGTCGGCTGCTTCGGACACCATGGCCTTTCGTGCAGTAAGAGTGCAGGTCGGACAGCACGGCACGCCATCATTAATGACATCATCCGTCGTGCTCTTACCACCACCGGGGTGCCAGCTGTTTTAGAACCCAACGGCATAGCACGCGACGATGGGAAGAGACCAGACGGTATGACCATAATGCCTTGGAAGTTGGGTCGGCCTTTGGTGTGGGATGCAACGTGTGTCGACACTCTTGCGCCATCCCATCTTCCTAGCACGGCGGGCTGTGCTGGGGCGGCTTCTGCAGGGACTGAAAAACTCCAACGGCTCAAATACAATAACTTCATTGGTAGCTATGTGTTTGAGCCATTTGGGGTTGAAACACTAGGGCCATGGGCTCCGAGTGCGCAACTAGTCTTTCGGGTCATCGCCAAGTTTGGTCGTTGGTCGACTCTTCTCGTGACCAGAGGGCTGGCCTATTTTTGGGTCAAAGAATCAGTATTGTCATTCAACGTGGCAATGCTGTCAGCCTTCTGGGCACTGTTCCTGTTGACAGCGACGTGGTTGAATTTTTGATGCCCTTTAATGCTTTTCTTCTTTTATCTATGTACATATGTTTATTATTATTTTAAGTTTCTATATATAAATGAAAGTAATATTTTTATAATAATTAAGTCGCTGGCAACAGCTAGTTGATATATAGCTCGTCAATCATCTTTTGTCTTGTTATCTTATACACTTGTAGAAACCCCTATACGTGTATAAGTTTTAAGTCACAGTTTTTTTACATTCGTTCAGGTTCTCAAAGGCCTGAAAGTCTGAGAACCAGTCTTACCAAGGGATATCGTATTACCCAGTACTAACTGGGTTGTGGCGGTGTGTCAGATAGGCAGTCGCTCTATATTTAAAATACAGGTATTTAGCTGCATCCGGTTAGATCGCAAGATGCAAGTACCAAAAATCAATCTGACTACTCTGACCACTGTTTTCCAGATATCGAAATCTGTGGAGTTTCCCTGGTTCATTTAATTTGACCTTTGAACAAAGTAACCCTGATAATAATAATTATTATTATTTATTTATTTCGGACGGAATTCATATAAATAAGTGTCAGTAACAATTTTCTTAAGATCTATGTTAGTAGGTACCTATACACAAAATAAAAATTTAAACAATTACAATTTTCCCGTCACTATTCCCACCCAGTTTGGGACATTAGGATGTTTATATGGGACAGTCATATCGGGATACAATCATCTCCAGCGCCCGTCCGGTGCTGGCCGGCGTCCCGCAGGGCAGCTGCGTGTCGCCAGCGTGTTACTCGCGTTACACCGACGACATCCCCACGACGCCAGAGGCGATGCTCGCGCTGTACGCTGATGACGCCGCGTACATTACCACCTCGCTCAACGCGAAGTACGCGGCGGTCAAGATGCAGCGCGCGCTAGACCTGCTGCCTGACTGGCTGTCCAAGTGGCGGCTGTCGGTCAACGTGGGTAAGACGCAGGCGATGATCACTGGCCTAGCGCCCCTCCCACCACCCTTGACGTTGCATGGTGCCGACGTCGCGTGGTCGCCCCGGGTGAAATACCTGGGTGTCACCATCGACCGTCGGCTCACCATGGGTCATCACGTCCGCCAGGTCGCGGCACGGACAAGGGTTACCCGCAACCAGCTCCGTCCAGTGCTCTCGTCCCGTCTCCCGGTGCGCGTCAAGTTGGGCGTATATAAAACCTACGTACGCTCGACATTGACGTACGCCGCCCCCGCCTGGTTCGCCCTCATTAGCGAGGTGAACAAGACGCTCCTCCGCGCGCAGCAGAACCTTGCGCTGCGGACCATTGTTGGTGCTCCTCGCTATGTGAGGAACAACGTCATCCAGCGGGACCTCGGGATTGAGAGCCTGGATGACTTCATCCGGCGCCTCGCGTCCAACATGTTCGCGCGTGCCGACGCATCTGCTTGGCCCCACGTCAAGCACATTGCGCCCTGGCACGCGCGCCCCCCTGACGCGAGGCCCATACCGCGCGACCTGGCAGCGGACGTTGACCCCCCCCCACCTGACTGACTTCCGGGTAAGCTGTACCAGGTTACACGCAGCTTACCTGCACAATACGACTGCACATAAAACACACACCCAGTTGCGCGATGTGCCTAAGTTAATATAGGCATGTCGCGTAACTAATTCACACATGCATCTCTCTACACTCGAGTAGACTCACGCGTGTTGCCGCGACGCGGGTACGCGACTCACGCAGACACTGGGTGGTGTTACACAACTCAATACCACCCACACACACACGACGGCTTCTTAGTCCGAATCGTAACCGGCTAGCTCTGGAAGCGGGGCGGACGGGAGCCACACATACATCCCTGTAGGAGCGTCGTAGTCGACACCTCTGTCGCTGGTCGTCACTTGCTGGGCCTCCCTCAGGCAACTGGGGGTCTCACTCGGCAGGGACTGACCGCCGAGGTGTCGTGAAGAAAGCAGCGCTGTATGACAGCGCTGTGACGCGCCTACAGCTTAACTACATGCAACTACACACAAAGCGCGCGTTGCAAGACGCGTGCTTCCTGGCCTTAGCCTATCAGGCAACTCAATGACGGGCCCGTTTTTACGGGCCAAGGTAAAGCTTCCGCGGGAAGGGGGCGACGCCCCGTGACCGCCAGCCGCGCCCCCTGACGGGGGCGCAGCGACATCCTCCAGTGATACAATCATTTGCAAAATGCTGTTGGTGCTACCGCGCACTTCTTTGAATAATGACGCCACTTTCTTACGTACTATAGCTTGGAAACCGTCAACGCGCGCATTTGCGACGCACTACAATACCGCGGCAACCCCAACAGCATTATACTGCATTCGCAGGACGTTGTAGGCTCGTTGCGTATACCGAACCCACAGGCCGCTCGAGTAAAAAGATTGGCAATATAAAAAAAAACCGACTTCCAAAAAAAACACTAAAAAAGTGGAAAATAACATTACTTTCGGAAGTCGGTGACTATGGTTTGTTTCAATGACTTTTTTGGCACCGACTTCCGAAAGTAATGTTATTTTCCACTTTTTAACCGACTTCAAAAAAAGGAGGAGGTTCTCAATTCGGTTGTACCTATGTTTTTTTTTTGTGTTTGTTACCTCATATCTCCGTCATTTATGAACCGATTTGAAAAATTCTTCTTTTATCTGAATCGATCTACTTCCCGATTGGTCCCATAGAAATTTCATCAAAATCGGTTCAGCAGTTTGGTTTTTAAATCAAAATAGCTGGAAAAAATGTCATCCAAGTAAAAGAAATTGCAAAATTGATACTTAACAAGGATTTGTGTGTGATACTATAACTAAAAAGGGTAAAATAAAAACTTTTTTGCAAAAAAAAAACCGACTTCCAAACTTTTTTTTGCAAAAAAGGTTTTATTTTACCCTTTTCAAGAAGTAGATCCATTCAGATAAAAGAAGAATTTTTCAAATCGGTTCATAAATGACGGAAATATGAGGTAACAAACACAAAAAAAAAGAAATAAAAAACATACAACCGAATTGGAAACCTCCTCTTTTTTTAGAAGTCGGTTAAAAATACAGTATAAAAAGTGTTATCTTAACTTCTTTAGTACATCGAGTGAACCTACGGGCCAACATATTTTGATAAAACTACTATTGAAATAAAACTACAAACTGCTACACATTATTTAATTTACATTCAAAACACGGTAAGGCCAATCACACACTTTGTATACATATGTATATCGCATCTCCTCTAAAAACTGTCATAACACAAAAATATTAGGTTTTTAGATAATACCGCATTCAACTTCAATTATCTTTTCTTTATTATTGAATAGAACCGCCATGATTGCTGGGAAAATAAGTCAGTGACTGGCACAAACAATAGATCCGTACAGTAAGCATCGGTAAACACGAAAAAAACTTGAAATGTGTTATATCAAACCTGTTATTTCTGTGTTCCGACGTTTTTTTTATTGTAACATAAAAATATTCTAACAAAAATTGTTTTAAAAATCAATTAGTATGGCTTCTAACAGCGCAAACACTAATTACTAACTTGTAACTGTCAGTTCAATTTTTTTTTTTTTGAAAACCTTCAAATTATTTAATGTAAAAAAACTTGTACTAAGATTTGAGTACTTACAAGAACTGGTATTCAAAGTGGGTAAAATCACGACGTCCAAACCGATTGTTTTAAATGACATTCTTTTCTTGCCGGATTCCAAGGACCAACAAGTTTCGATATCCTCAGAGTTGACGTTTCAGAGGTAATTTCTAGAGATTTTTTGTATCAATCTCTTTTTCAAATAGTCTTCCCATAATACCCGATTACTCTGCCCTATAACGAAATACACAATCAATGCTATTGAATTCAACACTTCAGCAAATGATCCTATCAGTACAATAAAATTATTCATTGTTTCAATTACTTCCTGAACAGCGTCTAATACCATAACATCGCTGAGTATAAATATCAACGTAGTTATATAGAAGCGACCCCGTCCGATCACTATGTACGGCAAGCCTATCCCTTGGGAGAAGCAAGCCAAATACTTAGGAGTCATACTTGACCAACACCTGTCCTTCGGGGCACATACCAAAGCAGCTCGCGACCGAGCTGCCTTCGCTATGAGTAGGCTTCATTTCATGGTAGCGGCTAAGAGCAAGTTGTCACTTAAGTGCAAGTTGCGTCTATATACCGCAGTGATCCGTCCCATCATGTCGTACGCTTGTGTTGTGTTCGCACATACCAAGTCTCGCTATATTCACAGGATGCAGGCGCTCCAAAACCGATACTTACGTAGGGTCACGGGTGCCCCCTTTTACGTACGTAACGAACGTCTCCACGTAGACCTTATGATGCCCACCTTATTGCAGTTCATGAAATGCCTCACCAAGCGTTTCTTCGATCGTGCAATAAAACATCGTAATCCCCTGATCGCATCGGCCGCCCGATACGACCCCTCGCGTATCAGTCAGGTTCGCCGTCCAAGGCACACACTCGTAACTCCCGACGACGCTATCACTCTCCTCCAGGAGAGCCGTAGGGAAACTAGTACGCTCCTCAAGCGTAAACCCCGAACCAAACCGCCGTCTTTCCGCCCTCGCCGTCGAGGTCCGTCGCGACGTCCCGGTAATTGCCCTCCCCGACCCTTGCTCGAGCCAGCCCGCGTTGCTGAGCCAGTAGTTTTAAACCAGCCCCTAATTAATTCCACTCAGATCCAGCCTGTCCCCTTGCTGCCCTCCCCCAGCGACGCCCTAAGCCGAGGTCCGAGCCCCACAGGGGGCGCCCTTAGCGTGTAGTCGCTTAGTTTGTAAGTTTTTTTTTGCCCTGGCTGGAGGCCTTAAATTCAAGGCATCCACAGGATAGTCCGGTTGAGCAGACGACAACCTCCTAGGTTGAACTGCGAGATGCCATTAAAAAAAAAAAAATAGAAGCGACGCCATTTGTTCGTTGATATACTTGCGTCAGCTTCCCCTCAGCTAAACAAAGAATATAGAACTATAATATAAATAATGAAACTTGTCGTCACAGGTACTAACTACAGTGACGTGAATAAAGGAACATCCAATATGACTGTATTGTTGTCATACAAGTAATATAATCTCGAAGCAATGAAAATTAAGAGCAATTTTATAAAAGGTCCACCCCCCAACCAAATAAGGTAGGTACTCTTAAGGTACCGGCTACGAATGTTACCGCTGAAGACTTTTACAAAATCAACATAAAATATATAACACAATACGAGTACCCAATAATCGAAAATAAGGATGCAGTACAAGAAAGGGTATTATATAAAGTTAACACACTGTGTTCTGTAATTAGAACCTTCGCCATTGAAGCAGAATCATTTCAGGCAACAAATCCAAGCAGAAATCTGTAATTAAATCAAAAACTAGAAAAAAAATTACGTTGCACATTCGCTAACGTCACGTTGACAAGCACATAGTTTCGGATATGTCTAAAGTTTTTGTCAAGACACCAAAATGTCATTCCGTATATAAAAGCAGTCAGCGCCAACAATGTAACAATTACGGCAATAATTCGAGAAATATAATTATACCAATGCTTCATATTCAGCTTCAGCATCACATGCACTGGTATCGTATGCACTAGTGTTGTATGCACTAGTGTAGTATGTAATAGTGTTGTATGCACTGGTGTAATATGCACTAGTGGCATTAATACGAGTATCATCGTTGTCCAAGGTCGAGCAGATCACACGTCCGCACTTAATTGTGCCTAAAGCATTAAGATACTGTTTATTGGCATCGTTATAAGGCAAGTATGTTAATTATAGTGGATTTTGGCAGTGATTTGGTTTTTGTCGGTGTCATGTTATTAAACTAGGAATCTGTGTTTTTTTTTGTCTGTCTATTTTGTATATATTTTGTATGTGTATATGTACACTTTCGTAAAATCCTTTAATCAGTTTGAAACTTAGCAAGTTAAGATGAGTAATGAAACTCCGTTTAAACCTCAGCTGCAGGTCGACAAGCTTACAGCGGTTTAATCAGTTTTGTTTAAAAAAACTTTCAGATTCCTGTTCTGCGATTATCAGCGATCATTAGGACATAAACAGCTTTATGTTGTTATTTGTTTAAAAAAAATGGTAATTTAAAAAACAAACACACATTTACATATACCTGCATATAACTCCGCCCCTAAGACGACCCACTAACCGAAACCTAAAATACTGTAAAGTAGAATAATAAAAAAATCACAAACATATTTATCGGTTGAGTATTTATTAAATAGTTTACATGTCTTATAAGTAAGGCCAACTGGTTAACATTGCACGTACTAAATTTACATTTATACATGGTCTAAGTAATTCCGTTTTCCTCAAAGTCACGTTACATTATCATCAAACTTGCAGGGATGTTTGAATGGATCTCCTTCTCAAATATCCCTGCCATAACTCCCGATTACCCTTTCCTATAATTAAATACATATCTAATGCAATTATATTCATGAACTCCCCAAATACTCCCAACACATTAACATACTTATCAGTTACTTCAAATAGATCTCGTAAACAGTACAACACCATAACATTGCTTATTACAAATATTAATGTAGATATGTAGAATCGACGTCTTTTATCATTAGATTTACATGCGGCAGCTTCACTACTGCGGAACAGGGAATATACAACCATAACGTAAACAACAAAACTTATCGTAACAGGTAACAATAGCAGTGAAATGCCTATAGGAGTCGTAAGTATTTCCATAGAGTAATACACATGAAGTAACCTACCAGTAATGAAATATATAAGCACTGCTGTAAAAGGCACACCCCAGGCAAAAAGGTTACTCTTAAGGTACCTCCTACGAATTTCAATGTTGAAAACTTTTACAAAATCAACGTAAAAAATATAACATAACACGAGTAACCAACAGTTAAAAGTTAAAGCCCAAAACTCAAATAGATACAAAAAGAACTGAACGCGTACAAGATGCAGATATTGTAAGAAACAATTTGTTTCTACATGTACAAACAAACAATAACGAATAGTATTACATAACATAAGGTTAACGAGCACATAATTTCTAAAATTTTGGAATTTCTTGATGATAAACCAAGATGTCACTCCGTATATAAAACCAGCCACACTCAAGACTACAATAATCCAGGCAAAAACTACGAGATAATATGCACTGGAGACGCAGGGTTTGTCGAAAGCACTGGTGTCATTTGCACTCATGTTGTATTCACTGGTGTTGTACGCACTAAAGTTGAATGCACCATTTTCGTTTGCACTGGTGTCATTAGCACTGATATCAAATGCACTAGTGACGTAAGCACTGAAGTTATATGCACTGGTGACATATGCTTTGGTGTCCAAAGCACTGGTATCTGTTAGACTGGTATCGTTGTCGGACATGATGAGCGTCGCGTGGCGCAGTTCAGCGCGCGCTATTCCGCAAAGCCACACGTCCTCTCTTGCACGTCTCGCAAAGCGGTATGAAACTGGTGGTTACATGTAGGTATCATTATACAAGTCTTAGCACGTGAATCACAGTTATTGCTCTGCTTTTATAACAACAACGGGTTGTTCGGGGAAATACTGCCAACCACCACACCTACATATTATATCTGCTGCTACGCAGTGGTAGGGTAAACCTATGAGTCATGCTGGCAGATTCTCTAGTTCGAACTGAGGCCCTTCGGTCTCGGCGACTGTTTGTAGCGATTCTGTCGCTCGTTTTGTGGATGCGCTTGTGCATCGGTGCTATCGCGTGTTAGTCGCATTTAACGCAAGATGCTGACGCGCGTCAGCATCGCTTTTGGATGCAAGCGCGCGACTGTTTCTGATGACATGGGGGGACGAAGAGTACAGAACGAAGGTAGCATGCCGCGCGTTTCCATCACGACTGAAGCTCGAGAGCATGTGCATGTGGATTGAGTGATCCTCTCTTCAATCTTAACAAAAATCGAGGAAGATTTAGCAAAAAATAGCATGGTGATAGGAGCGACATAGATTCGTGGTAACGTAGGCGGCGGCGTTTTGCGCTTCATCGCTGTAAAACCCTAGCGGTTAATATGATTTTACAATTTTTACAAGAAGTATGGACAGAGAAGACATACTGTACGTGCCAACCACAAATAAATTGGTTTATGGAGGGCATGTGACGCTTTTCAACGAAGCTTATGTCTATCGTAAGCTTTTCGGGAACATAATGTCAATTCAATACAGTTTCAACTTGTCCATAATTTTTCTTGACTTTCGACAGATTATGTACTGAAATATCTGTCGAAGTCCGATGTCCGAAGCCAGTCCGAAGTCTGGTCCGCTTGGTATGTCCACACCTTGAGATGGTAATAGTCATTCAAAATTAGTATCCATTCATACATGGCGGGATGATGCCGGGTTCAAAGGGCAAAGTGTTAGTGTTGGATTATTCCAATAGGAATGTCTCAGGTTTAGCATGTAGTTTGGATTTTTGCCCGGTTGATGGCAATAGACTCCTCCGATATTACATGGGACTTAAACATACATAAGTGGCAAAATGTTATGTTATTAAAATACGCTCTTTATGCAAGAATGTATATATATTTATTTACAATAAGTAGGTATGTTGGAAACCTGCTAATCCTGCTCTATAGGTCAATCTAGCTATAAAAATAAAACCGTTGACTAATTTGATTCTATAATTGTTTTTGTGTCATCTTATCATTATCACACACACAAGTAATGTCGTTTAAATGTTAAGGTTATGAGCACTGCGCGACATCAGCATCGCATCAGATTCTTTTACTAAAACACCATTCTGCAAAGCACACTATTATTAACATTTTAAGAGGCGTATTACAAAAAAACGCGAAATTGCAAGGTTTCCTCGTTGAAATTGTATGTTATCCGTTCGTTGTTTTAAATAACAATTACTTGTTAGAAATGGTTCGTTTCCTCTACTACAATAATAATAAAGCGAATTTGAGATAAATTATTAATTTATTCAGTAACTAGCTGTCCCGGCGAACTTCGTACCGCCTAACAGTCAATGAATTCTACCCCACCTACCCTACCTACTCTACCCACCCTACCTACCTACCTACCCTACCTACCTGCCTATCTATCCTGTCTTCCTAGTACCTACCTACATATCCTATTCTCCTATTACCTGCTTACCTACCCCACTCTCCTAGTACCTACCTACATAAGTTATTCACCTATTACCTGCCTACCTATCCTACCCTCCTAGTACCTGCCTACCTATCCTACCCTCCTAGTACCTGCCTACATATCCTACTCTCCTATTACCTGCCTACCTATCCTACCCTCCTAGTACATATCCTACTCTCCTAGTAACTGCCTACATATCCATTAAACAAAAGCGTGCGTGACGTGAGCTGTCAATTGCGGAAGATGTCAAATCGAAGTTATTAAAAAAAATCATTCTATTATTTTTTGTTTCCCGTGAAATTTTCTGATATGTTAATGATTATTCTGCTATTCGGAACGGAGACGAATCCAACAAAACAACGATCTTTAAAATCGGTCCAGGAGATCTCAAGTTATAAGTGTTGTAACAAACCCGACTTTGTTTTATATATATAGATAATCATTCTCCCGATGCATGTTTAGACAAAAACTCGCGGAGACGTGATTTTGGAGCTCTAATTTGTAGATTCTATTGTAAATAATAGTACAATAATTATTCTTCAAGTATAATTTCACTGCGCCGCGCCGCTCTGAGCGCAGATGGCCGGCGCAGTGAAATATATTGTACTTTTATTTAATTCATTAAAAATAATAGTAGTGATTAAAAAAAAAAAAATACTATAGTTTAGGCAAATGTTGAAGATTATTTTGGTATAAATATTACGTCAAAGTGATGATAAAGATGATAATAAAATGAAATGATGATAAAGGCATATAACGCAAATGTATACAATCATTATTGAAGATGGGGATATTTGTAAGATGAAAAAAATATTTTGATGGTCTATATTCAATAGAATCTACAAAATAGAGCTCCCAATTCACGTCTCCGTGAGTTTTTGTCGAAACATGCATCAGGAAAATGATTATTACTAAATAAATTAATAATTTATCTCAAATTCGCTTTCTTATTGTAGTGGTTATCATACAATTTCAAAGAGGAAAACTTGCAATTTCGCGTTTTTTTGTAATACGCCTCGTAATGACATTGTTTCGGTTTGGAAACCGCTTGTGAACAGTATTCCAAGCGAGCTATTATCAGAGATAGTCAAAAACACGAAAGTCTAACAACCAGGCGTGCCATAGGTATCGTGTTTAATACCCGGTAGTCAACTGGATTGTGACGGTCAGGTGAACGACTGCTTATTAACAGTCGTTCACCCATGGCTAGACAGATGGTGATCTTATAAATCATCATCACCATTCTCCTGCTTACCCCAATCTGTTTGTGGTCGGCGCACCATGTCTGCTTCCTCCATACTTCTCTACTACTCGTCATCTCAGCAGCCACCTCCTTTCTAGCCATATGATTCTTAAAACAGTTCATTCATAATTTCTTTGGTCATCCCCTATTCTTAACCACATTCATACTCAAAACTTTCCTCATGACATTTTGTCTCATATACAGGTGGAAGGGATGTTGGAACTGTATTAAGTTTGTAAACGCAACCTATAACGTCACTGTTAATGCAGTTGACATTTGTCATTTTGACAATGACAGCTAGAGAGCTGTCATTGTCAAAATGACAATGGCATCAATGGCGATCCAAAGAGAAGAGTTCTCTTTGGATCGCCATTGATGCCATTGTATACTTTTTGTAATTCCTACTTCATTAAATAACTCCTACGTAATCTTCGATGCAAGTTTTGTTTTCTGTCCGAAAAATCCAACAAGGGACACTGACGCTGAAACGATTGGTACACGCAAGGAAATTTATCAACGGCAATTTAAAAAAAAAATCAGGTCTTCCATACATTTTGAACGTGTAGGTATTGCACTTTTGTAGGAAACAACTGTTTTTTTTTAAATATCCGACGACGAAGAATTTCTATTTGGGGGGGTTCAGAATGATGTACCTACTGAATACGTGGTTTTAGCCTCGGTGTCACTTCCAGCCGGTCAAAATAATGATGAATAGTCACAGCGGTAAATAAACAAGGAAAATAATTGAGTCGGTGCATTGGCATCATAAATACAAACCGCAACGGTAGAAAACAACACGTCGTAAATAAGATCTTTCCTCATTAGAATTACACAAAACCTAAGTTTGTCCCAGAGAGTTATTTCATCTTGTTAAAAGTTTTGTGAAAGCCCATTTTCTTGACGACTTACACATTTTCTAGGCCTACAGCGGTATGTCGTACATGCCCTTACTGTCGCATCTCAATAATCCACCTTGTATCGTATACATACATACATACATCTACGACCCGCCCCTGCATCGCATGGCGCCATCTATAGGGTCCATTACGATCTTTCAAGCTGGAACCAACCATACACATTTATCAACTTTCTTTGAAATTGTTTGTGTGGTTTCGGAGAGCCACGGTGGCACGGGTACAAACGGCGGTACAGTAGGTACAAACATGGTAACAGTTGAGGTGACGGTACATACAGGGTGACGCCGACAATACGACAATAAATGAAAACACTGATAATACTAGTACCTAGGAATATTTTCAAACTATAAAAAAAGCCTAGCATCGAAATTAAAAAAATGCTTTGTTCAAACAAACTAAATAGCATAAAACTGTAACGAAATACAACACCATTTATAAATATTGGTTTACTAACCTTAAGTACAATTTGCACTAATTCACGTCTGGAAATAACATTTAAGGAACGAATTTGGCAAAGGTTTTTGAAATAGCGATTTGGAACACATGTTTAGTGTTTATACCGACGCACAGTGTTTCGTCTAGTACAAGCTAGCGGGACAAAATTCATGACGTCATTTCCAGGAATTCGTGATAACATATACATACATGCGAAGATTTCATGTAATTTTAAGAACTTTGTCATCGGGATATGACATTAACTGTGTAGAATTCGAAAAGTATTGTGGTGATACAAGAAAGTTATATCTTGATCTGTATTCGTGGTACTCGATGCCCGTTACTGTGCATAAAATTCTTGTACACAGTGCAGAAGTCATTAAATCTTGCCTTCTTCCTATTGGACAGCTTTCCGAAGAAGCCCAAGAAGCAAGAAATAAAGACTGTCGTAGATTTAGGGAACGACATACCAGAAAACGATCACGCTGTGCCACGAATACGGATCTTCTGAGAATGCTTTTGATTACGTCCGATCCTGTAATAAATACATTCAGAGAATTACCGCGAAAAAAATTCACTACATTACCACCAGAAGTTCTGCAGTTGATTGTCCCACCTTCATTACCATCCCAATCAACATCAGTTCGCGAATTTAGTGAAGGGGATTATTCATTATCGGAAGATTCTAGCGAATTGGAGAGTGGTGATGAGGAATCTTCTGATGATGAGTATTAGATTCGGCTTGGTAGATTTTTCTTTTATTGTTAATATGTTTACCTATTTTATTTTGTAGTAATTTCAACAATGTATTAGTTTTAAATTTTATATATTACATTATAGTAGACGGATAATTCTAATTTTGTACGATTTTGTTTCAAGAGTTATATGTATGGATAATTGTTGTTGTCTTGGACTATTATTGTATTTTATTTGATAAAGTGAATAAATAAAAACCTATTTTACACATATTTATGATTTTCATTTTTAAATACCGCGAGACATTTTTGTCTATATATATGTATATATATACTACATAATAATAATAAATAATAATAATAATAATATCCCTGGACATTACACACAGCGCCATCTAGTGCCACACTAAGCAACGAGGCTTGTGTCGTGGACACTAGATAGTTGATATACTACATAGATACTTTTTGTTTGTACATGTATGTATAGTGCCTTGCATGCATAATAAGTAGGCAGACGCAGCGAATTATAACAATCAAGGATATCAGTAAACAAAAGTAGAAAATTTGGTGACTACTTCCATCTTGCATCCACACACCTTTGGACTTAGAGAACACGGGACGGCATAAGACACCTTAAATATACGTAAACAATTAAAATAAGTAAAAAAATTATTTTGTCTCGCTAGCTTGTACTAGACGAAACACTGTGCGACGCGAGGATCATTAACCTGTCAGTGCTAGCCTATTAATCTACATCATGAAAATTCCGAATATGAAAAATTATGTCCTGTGACTGAACTACTGGGTATATTCGAATGATTTTTGTACGCAGACTGGGAACGTCATGACAAATACGCAGTTTAATTTATTGTAGTCGCTACCATGTGTATGTATATCTACATGCATAAAAATCAATTGCCACAAGTATGACGGTGCATCACTGGCTCTGATGATCTGACTGTTTAATTTTGTTGTATTCATACTTCATAACAATAATTGTCAGGACAAAGTTTGTATGAAAGAAAATCTTGATATTTCACTAGAAAATTACACCCGTGCAAAGCCGGGGCGGGTCGCTAGTTTAGGAAAAATTAGGACAATAACTAAATACTAACTTATGATATCAGTCAGAAAAACACTTCATCGCAAAAAAATGGGCTGTTACAAAAGCCCCACAAATAAAAAAACAAGCTTAAAACTCGTTTTGGCAGCGAAGTTAATAACAACTGTTTTTAACATTATTTTTTGGGTTTTTATACGAATACCAGTACGAACTAGTGGCATCGCTTTTACATTGCGGCGTTCATTTTTCTGTACGTACACCCACATTTCACCTGTTATTGCCTTCACCGGGCACAAATCCAGCCTCCGTGGCTGTTATTGACAAATTCCTGATGGAAAAACCTAATGACAGTTTACCCGACTCGGGAATAGCAACCAAGGCCTCATGTTCAGCAGTTGGGCTTGTGATTACTCGACCAATGAGTAGTGGAACTTTCACTTCACCTTTCACCTCTTTTCATTCAATCAGTTTTGTCAGATACATATTATTATTCAAGTAATAGCAACATATTTGTTTGTTTCTTTAGTTAGCTGTAATCGGGAATTATGGAATGCATTTCGTACAAAGCGATTGGGAAGGAATGTTTTATGAATAGTTTTCACTTTAACACTTTACATTACTTATTTTATTCTCTATTCACACCACTATTCACACCACAGATATAAAATAAATAATTCAGGAAAATCCAACACTACGTAAGTGTAATAATAACAAGTAATTCATGCAATGCATAAAATAATGATGTTAAAATTAATTCAATCTCGGAGGTTTATTTTAGTGGACGTATGAAACCCGTACCTTCGTCATACAGATTACATTTATCAGTAAGTGGCGTACATTGTATTATTTAAGTTAAATGAATTAATTGAATTTAACTCATATGGAATGAGGACGGTCTTTGTCCGATGTTTCTTTTTTAATTATTTATTTATTTTATTTTATTATGTTTAGGGGGCTTACAGCTAACAATACAAAATATATATATGTATATCACAAAAAAAAAAACCAACAACAACAATCAACAAACAGACAATCAACGAAAAACCATTTACAAGCCTCCACAGTTAGCAATAAACTATTGTTGCACAAACTAATAACTAAGCCAAATAACAAAAACTAAGCATTATGTAATAACAAAGAATAGAACTAAAAGTATTAAAATTATAAAATATTAAAACAAAGTCATGCAGGTGAAACCACTATTCAAATTCATCTTGTACAACACAGCTTTTAGACAACGTAGTACTAATACTTGCTAAGGTGCTTACAAACAAATCAATTGAGGGGTGTTCGTTCATTACAACGTGGTTAAATGCTTTAATTGAGCGAAGCAAAAAAGAATTGCTACGGTAAACTGTGCGAGCATAAGGAGCACGAAGAAGATTTCTCAAGCGAGAATGCCGAGTTGGAACATTCAGGGACAGTTTGGAAAGAAGTTCAGGACACTCAATTCTTGATTGTGCTATTTTCACAAGGAACCGTATATCAGATATATTTCTCCGAGTTACAAGTGGAAGTAAGTGGAATCGAACGCATCGTTCCTTGTAACACAGATAAGGGATTTTAAATTTATAACCTAAGTATCTCGTGAATTTCCTTTGTATTCGTTCCAATCTCTCCGAATGCACTGCATAATTTGGATTCCAAATTTGACTACCATACTCGAGGTGACTGCGGACGTAAGCGCAATACAGAATTTTCAGGGTTATATTTGACATTATATTTTTATTATTGATTATTCATAGAAAATTAGATGACATGTTATTGATCTTTTAACACAGTTAGTTTTATTTTCATTGTATTATTAATTATTTTAAATTGAATGTGGATTATTATTGTTTTGAATTTGTTATACCTACTATATGTGAATTATTAACGGTTTCTTTTTTATTATCTTTGACATGTTTTTCGATTTTACTGTTTTACTTTATATTTTATTTTACGAAATTTCTACACAATGTATATTGTTCTGAAATAAATTACTTATGACAGGGGGGTAAGAGATGACGATAGACAGCTGTCTAGCACTTTCCCACTCTCGGAATAGTACTAAAACATTTCTGCACTAACAGATCATGGTAACCCACCAGGAGTGGGTCACAGGCAAAAAATACATAATTCTGTGAATGAATGTGAATCTGTTTTTCTTGCAACGTCAAGGAAAATGAATAAAAACATCGCCAGGAAAGCTGACCCTATACATCTGCCTAGCCTTTTCCCAACTATGCTGGGGTCGGTGCCATTGCCATCCGACGTGGCTATGCTGGATAATTCATTTATATGATTATTTGGCCAAAAACAAGGTCAGCCCTCTGGTCACGTCAAGAGTCGACCAACCAATGTTTTTTTTTTGTCTTTTTATGTTTTTTTTTTTGAAGCGTTGCCGTACGCTGACGATGCTTACCAGCGAAGTGAATGGCGCCGCAGGTTTAAAAAAGAAGAAGACAATAATGTCTTTATCGGATAAAGACACTATTTTGATTGAAAAACACGCTCTTAGTACAACTGAACTTAAAACGGCTAATAGTTAATATTAAGCAGGCAAACAACATTTCTGGGCACTTTTTAAAAACGGGATATTTACAATGTTTGATGAAGCGGGGTCATGCTGCTAGCAAAAACGCCGAAATATCGAGAACTAAAAATAAATAGTTCACATGGTAAAAATCCCGTTTCTAGTATTAAATGTTTTGACATAGTTAGATGTTATCTCATTTCAAGCGATGCTCGTATTGATAGCCTTCTGAAATATTCACACCACAATTTCCGATTACTTTTCCCTATAATTATATACACATCTAATGCTATTGTATTCAAAATGTCTCCCAATATGCCTATAAATGCAAACAGTGGATAATCAAACCCAACTTCAAAACATAATATAAATAATGAACAAAATAACGATAAAATATTGCTAAGTATAAATATCAAAGTAGCTATGTAGAAATGACGACATTTGTTAGTAGAAGAAATTACACCAGTATCACTTGTACGGTACAGGGAATGTACAACTGTTATGTAAATAATCAAGTTAACTGCCGCAGGGATAAAATAAATAAGATATGTGAAAATTTTAAATAAAATAGAGTCTAGTCCTTCTCCTAATCTTAAAATTCCACAAATAACCCCATACAGAAATGGTATTGCCGTCCATATGATAAAAGGTCCACACCAGGCAAATATACCAGTTTTAAGGTACTTCCTACGAATATCAATATTGAAGATCTTTACAAAATCAATATAAAAAACATAACACAACACGACTAACCAAAACTGGAAAGATACCGTACATATCAAAAATAGGAATTGACATAAAACCATTACAGTTGACGTTACATGAAAAATTGTGATTGAAAAAAATAATAAACGCATCGTATTTGCTAATATCGCGTTAAGATACACATAGTTTCTGAAATGGCGAAATTTTTTGATCGTGCACCACGAGGTCACTCCGTAGATGAACGCAACCATACACAGCACAACTAAGACAATAGGAATACTTGAAAATGCACTGTAGGAAGTGTCGTTAGCGATGCTGCCGTTAACATTGTTGCCATTAACATCGGAGTTGTATGCATCCATCGTGTCGTATGCTCTGCTGTCGCCTGGTGTCGTATACACTAGTGATGTATGCACTAGTGTCGTATACACTAGTGATGTATGCGCTAGTGTCGTATACACTAGTGATGTATGCACTGGGGTCGTTTACTCTGGTGTCGTATACACCATATATGCACTGATATTTGATGTTGATGGAACTTATTGGCCAAACACCACAATATCACTCCGTAAATGAAAGCAGTCAGAGACAGTATCAACAAGACAAAGAGAACAATTGGGACTTCATTTATCAGTTCAGAAAAAAAAAGTTTTATTCCAGTTGTCAAAACTGGTGTTGTTTGCATTAGAGTTGTATGCACTTATACTAAAAGTTTCGTATCATTCGTTCATTATCAATATTTTAAATAATTGCCGATACGACAATAATGATTTATAACTAAACCGGCTAAGGGTGAGTCGCACCGAGGGATTTGTATCTATATAAAAAAAAAACTCGTTACTGAAATTTAATACCCCTTTTTGTGCTACTGCAAGTTTATTTGATTTTATTAATACACGTTGATAAAAAATAATGTAGCACTACACCTACTCAATTAATTTGGTGTCATCTTCTTCCATAGTTGTCTATTGCTTGTCATCTCAGCAGTCAACTCCTTTCTAGCCATATCATCTTTCACTTTTTTTTGTCATACGTAAATAAAAATGTAATTACAATGACTAAATGCAGCTGTTTAGTGACAGATCCACTTCACTTGACAGTGAGGACCTAACCCCACTTAAAAAGCCCCCTATTTCTTTAAAAATGACAATATTTTTCAAATCAAGATATGTAGGCGGATAAGAATTATCTTAACATTTCCTTGGAATAATTTTTGCTATCCGAGATAGGAATTTTCGCATTTTTGTGGTTCCGTTTGTTAACGTTTCAGTACGGAACCCTAAAATAATCAGAAATCCAGTTGAGTTAATTACCAACAAATTCTATTTGCGGTTTGAATCACTTAATTATTTTAGAAAAACCTTGATAAGACTACGTAATCTGACCGTGATTAATATACACAGCATCCTCATATTAAAATGCGCAGGAATATACTGTTGTAATAATATCCTTAACGAAGCCGAAAAGCACTTTTTCTTCCCGTCATTGCAATATTTTTTTGTTCTAGACCATACCTGGGAATCTTATAGTTACGGAGATATCGGGATCTACAAAAATCCGCCATTTTGTTTTTTTTTTTAAATTTTATTTTGATATACCCAGTGTCACTCTCAAAGTAAATACGAATGCAACGACACCTCTCGAGCTAAAATCCATCGAGCTGTTCAGGCTACAGAGCGTGCTAAACATTTCAATTTCGCGCCAAAAATCGGCCATTTTGTTTTTTATTTTATTTTGACATAGGTACCCAGTGTCACTCTCACAGTAAATACGAATCTAACGACATCTTTCAAGATACACTTCATCGAGCCGTTCAGGCCGCAGAGCGTGCCAAACAATTATATGTACATACACATACATACTTTCGAAAAACATAACCCTCCTTCTGGCGCAGTCGGGTAAAAAAAAAGTTTTTGTGGTTCCGTTTGCCAAAAAAAATTAAAATATTTAGTTATCAAATTCGAGCACTAAAAATACCTTATAGCGTCAATGCTACAAGGTATTTTTAGCCACATTTATATCGATTTCAAAACCTAAAAGCGACCCATGAATGAAGGAGGTTGAATACCCCTGCTCTTTATCCTTATATAACCTAAACTAGAACAAACGTACGAGTATGCCAGTCCCAAATGCATACTCGTTGAAACCACTCGCGATGCCTTTAATCACTTGACTTAGATACAACCTCGTTTTGAGCTAAATAACCGTCGCAGATGCGTCCTAATTGCATTTACAGATTTTTATTTTATACAAAACTAGCTTAAGCCTGCGGCTTCGCCCGTGTTAAGACGGGATCGGACT